>CM044438.1:26707199-26762978 GCA_024363595.1 Xenopus borealis
CAAACAGGAATTAAAAAAAAATAGATTAGGGTTTAGAACAAACTTTTGACCTAGTTTGAAGCGCCATTAGTTTGAAACTCCAGTGTTTGTAACTCCACTTACAACGCCTCCACTAACTCCAGTGTTTGTAACTCCACTTACAAAGCTCCCACTAACTCCAGTGTTTGTAACTCCACTTACAACGCCCCAACTTAAAGAGCAAATACTTAAGAGCAGCTAAACACTAGAGCAAGCTCCACTGGGGTTCCAGGGGTTCTATTTATACAGTCTGTTCAGGTGCAACTAATCAAACCCCACCCCCTCAAACTGAAGGAAAACTAAGCGTAAAGTAAAGCAGGTTGTGACAAACTTGCTGTAAGCACAATAGCACACCAAACTTTGATATTTAGCACCAAATACAGAAAAAAATAAAATAAAAAATGAAACCACAGTATTTAACTTAACCCCCTTACATAAAAATAAGAGTTAATAACAAATACTTATCCTTTTCAGTCGGTTTGTTTGTTAGTTTGTTTTGAGTTGCTTTTTCTAGTCCATGGGGAAACCGCGAACCCAAGAGCAGCTTACCATGATGTCCCCATATCTTCATAAAACGCTGAGCAGACAGACATGCCATGCCTCCCAAGATGGTGCCGACTCTAACTGCACACCTCCGGACTCTCCTCATACTGCGGCCTCCCCAGAGCACTCTGTGAGTAACTCACCTCCACCAACTCCTTCGCCACAGTCACCTCAACATCTTTTTTTCT
Source organism: Xenopus borealis (assembly GCA_024363595.1). Classification (NCBI taxonomy): domain Eukaryota; kingdom Metazoa; phylum Chordata; class Amphibia; order Anura; family Pipidae; genus Xenopus; species Xenopus borealis. Next base: position 26,707,949 of record CM044438.1, read on the forward strand.
GGCAATGCTCCTACCCAGCAGGGTATGGATCCACCAGTCACAGCACAGATCTTAGAGGATCAACTGACACACCTACAGTCAGCCCTGACAGACACTATTAAACAGAAATTCGCTGCTGCAGTAAAAGTGGCTGTAAAAGAGATACAGAAAGAGGTGAGAGAGCTTGGGGTCAGAACTGACAAATTAGAAACTTATACAGATGATATGGCCCAGCATCTGATAAACGTAGATGAAGATAATGCAATGCTTAAAGGGGAAGTCTACATGTTACGAGACGTGTGAAGATCTAGAGAACAGATCACGCAGACAGAATTTATGATTTTGGGGAGTCCCGGAGGAAATAACACCAACAGATATCCCGAGCTATCTTAAAGTGGACCCGTCACCCCAAAAAAATATTCAAAATTCTATTTTATCACATTATTCAAGCAAAATGAACATTAAATACTCTATATAAATTATTTTAATTTTGTTTTCTTCAGTCTGGGAATTCATAATTATCGCAAGCAGGCAGGAGCCATTTTGTGGACACTGTTATTAAGGAAAGCCTTGCATCATCTCAGAATCTTGTTTGTGCACCAGAATGGGGGACCCTATGTCTCTCCCCATGTCCTGGCTACACAATTAAAAGGTTAAGAGAACTGGGGGAATGTGTGGGGAGCAGTGGTATCTAGAAAGTGCTGAATGGAAAGTGAAAGTAATTATCTGCCCCGCCTCTATGCCTAAGGATTTTTAAATGAGCTTAAAACAGCTATGAATGCTTTAATGAAAATTTGAAATTGGATTTCATGTTTTATTTGAAAAGGACTTTTATTATACAGATTTTTGTGTCTGGGTGACAGGTCCACTTTAAAGAGTTGTGTGCTCTTATCCCCAGTGATATGTGGCGTTTTGACAGGGCCCATCGTTCCCTAGGCCCCAAACCACTCTCACCTAAGCCACCACGCAACATAGTCGCATGTTTTCATTACTACCTGAATAAAGAGTTTATACTAGCGAAAACAAGATCCTCCAGCACAGTGGAATTCCACAATCATAAATTTCAAATCTTTACAGATCTATCTCCCGTTACTCTAACCAAACGCAGAGAACTGAGACCTGTCACTCAGAAGCTCTGAAAAAATGGTGTGCCCTACAGATGGGTGTTCCCATTTAAACTGGTGGTCAACCGGACATGCCATACCTATACCCTGCAAAACCCACAAAATGGCACCAGGTTTCTGAAAGCTTTGGGCCTGACAATTAAAGAGACAATGCCACTAAAACGCACATCACCTCAAGAGGGAACATTGGTGACCTTTGAACCTCAGTGGCTTACAACCCAACGGCATATGGCATCGCCGAAGTTGGCTCAAAGCCCATCACCAGTCCAGGATACTTAATGGTACAATACCTTATCAACCCCAGGTTCTTTAGCCTTTTAAGATACAATATAGGCTCAAACTACTTCTGAAAGGTCTCTGTCGATATAGCAGATTGACTACTCCTACTTTGTGGCCAACAAATGGACGTGGCTTTTGGCTACGCGGTTACCTACCCCCCTATTTGAGGTGCCTGATTGCCCCTTCTAGGCTGTGAACTCCACATCAATGCCACCACCATTGTAATATTTGAACATCTTTAAAGCCTTCACAGTTCAGCCTCATTTTACCTTTCACTTAATGTTGATTTTTTGTTTCTTCTTTGTTTTATATTGGCAACCAGCACTTTTTCCCTATGTTGGGCACGAGCAACTTTATCTTAATTCCTTGATTGGCTACTGTCTGCTATTGTATGGTCTATTATATATTATGTGCTCTTTTAGAACATGTAGTTTAATATGTGGGCTGTTTGGGGACTCTGGTCAACTGAAGTTACTACAGTATGTCTCACTCTACATGGGTTACAGATAGCTTTATTAGCCTTCCATATATATACCCATGGTTAAGTTTATCTCCATCAATGCTAACTAAGGGCCTTAATAACATTCAAAAATGTACTTAACTTTAAAAGAACTTAAAGACTCCAGGGCTGATATTGATTTTATTCAAGAAACTAATTTTTCAAAAGACAGCTCCTGTAAACTTAGCTGTAAATTTTACCCTAAGGCCTTTTACTCCTCAGGCCCCCACAAGGCTGGAGTAGCTATCCTCTTACACAACGATTGCCCCATTTTCAGTTGACCAGGCCATCACTGACCCAAATGGTCATTACTTATTGCTGACAGGTACATATGCAAATATCCCAGTGATACTCCTCAATGTCTATTCACCGAACAAAAGGCAGGTTCATTTCCTGAAAAAGGTGATTACTAAAGCCCAGCAACAAAGCCCTCTCTACACCAGAATGGGTGGAGACTTTAACCTAACATTCTCTCTAATGTCAGATAGATCCCAACCTGCTTTAGATCAGACAGCCCATACCATATCTAAATCATTCAGGCAAATTCTGAGACAAGCTCAGCTATGCGAAGCCTGGCGCATCAAACACCCTGCGGAGAGACAATATACTTTTTACTCCCCTGTTCACAAGGTCCACACCCGCATCGACTTGTGATTCTCAGCAGAAATACTGCCCATTTCGTGATCTGACCATGCCCCCATAACTTTAACACTGGACCTATTTAAAGTTCCCCCTCAGGAAGCCCAATGGCTCCTGAATGAAACCCTCCTTCATGACACACAAACCTTTCACCAAATAAAATTACATTTGAAGAAATATTTTCAGAAGGCCCAGTTGCTTCTCTAACTACACTCTGGGAAGCCAACAAAGCCACGATCAGGAGCCAATTTATTGCACACAGCACAAAGAAAAAAATCTGCAACTTCTAACTACCTTACATTACATAGGAAGCTCAAAGACATGGAAACACAATATAATCTGACTGGACAGAAATCTATACTGAACCAGGTCACTAGCTTGAGAAAGGAATTGGTTATCTTAAAAAACAGACAAGCAGAAAAGGCTATTATCTGGGCTAGACAATTGTTCTACGAAAAAGCTGACAAACAGCACACCCTGTTAGCTAGAAAATTAAGGTATCAAAAAGCCAATATGAGAATAACCTCCATCATACTCCCAACAGGCCAATTGACTTATGACCCAGAACAAATAGGCTCTCAGTTTCATGACTTTTACTGTAAGCTTTACAACCTACCTCAACCATTCTCACACCCTAACCATCATAAAGATCTGGCCTTAACCTCCCAAAGTTCCTAGATGAAGACCTGGCCGCACTTAACGCAGATATCACTGCAGAGGAACTGACCCACACCCTTAAACACATGCCCAATGGGAAAACTCCTGGCCGAGCTGGCCTCCCTTATAAATACTATAAGCTATATCAACACATTTTAACACCCTACCTGTTAAAATCAATACCTACAAGGCACAGCTATCCCGGTCACAACTTTAACTTCTCACCTCTCACTAATACCTAAGGAGGGGGAAGACCGTACCCTTCTTAAACTATAGGCCCTTGAATTCAGACTTGAAACTGTTTTCAAAGATACTGCCAACTGCCTAGCCCCTATCTTGCCAAGACTGATAGATAGAGACCAAGTGGGTTTCATAATGGGCAGACAGGCCCACCAGACGCACCATAGATCTGATTGAGATCCTTCAACGGAGGGATGAACAATCAGTAATTCTTAGCCCTGATGCCAAAAAGGCATTTGATAGGTTAAACTGGACCTACCTGTTCTCCTTATTAGGCCATCTTAACCTCTCAGGCCCCTACCTTACAGCCCTTACCAACCTATATAGCACTCCACTCACCTATCTTAAGATACCTTGTCAAACCCGAAGGCCTATCCCTATTTTCAATGGAACAAGGCAGGGTTGTCCCTCTCCCCCCTCTTTTATGCCCTTAGCAGTGAACCACTGGCAGCAGCTGTACGAAACCAGCCGGATACCATTGGGGTTAAAGTGGGCTCGTCCCAATTTGCAGATGATGTCCTACTCACAATATCCAATCTAGTTATCTCTCTCCCAAATCTCCACCAACTGATAGAAAAATACAGTAGGCTATTGGGGTAAACATTAAACCTGAAACCCTAACTTTGAATATTCCACAGGAGACTCTAGAGTCTTTAAAATCTGCTTTCAATTACAAATGGAAACTAAAATCTTTAATCAACTTGGATATTCAGATATCTGCCTCATATGGACAATTATATGACCTTAATTTCAAACCTCTTATATCAAAAGTAAAGACATTACTTTTGAAATGGTCCCAATACACAGTTTCTTGGTTGGGCAGGGTGGCTGCCAGAAAAATAAACATATTGCCTAAATGTATTTATCTGTTTGAGACCCTCCCAGTCTCTCTCCCTCCCTCAGTGTTTAAGAAAGTGCAGTCCTCACTCCATAACTTTATGTCAGCTCACAGGAGTCATAGAGTGGCAAAAACAGTCTTGATGACGACACCCCGGCTAGGAGGTCTAGGAGCCCCCAAAATCTAAAAATATTATGAAGCAACCCACTTAGGACAATTGCTGGCATGGTCACACTGGAATCCCATTACAACATGGGGCCATATCGAAAATAAACTGGCATAGGAATGCCATCTGAATGTCCTCATATGGAGTACCACAACACATCGCATGCACTCAGCATGGCTCAAGACCAAACAATGATTCAATCTTGACCAGATCGCTGCTGACAACATTTCTTAGGAACTCTGCATTCCAGCTGGGAATGGAACTAACTGGTTTCACAAAATGGGCAAAACTTCACTGTTTCACTGCACGTGATATGCTCCATCCATAGACCCACATGATACTCCCACTGAAAACTATTCAGGAAAGGGATCCCCAGATGAAAATCAGACTGTTTGAATATTTTCAAATAAGATACTTCTTGGAACCCTAAGCTTTATTTGCTAAAACAAATAACCCCACAGCTTTCGAGATTCTGGCTACCAATGGGCAACCGCAGAAAGGGCTTATATCAAAAATACACCACCACTGCAAGGGCATAAATATATGGATAAATGGGACCAAGCTCTCCCACAACCTGTTGAGGCTGAAGATTGGTCCAAAGTCTGGGACAATGCTGCACATATGGCTACCTGTGTACGACAGAAAGAACATATATATATATATATCGGCACTCACGATAAACTCAATACATGCCTGGGTGCAGTATCCAACATAAATCTGCTCCAAATCCAATAAGGTCCGCACTCTCAGGGCTTTTGTAAAAGAAAAAAGAAATTTATTTGCAAAGTTACAGACTGACGTTTTGGCCTGGTCCCAGGCCTTTCTCAAAGTAACTGCTAAGGTAACATCCTGGTGAATAGGGATGCTACTTGATGTTTGTTTTTAACTTGATTTTAAACAGCTGTTAGTTTTAAGTAGGTGCGATTTAGAAACGTAATTATTCATGCAATACTACTCTGCTGTGATAGGATGTTACCTTAGCAGTTGCCCAATCAGGATGACTGCAGGGTGTCACTGAGACTGGGGTTTCTCGCTAAAACATGTATATATTGCAGGTTTTAATCACAAATTGTTACTTTGAGAAAGGCCTGGGACCAGGCCGAAACGTCAGTCTGTAACTTTGCAAATAAATTTCTTTTTTCTTTTACAAAAGCCCTGAGAGTGCGGTCCTTATTGGATTTGGAGCGTATATATATATATATTGGCCTTCCCCTCCAGAAACTCTCACCTCTCCAGTCCATAATGAACACTGCTGCTAGGCTTATACACCTCAGCAACCGCTCCTCCTCTGCCATACCATTCTGCCAATCCCTGCACTGGCTTCCACTCCCCTTCAGAATTAAATTCAAATTACTGACCCTGACATTCAAAGCACTTCATAACTCTGCCCCTCCCTACATCTCTGAACTAATCTCTATTTACTCACCCAACCGCCTACTACGCTCCTCTACTGACCTGTTACTCAACTCTTCTCTCATTACCTCCTCACATGCTCGCATTCAAGACTTTGCAAGAGCTGCACCCCTCCTCTGGAATTCTCTCCCACGGTCTGTCCGACTTTCTCCCAATCTTTCAGCTTTCAAGAAATCTCTAAAAACCCACTTTTTTAGGGAAGCCTACCCTCACTGTTAACCACTCAATGCAATACCGCTTACATTACTACATCTCTCACCCACTTTACTCTGATCTTGCCCTCTCCCACACCTTGTGTATCACTCCCTTCCCGTTAGCTTTTTCTGTACAGGGCCTTCCTCACCTCCTGTACCAGTATTTATTGTGATGTATGTACAGTAACTCCATATTTATTGTGATGTATGTAACTCTTTATGTTCTATATATGTAATTCATGTGATTTGGTTGTATAATCACATTCACTTTACAGCGCTACGCAACAAGTTGGCGCTATAGAAATACATGTTAATAATAATATAAACATTTTCACTTTTTGGTACTATACCCCGGACAAGTTACACAAAATTTTCCCACACCACTCCTCTTTGTGCTGGAGAAACTGTGGTTACCAAGGATCCTTACTACATATCTTTTGGGACTGCCCATCCATTCAACCTTTGTGGCAAGAGGTAAGAGGCCTTATAGGTCAATTGATCGCTCAGCCAGTGCTAGCAGACCCATTCATACTTGCTCTAGGTAAGCCAATATGAAAATAAGTGGCCAAGCTTCAATCAACCAAGTATTGTCAGCCAATCGAATAACTATTACCTCTAAGTGGAAAAGTCCAGTGAAACCTACACTAGCCGAAATCATAAACAAGGTGAATAGTAACCGAATCTTTGAGTCAAACATAGCACATATTTAAAATAAGATGGAGCTTGACACTTGATCCATATGGGAGAGATGAGATATGGCACCCACCCTGTCCCACTAAGTTAGACCGAGATTGAATCTGAGTCTGAATAATATTACTTATTTTATCCCATGTTGTAAAATGTATGCCTGCACCAGATATGGTGACTTTGTGCCTTTGAGATATTGAGCATTGATTTTAAGATCCTGACTTTACAAAGCTAATTTCTAATGCCACTTGTTTGTTTTGTTTTACTTCTCTATTCTCAAGTTCAAGCTTAAATGACATTATTTCATTCAGCATACTTTTATAAAAGCTAAGAACAAACAGCTAATACTGCCGGAGAAAAGAACAACGGCTATAGTGGCCTTAGCTTCAGACGATTGTTATTCAAATAACAAATTGAACGATGTTGAAATTATATTTGTAAAACTTTGAAAACTGACAATAAAAAATGTTCTAAAAAAAAAAAAGTTGTGTGACTTTAAGGGTCGAAGTGAAAATTCGAATTTAAAAAATTAAAATTTCGAAGTAATTTTTGGGTACTTCAAACATTGAAATTTTCGATTTGAATTGAAAACAATTTGAATCAAATTTTAAAATTCGACCATTGGAAAAGCTGCCAAATTGCTATTTTAGCCTATGGGGGACCTACTGGAACCTTTAAGGAGTGTTTTTGAAATTTTTTGAAAATCTACTTTGTTTTACCAAAATCGTTCCAATCGTTCTAATCAAACGATGCATTCCAATAATTCAAAAAATTTTAATCAATTGAAAACAGACCTATTCGAACAAAAAAGGTAAATTTTCGATCGAAAATCCACTTTAAAAAAATTTGATGACAAAATTTTTTTTATTAAAAATTCGACCCTTAGTGAATCTGCCCCTAAGACTCTAGACAAATGGAAGTGACATTTTAGTTTTGTTCATTTTAGATGATACATGAAGATCAAAATCATATACGAATTCATGTTAATATGTTTGTAAATTGAATGTGCTTAGTTGTCATGTCATACAATATGTATTAATGAACAGTGGCTGGTACAACTTCCTATATATCACTGTATAATCTCTGCATACATGAAAAGTAAAGGAACAAAGATGGAAAGAAATTGTGTTTGTCACAATTCAGCTTAACCTTTAGACAACATGCATCATTTAGAAGGATTTTGCTGCTTCAGGGTCTTTTACAACTGACCACTGCAATATGTTTCTCTGCAATGCTACAATGTACAGTTATATATCATGGCCATTTAGCCTGAGCCAAGAAGAAAAAAAATGTTTTAAAATTTTCTCTTTAATGTCTTCCTTTCCTGTGAGTAATGTTGCTTGCATTTGTTTGTATGTTACACTTTCCAATGAAATTGCCATCTCTCGACACTGAATCTGCTCTGTAATATTTTCCATTGGGCCCTTGCTTTCTCTTTGCTGAAATAGTCACAATATAACATTGTTAACCTGACAAGGCTGTACTATATATTCTCATGTTTTACACTTTTATAATTTCAGTTTTAGTTTAGCAAAACTAAACTGAATGTATCTTTATTTCCAATAGCTTCTAGAGGCACATTAACAAACTTCGAATTCCTGTGAGTTTTTAAAAACTCCCATGAACTCGAAATTGGACCAATGGAAATGTATTTTAAAAATTGAATTTGTAAAACTCGCGTGAATAAGATTGACCCAAAAACTCGTATTAAATTAGAATCAAATTAGATTCGCGTTTTGAAATTCTGAGAAAAAGTGGAATGACAGGAAGGGTGCAAACAACTACAAAGTGATTCCAGGATGTCTCATAATAATAATTTGGCAGATTTTAGTCAAATTTGAGTTGTGAGGGGTTGTTTACCTTTAAGTTAACTTTTAGGATGTTATAAATCGTCGCCAGGCGACAGATCTCCCCCGAATCTCTCCGTCTGGCCTTGCCCTGAATAATGCTAGATGGACTTTTTTCTTTCTCTATAAAAATATCTTTCAATACTACTCTCCTATTAATCACTAGTTGCAACAATTTTACAACTTTTTTATACAAGCATATGGAAATGGTTTTTCTGGAGTTTTGTCTGAGCTTTGCTTGGTTCTTCTGATTGTATCTGTGTTGACAATCTTCATGGGTAGTGTTGTATATATAGGCAATAATGTACCATCTGTTGTAAAATACAAGGATATTCCATAACCATCTAAAGGCACAAGACATAGGACATGATTTTATAAAGGTTGTGGAACTCCAAGATGACTTCTCATTTCCTAATATTTTACTAAAATAGATACATTATTTGTTATAATTCTCCTCTATGTCTGCCACAGAAGATAAAAAGTGATACTATACTTAAAAATCACCAACTTGTGGACAATCTATACCTACAGAACTTCTATTTATCAAACTCGAAAAATAAATAGCTAAACCCCCCCCCCCATTTATCAATACATTTTCACAAAAACGTCTTGCGTGGAACTCGAAAAAATCTGTATCATACTATTTTTTTCAGAATTGTCATTGAAAGACTTTTCAGATTTGACATCAGAAATCTGTTACTTTTTGAGATTAGACACCCGATACCATAATAATGAATGAAACCCAGCGCAGATCATATCTTCAAAATATCACTGGGATATCTGCCATTGACTTCTACATGAACTCGGTAGGTCTGAGTTGAAGAACTTTTTTGTTTAGACTTTTAACATCATCAGGGTTATAAAAAATTTTTTAAAAATCTATTTTTTTCTACACAAAAAATTTATTTTCCCCTTTAAAAGATAGAACTTTAATAAATAAAGCTAAAAATCAGTTTATTTATATTTTGAAATACTTGTATAAAATATATCCTGTTACTTTATAGGTCAATGAAGAACTTGAAATCACTTTGAAATTGCACTACCGTATAAAAACATTTTTGACAATGATAAGTAGAAAGAAAGTACCAGTTAATAGAAATCTAAAACATAATCACCAATAATAGGCACAATAGGTATTAGCAATAGGGAGGCGTACAGCTCATCTATAATATACATCTTTAGCCAGTGTGCCAAGTAAGATCATGTAACACTTTGGATTTTGCATGTACCGAGTCTCTTGGTCATTATTGTGCAACAATAAAATAAATTAAATACATTCAAAGACGAAACAGTGTTCCAACCGGGAATAAATGTTACCAGAGATCATTCAGCCAGCATGTTGCCATTCTGCTTAAGAGATGGTATAACTTAATGGATGGTATAGCTTAATCTCACGTGAGCCTGCAGCTTTCTTTTAGACAGAGAAGAAACTGCACACAGACACCATGATTCTCTTGCTTCAAGATAAACATAACTTTACTAACACTTCGGCATAACTAGATCATGTCACATGACACTGCCAGTATCAGATTACTTATGGGATCTGTATGAGACCATATACATTAATACTGTACATACTGTATGTTAACACCTCAACTTGCTCTCATCTTACAGAAAGACATATTTAGCATAAATGTATGTATGTACACTGATTTATACTCCAAATATGTAACAAATTCTGCCAGTTTAAACCTTGTTACTGGCTTAGCTATAACATCTGCTACCATTTTGTTTGTGGAACAGTACTCAACAGTTATCTTTCCCTCACTTAGTACAGATCTAAGAAACTGTTATTTGATATCAATATGTTTGCACCTTTGATGGCAAATCTGTTTTTGCAAGAGCTATTGCACCTTAATTATCTTCAAAATGTTTAATGTCTCATATTGACATTCACTGTCCATTTCTTTGAGTAACTGCACAAAATATAAACTCTCCTGTTTAGTAGCAGTCAGTTCTATATATTCAGCCTCACAGGAAAACTGTGGGTGGTTTCTTTGATTTCCAAGAAATCAGTGTACCATTTGTGGATAGACTAAACCAATATCCTGTTGTGCTTCTTCTGTAATTTAGGTCTGAGGCCCAACTAGCATCACTATATACCTTTTCAGTCCTCCCAAAAAAAATATTCAAAATACTATTTTATCACATTAGTCAAGCAAAATGAACATTAATTACACTATATAAATTATTTTAATCTTGTTTTCTTCAGTCTGGGAATTCATAATTATAGCAAGCAGGCAGAACCATTTTGTGGACACTGTTATTAAGGCAAGCCTTGCATCATCTCAGAATCTTGTTTGTGCACCAGAATGGGGGACCCGATGTCTATCCCCATGCCCTGGCTACACAATTAAATGGTTAAGAGAACTGTGGAAATGTGTGGAGAGCAGTGGCATCTAGGAAGTGCTGAATAGAAAATGAAAGTAATTATCTGCCCCGCCTCTATGCCTAAGGCATAGAGGAGTGGCAGACAATATTTGATTGACAGCTGAGATTTTTAAATGAGCTTAAAACAGCTATGAATGCTTTAATAAAAATTTGAAATTGGATTTCATGTTTAATTTGAAAAGGACTTTTATTATGAAGATTTTTGTGTCTGGGTGACGGGTCCACTTTAACTGAAAATCAATAGTACCTTTCAAGTAGCTCATCCAATGTTTAGTTTTGTATGTTTGAGATCCATCTGCAATGCTTTTTATTACATAGACCCATCTACCCCCCACTGTATTTTTACCTTCTGGTAGAGTGGTCAGTGTGAAAGTATCATTCTCTTTTATTACATCTATTTCATCTTTCATTGGATTAAGTCATTTCTGTGACTGGGGCTCTGACTTGGTGAGTGCATAGAACATCCTCAATCTTCAATTACTTACATCATAATTTTTGAGTGGAAGTCCAAAAAATGCTGGTGTCTTCATTTTACGGTGTTAGACTGCAAAAGGCATACTTTTTTTTATTTAACCAGTTTCCTTTCCACGCATTTTCTACCATATGGCACATTTAACAGTGGATTTATGTGTAGGGGATTAAAACAACTATATTGTCTTATTAAGGTTTCCTTGGCATGTCTATTTATCAGTGTCAATGTAATGTATTAGGCGCACCATGTAACAGAAATAGCTTGATTCCTCTTTAAGTTTTGCACAAGAACTCTAGCGAAGTTGCACTAGAATTGAACAGCTTCTCTTTGATTTGCTCACTCTGGCGAAGTAACGCGAGCAAAAATTCGTCAGCAGTCACTTCAGGACGTAACTTCACTACTTAGTAAATTAGCATTGTCTGAGCCAATATTTGCCTGGTGAAGTGTTGCGATGGTTACAAAGCCGTCGCTGGCAAAATTGCACTCTTTAGTAAATTTACCCCTATGGCTTCTCTAAAAGTTTGTGGTAGATCATGTGCTCTGTAACAGTAGTCAATGTTTGTCAGTATCTGATCATTAAAATCTGACTGGGGGGGCTTTCCTTCCCTTTTGGTATATTTTGTACCATGGCTCTCCTGTATTTGCCCGTTATCATTGCCCGCTGCACTCTCGACTTCAGATACTGGGACCTCCTTTGGATTTGGGTTTAATATAAGGCATACACACCTTTCCCTATAAATGTTATCAGCATCTAACACATCAGTTTGAGTTTGCCTCTCAGTCACACTCTTTGTAATGAACTTTACTAGCCTGTATTTAAATTCCTTTCCCAGTGCTTGGGTAATATGGTATCAGGGACTATTTTTGTCATATCTTACAAAAAATTCCCTTTTTACACATTGAGTCTAGTTTATTTCTGTCATACTGGTAAGCAAAGCATTCTTACCCAAAAGTTTTCGTCTTTGATAGATTAGCATGTAAAATGGAGTTTGCCTTAAACATTTGTGAAAACACCTGTGAATCATAGCAGCAGTTATTACTGCATCTGCCCATAACACTTTTGGCAATTTACTCTCAAGTAACATATAACTTGCAATCTCAAATAGTGTTCTCTAATTTCTCTCAGCAGTCCTATTTTGATGGGGAGAGAAAGGTGCTGAGGTCTCATGAAATTTAGAATTTTGGAATTTTTTGCAAATTCAAATCCAATTTGGAATATTCCCTAGTTGAAGTACTCAAAAATAGCTTGAAAATCAAATTTTTTTACTTGGAATTTTCAATTCGACCCTTGATAAATCTGCTCCTAAGTGTTTGTCCAACATTTCTCAGTGCTGTAATGGCTGTTTCTGCACATCTCACTCAATCTTCAGTTACTTACATCATGTTCTGAGTGGAAAAAGCATCTAAGTTCAAAAAACACTGGCGTCTTTTTCTGTTTTTTTTTTTGGTTGATAGGCTGCAAAGTTCTAAAAAATATTTTTGTGTAACCGGTTTCCCCCATAAAGTTTCTAACATATGGAACATTTACTATACAGTGGTCTCATGTGTAGGGCATTATAACAACCCTATTGTCTTTATTTGCTGCAATAGATAACAGAAAGACATCCATTCAACTTTATATTTCAATTCGTATGCAAATTAACCTGAGCAAAATGAACGCTAGCGCATCTTTGCTTTGATTTGCTCTCATTGTCAAAGTAACCCTAGCGACAATTGACACCTGGGCCCACCGGGAGTTTTCCTGGTATCCCTGTGGGCCAGTCTGACACTGGTTCATAGTTATTTTCATCTCCATCAATTATCAGCCTGCTCCATCACTCCTCCCTCTCTACTGGGCTCATAACCTGTTGCCATTCTGCCTATGAGATGGGATAACTGGTAGCTCAATCTCAGGTGAGCCTGCAGCATTCTTTTAGACAGAGACAAAACTGCACACAGATACCATTCTTTCTGAAGACATAACTTTACTAACACTTCTGCATTAGCAGACAAAGATCATGTTACATGACACTGTGTCAGCATCAGATTACTATGGAATCTGTATAAAAGCACACTCATCAATAAATATCTTAGCACAGAATATATCCAAATAGTCATGTAGGGACCCATAGGTTTCTATTTGGCACCTATGGAGTTAAATCCCTTATCTCTTGTCACTCTTGGCAAAATCCTATGGTGCAATTTGTGTTATTAACCAATAGCTATAGCCAGGAGTGTAATGATCACTTTCTGCCACACTGCCTTATAGTGTGTGTAGGGAGTGGCCCTCTTCATCTTTGGCTACTGGTACTCATCAAGCTGGTTGTTCATTGAGCCTGGGAGCAAGAAGGCCCCAGTAAGCCACGTGCCCTAACGGGACCTACAACCGTTAGTGATTTAAGTCGGGGACCAGGCCACCCCATGAACGAGGATTAGCAAGTGCAGGGTAGTAATGTTATAGCCTCTCTAGAGAGAGAAAGGCAGTTAGAAATATTTAGCATTAACAGTGTGTGTTCCAGCAAGGAGTGCAGGGACATCAATGTGATAGGGATTAGGACTAGCAGCGGCTTCCGGCCTTACACTGGTGTTCCGGGCAGGCACATTGCAGCAGAAGGAGGGTTGTAAAGAATGGGTGTACCCTTGGCTAATCGGACTCTGAGGAATAATCACCTTATTGAAGTGTGTGTGAAAGTTCTGCTAATATCTCAGCTACAGCTGTGTGCACTTCTGCTATGTCCTCTGGATGCTCCTGTGGGAGTTCTAAACCTGGGGACATTGCTTATGCTAATAAACATCTACCTTTTTGTTGTAAAGAACCTCCTGGCTGCCATTTCATCTTTTACTGTACAGTTTGCCTGGGTATTGTAGTTATACTACCTCCTAAATGATAGTTTCCACAGGGCGAAGGCCCTGCCCTGGTGTGTAAGTCGCTGTGTAACCATGCCCATCGCTCAATAGCTGGATACTTTAACCCTTGGTGCTTTAACTAGCCCAAGAAAGCATTACAGTCACAACTCACACCATTACACAATCTCCAAAATGATGTAAAGTGCAGTTGGTGACCAGGGGCAGCTTTCACAGATCTAGCACCAATATCTTGATCCTCTGCATCAGGGGTGTCCAAACCTTTTGCAACAAGGGCCAGATTTGGTGAGGTGAAAATGTGTGGGGGCTGACCATTTAGCCTGACATTCTTTGAACCATTATTTAACATATTTAGAACATTATTTCCACAGTCCTCAGACAAGATACAGTATTTATTATTTATTATAAATTTTTGTGATGGGCGAATTTATTCGCCAGGGTCGAATTCGCGGCGAATTCCCGCAATTCGCTGCTGGCGAATAAATTCGCAAATCACCAGCGAAATTTCGCCGAAGAAACGAGTTGCGCGTCGATTTTGACGTCAAAATCGACGCGCGCCGGAAACGACGCGACGAAAACGACGCGACGCACGTCAAAGTTGACGCGACGCGCGTCAAAGTTGACGCGACGCGCGTCAAAAGCGTCCCGCGACTCGTTTCGCGAATTTTTCGCCGATTCGCGAATTTCTCTGGAAATTCGCTAATTTTTCGGCAAAGCGAATCGTGGGAGATTCGCCCATTACTAATAAATTTACCTTATTAACGATTTAACCAACCAACTGAAAGTTTTCCTGAAATACAGTACTGTAGCTGTGTCCCTACTTGCTGTGGCTGCATAGCCTATGCTTTTAAATTGCAGGTGATTGCAGCCAGGCTGAGGCTAATTTGCATATAAAGTACACCTCTGTTGTGCACAGCTCCGTGGCAGCCTCCAGCGAGAACTAGCGCTTAATCTAGTGACGTCATGTACACACGCTAACGTGCAACTACTTTACTGTACGCAGCCACTACTCATCAAAAAAAGTACTGGATCCTGGGTTGGGATTTCTAGTTTGGTGCCAATGAAAATAAATGCCACAGTCAGAGCTGAATGAGTGGCTGTCAAAGATCACGGTGAGTCTGAAGGTACTTCCCCACGCTACTCTGGAGATGAGACAGAGGGATCCCTGGTCAATCCACTTTCAGATCCGAGGTAAGGAATAGCAAGAGTGCCAGGTGAGCCCACAGAAGATAAGAGTTCAAGGGTAAACCAAGAACAGTAGTCAGGGGCAAGCCAAAGTCTTTATCAGAAGTTTCACAGAAGTCAGAAATACGCTTAGGGGTACATTTACTAAGGGTCGAAGTGAAAAGTTGAATAAAGTCTGCTCTACATGTATCCTACATGCATGCTTTCTCAAGGGATATCTTATTTGTTGTAATTCTCCTCCTTGTCTTCCATAGAAATTATACCCCTTGTACCAAAGGTCCACAAATTGTGCATGGTAGGAAATGTTGCTTCTGCTGGTGTATCTGACAATTTATAGCAAAAAAAAAAATTAAAATGGTCCAATGGTCCAATAGGACCAGCACACCTCTCACTAACATCTAAACCATTGACAACTTTTACTTGGTGAATTGTGGCACTAAAGGCTTTTTTGGTTTTTGCACTTAATAAATCTCAAAATGTTTAGAGATTTTAGAAATATAGGAAAATCACAATTTTTTGTGATATGTGAAAAAAAATCACAATTCTAGTGAGTAAATGTTATCAATTTTGCTTTGCCAAAATGCATTGAAATGTGATATGTAGGGATGGCGCGAACCGCCGCAAAAAAGTTCGCGGACGCGTTCGCGAACTTGCGACAAACGCGCGAACAGTTCGCGAACGTCGCGAACCCCATAGACTTCAATGGGAAGGCGAACTTTAAAAGCTAAAAAAGACATTTCTGGCCAGAAAAATTATTTTAAAGTTGTTTAAAGGGTGCAACGACCTGGACAGTGGCATGCCAGAGGGGGATCAAGGGAAAAGAAAAATCCATTATTTTCTTATGTCAAAAGTGTTACAAAGTATCTTACCTGCACCTGTTAGCTGTTCTGGACTCTCTGCCAAAAGCCAAGTTCAAATCTTTGCTTCTTTTTCTGGCTGTTCAGTGAGGGTCTTTCCAGTGAAAGAGGGTCCTCCAAAAAGAGGGTCTTTCCAGTACAAATGAGGGACAGAGGGTTGAGCTCGCAAAAGAGGGACAGTTGGGACTCGGGAGGTATGCACATTTTTTTTTTTTTAGTCCAGGGGGTGTGTGGGGGTGGCCCAGGGAGATCTTCCTGATTGGCTGCCATGTATCTGCTGGTCTGGGGTGAGAGGGCAAAAAAATGCGGCAAAAAAAATTCGCCAAATTGACGCGAACCCAAAATGCGAACGTCGTGCGACGTTCGCGAACTTCCGGCGAGCGCGAACAGCGGATGTTCGCGCGAACAAGTTCGCCGGCGAACAGTTCGCGCCATCCCTAGTGATATGTGACAAATTTGCTGTGAAAGTTGGCGAAAAATATCACTTATCACTAAAATATATGAATATAAAAAGTAAGAATATAAAAAGTAAGAAAAAAAAGTGCTGAACGATGCCCTAAATAAAATTCTTGAAAAACCCTAAACATTCAATTTTTCAGACATTTTCTAGCTGAAAAAAATGTAACACCTCTAAAAGTCAAGAATTCATTACAGTGGGCCAATACGATGCCAAAACTTGGCAAAGTTTGGTATTAGAGGTGTAACACTTTTTTGGGCTAGGCAAAGCACAAATGATTAAAGTGTCCAGCTAGTGATGTTGAGCATGGGTTACACTGTTACCTACACAGCAGGGCAGGGCTTTCGCCAAGTGGAACCTATCCCTTAGGAGGTAGTATAACAACAATACACAGGCAACTGTACACAAAATATAAGAATGGGTGCCAGGAGGTTCTTTAAGAAAATTAATCAAATTAATCAATTAAAAAAATTTCTATCAGGAAAAAATTGTGGTTTTCCTATTTTCTAAAAATTTAAGATTTATCAAGTAAAAACCCATGAAAGCCTTTCACGTCAAATCACAGAGTGAGGTATTGCAGAAGTCAATGGGAAGAGCGCTGATCCTATAGACCATTTTTAAACCAAACAGCATGTTAGAGCTTTTTGGACTTTTTAAGGGTACGTCTAGAAGTTGATCAATGCCCTAGCATGGTCTAGACCAATTACTAAAGATTTCTTTCTATGGTTTTAGAGTTTGCGAGTTTAGTTGGGGTTTCAAAAGCCTCTAAAACAACTAAATATCGACCTTTGATAAAAATGCCTCCACGTAATTCTCAAATTTGTAGAGCTTTTAAGAAAACCACCAATTGTTCGATAAGTAAATGGGTCCCTTAGTCTACTAAAAAGTTATTTAAATATTAAATAAACACAATAGGGTGTTTTGCCTCCATTACAGATTAATAATATCTTTGTTGGGATCAAGTGCAAGGTACTGTTTTATTATTACAGAGAAAAAGAACACATTTTTTTCTATATCTTTTCATATCTGTTGTATCATCTTGTTATGGTTGAGAGCATATGCATCTTCTTGGGTAACTTGACTCCCAGATATTTAATATATGTCTGTGACCAGATAAATGGGAAGGTCTTGTTTGTAATGTTCTGGACATTGCTTCCGATTTGGTTATGCTGACCTTAAAATTGCTGTATTTTCCAAATCTTTCTATCTCTTTCATTATTTCTAGTAGTGAAGTTAGCGGTTGGGTTATGTATAGCAGGGGGTCATCCCTAGTATACTGCCAATGGACAAATTTGTCCAGTGTTGGTAAATAACACCTACTGTCTGTTTAACTGTACAGAATTGCAGTAAACTAATACACAGCCTGAGCAATTTGCATTACATCAGCCAGAAAGTATTCAATTCCATAAGCAAGATGTAAAGGTTGCATAGTGTATATCCCTGCAGACCTCGCACTTGAAAGTGTGTTAAACTACTGCGTTATATTTTGCTCATATGTGTCTGTATCTTTAAATAGAAAGCAATGTAACCAGTTGTCCCTGACATTTTTCCTCTGTACCATACAATTTAACCTATTGTTAACTGTTCTTCAACAAAAACAACCTAGATCACGCTAATTAGACAAACCTCAGGAAAGTTTAATTTATAGTCATGGAGCACTTGGATTGGCAATTCTAGATGGCGCTGATCTCTCTAACAGCCGGGAGACCAGTTTCTCTAGTAGTGGTGGGGAGGAGAGCAGAGTCAGGCCTAAGCAGATTGTGGTTGTAGGGGATTCAATTATTAGGAAAGTGGAGAGGATAATCTGTCGTCCAGATCGCTACAACCGAACAGTTTGCTGTCTACCTGGTGCCAGGGTTTGGCATGTGGTTGTTCGGGTAGACAAATTATTGGGTAGGGCTAGGCATGACCCAACTGTCTTAGTACATATCGGTACTAATGACAAGATAAATGGTAGATGGAAGACCTTAAAGAGTGAGTTCAGGGATCTAGGCTCTAAGATTAAGGGAAGGTCTTCCAATGTAATTTTTTCAGAAATTTTGCCTGCGCCACGTGCAAGTTTAGGAAGACAGCGGGAGCTTAGGGAGCTAAATGCGTGGCTCAAGTCTTGGTGTAGGAAGGAAGGGTTTGGGTTCCTAGAGCACTGGGCTGATTTTTCCTTGGGGTACAACCTATACAGTCGTGATGGATTGCACCTCAATGGAAGGGGGTCCACTGTGCTAGGGGAAAGAATGGCCAAGAGGTAGGAGGAGTGTTTAAACTAGGCAAGTGGGGGGTGGGTGAGAGAAAGAATTATGGGGAAGCTAGAGTAGATGGGGTAGTGGGATTAGTAAGGGGTCATGGGGGAGGAGTGAGGGGGGCACACAGTTTACCAGCTAAGGAGGTTCCTATGTTACAAGGAAAACAGACTAATACTAACTTAACATATAATTCCCCTCAAAGTAATGCACATTGAAAAAGTAAAAGTAATAACCTCCGCTGTATGATGGCAAATGCACGAAGTTTGTCAGGTAAAATGGGAGATCTAGAATTAATTGCATGCTATAAAAATTATGGTATAATTGGTATCACTGAGACCTGGTGGGATGAAACATGTGACTGGACTGTGAATTTAAATGGTTACACCCTATTTAGGAGGGACAGAGGGATTAAAAAGGAGGGAGGAGTGTGTTTGTATGTAAAGCCTGAATTAAAGCCATGCACTAAAGAAATAACCATTGCTGGTACTGGTGAGTGTGTGGAATCCCTCTGGGTAGAGATTTCGACTGGGCAAAAAGTTACAAAGAAAATTTTAATTGGTGTATGCTATAAACCACCTCGAATAAGTGACCACTATGTAGCCCAGCTACTTTTACAAATAGAAGCGGCTTCACAACTAGGTCAAGTTATTATTATGGGTGACTTCAATTATCCGAACATTGACTGGGGTAATGGGGTTGCCAAGACAGAGAAAGCTAGTAGGTTTGAAAATATGCTAAATGACAACTTTTTATCCCAGCTCGTTCAAGAACCTACTAGGAATAACTCTCTTTTGAATCTTGTAATAACTAATAATACTGATCTCATCTCAAGCATTTGTGTGGGTGAGCATTTGGGGAATAGTGATCATAACATGGTCTCCTTTGAGATTTTGTTGCAGAGGCAACTCTATAAGGGAGTAACTAAGACTAGTGATGGGCGAATCTCCCGCGATTCGCTTTGCCGAAAAATTAGCGAATTTCTAGAGAAAAATTCCCGAAACGAGTCGCGGGACGCTTTTGACGCATCTACTTTGATGCGCGTCGCAACGTTTTCGGCGCGTCCCGATGTTTTCGGCGCGTTGCATCGTTTACGACGCGCGTCGCTTATTTTTTGTCGCGCTTCGCGTCGTTTTCGTTGCGTCGCGTCAAAAACGTCGCGTGACTCGTTTTTCCGGCGAAATTTCGCTTGCCGAAATTTCGCTGGTGATTGGCGAATTGCGGGAATTTGCCGCGAATTCGACCCTGGCGAATAAATTCGCTCATCACTAAATAAGACATTGAATTTCAGGCGTGCAAACTTTGACAGCATAAGGGCATCTCTGCAACATATTAAGTGGGAAATGCTTTTCACAGGCACACTGAACAAAAATGGGAATTCTTTAAAATGCTGCTTAATAAATATACATGTCAGTATATTTGGCTTGTAAACAAAGAACGTTGTTGCAAACAAAACCTTTTTGGTTCAATAGGAGTGTTGGTGTTGAGGTGGGTAAGAAAAGACGTGCTTTTAAGGCTTTCAAGTTAGCTGGAACAGCCGAATCATTTATAAGGTACAAGGAGGCCAATAAGTCATGTAAAAAATCAATCAGGCAAGCTAAAATCGATATGTAAAAGGATATAGCATTAAGCAGTAAAAAGAATCCAAAATTATTTTTTAAATATATTAATAGTAGAAAAATGAAATGGGAAGGGGTATGACCTTTATTATCAGAGGGGGGTCAGTTGGTTGATGAGAACAAGCAAAAAGCTCAGATTCTGAATGAATACTTCTCATCAGTATACACAGATGAGGAACCAGCTAATGAAGGTTTCCTTGTTAATAGCCCCAATTCTAATGCATCCAATGATGCACAGTTCACACATGAGGAAATTCAAAAGAGACTAGAAAATGTTAAGATAAACAAAGGTCCAGGCCCTGGACTAGGAAAAGGCACACTGGCACAGAAGATGTGAATGCAGGTGAACACCTTGCAAAGTTTTATTACCGGAAGTGCAACGTTTCGGGGCGAGCCCCTTTGTCAAGCATACAGGATCTGTGTGTAAAGTGATACATTTATAGGTGGTTCAATCAATTAATTAACAAATGCAATCAATTAGTGAAATTATACATTTGATTTAACACCATTTAGAAAAGTGAACATAGTAGCAATAGAGATTTTTTATATATAAAAATGCTGTGAAACAATTAATAGTATAAAACCATATAATAAAACCTTAGTACTCAAAGGCAAAAAGAGTGGAAAAATGTGTAAATAAAACAACAATTAATATAAAGCTTTGATTCGTTTCCCAAACGTTAAAAGTTCAAAGTCCAATAGGGAATATAAGCTTAAGTTTTCTTATGTAGCAAATTGTTGCGATACCTAAAAAGTAGACATAGACATAAAAAATTGATACAAACTGTAACTATATATTCTTACCCTGTCTGAAGGGAAAATTTATAGAAAATACCTGTCCCTGCGCCTGGAATTTTGCACTTAGGTTTCTCATCTGAAAAAATTAGATAAATAATGTTAGAAGAGCCAGGAAAATTAGTTCATAAATAACATGCCATACTAAATTCTTCATTAAGACCTTTTGGATATTTAGTCTGGAGTAACCAGATCCAATAGCACTCTCTCTGTAATAAACTTCTTTTTTTATCTTGACCCTGTTGTGTTTGTATTTTCTCTAAAACCTGCCAGCGAAGTTGTGCAATTCTGTGGCCATTTGTGAAAAAATGTTTGGCTAGCCATGTTTCCTTCTTATATTTACTTAACGTCATTGTTTCAACATTTTCACTTTTTTGAGGCTGATAGTTACGGATAGTTGACTTATGCTCATACGGATAGTTGACTTATGCCCAGATGGGATTCACCCCAGGGTACATAGCAAACTTAGCTCTGTGATTGTCAAACATCTATACTTAATTTTTCAGGATTCATTGAGGTCTGGCATGGTGCAGAGAGACCGGTGAATTGCTAATGTGGTGCCGCTATTAAAAAAGGGATCCCATTCTCAGCCTCAAAACTATAGGCCAGTTAGTCTGACGTTAGTGGTAGGAAAGCTTTTTGAAGGATTAATTAAAGATAGGATACTGGACTTCATAGCAAATAACAATATTATGAGTTTGTGCCAGCGTGGTTTTATGCGTAATAGATCTTGCCAGACTAACTTAATTTCTTTTTATGAGAAGGTAAGCAGGGACCTTGATTCTGGGATGGCAGTGGATGTGATTTACTTAGACTTTGCTAAAGCATTCGATACAGTGCCACACAGAAGGTTACTGGTTAAATTAAGGAATGTTGGCCTGGAACATAGTATTTGCACCTGGATAGAGAACTGGCTAAAAGAGTGGTGGTAAATGGAACATTTTCTAATTGGACCAGTGTTGTTAGTGGGGTACCGCAGGGCTCTATACTGGGTCCCTTGCTTTTCAACTTGTTTATTAATGACCTGAATGTGGGCATTGAAAGTACGGTTTCTATTTTTGCAGATGATACTAAATTGTGCAGAGCTATAGGTTCCATGCAGGATGCTGCCACTTTGCAGAGTGATTTGTCTAAGTTGGGAAACTGGGCAGCAATCTGGAAAATGATGTTCAATGTTGATAAATGCAAGGTTATGCACTTTGGCAAAAATAATATAAATGCAAGTTATACACTAAATGGCAGTGTGTTGGGAGTTTCCTTAAGTGAGAAGGATTTTGGGGTTTTTATAGATAACAAGTTGTCTAATTCTGGGCAGTGTCATTCTGTAGCTATTAAAGCAAATAAAGTTCTGTCTTGCATAAAAAAAAGGCATAAACTCAAGGGATGAAAACATAATTATACCTCTTTATAGATCCCTAGTAAGGCCTCATCTGGAGTATGCATTGCAGTTTTGGACTCCAGTCCTTAGGAGGGATGTAAATGAGCTGGAGAGAGTGCAGAGACGTGCAACTAAACTGGTTAGAGGGATGGAAGACTTAAATTATGAGGGGAGACTGTCCAGGTTGGGGTTGTTTTCTCTGGAAAAAAGGCTCTTGTGAGGGGACATGATTACACTTTACACATATATTCGAGGACATTATAGACAAATATCAGGGGACCTTTTTACCGATAAAGAGGATCACCGCACCAGAGGCCACCCCTTCAAACTAGAAGAAAATGACTTTCATTTGAAGCAGCGTAGGGGGTTCTTAACAGTGAGGATAGTGAGGTTGTGGAATGCACTGCCGGCTGATGTTGTGATGACTGATTCTGTACTTCTTGGGAAAGCATAATATCCAAGGCTATTGTGACACTAAAATCTATAGATAGTATAGATATGGGTATATATATATATATATATATATATATATATATAACATATAGTAGAGAGATCACTGTTTGACTGGTATGTATGAATATACCCTGATTTAACTATATAACTATTTAAGAAGGGCATTGTGCAAAGAGAAAAAATCGTATAAGTTAAAATATGTAACATGGCTAACTAATAAGCAGCTATTTGACATGTGATCTCATGCCATATACTCACAAAAACGCACATTTAACCACAAATGTTACCTTTTGAGCAGTCTGAAAATTGTGGTTCATGTACAGCTGCATGAATTCTGATTAGGAACCTTCAAGGAACACTGTTGGTATTTAATTACTTAGCTTTAAGTCCACCAACAAGTGACTGTCCCATTTGTAGAGGACAACCATTCTAAATCTCTCTATAGTTACAAAGATATCTTCATGCACTAGATTTAGCAATAAATTATAATATCTGATAAAACATT
This sequence comes from Xenopus borealis, assembly GCA_024363595.1. NCBI lineage: Eukaryota > Metazoa > Chordata > Amphibia > Anura > Pipidae > Xenopus > Xenopus borealis. Next base: position 26,731,704 of record CM044438.1, read on the forward strand.
TACTATGACAGGTAGATGTACTTTCCCCTCTGATCCTCTGTTAATATTTTTAATATATTATTTGTACATTTTGTTTTTCATCAGTTGGCAAACACACAAACTAAATCAAAGGTCACTTCTTAGTATCATTGCAAACTATATAACTAACAATTCTATCGAAACTTTGACCTTCTGCTTGCTAATATGATGGGTATGTTATTTTCCAAATTTGTTCAGAACTATTTGTACTTTGGATTATTAATCTATAACTAAACTCTGTACTCAATTCCTGTGTCACTGATAATGTTTGCAACTAAGATCAATGTTATTCTCTGTCTGTGTTTATTTTTTTTAACTTTGTTTGGGGGTCTTATATTTTTACACAATGAAAATATTTACAATGCCTTGCATACGTATTCACTTTTGCACAAATTGTTTTGCAACCTGCATTTAAATTACCATTTCATTTAAACAATAGTGTTAATACTTTTATATTTTTGTGAAAAATTTGATTAATCAAAAAGCAGACATTTGTCTTTTGATCTTTTGGTGTAAGTACTGTTTGGGAAATATTTTGTTGTATTCCTGGAAAAAAATCGAATTCTAATTCTGATTGAGGTCAGGGACTTTGCAGGACATTGCCCTATTGTGTTTGGGATCATTGTTGTGGTGAAAGATTATACTACTCCAAGGAATCAGGGGAAGATTGACAGTATTAAAGATTGAACCGGAGCATCTAGAATAATTTTCCCTGCAGATTTTAAAGTTAATATTGACATGCAGGGGGTATTCATAAAAATCCAATTGTGTATCTGATTATTTAAAATAAAAAAGTCCATCCACACTAGAATCCACAATGTGACCTTATTTATTAATAAAAAAAAAGTTTTTTTCCCAGAACTCTCGATTTTTTCTAGCTTTTAGCTGTAAAGTCGACTTTTTATTTTTTGTCCGAAAAGTCAGAAATAGTCAGGCTAATTCCAGCGCAGACCACAGAAACTTCCAAATAGGATATCTACAAACTTGCCAGATCTTAGATGGGGATTTTTTTTTTTAATTTGGACTCTTTCCAGGCTCAAGGTATAATAAATCTAAAAAAAAAATTGTTTTTTCCACAAAAAATTCAGATTTTTTTGTAATTTTTTTTTTAACATTTGTACTTTAATAAATAACCCCCACAGTGTTGATGAAAACTGTGTTACTAATACTCATTTTGAGCAGTTTATCATTATTCTTTTTAATGGGTTGTTAAGCTTATTTTAGGAATAGTACTGAGCACATCCATCCAAAATTGTAGTCCCCAATTTGAGTTGCATTCTGGGAATTATTTTCCACTCCAGAACAAAAATAAACTGTTAAACATGTTAAGTGATCGAAAATACCCTAATGATCAGACACTCAGGCATTAAATTTGGACATGCGGCGGTGGGGGCCCTGTTATAAACGGCGCATTCTGACACCAGAACATGCTGTTTATAGGGATATAATTTGACATCTGGTCCCATAGGGAAATGACCAGATTGTAGATTATATATATATCCTTGAAAAAGGTCCCCAGGTGGGACCGAAACGTCGGACATTGCATGTGTTTTTTGGAATAAACACTATTTACTTCACTGAATTACACAGTGTGTGCTGATCCTTCATAGAAGTATATATATATATATATATATATATATATACATATATATATATATATATATATATATATCCTATTAAAATATATCTAAGAAAAGAATGTCTCTAAACTGTACATGTTGCCTTTGAGTTACCCACTGGGTTATCTTTCAATCTGTTCTTATGTTAATAATTTTTTACCCTAAATAAATGTAAATTATGTTTTGTTCCTTTGGGGGGGAAAGCACCAAAAGGCTTCTTTTTCAGCACTTTAGTCAAGCTCCAAAATGTGGCACATTAATAAACTGTAACCTGAGATCTTATCCTATAGAATCTGCAAAGTCCTTCAGGCCTCTGATTGTTTTGCTAATCAAGATTATTTCCACTATTGAGACGTTGAAGTATAGACAAACTGACAAAAAATTTCGCTTCCCATGAGATAGTTCTGTCTGTTTAGTGAGGGTGCCGGCAGATATTAACATATAAATGAAATCTGTCCTTTTAACAGAAAGAAGAAAATATGCAAACACACAAAACCTTATGCTATGTTAATCAAACAAACTATTTTTTCTCAACTCTGCCATGCAATTCCAGGATACAGAGGGGGAAAATCACAATTTGTCCAAAACATTCCTTTTTTTTAATTCTTTTTTTTTTCACCACGGAAAAGAAAACCTTTGCTCCCCACTGATAGCAACAGGAGACTGATTATGCCTCCAAAAGTACAAATAGCTAGAAACAAGGGGCAAACCACCAAACCAGCATGCTCTGTGGTTTTACAATTTGAACCAGTGGTAACTGGAAATGTCTTAGTACAGACAGGCGAGAGAGTTATTTTATGCCTGGAGTTTGAAAATATGAGAGAGGATTGCTGCATAGTTTTTTATTTGAACACAAATTACATTTGAATAGGGGCTACATTCACAGCAGAGCAGAAATACAATTATTTAAAATGGGATAAAATGTAAAAAGTTGGGTTAAATGAAGCGTTTTTTCTGTATTTTAGAAATACTATTTTCGATAGGTGGTGTTTTTCTCTCTCCTTATGCTAAAATTGTTCCTTTTGCAGCACAATATGGGAGTAAACACGGTCATACATTTGGTATGTGTTTGTTATAACTAGCAGCTTCCAGGGCTGATATCAGGGCCTGAAGTTTCCTGAGAGACCTGGTGGTCCAGTGCCCCTCCCACCAGAGAGGGAGTTAATGTAATAAAATGTCACCCTAGTGGTCTAGTGGTGTGGTGGGGAAGCCTGCTGCTCCATCGGTGGGATGCCCGCCGCACCTTTTCTGTGCTGGCTCTTCCATAGTGTGCGTGCGGCGCGTACATCCGTCTTTTATAGGTGCATGCGCGCTGATGTGTTTACGTCAGCGCGCAATAGCATGAATTTCAAATGTATTTAAAGGGGCATTTTGTATTTCATGATTGCCCGTGATAGGTTTATTCTTGGTGCCTTGTACCTTGTTCCTTGTGCTTACAAGCTTCCAGTCTAGTTCTGATTTCCTGTGTTTGACCCTGCTTGGCTTTCGATTACTCTGACCTCTGTATCCTGACCCTTGCCTGAAAACCGACTTCAATTCTGCTTAACTCTCCTGATTGACTTCCTGGTTTGTCTCTTTTCTGATATCTGACTCCGATTCTGTCTCATCCCCATCTGCTTGATTACCCGGTTTGACCCTTTGCCTGTCTGATGATCCTTGCTATCTGCCTGCCTCAATCCAGCCTGTCTGACTACGTACAGTATCTGCTTACTCCTGCTTGTACTGTGACCTTTGGCCTTATAGACTATTACTACAGTCATTCCCCTCTGCCTATCCAGAACCTTTACATTGCACCTCTCGTTTAAGTCCAGGTAGCATCCAAGTAAGATGGAGGTGAAGCACGAGCCGAGACCAGAGTTCTTGGTATTTGTTCTGGTGTTGGGTGCCAACAGTGACAAAGGTCTATATAAACACACCAGTAAACCCTCAAAGTAATGCTTCTCTGAAACTTCTGTCAAAAGAAACACTGCATTTCTTTCCTTCTATTGTTTATACATGGGCTTCTGTATCAGAATTCTTACCTTCAGCTTAAACCTCTTTTCCCTGGGCGTGAGCATGCTCAGTTTTCTCCTCTGTCCCTCTCTCCCTCCCTTCTCCCTCTTCCCTCCCAACTGTAATCTGAGCCCAGAGCTATGAGTGAGCAGGGAGAGGAATTGATGTCACACCGAGCTAATATGTCAGCTGTATCCTAAACAAACAGAGAGAGCTTCTAGAGCTGTTTACTCAGGTATGGTAAAGCATTCTACAGAATAAATATAGTGTTCTAGTTTGAACTTTTATGGCTAATACATTTGAAAAGGTTATTTGGTGGAACAGACCAGGTTCAGGCAGTACTTTGCTGCAAAAACTCCTTTAATGACACAATTGAAGGAGTTTTTGCAGCAAAGTACTGCCTGAAGCTAGTCTGTTCCACCAAATAACATTTTCAAATTAAAGTGAATTGTACCTTGGACGGGGTATGGGAACAATACTTCAGGGCTAAAAATACGGGGTTATAAACACTTTCTGTGGAATCACACATTTCTACAAATGGCTAATATATTGGTAATAAACTGCCTCAGTAGCTTTCCTTCTACTTTAAAGTAGAATTCAACCTGTAAGGGGAAAAACATCTCCCCCCTCCCTTGTATAGGATTCCTGCCCCTGGCCTACCTGCCCCCCCCCCGGGCAAATGCCCCTAACTTGCTACTTACTAGTGATGGGCGAATTTATTCGCCAGGGGCGAATTCGCGGCGAATTCCCGCGATTCGCCGCTGGCGAATAAATTCGCGAAACTGGCAAAAAAAATTTGTCCCAAAAAAATTCGCCGCGCAAAAACGAGTCGCGCGTCGTTTTTGACGCGACAAGCCGAAAACGACGTGACGCGCGCCAAAAATGACACGACGCGTCGGAAACGACGCGCGGCAAAAACGACGCGACACACGTCAAAAACGACGCGACGCACGTCAAAAACGACGTGACGCGCGTCAAAAACGACGCGCGACTCGTTTCGCGAATCGGCGAAAAATTCGAGAATTTCTCTGGAAATTCGCAAATTTTTCGGCGAAGCGAAACGCGCCCGTTTCGCCCATAACTACTACTTACCCCTTCTTCCAGGTACTGTCCAGCAGAGTTGATAGCTTCAGAAACAATCATCTGAAGTAAATATTTATATTCCTTGTGTTGGAATCTGGGACTTTATTTGTGGCCAAAAATGTCACCTGTGTAAACAAGGCCATACTGAAACTTTACTCAAGTTTCTTCTTTTTGCATACATTGCAACATTCTTTTCTTTGAATTCCTAAACTAAAAATAAAAAACAATAATGATTTTTTTTTAAAATGTTTTTATTTATGTACATATTAACCATAGCTTTCTTACATACATATTTTGCAATTTTCACAATTATTGTAGTATTCATGTTATACTGTTACAATATCTAGATAGCATTTTAATTTCTGCTTCAAATGCCGAAAACAATAATGATTTTTATATAAAGGTATCATGTTTAACAAAGTTATTTAAAACACTCCCCCAACAGAGAAAATGTGTCTAGTGAAAATTAATAGTGCCATTGTAGACCAGGTCAACTTCAAAAGAAGAAACATGGCCTTGCTGTGTATATATCAATGTGTGTCCACTTAATTTAGAGAGATCTAATTAATTTCTACAGTCAGATACTTCCTGATATGGAGAAACATTGGGGATGAGTCTCTAACAGTGATTAATGTCATTAAAACAGGATTTAGAAATTACAAATTTTGAGTAAAAATATATTAGAGGAAAAAGTTAAATATTATCAACTGAGAATATCATGTTTTACAGCTGTTCTTTTTAATCTTGGCAGCATTTCTTCAGACATAAAGAATAGCTGAAGGGCAATGGCAGATGAGGCATTTTGCCACACACATTAAATGTAGGGCAGCAAAACATCTGAGATGCTGTTGACTTATGTAAATGAACAAATTGCAAAATAGGTTATAAATACATTCTGATGTTGTTTCACACAAATATAAGATATTACTAAATTACTTACCATATTAGCGAAAACTGGTTGGTGATTCCGTGTATCAAAACATAAGCACAGGTCTCTTGCACAGGGAAAAACAACCTTGTACAGTGGTGTAACTCTAGATGGGGCTCATGATTGTGTGCATGCTGTGGCTGATCCCATGATTTAATGCTGTGTGGGACTAAAAAAAAGTTTGCAAGAGATGCCCAGGCCCCCAAAGTTAATCCGCTTGTCTTTGAATGATTCTATGATTATTTGAACTTGCAGACAAAAAAGGTTTTATCAATACACTGCATAAGTGTTCAGTATAGCATTTCCTTCATGTCTTCTCCAGTTTTTGAAACCATTTATGTTCCATGTAGGTCCATATCATTATAAGCAATGAAAATAAAAAATACTGTTATTTTGTGTAATTAATTTCAATCATATTTAACACATTGATGCTATACAAGATGTATGCAATGCATGTATGACATATAAGTTCTTAAACCTAAAGGAACAGTAACATCAAAAAATGAAAGTGTTTTAAAGTAATAAAAATATAATGTGGAATTGACCAGAAACGGTAAAACTGGTGTGTTTGCTTCAGAAACTCTACTATAGTATATATATAAATCAGTTGCTGTTTAGCAATGGGGCAATCATTTTAAGGAGAAAAGGCTCAGGTTACACGGCAGATAACAGATAAGCTCTATAGTACATATCTTTTATCCACTATTTAACCTGTGCCATATAGCCTTTTTTAATTTTCACCATTGCTACACATCAGCTTGTTTATATGAACTATAGTAGTGTTTCTGAAGAAAACAGATCAGTTTTACCAATGCAGGGCAATACATAGTAACATAGTAACATAGTAAGTTAGGCTGAAAAAAGACTCGCGTCCATCAAGTTCAACCTTTTTTTTTTTTAACTTTTAACTGCCTAACTGCTAGTTGATCCAGAGGAAGGCAAAAAATCCCATCCTCAGCCTCTCCAATTTGCCTCAGAGGGGGGAAAAAATTCCTTCCTGACTCCAAAAAGGCAATCGGACTAGTCCCTGGATCAACTTGTATAATGAGCTATCTTCCATAACCCTGTATTCCCTCACTTGCTAAAAAGCCATCCAACCCCTTCTTAAAGCTATCTAATGTATCAGCCAGTACAACAGTTTCAGGGAGAGAATTCCACATCTTCACAGCTCTCACTGTAAAAAACCCCTTCCGAATATTTAGGCGGAACCTCTTTTCTTCCAAACGGAATGGGTGACCTCATGTCATCTGGAAAGACCTACTTGTGAATAAAGCATTAGAGAGATTATTATATGATCCCCTTATATATTTATACATAGTTATCATATCACCCCTTAAGCGCCTCTTCTCCAGCGTGAACATCCCCAGTTTGGCCAGTCTTTCCTCATAGCTAAGATTTTCCATACCTTTTACCAGCTTAGTTGCCCTTCTCTGTACCCTCTCTAATACAATAATTTCCTGTTTGAGTGAGGGAGACCAAAACTGTACGTCATATTTTAGATTTGGACTTACAAGTGCTCTATAAAGTATAATAGTACATGATATTTGCATTACTTAAAAAAATTCCATTTTAGACACAACTGTTTTAATGGGCAAATAATATACTTCAAGGAAGCAGAAGATTTGATAAGCCATTTATTAACATTCTCATGTATATGTTATGTTATATTGGAGATGTTATATTATGTTATAATGGGAGATCTTCAACTCACTTTGTACAGCCTGATATTAGTGTCAATATAACAGGCCAATGGATACAATTGTATTTCTGGAAAACCATATCCATAAGAATGTTACCCTTTATTTTTATGAAAGATGGATTATGAATGCCCCCAGGGTTCCATTCAGACAGTCCCAGGGTGGGGTATGATTAGAGTCAACTTGACCAGGCTCAAAAATTTTCGGATGATATTCACTGCGTGTATGGTGAGAAAGTAGCTGACCGATATCGACAGAAGACTTGGAAATCGGTTTTCTGGTCGATCGGGCTGGATGAAAAATTTTGATCAGGTGCTTTGAAGGCACCCTAACATCGGCCCCTGTTTAGGGCTGAATCATCAGATGCAGGTACAATTCTATTGTTTCTACCTGTTTATCTGACAATTCAGCTCTACAGTCTGTATTGAAAGGAAAGTTCTTGGAAAGATCTTTTCCAAGAAAAATCATAATTGTACTGTCTATGGCTGCCTAGGCTCCTACATGACTGGTTTTCCATGCTCTCTCCTGTGTTCAGTTTAAGGAGCATATTTATTATGGTGTGTAAAATAAATTTCCCACAAAAAAATAGTGTGTGTAAGTTTACGCCATGTGTATGCCAGATTTGGCACCATTATTTTACATTGCCTCCAGCGTAAGTCACATAAGATATTTTTACACCATTTTTATTTCTTTGACTTCTTTCTCGTTCTTTGACATGGCAAAGCCTGGCGATGTGTGGTGTATTGTCCCGCCATTTTTTACACAGCATAATAAATGCACCTAAATGCGTTCAGCTACAGGGGAGCTCAGGAATTAATGCAAACTGTTAATTTAAAGGAGTACTCATGTAAGTGCCCAATGCAGGTGGAACACAACATGCTTCTGCTTGGCCAGCCTTTCACTGCTCCAATCATTAGGGGTGCTAACAGTCAGACATTTTATTTTGCCAAATTTTTTGATTAGATATACCCTCCTCTGGAAACGGAAAAGCTAAAACATAGTTACATAGTTAAATTGGGTTGAAAAAAGACAAAAGCCATCAAGTTCAACTCCTCCAAATTAAAAGCCAGCATACACACACACACCTCTCCACTCTTTCACACAAACCATATATGCCCATAGCTATACTAACTGTAGAGTTTAGTATCAAAATAGCCTTTGATATTATGTCTGTCCAAAAAAATCATCCAAGGCCCTTTTAAAAGAATCAACAGAATCAGCCATCACAACATCCCCCGGCAGTGCAACCTCACTGTCCTCACTGTGAAGAACCACCTACACTGCTTCAAATGAAAGAACTTTTCTTCTCATCTGAAGGGGTGGCCTCTGGTGCAGTAATCCTCTTTATGGGTAAAAAGGTCCCCTGATATTTGTCTATAATATCCTCTGTATGTATTTTTAAAGTGTAATCATGTCCCCTCGCAAGTGCCTTATTTCCAAAGAAAACAACCCCAACCTGGACAGTCTACCCTCATAATTTGTCTTCCATCCCTCTAATAAGTTTAGTTGCATGTCTCTGCACTCTCTCCAGCTCATTTACATCCCTCCCAAGGACTGGAGTCCAAAACTGCACTGCATATTCCAGATGAGGTCTTACTAGGGATCTATAAAGAGGTATAATTATGTTTTCATGTTCAGGTTCATAGAACAATTGCAGGAATATGAGCTGCTGCTGTGTCACTATGTCCCATTATATAGCAGTTACATGCTAAACTACAACTATTCTTAAGCTTTCAGTGTTGCAATATTCCAACAACAGTTAAAGGAGAACTGAACCCCCTGCAATGTTAAGTCCCTACTAGCCCCTCTCCCCTTCAGCAATTTCCATCTCTTTCGGCGCATGGACAGTTGTCGCATATGCACCAATATGCTGCTCACTTCACGAAGATTACTGAAGAGAATCCATTGAGCTCATGCTGCATGTGCAGTTGATAAATATAGAGGGGACAAAATTCAGGGGTAAGTCAGGGGGGAGGCAGGGAGGGGGCCAACAGAGGAGGGCCAGTGGGGACTTAACATCACAGTGGGAGTTAGTTTTCCTTTAAAGACAGTGGTACATTAGCAGTAGTAGATAAAAGTCAAATATCCAAAGCAATTCATGTGATCTTTCTGTCCAGTGCTCACACACAAGAATTATTACAAATTCATACATATAGCAACATTACACAGTTCTGTCATTTTCTAACAATCACAGTTTACTGTTCCATGATCACCAAGTTCCAGGATAATTAAATTCTGATATAAGGGTTGGGAAAACATCACACATATAGCAAAATTTTATTAAAAACCTTCCCTCAGTCCATTGCCATTGTGTAAATGTTATATGTTTTGTCCTACTTGCAAAAATGAATGTATTTAGATGCACAAAGTATTTCACAAAATACTATGTAGCACCTTGTGTTGATCTTCAGTTCAAAAGGCACTGTCACTAAAGAAAAAGCCTATAATTCATATGCAAAGTAGAGAAGGAAATTCACCATTTCATAATAAAATGTTGAATCACTTTGATGACAACTGTAAAGAGGTGTGAAACAGTGTTTCAGAAACAGACAGATATTTGTATAATCAGCCTTTGTATTATGTATTGAGAATAATAACATTTAAAAGCCCTGCCTTACCTCATCTAACTGGTACAGCAAAGGCATAAATAAAAGAGAACAAAACAATTACTATTACTCTGTGGCTGAACTGTAACTACATCACTGTATGTTCTGCATAATTGCTGGCAAGAAGATTAATGTTTTGCTACATATCAGAGGAAGGTCACAAGGGGACTTGCTGTCTAAATATCTAGTCTTTAAGCTTCTTTTTCTTTACCCCTCACAGAAATGAACTTGTAACACTCCCTCTAATTATGGAGAATCTTCTGTGGGTTGTAGAAAACTCTCCATATTATGTTTTATGGCAGGAACGTGTGGGGATATGTAACATCGTGTTCCAAAAATCACACTAATACTGTGTACTTTTGTCAATATTACTGTAGCTAAAGAAATATTTGCCCAGATACTATAATAATTACTAATCAAATATGTTAAGTATAGGAAATACTTAAATAATGTACAGTATAGAGTTTAGCATTGTCTTTATTTATAGTCTGTTCGTTTGGATTGTTGATATTTGTAAGTTCACTTAAACTGTGGGGTTCCCAACAAACTAACTTAAAATAACCGTCATGTTCCCTGTGTTCTTAGGGAAGATTGTTAAGCTCTGTCCACCAATCAAAAAGTGATGCAAATGTATATTATTGCAAGCAGTTTTGATTTTACAGTGCTATCTGTATAGATTATGCTCAACGTTCTAGCTTGTGGAGCTCAGACCTAGTGATGGATGTGAGGAAAACTCAGCTAAGAGATTGTATAGATTTTGTGAAACCCTGAGACTGACAGCATTGAGACCTGATGTGGTAGTGGAAGGAAGTTTGTACATTTTATAGTTTATAACAGTGCACAGTGTATATATTAAAATTTGAAATTTGAATTAGGAGAATCTGGCCTATAGTGAGTAGAAAAGGGAATGTGTCAATCATTTAAACACTATAGAGGTTGCAAGGGAACGGGGGGGGGGGGGGGGGGGGGGGGGGGGGGGGGGCGAGACTGTAGGGTCTACTTTCTCTATAGCTAATAAAAAAAGCCCTCCTCCCAAACCGTTCTCTTACCATGAGGAAAGGGACTCAAGTCAGGTCGGGACATGGGCAGAACTGGGCGGAGCCTGGGTGGGCAGAGGTGGGACATATGCAGGGCAGAAAGTGGGAAGCAGGATGGGGATTGGAGTGCCACTGCTTAAACAGGTAGATAACCAACTGACTCCCTTTACAGCTGGTCCAATTTACAGTAGCAACAATGCAGTGGTTTAAATAAGTAAATGGAATAGTGGGCATGAACAGACAAATTAACAACTGTACACTGTAACAACAGTAGCTTCACAGAGCCTCACAATTATTTTAAAAGCTGGACAGAGGATGAAGATGAATATTTTTGGATTTCCAGGACCTGTAGCCTCTAGTGATGGGCGAATTTATTCGCCAGGGGTGAATTTGCGGCGAATTCCCGCGATTCGCCGCTGGCGAATAAATTCGCGAAACTGGCAAAAAAAAATTCGCCGCGCAAAAACGAGTCGCGCGTCGCTTTTGACGCGTCGCGCCGAAAACGACGCGACACGCGTCAAAAACGACGCGCGACTCATTTCGCGAATCGACTAAAAATTAGCGAATTTCTCTGGAAATTCGCGAATTTTTCTGCGAAGCGAAACGCGGCCGTTTCGCCCATCACTAGTAGCCTCTCACTGTACATAAAGTACTTTTGGTGCCTGGACCCACTGTCTATCACTGTATAAAATGTATTTGCAGCTCCAGACCCAACTGCATTCTGCTGTATACAATATTTTTGGGGTTCCAGGACCCATAGCCTCTCACTGTATGTAATATACTTCTTGCAGCTCCTATGCTATTCAATGTACAGTATACAATGTATTTGAAGCTCCAGACCCAGGTGCATTCTGCTGTATACAATATTTGCCTTTCATTGCATATAATATACTAACAGTGCCAGGACCCACTGTTTTTCACTGTATATAATGGTTTATTTCTTTTGTTTTCAGATCTGATTGCTGTCACCAGGGTCGCCATTAGAATTCACTGGGCCCCCTGATCCTGCCCACTCCACATCACAATTAAAAGACCACACAGACATCAGTGATAAAAAAGTAACCCCCCCACACACACAAGTTATAAAAAGCTATTGATGGTCAGGGCCCCCCTTAAAAGTTAAAAAAAATTGGGGCCCCAAAACATATTTTTTTAAAAACGTTGGCAACCTTACAAGTTAAAAAAATATGGGGCCCCAAAAAATCTTTTTTTAAAAAAACATTGGTGACAGGGCCCCCCTTACAAGTTAAAAAAAATTGGGTCTCCAAAATATATATTTTTTTAAAAACATTGGCGACAGGGCCCCCCTTATAAGTTAAAAAAAATTGGGGCCCCAAAAAATATTTTTTTTAAAAATTGGTGGCAGGGGCCTATAAAGTATCAAAATAAAACATTGGTGGCCAGGGGATTAAAAAAAATAAAAACCCACATTTGTGTCAGTTAAATTGAACTCGTGGCTTCAGGACATCCGGTATTGTCGCCGCTTCAGGACTTCAGTGTCGGCTCCTTCGTGACTTTGTGTCTTTCCGCCGCTTCAGGACTTTGCGTCTGTTCGGCACTTCTGCATTCAGCGTTGGAACATCGCAAGGAGCGCTTGTAAGGGGGGCCTGGAAAAATGCTGCACTGCCCCTTCAGCCCCGGGCCAGTGACACTTGTCCCCCCCTGTCCTCCTGGCTGTCACTGCACACAATGTGCCTGGAGTGTCAGAATCCACTGCCACTCAAAACATAATGTGCATTTCTAGACTGCAATCTCTATCTGACATGACTCAGTACTTGCTTACTTATATTTCAGATCTATCTATGATGCATTGTCAGTATCATACTTCTTAAAAATGTATTGCTTAAAGTCATTGAAGTAGCCCTTGTGCCATTGTCTTAATACATCTCAAAGCAAAGTAAGAATAACATAAAGGAGTATGTGTATAATGTCTGTTTACCAGCGCTGAAACAGTTACTAGCATTTACACATGTTCTGTGTAAATGCTATTTTCTGTGCTGAGGTCAATCCTTCCCCTGAACACTCACACATAGTGACAGCCCCTAACCTCTAACAGGGCCTTTTTGGAGCTCCTGTGATGCAAGGCTTTAATTAGGAAGTTTACAATCTATCTTTAAATGCAAAATCTTGTCGATGATTAACACTGAGAGCCGAGTAATTCTAGTGCCTCAAACTAGATATTTGAAATAAGAGGAAGGAAGAAAACCTATTACAGTCAACAATTAAAGAAACACAAAATGAGCATAATTAGTATGGTTATTTTTTCATTATATGCGTGAAATGGTATCTAAGAATACATACAGGGGCTCGGAGACAAATATGCTAAAAAAGTAAGTGAAATAAACTTTATTGTAGCTTTAAACATTGTAAGTATAAGACTTGTTAAGACTGTGATAAAGGAATTGCTTAATAAGTAAACTGATACATTTGCTATTAATAAAATATTTGATAATAGCAATACCATTGCTATATTACACATATAAGGAGTTATACACAGTTGTGTTCAAATTGGTGTTATTCACCTCTCTTCTAGCACAAGCTAAGCACAGCCCTTTCTCTTCTTTTCCCATCTTCTTTTCTGTTTCCACAGCAAATGGTCTGAGCTGCTTTCATTAACACAGTTTAGGGACTGACTCACAATATCCAATATATAAAAGATCAATACATAATCTGATATAAATATATATATATCATAATATTATATTTATTCTTGTAGCCTCAGCTTTTATGTCAGAAAAAAACTAATTTTCTGGTGGATGATTCCAACGACCCCTAAGATTAGTTAGCTTTGTCCAAACAAAATCTCCAAAGATAGCAACCTCCAGTGGACAGCTGTAGCCATACTAATTTGCATTTCCATTAGTAGTAAGCCCTGGTAAGTTTGTTTTTTAAACTTTAAATATGCAGTCGGAAAGCACATTTGTGCTCTCTGCACTCACAATACAGCCCCCTCAGCTGAGAACACAAGAACAGAAAAATTGAAGTGGAGAGCAAAATGACAATAGGGCTTGAACCTCAGATGGCAGCATTCTTAGATTTACCCCTGTTCAAAACTTCCTAACAGATCTTAAGTGACAAAAGACTCCTATTTTCTGATAGCTTCTGAAAGCTAATTTGACTTATTAGTAGCAGCTACTCCTGGCAAACATTTGGCATTGCACTACAGCTATGGAAGTCCAACAATTACTAATTCATGAATGCACTAGTAAAAATTAGAACCTATGTTTCGGTATGAGCCATAGCTGTAATATAGTTTTAGCTCTGAGAACCAAAGAAGAAATACAAAAGGAGTAATTTGGACACCTTTCTGATCCTGGGGGCTCAAGGTTGTCCAGAATCCTGCTTGATTTGAATATGCCTTTAAATGGATTGTTCACCTGATATTTTTTAATATGTGTAGTTTTTATTATTTGTAGTAATTTAGCTTTTTATTCAACTGCTCTCCAGTTTGCTATTTCAGCAATCTGGTTGCTAGGTTCCAAATTACCTTAGCAACTATGCATTGCTTTGAATAAGAGATTGGAATATGATTAGTAGAGGCCTGAATAAAAAGATGAGTATTAAAAAGTATCATTAACAAAACATTTGTAGCCTTACAGAGCATTTGTTTTAAGATGGAGCCAGTGACCCCCTTTTGAAAGCTGAAGTCAGAAAAAAAGGCAAATAATTCAATAATTATCAAAAATAAATAATGAAGACTAATTTAAAAAGTTGCTTAGAACTGGTCATCTTTTAAGATACAAAAAGGTAAATTAAAGGTGAACAACCCCTTTAACTACAGAAATGTATTTTCAGTGTTGTTTAATAATTATTTTGGAAGAGAAAATTGGCAAATTTTCTATTTGAAGCATTCTTACTCTTCATCAAGATTCCATTTCCTTTACTGATATAATAATAATCAAAATGAATCCCAAGAGAAACTCGGACACATCAAATTATGAAATGCAAGGTGAAGACATGAGGCAGTTAGCAAAATGGAGTTATGTTCAACAAGCCTTTAATCCCCATAGCTAGTACAAGAGAACATCTGCTTAAATTACACGCCCCAAAGAAACATTGTGAAAACCTGGTTTTGTCATGTGTGGATGGTGACATTATACTACAAAAAGCTAATTAGTACTTTGAGATCCGACCTGTTAGGGAAACCTGATCTGTTTACTAAAAAAATAATTATGACACCTCATTCATAAATCATTGGCACTACCTGCTTTAGACTGATGGAATTATGATTTCCCAGTACAAATTGTCTGACCTGTTTTATGTTCCCCGACACATAATTAAGGTGGTGTGTTAAAGGAAGTAATTTTGTTCAAAGCTTTGGCACCAGCAGTGTAATGTCTTTTCTCATATTACTTGCAGCTACCAGGCAACCTACGGATCTTCACCCTTTTGAGGTCTAGGACAAACAGCAGTTGGATGTCTGTCTTTAATCCAGAATTCATGGGATGTTGTTAGACTGATGTTAAAGGTTCTGGGACTGAGGAAACTCAGGCCCACCCTTTATGTCTGCTTCACAGTTTACATTAACTTATTCTGGTAAATACTGGTACAGCTAGAGCAGGAGTGCCCATACCTTACTAATGTTCCTTTGTTAATGTTGTCCCATTATGATTAGGGTTGCCACCTTTTCCTGAAAAAAATCAACAACAACAACAACAAACAACATTTGTAAAGCGCTTTTCTCCCGTAGGACCCAAAGCGCATAAAATACCGGCCTTCCTATATATTTATCTTTTTTTCCTATTAATAACATTGGGATCAACCATCAAAAATAACAGCCAGGCCGGTAAAATACCGGCCAGGTGGCAACCCTAATTATGATCTATATCCATAAAAGCATTGTTAGTATTTTGTTCCATTGAATATATTATTTAAATATTTAGTAAATCTATATTGCTATATTTAAGAAAAAAACATATTTCTTATGTAACCTTAATGTAATAAATATCTGAATGAAAAGCATGAAACAGGAAAGTGACTTAGACAAGCTGTTTGTTGACAGTGTCTTGATCACCAGCTAAAGGTCTGCTGGTAGATCCCAATCTACCTTTTGGACACCACTGATCTAGAGTAACTATTTTTTGCCAACAACTGCAGTCAGGTCTTTGCAACCAGTACCTCTTTGCGGTAATGGCAAAATATAATTTTGTATGTGACTACTTTTATTTTCTTCAAAAATTCCAAATAATATGCCAGTCAATTTCTGTAACCTACAAATCTCCAAATCCTTATTTGTTAGCTAATGCTAAAAGTGCTTGCAGGAAGGTGTAATATAATCATATGAAAAAAATTTGGGAACCCCTCTCAGTCTGCATAATAGTTTACTTCACTTTCAACAAAAAAGATAAAAGTAATATGTCTTTCAATTTCCAGGAACATCTGGGGTATTTTCTGAACAAAGATGTTTAATGAAGCAATATTCAGTTGTATCTAATTAAATCAAATGTGAAAAACTGGCTGTGCAAAAATGTGGGCACCCTTGAAATTTTTCTAATTTGAATGCATGTAACTGCTCAATACTGATTACTGACAATATCTAATTGATTGGATTAGCTTGTTAAGCCTCAAACTTCATTGGCATGTGTGTCCAATCATGAGGAAAGTTATTTAAGGTGGCCATTACAAGTTGTACTTCTGTTTGACTCTCCTCTAAAGAGTGACTGCATGGAATCCTCAAAACAACTCTCAAATCATTATCATTGTTTAGAGGAAGGCTAAAAAAAGCTATCTCAGAGGTCTGAACTGTCAGTTTAAACTGTAAGGAATATATGGAAATGGAAGGCCACAGGCACAGTTGCTGTAAAACCCAGGTCAGGCAGGTCAAGAAAAATACAGGAGCGGCATATGAGGAGGATTGTGAGAATGGTTACAGAAAACCCAAAGATCACCTCCAAAAACCTGCAAGAACATCTTGCTGCAGATGGTGTATCTGTGCAATTTGCACAAAGAACATCTGTATGGCAGGGTGATGAGAAAGAAGCACTTTCTGCACTCACACCACAAAAAGAGTCACTTGTTGTTTGCAAAAGCTTATTTAGACAAGCCATAGTCATTTTGGAACAAAGTGATGAGACTGATGAGACTAAAATTTAGTTTTTTGGTCATAACTAAAAGAGATTTGCATGGCAGAAAAAGAATACCGCATTCCAATAAAAATACTTGCTACCTACTGTCAGATTTAATCTACAGTCTGGTCATTTCCCTATGGGACCAGACTGTAAATGATATCCTTATAAATGGCGCCTTCTGATGTGAGAGACAGCAATTGTTACTGCCGTGCTCTACCGGAAGCTTCTCCTCCAGCCTCGCATCTGACTACTCCGTTTCCTTACTTCAAAGGGTCGCTCCTCCTTCTTCGTCCTGCTGTCTTGCCTTCCCTCTCACTGCCTCTCAGGGTTGCCCCCTCTGCCGATTCTCCCTCAGAGTCTCACTCTTCTGCCCCCCCTCTATTTCCTGTCACACGCCCCCCCCTCCCTCAATCTCTGGTTACACTTGCAGTCTCTCTCACTCTTTCAACCCCCCACTTCATCTCCAGTCTCAGTCCTCAATCCCTCTCCCTCTTCTGCTCCCCCCCAATCTCCCTCTGTCCCTCCCACCTTCCGTCACTCTGGTTTTCTTCCCTCGTCACTCCCCCACCTCCATCAATCTCCAGTCAAGGATGAGGCTCTCTCATTCTGTCCTGCCGGCCCAAGTCCCTCTGCCTCTCCTACTTGCACATTCACCACCAATCTCCTGTCTGTATTGCACACACTTCTGCTTTAAAGGGGAATTCAATCCCTCGGGCGCTAACCTCCTCCCCCCAACCCCCACTCCCTCCTCCACCCGGCCTACTTCTCCCTGCGGGCAAATGCTCCTAAGTGCTTACTTACCCCTCCATGCAGGTCCCCTCTGTGTAGGTTCCCAGGCGTTATCTTCTTCAGCAACGTCTTGTTCCTGGATCAGTTGGCAATAGTCGGCGTATGCGCAGTAGGATGCATATGCCAGTGTGTACTACTGCGCATGTGCCGAAAGTTCAATCGTTGAACTTCATGAACTTTTGGCACATACTCAGTAGTACAAACCGGCAAATGCATTCTACTGCGCATGCGCCACCAAGCGCCGACAGAAGAAGGAAGAAGACGGTGCTGTAGAAGGTGGCGCCCGGGAACCTGCACGGAGGGGACCTGCATGGAGGGGTAAGTAGTGACTTAGGGACATTTGCCAGCGGGGAGAGGCCTGGGGGGAGATGGGAGGGGGCCTACGGGGGTGGGGGGGAGGAGGTTTGCACCCGAGGGATTGAATTCCCCTTTAACCCTTCGTTCTTCTGTCCCTCCTACTCTCAGTTCACCTCTGGTGAACTGAGAGTAGGAGGGACAGAAGAACGAAGGGTTAAAGGGGAATTCAATCCCTCCTACTCTCAGTTCACCTCTGGTGTTGTCCCCTTTCCTCCACTGCAGCAGCCTGCAGTAGTACAGCATCTATAAATACAGGTACAGAGGGACTGTGTAAAGCATGGGGGAATGGAACGTGAACAAACTGAAATTTGCATAGAGCATATATTATTTGTATGTGTAGATTATAATTCATAATGCACCCACTACTGAAATTTATAAAGATATTGGTAGTCACTTTGGAGTTACGTGACCTCTATAAAAGCCCTCAGCCTGCTGCCTTGTGCTTTTACATATATGGTCACGTAACTCCTCGGTGACTTCTAACATAGTAAGTTAGGCTGAAAAAAGACACAACGTCCATCAAGTTCAACCTTTAAACTTTTTTTTTTAACTGCCTAACTGCCAGAGGAAGGAAAAAAAACCGCATCTGCAGCCTCTCCAGTTTGCCTCAGAGGGGGAAAAAAGTCCTTCCTGACTCCAAAATGGCAATCAGAGTAGTCCCTGAATCAACTTGTACTATGAGCTATCTTCCATAACCCTGTATTTCCTTACTTGCTAAAAAGCCATCCAACCCCCACCCTGTACAACCGATTCAGGGATAGAATTCCACATCTTCACAGCTCTCACTGTAAAAAACTCCTTCCGAATATTGAGGTGGAACCTCTTTTCTTCTAAATGGAATGGGTGACCTCGTGTCAGCTGGAAAGACCTACTGGTAAATATAAAGTTTTAGCGAGATTATTAAATGATCCCCTTAAATATTTATATATAGCTATCATATCACCCCTTAAGCGCCTCTTCTCCAGCGTGAAATTCTCAAATTTGGCCAGTCTTTCCTCATAGCAAGATTTTCAATACCTTTTACCAGCTTAGTTGTCCTTCTCTGTACCTTCTCTAATACAATAATGTCCTGTTTGAGTGAGGGAGACCAAAACTGTACTGCATATTCTAGATGTGGCCTTACAAGTGCTCTATAAAGTGGAAAAATGACCCCCTCCTCCCGTGACTCTATGCCCCTTTTAATACAGCTTAAGACCTTATTTGCCCTTGATGCTGCTGACTGGCATTACTTGCTACAGCCAAGTTTATCATCTACAAGGACTCCAAGGTCCTTTTCCATAATGGATTTGCCTAGTGCAGTCCCATTAAGGGTATAAGTGGCTTGAATATTTTTACATCCCAGGTGCATGACTTTACATTTATCAATATTGAATCTCATTTGCCACTTAGCTGCCCAAATTGCCAGTTTGTCAAGATACTAATAATATCTTTATAAATTACGGTAGGGGGTGCATTATCCACTATATACATATATATATGTGTGTGTGTGTGTGTGTTCTCCATTTCTCAGCATTTAACTGTATTACTGAACTCTGTGTATTCATTATTTTCTTTCTTTCTGTGCATGTGGATGGCATAATAAAATTGAATATTTTAAAAGGTATATTCAAATCAGCAGACTGTAAAGTACTGTATCTAAAACAGGGGGCAGCCTCCTTTTGTTTATCATGTTATCTTCACTATCACACAAGTTACAGGAGGCACAAAGCAGGCACAGTTAATTGCAGATGCATATATAACAGCGACAGCACAGTACGTCTAGCAGATAATAAAGCAGTAAGCAAATGCTTTGGTTTTAGCTTATTGAACAAAGGGGAAATTTATTCATCAAGGTTAAAAGAAGCATTTTAAGGTAGTAAGGCAGCAAAATCATTTCAGTAGAAAACCCACTCCACTTCCAAATTATAATTCTTGCTAAATGCTGTATTTGAGCTAAGGCCAGACATGCCAAAGGCAACAAATTAGATACCCGTAAATAAAAGTGAGTACAAAGAATATAGGGCATGGTAGAATGTTTTAAAACTAATAATTTGAATAATGATAATATAGGTATAGGATCTGTTATCTAGAAACCCATTACCTGGAAAGCTCCAAATGACTGGAAGGCCATTTCCCATAGACTCAATTTTAAGCAAATAATTCAGATTTGTAATCATATTTCCTTTTTCTCTGTATTAATAAAACAGTACCGGTATGGGACCTGTTATCCAGAATCCTTGAGACCTGCGGTTTTCTGGAGAACGGCTCTTTCTGTAATTTGGATCTTCATACCTTAAGGGGCCTATTTACTAAATTCGTGTGAAGGATTCGAAGTTCGATCGAAGTACGATTTTATCGAACATTCGAATATGCAAATTTGGCCACTTCGATCATCGAATATGCAAAATTTTAATGTATCGAATAGATCGAATAATTGAATATTCGATCATTCAACCATTCGATGATTGAAGTACTTTCTTCGACTGCCTACTTCGCCAGATTGAACCTACTGAATTGCAATAGAAGCCTATGGGAACTCCCCATAGGCTTCTTTTCTAAGTTTTATGTTTGAATATCAATTGTACGATTGAACACTTCGATCATTCGATCGTACAATGTTATCAAGAAATCGAATAGCGGCCAAAAACCATCGAATTTTACTACGATTTTATCGACTTTTCGTTCGAAAATCGTAGAAGGGTTGATATTGAGGGCAAATAGGCCTAAAAAATTCGGCCCTTAGTAAATCTGCCCTAAGTCTACTAGAAAATCATGTAAACTTAAATAAACCCAATAGACTGGTTTTGCTTTCAATAAGGATTAATTATATCTCGGTATCAAGTACAAAGTACTGTGTTATTATTATTATTATTACAAAGAAAAAAGAAAATCATTTAAACAAATTTAATCATTTTGATAAAATGGAGTCTATGGAAGATCGGCATTCTGTAATTTGGAGCTTTCTGAATAACAGGTTTCCAGATAATGGATTCCATACATGTGCCTTGTACTTGATTCCAACAAAATATAATTAATCCTTATTAAAGACAAAACAATTTTATTGAGTTTATTTAATATTTAAATGATGTTTAGCAGACGTAGGGTATGTATATCCAAATTATGGAAATTACCTTTATCCAGATGTCCCAAGCATTACTCAAAGATTTTTGTAGTCAAAGAGATAACTTCTAGTTAATGAAAATTGACTAGTTATGTGTGCATTTATTTATTTATTTATGATTGTGCTGAAGACCTGCATCCCTCATCCCATTTATAAAGTCTCTTTATTGTATTTGCATATACACTCCCAAAATTGTTTCTTAATCTACCATTTTATTACTGGGATGCACAAATAATCTGAGAGGCAGATGTACTAAATTGTAGGGGTTGTTTACGGGCACACGGGAGAGATACGCCTGGTGCAGTCACATTCAGGGAGTCAAGACACATGCAATGGCGATGGTGTTTTAGGGCAAACTGAACATAATTGTACTAAAAGTTGCTGGACTAAGTTATTTCTGGTGCATGGCATCAAAATGGCATGTTTCTAGCGATGGGCGAATCTGTGGCGTTTTGATTCTAGGAAAAAATTTGCAAATTTACAGAAAAATTTGAGAAACTGAAAAATTTAGCATAAAGCATTGAAGTCAATGGGAGTCCAAATGCAAAGTCAATGAACGTCCAAATAATTTTGACGTGCATCAACTTTATGTACTCGGCACAACAATTTTTTTTTTTGTCGCAGCTGATTTTTCCCAGGTGAATTTTTGTCACAGTTTCACAAATTTATTCGCTGGATGCAAAATGCAGAAATTCACCACTAGTTCATGCCTGCTGAATATTGCCCATCCCTACATGTTTCTAAAAGGAGAATTTAATGTCTGTTATGTCATGAGATTCTGTACCAGCCCAATATAGTAACCATCAACTTTTAGCAGTAAAGATCTGAGCCCCATATTCTTTTCTACTGATTCACAGCACATGCTCTGTACTGCTTTCACTTACCTGAGCTGAGGCAATGAGTCGCAATATGCTGTATATACATAGAATATAATAATTCAGATTCTCATTACAAGGCAGAACAGAAACCAGTACAATTTGCACCAGAATTGAAAAAGCAGCCCTGTAGCATCAGCCTATCTGAAAAGAACCTAATTTTCTGTTTGATGATTTGTGATGGCCCCTAAGCTTAGCTTTTCAACAACTCCCAAGACAACAGTGAGCATATGTGTGTCACTGACACTCCTAACAAAATCCAAGATGATAACCCCTGTACACAACCTGAATCATTACTGTTATAGATATTGTAACATTTTAGGCTGGTACATTAATGGTAGAACTACCCAGGTGATTTTTCCTGTGCTTCCATCCATTCTGATGCAACGCAAGGAAGTGCAGGTATCACGCTGGATGCAACAAATCTAATGTAAGTTACAGCAATGTTGCACATAGAAGCTGATTTCATCCAACACAACATGACTGTCGATTGCAAATACTGCATGTTGCATCTTCATCCAACAGTCGTTTCATGTTGGATGAAATCAGTTTCTACGTGCGACATTCCTATTACTTATATTAGATTTGTCGCATCCAATATGACACATGCGCCTCCTTGCGTCGTGTTGAAATGGAGCACAGGTAAAATCGTCCATGTAGTTCTACCCTAAGGGGTAGATTTATTATATGGTGTAAAATAATTCAGCACATATTGCCAGGCATTGCCTTATGAAAAATGCCATAAAAATTGTGTAATTATTTTTACATGTTTTTACTATGAGGAACTGAATTGAAGTTTGCACGGCATAATATAAAAATTTGCCATATTTTACACTTTTTTGTTGTTGACAAATTTCCTCTTTACATACCATAATTAATAAGCCCTTAAATACAGCACCCTTAAATACAGCACATCTATTCAATATTGTATTTAGGGTTTAGTTCTCATTGTCTATGGCATTTGCCAGAACTCACAGATTGCCAGTCCGGACCTGGCTACTGCCACCTTTGACTCTAAGGGCCCCCATACATGGGCCGATATAAGCTGCCGACAGATCAGGCAGGTTAAAAAACCTAGTCGGATCGCGGGCACGTCTGTGCGTGTATGCGATCTGACTGCTTGTATCACCTACATTATGATCCGATCGTTGGGCCCTAGGGCCCACGATTGGACCATCCTGATATCGCCCACTTAAATGTGGGCATATCGGGGAGAGATCCGCCCATTTGGCGATGTCTATGGCCACCTTAAGGTGTCAATAGTACAACTATGTGGAAGTTGAAGCTTTGTGTACAAATACTCATAATATATGCCATTGATTTGAGCAACTGCTGCATTTATTTATTTTCCCTGGCAACTATAATCATATAAGAACCTCTGCTGCCACTTTTAAAACACAACACAGAAAAAGAAGCTGTTTTCAGCTATTGATATTTCCCAAATCTGTTAATTTCTTGGGATGGCTGAATCAGTATAGTTAGCACAAATTCAAATGGCAAAAAAAAGAGTCAAATAGAGCCATATAAAAAAAAATCTCCCCTAAAATGAGTTATTCCAATACACTCAGGGACAGATTTACTAAATTCGTGTGAAGGATCCGAAATTCGGTCGCATTTTTAAAAAGATTCAAATTCGAACAACTTTTTTGGGTACTTTGACCATTGCATTTAATAAAATTCGATTAACTCCAATAATTCGAACAATTCAAATAAAAAAACTATTCAATGGTTGAAGTACTTGCCCTTTAAAAAACATTAGATTGCCTAGTTCGCCAGATTAAACCTACCGAATTGCTGTAAAATCCAATGGCAAGCTCCCATAGGGTTATTTCTGCATTTTTTGATCGAAACAAAAAAAATCGATCGAATGGTTAAAATCATTCGAATTGTTTGATTGAATTTTTTATATTTGATCGAATTGCACTAAAATATTTCAAATTCGTTTTTTTAACCCTTGAATGCGACCCTTGATAAATCTGCCCCTCAGTGTAACATTTTTTTTAATAAACCAAAAAGTATAGGAATATTAAACAATTAAGGTTTTCTAAAGAGTGCTCAAAAATATAAATTTCAGAACGTTTGATCTGAAATCTTGAGAGATTTATACCTGGAACCCAGAAGACTGCAGTGTGTAGGAGGAAACTTCTCCTTCCTGCAACAGGACCTTACAGAAATCCTTTCTTTCCTTTAATATGTTTTCTTAAACATTAATTCAAGCAAATTTATGACCCGATTAATTATTGCACTCCCAGTAAAAGTGGCTTTTTGTAAATTATCCAGCCTAACATATCCACTTGCCTGTCACAGTTATTCTGTGTAAATCAAAAAGTTGACTAGACATTGCAAGACCATCAATCATAAGAAAAATGGGACAAACCATTAACCTGAACACCTATTGTATTTTAAGGAATAAAATGTTGTTTATATATTTAAGTGCCTTTAAAGTTTGGTTTTCAAGGTCAGACAATTTGCCTTTATTTTGTTTGATAGGCTGTTTTCAGTGTCTGTTCTTTACTATATATCTTTCAGAAACAATACAGTCTTGGCTGGTTCTGTTTCTTTTTCCTTTAGCAAATAAAAAACATATTTTACAAACATTTTTTGCCCCCTTATCGATAAAAAAAAGTAATTTTTGTATCATTACTATTATTATTCCACAAGGAAAAAGCTATATAAATAGATTTCTGCTTCCGTCATTATAAGCACAAGGAAATCATTAGCATTTTTTAACAAAACATTGCCTCTTTGGTAACCTATGAAACGAGTAGGATTTTTCATTTATGGAGATTTGTATCACATGGCTGAGCAGCTAATGTTGGCACCTGACTCTAGCTTGGCTATGGTCCTTTATATGGGCTGTTTCTGCTCATTACCAAACCAGCTTGACCTTCAGCAGATATAAAGGTTGGTTATGTTATTTTCACCTTTAGGGCACTAGATCATATGGGGTAATTGCAAGTGTTTTATTGTATGTGTATTTTGTAGCTGAGACAATGGCCATTTAGGCCATATAGGGTATTTTGCCCATAGTTACAAAAGTCATGGTCAACAAAATCTAACAAAAAATCCATGAGTAGCAGTGCTTTTTTAATATGCCTCCAGATGATTCCTTTTAATGGCAAAGGTATTTGCAAAAATTTTGTACCAATGAGAAGCACAATTTCCCTCTGGTGATAAAGTCCAAAGTTTTCACAAAGCCTCTATAGAGAGATACCATCCCACTGTACCAAAATAGATATTAACTTGCACTATTCAGGAAAGTGTTTAAAACTGTCCATAGCCACATATATATATATATATATATATATATATATATATAATTGTACAATTTTCAGATCATGTGTGGGCTCCAAATAATCATAATGGGTGACTGTCATTACTATTTCTGGATATAACTTTAACAGTTCAGGGTAAAATTCCAGTAAAAACTGGGTAAATAGATAGGCTGTGCAAAATAAAAAATTTTCTAATATAGTTAGTCATGGAAAAATGCAAACTTTAAAGGCTGGAGTGACTGGATGTCTAATATAGCCAGAATCCAACTTCCTGCTTTTTAGCTCCCTAAATCTGAGTTAGTCAGAGACTTGAAGGGGGCCACGTGGGACATGCGAGTTTGCAATTGATCCTCAGTATTCAGCTCAGATTCAAAAGCAACAGTTATGACCAATGTGGCCTTCCCTCAAGTCATTGATTGGATACTGCCTGGTAACCAGGGTAACCAGTCAGTGTAAACCAAAAGAGCTGAAAAGCAAGAAGTAGTGTTCTGTTCTGTTAGGTTAGACTTAACAGTCACTCCAGCCTTTATACATTACATTTTTGGCTAACTAACTATATTGAAATCATTTTTTTATTCTGCACAGCAGCAAGTGTTGTGAAGAATGCATAATATTTCTTTAAGAAGCATACAGTTTTATGGTTTCTGTTTATTTACCCAACTGCTATAGGGGTAATATATGGTGTTTTTGCAAGGGGTCTCTAGGTGTCACTGTGCACAAGAGTATACTGTCCATACACTGTACTTTCTATACTGCTTAAAAGAGTTATAGTTCAAGTTACTGTTGATGTGCAATGGCTGCATGGACCTGCTAATAAAGTCCTGTTTTATTCTGCTCCTCCTTGGCTACCAAAACATAACAAATTGGTGACAAAATGTCTATTCTACCTCTGCAGCCAGTACCATTTGCTAATTCAGCATGGGAAAAACCTGCTATTTATATTGTGGGTCCTTTTGAAGATGCTCCTATAGACTGCAGGTTTGCTATAACTCTGTTAGACTAATGGCTACAAATTGCATTTGTTTCTCATATAACATCAGCTACAGTAATAACATTTCTGTCTACAGGCTTCATCATAGGAGGTAATCCAAAGGAGTTAATATCAGACAACAGACCACAGTTTGTTTCATCTGAGTTTGAAATCTTTCTGAGAGAGAGGAATATTGTGCATAGAAAATCTTCAGTGTATTACCCACAAGAAAATTGAGAAATTGAGCGATTCAACCAAAGTCTGAAAGAAGCACTACAGACAGCAAACCTTACTGAGAAATCTTGGAAAGTATTTACAACAGAGTTCCTACATAACTACAGAGCAACAACTCAAGCATCTCTAGCTGAATTATTACATGGCAGACAGATGCGTACTTCTTTACATGTTGCAGACATCAAACTTCCACCAAATACTGTTCTTACAAAATCATCGACTGCTTACATTGGCAAACATCAACAAGCCAAATGCAAGGCTTATACTGACAGAAAATGTGGTGAGAGAGAAGTGCACTTTCAGCACAGAATTAGGAAACCAGGATTACTGAAACAAGGACAGTCTAAATTCACTGCACCACTTAAAGTCCAGCAAGGACCATACACACAAATTATCTTATGTAAGCAAATGGAATGGAAGTCGTCTTGCTACTGCTAGATATGACTTTGGAGGCGTTCCATTTGATGAGGTCTACAGAGAGAATCAGAAAACTACCTCCATGGACCAAGGAATATGTGTTGTGAAGAATGCATAATATTGCTTTAAGGTGCATACAGTTTTCTGGTTTCTGTTTATTACATTTACCCAACTGCTTTCCTACTATAGGGGGAATATGTCGTGTTTGTGCAAGGTGCCTTTAGGTGTCACTGTGCACAAGAGTATACTGTGCATACACTATACTTTTTATATTGCTTAAAGTTAGAGTTCAAGTTACTGTTTACGTGTATTGGCTGCATGAACCTGCTAATAAATCACTGTTATATTCTTCTCATCCTTGGCTACCAAAACATAACAAAGTGTAAAAGCACTAAGTGGTGCATGAGTGCTCATTTGTGCTTCCCCTCTAGCTGCTCATGAATACAGCACTGGTGAACACAGTCAGAAATGTAGGTGACCACAGTAGACATGCAGCAAATCAGAGACAGATGACAAATTGCATTACAATAGCCAGTTGCACCCAGTTTTTGTACTTTGAACACAGCCATTCCATAGGTAAATGAAATTTAGAGCAAAGGCTCGCCCATGAGCCATATATTCCATTCAGCCTGCAGCACACACAGGAAATGCCAGGTAATTTGTTCTTCTGAATTAAAATAAAAACACTTAGGGGCAAATTTATCAAGGGTCAAAGTGAAAATTTGAATAAAAAAATTTGACCATTCGAAAATCGAAGTACTATCTCTTTGAAAAATTCAAATTAGACCCTTCACCATCTTAATCCTGCCGAATTGCTGTTTTAGTCTATGGGGGACCTCCTATTACCTTTAAGGAGTGCTTTTGAAAATTATTGAAATTCAAATTTCTTGGGGAAAAATCTTTGAATTCGAAAAATGCAACTGAAGGATTCGAAACGATTTTAAATCAATCGAAAATGGACCTAATCAATCGATAAAAATAGATCGTAAAACACATTTAAAAAAAAATTATGGTGAAATTTTGAAGTTTTTTAACTTTGAAATTCAACCCTTGGTAAATCTGCATGCAAACATGCATCTACATATCTCATTAAGAGAAGAGTGAAAAGAAACAATTTGGCTCAGTTCTATTAAACAATTCTGTAAGCAGCATAATATATTTGCAGCAATGCCTTTTTGCTTGGACTCTGAAACTGTAACTGTGTTATGCCTGTGTGCATAAATAAAGAAATAATTTATGCTTGAATAGTAAAAACAATTAATTATAATAGAAAAAAATTTGATTCATTTTTGTTTCTTTTAGTTCAGTCTCTGAAGCATTTGTGGTGAAATCAGAATGTCTCTTGTGGTCTTTTATAATTTACAATACATAATGGCATCTTACAGTGTGGTCTGACAGCCACTGAGATATACTAAGCTTCCAGCTTAGTTACCCCCTATAGATGTCATGCCCCCTCCCCTAAGACACACACACTGCTTGCTTTTGCAGCTGTTCAATATAAATTCCATGCATACAACTAAGCCCTCCTTGTTTGTTTTCACAAACAATAAATAGCCTTCCGTCCCCCCAGCCGCCTCATGAAACCATTTGCCAGAGAGACACTAGCCAGATTAGTATGGCTTCTGCAGATGGCAACTATCACTTCTATGGGCTCATAAACACTAAACTGTGTCCCCCTCCCCACCAAGATCTCAATAGATTATCAGTGTGTACAAATCACTAGCAGATGATATTAAGTTGCTTTCATAACACGCAGGGTTCCCTTCCAGTGTAACATTTTTTTTCATTAGCAAACCTTCCAAATCCTCTTAAATTTATAGATTGTGGTTCTCTAACCTAATTGTCAGAAGCACAGCAGGCCGGAGGGTTAAGCCAGGCTCACCAATAATATGTCCTTGTTCTGATTACAGAAGACAGAGAGGAAACATAAGTGTTAAGAAAATTACATACCAACCTTGGCCATTTTGAAAACCCTCCTTAAGGTTTTTTTGTGATTAACTGGCTAACTTTTATCGGTTTCTTTTTTAAATGAGTATTAGCATTGTCCATTTAATGATACAATAAGAACACATTCTAATGCATGGTACATTTCAAATGTATATTGTACATAGAGTTTTGTGGTATATGGGTTTTTTTGCCATGAAAACCAAGCCTCACAAGACACTTTACCAGGGGCAGCAAGTGAAACAATTATCCTGTTGATTGGAGTTTGTATTTGTACCTCAGTCTATAAGAACATAGATCTGGTTCGCAGAATTCAGGTGCTGTAAGTAAAACTTGCCTGGGGTATGGAGGTCTTTTTTAAAAAAAAATGATCATAGTTGTAGTGTGGATACTGGGTTATTTCTTTAGTCATGTTGATATTATGAATATTATGATATTATTAAGTCCACTGTCTGGAGGTTAGACATTTGGCTTCACAAGTATGAAGATCAGAAGTTTTTATAGCACATCATCTTGGGATCACTAGCAGTGAGACTAGTAGGTCCTCTTTCATTGTACCTTCTTCATCTGCCCCCTGATTTTGTTTAATATCGTCTTAGTCTAGATTCAAAATCATAAATATAATTCCTCCTTTGGAGGGTGGGTCAAACAGTAAACATAAACATGTTTACATTATAATGGGGGTCAAACTTTTCCCCTATGTCTACAGGGCAAATTCTTCCTTCAAGGCTATTTCTACCTAGGCTCTCTATGAAAATGGTTTCAAAACTGTGGGACTGGATCCCCCAAAGCCGTGTTGAACTGTTTGCTCTTCTAGATACTTCTTAAAAGTCAGATTTTGGGAGTCATATTTGTTTTGTTGTGTACAACAAAATCTGCTGAAAAAAACTGTGTAAAATATATGGTGAATTTATCATGGTGAGTGTAATTTTGTTTGACGTGAATGCCAGATTTGATGTTGTTATTTTACACTGCTTCCGGCACAAGTCACTCTAAGAAAAAGCTCATACTAAATTTTACATGTTTTTTACACAACAAAGTGTGGGGGTGTGTGATGTATTATCCCACCATTTATTTACACAGCATAATAAATATGCCACTTAATACTGGAACAATAACTATTTGCTTAATAAGTAGGATCTCCCTCATCTGCCCCATGAAGTTGTTTTTTATCACTCTTTTTACTCTGGAACTTAAAGCTTAAATAAAACTGGGCACTGGAGTCATACACTCACTATATATGTTTTTGTGTACACTTTTTGACTTTTCTCACAAGGAGGTTCAAGATCAGCCCTATATTAGATAAAATAACCCGAAAATATACTTTTTCATAGCTTGAGCACAGAAAGCTAGTAGTTTCCTTCATGAACTAGCATCTATAATCATATATCTAAAAAAGACCTATGTTCCACACCAGCTCCAGCAGATAAGCAATTTCTCCTTCAACGTACATTGCTCCACTGATTAGTTTGTTTATATTAAATATTACATATTGCATCATACATACTTATACTTACACCCTTTTCTCTGTTGTATATAGAAAAGTATCAACAGATGATACCCAATTACTGAATTAAAAGCATTATTGGTGACTATTTTAATTATTTGCATTATATCTTATAAATCCATCACCAAATAATTTCATAAGGTGACAGGATAAATACTCATAGCTAATCCGATTGAGCTTGTTATTAAGACTGCCTTGTGCAAATTGATTTTGCTTGAAATCCCTTTTAATCAGGATTATTTAAATAGCCCATTTATAAAAGACTAGTTCAGCCTCAGGAGGAGATTACACTACCCTTCTGATTAAGTACATTTTTTAATTTGTTTTTACCTGACTGTTAGGGGGTTATTTATTAAATCCGAATTTATCTCAAATTTAAAAAAAAAAAACACACAACCAAATTCCCATGTCTGGTTTGACCTTATTTATAAATAAAAAAATCAAAATAATCTGTTTGAGGTAAAAAAAAACAGATAAAATCTTTAGATTTTTCTCTAAGCTTTTCCCTGAATCTCGTGATTTTTGTGGTGTTTTGCCAGAAAACTCTGAATTTTTCATGATTTCGGGCTAAACTCATAGCAAACCACAATATCTTCAAATTGAGACTGTTTCCTCTCCCAATGACTTGTACAGGACCTCAACAGGTCTTAGCAGATCTTTGGATTTGGGCTTGTTGCAGCATTGAGGTATAATACCATATTGCATGGTTCACACATGAGGAAATTCAAAAGAGACTAGAAAATGTTAAGATAAACAAAG
>CM044438.1:26765416-26788466 GCA_024363595.1 Xenopus borealis
TGTCTTTTTTCAACCCAATTTAACTATGTAACTATGTAACTATGTAACTATGTAACTATAATAGGCATTGAGGTATAATAAATCTAAAAAAAAATGTGTTTTTTTTTTCACAGTAAGTTCCAGTTTTTGTCCCAAAAAGTACAACCACATACTGTACATTTGAGGTTGAGTAAATAAACCCCTTAATGTTCTAGAATATTTCTAGAATAATTTCTAGAGTATTTCTATTTTGGTCTAGCAGAATCAGTTTTTAATGCAGCCTTATCAATTGATAAATGCTTTATGCTTGGAACTATGATTGATATTGCAGATGTATGATCTACTTGAGTCTGGGGTTACTATAGGAACACAAACTGAATTGCAGCATCTATGACCTGGATTCCTGTTTTTGAAATATTTTTTATGTGTGTTCAGAACTCTGGAACATCACAGGCTGAATATCCTGCACTTTTACCTTGTGGTAGGCTTCTGTATATAATAAATGGGTAATGGTACAGAATAAAGGAGATAATAATGCATCTGGCCAGCGATCAACTAGTTTATACCTTCAAATATTTCATTGGGACATGGGAATGTAAATTAAAGTTAACCTTTGTTAGATCAAATTATGTACAGAATGGATGCTTTACATGGTTAGCAGAAAAGAACTTCAGATTGGGGGATACATCTGTGTTCCATCAATACTAGAGTGCAGCAGTACTCTATTTCCTGACAGTCATGATGACTATGCCAACTTAGTTTTAGCCTTGAGCAAGATGCTTAAGATCCCTGTGCATAAGGCTTTTGGCACAAATGGTGTATTTTTCACTCATGTATTTTACTATGCTGCCTGTCATTAACTATACTGGAAATCTGCCTGCACAGGCTGATTTTAGTCAGAAAAAGCTTAAATTCCTGTTTTGCGCCAAAATTGTCCTGGCACCAATGTTGGCAGGTGCTTTCCTGTAAAGTAAATGGCAAGCGGCACAGCTGAGTTTGGGCACTTCTCTGCTTGTTGAAGCACCAAACTTGATTTAAGCATTTCTGTAGGACAGGAGCCCATTGTTCCTGTATAGCTTTGCATATAAGTAGCAACATTTTATTAGAATAATAAAACATAGTTCTTGTTCAGAAAGCTTGTAGACAGTAAAAACCCTGATGCCAATATGGTCATGATATACCACATAGTGGGGCCTTAGCTTTTTATTCATTGATGCCTGTAGGGGCGGGCCTGAGTTTTTCTATATGAACCTGTCAGGTATGACTGGATGCAAACAAGACACTTTTAAACCACACTTCCTTAAGTGTGAAAGATTGCTAGAGTATGTAGTCTTCCTGAAAGGGGCAGTATACGGTATCCCACTTTTTAACATAATATTTGTCTATATTTTCATATGATGTATTTTTGTTATATTTTGTACAGAACAGGAAATTTTCAAAACCTTGAACTGAAAGTAAAAAAGTAAAGGCACTATCGAGTTGATATCAGTCCACTTTCATATCTTCTGTAGAAATAAACCACGACTTGCTTCAGCTGCAGTTTGCCAGGCTTGAAAACGAGGGGACGCTTTGTGCTCTTGTCTTGTGACTTTTTGATACATATTTACAAATTAAAAAATTACACAAAAAGAATGTTTAACATAGCCCAATTAACTAAACATGTATTGAAATATGGAATATAATGCCTCTTTAAAATAGAGCCAAGACAAATAAAATGGAAATATTCATCTTATGCTGCAGAATTTGTTTTACTACTCAAAAATAGGCATACATTAACAAAGGTACCTTAAACACATTACAGGTTATTCCAAAATGTTCTGCAACCTCAAAATATTTTGTGCAACATGTTTTTCTTTTTTACAAAATGGCAAGAAATCAGAATACAGGGATCCATTATATTGTGTTACATATTAATGAACATGTATCCCTTCTGTGCATGTTCCTATACTTGTGGGGAAGAAAAGGTGAAGGGGATTGCATAGACAAATAGAATAGAATAAAATGCAGGTACAAAGTAATGGAAAAAACATGCTGAGCTATATGGTAGCATTAGTTCTTATCATCTGCTTAAGTGACATTTGACTGATCATAGTCACAGAGCAGCTTATTAAAGCAGGAACAGTAATAATACAGGTATGGGACCTGTTATCCAAAATGCTCAGGACCTGGGGTTTTCTGGATAAGAAGTCTTTTTGTAATATGGAGTTCCATACCTTATGTCTACTAAAAAGGCATTTAACATTATTACGTGATTGCATGGGCTCCAATAATTAATTATATTAGTTGGTATCAATGTACTGTTTAATTATTTAATAGTTAAATGTTTAAACAGAGAAAAAGGAAAACATTTGCTAGTTCCTGAAAGGACAAGAGGTAGTTTGTAGGTACAGTAGGTAGGGCTTTCTGGGATGGCAAGCATAATGGGGGCTGTATTGGCTAACATGTTGCTGACTGAAAGGCAAGTGAGGGTGGTGGTAGGCAGGAGCAGAAGCTGTAGATGCTTTGGATCCAATTGCATCTTAACTCAGCCCTTATATATAAGGGTATTAAAGTTGTATTTTGTGTTTCCATACAAAAATGCCCCTATATTACCTTAGTAAAAAGCTAAAGTTTGTGTCCCTTTCACTTTCAATTAGTCAGTCTGTAATGAATAGTGAATAGTCTACTTTTCTCGGCAAAACTGCATATTTTAATAGCGACATTAATTGCCAATAATCCATGCAGCATGTTTATTTAAAATGCAACCATTTTTAAGGGTTTAAGTTGCAAATATATCACTACTCCTTTACAGTGTACCTGTGCCTGGACTTCCTTATTCCATTCTGGTCACCCTCCATGAAACACATTTGCATTTGTATGTAATGTTCATCAGCAGGCTGTTAGGAGGCCGGGTGGAAACTGAATTCTTTATTGTGCAAAAAGCACCAGGAAATGGCAAATAAATGCACAATCACTTTCCTCAGTTTCAATAAACAACACGTGAATACCATTTATCTTCAGGCTACAAAAACTGTTCCATACATATGTGTTACAATTTACACTTCCTTTTTATATGCGGGTTCTATTTTGCAGAACCAATCCCTACAAGTGGCAGAAGCTCCCTTCCTTCTTTATCTTTCTGTCTAAAGCAAACACTTGTGAGTTGTGATCTCCCAAATAACAGGGATGTGATAAGACAAACTAAGTGACCAGTCCATCAATAAAACATATCACGACCAAAGTCTGTTGGTGAACTACAGCTCTCAGAATCCCAAAGTAACAAGTAACACAATGATGTAAAGGAAAACAACTGTTTTCCATATTTATTCATGTGTAGTGATGAGTGAAATTTTTCGGCAGGTTTCGCCATGAAAAAAATGCCTATAGACTCCAATGGGTGAGTAAAAATGTTTGCGCATAGACATTTAGCAAATGTTTTGCTGCCTGATCTATCTGTGACTTACTACAATGAGCTTTCCTAGGACTGTATTACTTTTTGTATTCTTTGGGGTTTTCCATTTCTGTATTAAATTAATAAAGTCCTTTTGCTATACATGACACAGACTGTAAAATCTTTATAATCACTGTTCCTTCAACATTCCTTTGTAGAAAAATGCAAATAAATCTAAACTATGTAAAAAGACATGACAATTTAATAAGTATTCCTATATTACATATAGAAGTTTGATTCAGTATTCAGTATGAAAAAATGGGGAATGGGAAAATGGGGGAAGAAATTTGGTTAGAGGTACAGTTAAGGAAAAGGAAGGACCACGTGTCATTTGTTCAATATGGTACCAGTATGTTTGCAAATGCAAGGAGTCTGACTGCTAAAATGGGAGAGTTGGAGGTGCTGGTGCTGGAGGGAAAATATGATGTGAATGGTGTGGCCAAAACATGGCTGTATGAGTCGCATGGCTGGGCAGTTCAGGTCAGGCAGGATTTAAAAGCTAATATAAAGGAGGAGGTTATGTTAGAAAATTAGGGGGTGGAGTTCTTCACCAATTGTAAAGAGTCCAGCAAATTAATTTATGGAGTATGCTATAGACCCCCCTAATGTAAGTGAGGAGGCTAATCTCCATCTAGAAAAGGCTGCTAGTTTGGGTAAAATGATAATGGTGGATTTTCATTACACAGATATTGACTGGAGCAACAGTACTGCCAGATCAGTTAATGGGAACAAGTTCATAAACTTGTTGCATGACAATTTTATGGCACAGGTTGTTGAGCAATCTGAAAAAAAATGCTATACTGGATCTAGTAATCTCAAATGACACAGAACATACAGCAAAAGTGCAAGTCATTGAACCCCTGGGTAATAGTGACCATAATGTTGTATCATTTAATATCTGGTACAAAAAACAAACACTGGAGCAACAAAAAGCATGAATTTCAGAAAAGCTCATTTTAGAGCCTTGATGGCTCCCCTTCAGAGCATTACTTGGGGAATTATGTTTTCAGCTAAAAACACAGAACAGAAATGATTACCATTTCAAACATTAAATTGTTACTGTTCTCAATTTATTCCCTTAAGGAGTAAATGTAGAATCACTAAGAATCACCCTATGTGGCTTGATGTAGAAGTAAAGAAGGAGATAGGAAACTACAAGTCTGTTGGGACAGAAGCTGCATTTGATATAAACACTATAATAAATGTAAATCAGCAATCTGGAAGGCAAAGAAAGGAAATGAAGAGTGCATTGAGGCGGAGGCTAAGACTAACCCCAAAAAGTTTTTAAATATATTAATAGTAAAAAGATGCAGGTTAAGAGTGTTGCTCCTTTAAATAATGGTACTGGCATGGTTGTAACAGATACAGAAAATGCAAATGTGCTAAATCTGTTCTTTTCTTCAGTGTATACAATAGAGGAGTATGAGTTCCCAGGCTCACTTCATAGCTGCACTGATGGCTCAGCTCAATCTAGTCAGTGGCTGACTCAGGATATGATTCATAAAGCTTTAATAAAAATTAATGTTAACATGTCTCCATGGCCTGATGGCATACACTCACGGGTTCTAAAAGAGTTTGGTTTTAGACCAGCCCCTATTTCTGATTTTCTCAGATTCGCTTTCATCATGTATGGTACCTATGGATTGGAAAAAAATGTTATTCCAATATTTAAAAAGGGATTACGCTCACAGCCTGGCAATTATAGGCCAGTAAATTTGACATCTGTGGTTGGCAAATTATTTGAAGTATTGTTAAGGGATCATATTCAAAATTTTGTCCTAGTGTATGTATAAATATATAAGGAGATCATATAATAATCTCTCGAAAACGTTATATTTACCAGTCGGTCTTTCCAGCTGACACAAAGTCACCCATTCCAATTAATTTCCGATTTACCACATCATCTAATATATTTTTTGTTAGACTGTTTAAGTTTGGTCCTACAAAAAAATTACTTCAGATTTAATGATCAATATTACTGGCAACGCCAGGGTACGTCGATGGGGGCAGCGGTTGCCCCATAATTTGCCAATATTTTTGTACACTATCTAGAACAGAAGTTATTTATTAAAGGACCATATAACAGTTATATCATTAAATATTGAAGATTTGTGGACGATGTCTTAGTCCTATGGAAAGGAACAGAGGAGTTGTTTCATCAAATGATTGAGGCGAATCAGAAACACTCCACCATTAAGTTTACTAGCAAGATCTCAGCTGTCTCTATTCATTTCTTGGATGTGAATATTAGACTATGTGGTCAACAAATTACTACACAAATGTTTTCTAAACCGACAGACTGTAATACCCTTTTGTCTCATGATAGCTTTCACAATCCAAACATCATTAAGGCCATCCCGAAGGGACAATATATCAGAGCAAGGAGGATTTCTTCTGATAATGATCAATTTTTATCCTCTATGCAGAATATTACAAATAAATTCCTGAATAGGGGTTATAAATAGAGAAGATTGCTACCTCTTATGGAGGATGTTAGTAAATTAAAACGGGAGGAATTACTATGCACAAAAGGGAAAGAGAGAAGCGAAACGGAAAGAATACCCTTTGTGACAAAGTTAGATTCGAATAAGTAGTCTTACTGTAGCTCACTCTTAAGAGTTGTATCGTTCATCCCACGGGGAATCCTGTGTCAATATCCCGAAGTGGTCACACAAGCAGAAAATGAGAAATTGTAGGATGAATCCAAGGCAGGCAATGAAGCTGCAAAATTCCTTTATTGAGGAAGTGCAAAACACACAACAAGTTTCGTGCAAAGCCCTTTATCAAGTGTGTAATCATATACAAAAAAGTGCTTAAAAAGCCTACAAGTGACCCTTGACCCATTGTTGCTAGTGCATCATGGGTAGTAGGCTTAAAGTGACAGTAACCAGCAAGTGACATTTACCAATAATAAAGTACAATTTATAACAGAAAAGTCCATATTCAGCAAAACATTGCGGCAATCTATACATGGTATCCTTTGGGTAGGCTTTTTTATGAGCAGTTTCCACAATTTTATGTTTTTAATTGTAACTATATTTATGTATAGTGTGACTTCACCAAAGTATGAAGAATCAGTTCTGGGCAATCTTACCTTTTCTTCCTTTTATGGATAAATGGGGTTTTGACACCACAAATGGACTCAGTACAAGCTACGTTATATGTGCACATGCTATATGGACTTTTATATACACATGGACGTTTTAAATTGTTGGTGTATTTATATATTTTAATCTGTGGATTAATAGGTGCTTGGTTTTTACAGCTAATTTAACACTCCACAGCACTAAGGGTTAACTGTTGTCTGCATCATTGATTAGGCGGTGGGACTATCTGTGTGGGTCTATAAAGTACTTTTTCAATATAACTTGTACACACTTGATAAAGAGCCTGTGTTGCCCAAAACATGTCATGTGGTGGCACAATAAAGGCAAAATAGCAGGTATTCTGCTTGTGACTCGTTCCCTCATTCGCATACCTTGTATTTGACCCATTCCAATTAGAAAGAAAGATCCTTTGATCCACTCTGAGGATTTTAAGCACAGAGCGGTAGAGGGGGCGGCATTGGAGCAGCTGCCTCAGGCAATCAGTCAATAGCCATCATTAGCAAAAAACACCCATTAACAGCGATGGAACTACGGGGGGGGGGTGCACCAGGGCCTCTAACCCCTTGGGCCCTCTGGAGGTCCCCATGTGCTTGAATCTACTGTGAAAATTGCTTTTGGAGGGGGTGTGGGGCGGTTGCATGGTCGGCACCTAGGCCATGTGGGGGTAGGTACATTAACTGCCCATTAATTTCATCTTCATGAGACAGAATTTCAGCCCAAAAATCTGGCCATAAATAAAGATTAAATAAATAAAGATTTTATTCTTTATCTTTTCAATGAACTAGAATGAGTAAAGGGCCAGAGGTTCACAAAATAATGGCCATTTTGATTTCAAAATTATAAATCTATTGGCATCTATAGAGCACCAAACATATTCTGCAAGGCAGTAACACATTACAGAGATTATACATCCATCCCTGCCTCAATGAAGCTTAATATCACTACAGTTTACTTTCAAAGAAAGTAACACCTTCCTTACTGAATACAACAAATACAAGAAATGGAAAAATGCAAATACCAGTCTCCTTTTTTGACTGAATTGGTAACCACTATGCTTTACCGTTGCCATTGCTCCATCCATAAATGTGATGTGATGTATTCACACAAAAACAGACAGTGTGAGGCAGAATTCCCCAGTTCTGTCAAGTCTTGTTGCTAGTGAGAGTTAATAACTGTTCTGGGTAAGGTGATACATGCAGTGGGGAGGCCACCTAACACTGAAATGTTTAGTTTATTTACAACTGTCATATAACACAGACGTGAACATTCAAATCGGTCTGGACCAAAAGTGTTACATCCTGATGACAAATAGACTGAGTGAGACATCTTACTGTATGAAACGCTTACACAGGAAATATAAATCCCATCTTTTGTTAGAGGTGTAGCATATGGCAGTTGAGTTTTTTCTCCAGTGTCTGTGGTGTCACCATGATATGATATTGTAGATTTATGGGAAATGATGCTCATAGGGTGTAATTGAATATCACTGAGAGTATTACTGAACTGAGTTCTATTCTGTTTGCCATATGGCTTCACTGTCAACAGAACATTATCACTTCTTATTACAAGGACAATCTACCTAATTACAGACATTATTTCTGAATCAATATACACAGGCTTTATAAATATACAAGTGTATGCGGGTTCTGCAGAAATACATATATAATAGTATATGTTATATAGTTGGACTGAACTAATATTTTCATGATTCTTATCACCACTACTGCTAATTATCATATTGGAAAATATGTGGAAAAAAGATGGCCACACTATGTTCTGGCTATGTACTGCAGAATGATTAGATGGATTACTGAAATATAGATAACTATATGGCCCTACTGCAGTCAACCTTACTGATCAACCTTTAGGCCATTAGGACAGGCTACATGACTAAAGTGCAATGAATAGTACCATATAACTTTTATAGGCAGCCAATGGCCTTATCTGCACACCAACAGATCATCAGCCTTTGTTTGTTTGTTTTGTGCAATGATTGTTAGTGATGGGCGAATTTATTCACCAGGGGCGAATTCACAGCGAATTCCCGCGATTCGCCGCTGGCGAATAAATTCGTGAAACGCCAGCAAAAATGCGCGCGTTGTTTTTGACATGACGCAACAAAAATGGCGAGACGCACGGCGAAAACAACAATTTTTTCGCCAATTCGCGAATTTAGCTGAAAATTATTTTAGGGGTTCAAACACACAGATGATTAGGAAGTTCAGTTTCAAACTCAAAAGTGATGTCAAAATCTCTGCATACGTAACCATCTCATGCTCCTACTCAGTTCTCCCAAAGATTCCAGCATCATCAATGAATAGAGTTCTGTGAATTAAATATATGCTGCCATTCAATTAAATCACTTTCTCAAAATGTGTTTCTGCTCCCGATATGCCTTTAATTTTATATAAGAACCTGGAGGAAAACAATTCTACATGTATCTTACTATTTCAGTCAAATAAATGTGTGAAAATAATATGGGGTATATGTGACAAGGGGACTCCTCAATTGACCCTTCCATTGAACAGCAATATTGAAGAAATGGAATCCGCACACACGATGTCTTGCAGGTGGGGAATACCCCTTTTATTTCACCAAACTTCAACATTTCGGGGATTGCGGATTCCATTTCTTCAATATTGCTGTTGCTAAGGGACCTTGCCGGGTCTTAGGAAGTCCAGCACCACGGCAGCAGTGTGAGTAAATTGCGGGTGTGCGGTGGCAAGTAATTGAACCTTCCATTGAACCCCATTGTTACATACCTTAATGAGACACCAGGAGCAA
Source organism: Xenopus borealis (assembly GCA_024363595.1). Lineage (NCBI taxonomy): Eukaryota > Metazoa > Chordata > Amphibia > Anura > Pipidae > Xenopus > Xenopus borealis. The sequence continues at coordinate 26,774,717 of CM044438.1, forward strand.
GAAATTATGAAAATGGCCACAACATTTATTCACATTTTATCAAATAAATAGGACCTTGCCAGCCTCACCCCAAGGCAATATTCAAAGCCAGAATTTCATAAGAGATTTCTACTATGCTCTGCCGCTCCTCACGTGAGATCAGCACTATGGCATTATATTCACCACTGAGTATTAGGCTGCCTCTACCAACAGAGAGGATGGTCCTAAACCCTGTTGTGAGCAGGAGCTGCATCACCTAACAAGAGAGAGGTTCAGCAGCCCTGCTGTCAGTCCGGAATCTGCAGTGTCGATGATAGGAAATCCAAGCAGGCTGTCACCTAGCACAAGCAATAGTAGCATCGGCCTCAATCAACCCACTGTTTAGTCACAGGAGAGAACCTCCTTTTCCCTCTTCTAAATTTACCTGTGCAGTACTCTGACAAGGTCCTACCACTGCTGTGACAACAAACTTAAAATACATTATCATATGTCCACTGTTTTGGAGGAAGGCAAAAAAAACCCAGCCTGAAGTCACTGCTCTCCAATTAGTGACTTGAGGGGGGGGCACATGGGTCATAACTGTTTGCTTTTGAGCTTCATACTGAGGATCAATTGCAAACTCACTGAACAGTTATGTCCCATGTGCCCCCCTTCATTTGACTAACAAGTTAGAGAGCTTAAAAACAGAAAGTTGTGATCTCGTTTGTTATGTAAGACATTCAGTCACTCCAGCTTTTATAGATTACAGTTCTGGTTAACTAACTACAGTATATTAGAAAAAGTTGAGAGGATAGCTATGTCTTTGTACAAATTGCAGCTTTGCCATACACATATAGATTCGCTTGTTTGGCCATTTTGCCAAACAAGCAGATCTCTCACCGATATGCCCAAATTGAGGTGGGCGATATTGGACTGATCCGATTGTGGGCACTAGGGCCCAATGATCGAATAATAATGCAGGAGAACTGGCAGTTGGACAGTTGGACAGATGGGGTCCATGATCCGATGGGATTTTTAACCATGCCTGATCAACATATGGGGACTTTCAGCCAGATATGGATCGGGGATGCCCACCTGAGGGACCCACAGACAAGCCAATAAGCTACCAACCTTTTCTGTCAGAAGCTTTTATCGGGCCGTGTATGGCCAGCTTTAGGGCTGAGTCACACTGAGTGTTGGCTCTGCTGTTCTCAGCCTGGGTTTTTTTTAGTTTTTTTTTGCAGTGTGTGATCAGCAGCTTCTCCCTCCACACAGCTACATGAAGTGACACCAAGAGTGGGCATTTTCAGGCTGATCCATGCTCAGCTCTGGTTTGTGTAATGGAGGTGGGAGTTTTACTTGTCAGGGGGTGGAATTGTGATGTTACAAAGATAGGAATAGATCACTGAATAGGCAGGTTGGTCCCACTTTACTTGCTCCTGTGTCTGCCCCCACAGGTACTGCTTCAGTCTGGATGCAGACTAGGGTTATTACCTTTTCTGACCACTGGGGTGGATCAAAGAAGCCCCTTCTGTGATATCACGGGGGGGGGACATTGCAGAAGTGGGACAGACTAAGGTGTTACAAAATCAGTTGATAAGGAGGCCAATCTTGTTACTGTGTCTGCCTCCACAGGCAATGCCAAATTTTCTTATGGCCAATACCAGATGATGATGCATGAATTTGTGTTGGTCCAAGAATGAGTTTTGATGTTTCAGGAAGTGGAGTTGCGACATTGAGGGATCAGTGCTAGCCAAAATGGGTCCAGCCTAGACATGACTGGTATTTTAACAGGTAGACCACTGAAATACTGGCCAGTTGGCACCCGTTCAGACACAGGGAGAAGCTTTTGGCCCAAAAATGCATATTTATTCACATATTTTCATAGCACAATCCACTCTGTGTGTCTTTGTTGAGGCAGTATCAGTGGACCAGGTGATACTTGGGGGAATATTTATCATGCTGTGTAAAATAGGTTGGTTAGTTAGTATACCACACAGCGCTAAGCTTCGCCATTTGAAAAACAGCATAAAATGTTTACTCGTTATTTGTTTGGAGTGATTTCCTCCAGAAGCAATGTAAAATAATGGCATCAGATTTGGCATTTGCATGGCGTAAAATCACACACACCTTGATACAATTTACACAGCATAATGAATATGCTCATTAGTGTATACATATATACAAGCCAAGAATCATCCCCCTGTGGCAGTAGCCTGAAAATGTCACTGGCCTCCTAAAACCATATCATTAAGGAAAGTGCTCACTGTAAAAGAATGGAAGACTGAAAATCACTTATTTTGTGTAGTTAAAGCTTTGCGTTCAATCAGTGTAAGCTCTGGCAATGAAAGGGTTCCTCCATTGTACCTCAAAACACCAGCCCCATAGAATTAGCTTGCATTGTTATGAGCAGTACAGTGACACAGGCTTATGACTCTATCCACTCGCCTCCTTAATGTATTATAGGCTGATAATTATTGTGTGTTCCCTCCAGCTAGTAATTAAGGGACAGATAAATAAGTTGAACTTTTACATTTAGCTGAAGAGCTGATCCATCTGTAGCATCAGGAAACAGCTTTACAATGCAATCTACCACAGAATGAAATGTCTTCCATTAAATAAGCAAACAGCAAATTGGATAGTAGGTGGATTTTAGAACTCTTCAAACAATAAATGTAATGCTTCTTTAAATTTTTTTAAATTTTAAACAGGTAAAAAAAAGAAAAGAGAAAAAAGCCCAATTTTATGAAGTTACTATGACTGGATTCCTACACTGTCCATTTGAACATTTTTTCAGCACAATGCATGTGGTATGAGTTATTCACAATGCAGTTCAGCAAATTTTCACCTTTTTGCAAATTTTTGGCGAAGTGAGATGGGTCAGATTCATCCATCACTAGTAAAATTGAAATACAGATATACAATTAACTGACACCATAGACAGTCACTATTTATTGGGCTGCTTGTAGGCAGTTTGGGCCTATCTGTATATGAAATGCTAGAGCCTTTTTTGGATCCCAGTTTGGGTCTGACTTCCCATTGAGAGTAGTGATATTTATATCCCTATACTGTACAGTGTGCTGTCCTTACTAGCAATAAGCACAGATATTCCTGATATTCCAGGCTTAAAACTATTTACTTGGTTCCAGTACATACCTGTATCAGCAGGCTGCCGCTAGTGAAAATTTGACAGAAATCTCATCTGCAGGGACATTGTCAATTTACTAGCAGGTGTAGAGGATAATTCACTAGCAAAAGAGACCGTCGCTAGGGAAGTTTCATTCCCCATCACCAGACGAACGATCGTTACTTCACAAATTCACTAAAGTGCAAATTTTACAGAACGTTATCTCTTTCGTCAGAGTTTCCTTAGAACTGGTGAACTGAAAAGATTAAGCTACATCCTCCTCAATCTTATGTCTGTGAGATCATATCCTGTATGATGAAAAGTCAAAAAAAAAAAAAAAAACTGGTGTTTTTTTCATATTTTAAAGGGGCATTGTAGCTATTAAAACAAAAAAAAAATATTATTATTTTTTAACCATTTGAAGGGCATTCCCCATTTGATTTATGGTGGGCTCACGTATCTCTTTTGTGTTTATTTTGCTTCCCTGAACATTTATAATAATAAGTGGCCACTTCAAGCATTTGCACCAACATCTCCAATAAAGTCATATATAAGAGCCATATGACCCCACCCTATTTCAACTGACCTAAGCATAAGTGAACTAGCAATGTTTTGCTAGGCAGAAATGAATGTTAGTGAAAGTTCTCTCTGAAATCCTCACACTACAGAGATGCAGCTTCACATTTTAGTGAATTAGGGTAGTGGTAGCAAACTTACATCTGGCAAAGAGGTGTGGAGTGTGGCAAAGCCTTTGCAGGTGAAAATTTGCACTTTAGTGAATTTGCCCCATGGTGCCTTAGAAATATGGAAGCTTGCAAGGTTTTAAAGTGAGCTGTTCTGTATCATTTGTTTTAATTGAGAGGAAAGTGTCAGCAATCTAGCTAATCTTATGTTGTTTCCCTACCTATTCACAGGCAACATGCCAGCAATTTGGCTCTCAATGCTGTATTGGATTAGCTGGATGCTGTAGTGATAGCTTTGGTCAATTTGTCTAGTATTGGCTGGGCTGCCTAACTATTGAAACATCTTTGGACTCCCTCAAGGATCTGATCTTTAGACAGATCATCATTGGATCATATCTGCTGTGTGTGTGCATCTAAAATCATTAGCAAGGTGGACTTCAATATATTCATATTGAGTCTTTTAGAACATCAGCCCAGCAAACAAATTGATTCCATCTATCCATCAACATGAATATATGCATGATGTAACTGGACCAAACTGAACACAATTTTCCATAAATATCCAATGTTAAATGAAAACTATACCCCTCAAACAATGTAGGTCTCTATAAAAAAGATATTGCATAAAACAACTCATATGTAAAACCCTGCTTCATGTAAATGAACCATTTATATAATAATATACTTTTTTATTAGTATGTGCCATCATAAATAGAAAATTGCCATTTTAAAAAATTAGGACAGCCTCATGGGATTGTATGCTTCAACGGTGCACACAAACATACCAAACAAACTATACTTTGACAACAGACAGAGTTCTGTCTTTTGCTTCCACATTTCTTCCTGTTACAGATAGGGGTAGATTTACAATTGGTCGAATTTGAGGGTTAATTAATCGAATTTCGGTCAAATTTTAACCGGGTTTTAGTGAAATGCAATAAAACGAACGACTGAATATAAAAAATTTGATCGAACGATTTTAACCATTCGATCGAATTTTTTATATTCTAAAAATGCTGAAATAACCCTATGAGAACTTCCTATAGGGTTATACAGCAATTCGGTAGGTTTAATCTGACGAACTAGGGATTTTAATAAAAATTTAAAGGGCAAGTAATTCAACCATCAAATGATCGAACAGATTTTTATTCAAATCATTCGAATCTATCTAATTTTTCCCATAGGGTTATACAGCAATTCGGTAGGTTTAATCTGACGAACTAGGGATTTGAATAAAAATTTAAAGGGCAAGTAATTGAACCATCAAATGATCGAATAGATTTTTATTCAAATCATTCGAATCTATCTAATTTTTTTAATTCAATGGTCAAAGTGCCTAACAAAGGTATTTGAAAATTCTAATGTTTTTGAAAGTTCGATCGAATTTCGAATCCTTCACACAAATTTAGTAAATCTGCCCCATAGAGTTGAAATATTTCTGGTCAGGTGATCTCTGAGGCAGCACACAGATCATCATGAAATGGTGGTGCAAGGCAAGAGATGTAAAAGGGCAATATTTACTTAAATATATATTCCAGTTTGGTAAGATTCTTTAATATGCCACTTAATATGATATAAACTACCTGTTGCTAAAGTATGCATTTTGGGGGTATAGTTTTCCTTTAACTGAAATGACTGTATTTGTGCCAAAGATGTACTAATCTTTAAGAAAAAGGCGTATCTTCTGGATTTAAACTGTCTCAAGGATTGTTCCTTCTTAATGCATGTTTAGACAAAAAGACAAGTCTTTAGTGGTGGGGCTGTTTAACAGTTTACAGGTCAATAGAGAGTCACAAAAAAAAGTCATGAAGAAAGTGACATTTGGCATGTTTCACCAATTAGTGACATTAGTGGAAAGTACAGTTTCTGCTTAGTCCTCTTTACAACAAAAGTAAAATATATGAAATGCACAATTCACATTACTTTATGTTCACAAGGACATTAACGTTTGGGAGTTTCCTGCTATTAGACAATAATCCAGTTTAACTAATTTCAAGAGATTGAAATGCATTGAGCTGTTCAAAGCCTTTGAATAAATTACACCAGGAAGTCAGACATTTGAATGGGAAAACACAGGATCTTATCAGTGCCACTGACTTTATTGTTTTGCCAGGATGTCTTTTTTGTCATAAAACAATAACAAGAGTTGAGTGGTGTTCACCCTACAGACACACACTAATTGTATCTTTTAATCTGGGTCAAACTGCTCTGGTTTATTATAGGCCCCTCCAAATAACAAAGCAAAAAAATGGTAGAGGGGTTAGAAAACATTTGCAAATAATTTAGCTGCAGGATTGCAGAGAGATAAACACTAATGACTGAACACAATTACTTCTGTGAAATCTGAAACCTATTTATCATTTTAACCCATGGGAAGTGGGAAATAATTATTTATTTTCCCAGGACAAACAATCTTGTTGATCATTAGTCAATATCTTAGAATTGGGGGATAGCACACATTCCTTGGGCAAGTTTCTGTGAACGAAATTGGGAAAACACTAATCTTTTTTTACACATAAATGCTGTTTAGCAGACATTACAAACACTATGTAATTAACAAAATAAATAAGTATAATGTGTGCAAAGTGCCTCTACAAGGGCATAGAAGCAAAAAGTATTACATATCTACATATATGAGAAAGCCAACTGAATTTTTTCTTACATATGTTAATTATCCAGGTTTTTTTATTTATTTATACTATACAAAAGGCACAAATAACCTCTAAAATATAATTACATACTTGATAAAGGGCTACGCCCAAAACATGTAGTGTGTACCTTTTTAATTAAATTAATTTAAAAAAAAGTGCACATTTTTAAAAATACTGCTGTTGTACTTTTTGGATCCTTATCAGATTTTGACTATTAACCTGTAAAATACTGTATATTAGTATAAAAGATCTTAATAGTGATGTTATTTGTATGATATTACTATCGAAATATGTGAACATTTATTAGCATATGATCTCTGAACTATTTGGTGACAAATAATATCTATTTATAATATACAAGAGCCCTGAATATCCTGTAAATGATATCCTTATTAATAGTGCTTAGTTGTGTCATCATTTATAATCAGTGCTTTGTGACGTCATTTCTGTCACATGACTCACTGAAACTTGAATATATATTATAAATAAATGACTCCCTGTTGTAAATTATAAGGATATTAGAAGTCACCTCAGATTTTCATGACCTGCATAAAACAACCTGGCCTTTCAGCCTCAAGCATTTATATGGTCACCAAATTTATAATCCCTATATTTTATAACAGGGTGGTAATATATATTACAATAGGGGTATTTTTTCCTATTACTTCAAATGTAGGAATGGGACCTGTTATACAAAATGCTTGGGACCTGGAGTTTTCTAGATTAGTGGTCTTTCTGTGATTTGGATCACCATAGGTTAAACCTACTAAAAATCATAGAAACCTCCAAAATAACACTTTCAATCGTCTAGCAAGCTATTTGTACCTTGGGCCTGTACTACTTCCAATACCCGGTTCTGGACCCCTCCCCAAGAGCAATATTTTAGGGTTGGCATATCTGTGGGTACCAACTACTGGTGCATAAGCCATATCGGGATACAAGTATGCACAGACTAAACATATTTCTCCAGAACCAGGACACTTGCTCAATATGAGTCATGTGGATTCTTGGTCCCACATGTGCATATTGAGCATCTGTCTTGGGCTCTGATACAGTTGTTCCGTCTGGAAATGTAAAGTATGTGCCCCTGCATGTCCTTCCACAACAGGAGTGGGTACCCACTGTACCTAGGGTGCTTATCTTAAAAATAGTACTATGGTTGGCCCTACTTTCAGATGCAGATAGGTTACCTAAATGCAGTCATCAGCACTAATGTGATGCAATGAGTGAAATTTCTCTAATAATATTCATTTCGGCAGAGGATCTTTACTTGGGAAGATGGGAATGCTGAAAGATAAGATGTGTGAAATGTTCACTTTTCATTTTATTGAAACGTGTAGCTTTGTATGGTGTCCTTAAATGTGTTTTTCAACCATACGTTGCAGCTCACTCCTGGGGTCAAGGACAGCATCAATCAGATAGAAATTAAAAAATCCGTCTTTTTAAAAAAAATCCATATTTTTTAACTTCTATCTGATCGATGCAGTCCTTGACCCCAGGAGTGCACTGCAACATATGGTTGAATATTGTGGAATTGTTACCCCAGCGAAAGACTCTGGCCAGCAGCACCCGGGTCTCAACTCAGAGAGGGTAAGCTGATCCTTCATAGATTGCATATGTGGATATGAACGTTTGTAATTTGGTTAGTCACAAGTGGATCTGTTTTAAGAGCAGGGTTCGGGGCGGGATGCACCCGAACCACCCAGTGTGAATGGTGAGCAAACTGTGAGCCAAATAGGTCTAATGATTTTGGGATCAAGCGATACACATGTGTGTTTAGGAATAGGAACCCCCATGAAGGGTGCTGGATTTCTTTTTTACTTACTTTCTTGAAGGAGTAGGGTAAGCAGATCACAGTCAATCCATATAATAATAAAAGCAATTTAAAGTGGACCCGTCACCCAGACACAAAAATCTGTATAATAAAAGTCATTTTCAAATTAAACATGAAATCCAATTTCAAATTTTTATTAAAGCATTCATAGCTGTTTTAAGCTCATTTCAAAATCTCAGCTGTCAATCAAATATTGTCTGCCACTCTATGCCTTAGGCATAGAGGTGGGGCAGATAATTACTTTCACTTTCCATTCAGCACTTCCTAGATGTCACTGCTCTCCACACATTCCCCCATTTCTCTTAACCATTTAATTGCGTAGCCAGGACATGGGGATAGACATCGGGTCCCCCATTCTGGTGCACAAACAAGATTCTGAGATGATGCAAGGCTTGCCTTAATAACAGTGTCCAAAAATGGCTCCTGCCTGCTTGCTATAATTATGAATTCCCAGACTGAAGAAAACAAGATTAAAATAATTTATATAGTGTCATTAATATTCATTTTGCTGTACTAATGTGATAAAATATGATTTTGAATATTTTTTTGGGGTGACGGGTCCACTTTAAAGCAGTAGTTATTAAAATCAGAGATCATGTGCTGAAACACCAGTCGATCATATAATAATTAAAGCAGATTAAAGCAGTAGTTATTAAAATCAGAGATCATGTGCTGAAACACCATCAATAGCATGTTGCCAAATTGGTGCATATTTCCAAATTGTGAAGTTGCTGAATTTCTTTTTTATCCTTGGTGTATAAAGTCGATGTCCAGAGATTACACCAGTACTTTTTCCATTGCATAAGATTAAAAAAAAATATAACATGAACAGTTACAGTGTGATTCCCATCCCAGATATAGAATTGCATTCTTGTAATGTTCTAAGCAGGTGGTATTGTGGGAATAACTTTTGGAAGTTCAGGTTAAACTGGGGCAAAATAACAGATTATATTAAACCATTCCAGATGGCTCTCTAATTAATTTCTAACAAGGAAATTATGAAATGCTTACACTCTAGAACTGACCAATTTCAGGGGTAAAAAATGCTTGCTATTAGTTGTTTACATTCAAAGGTAACATTTTTTGTACCATGTTAGCCCATTGAAAAGTTATAGGGTTGAATCAGCTTTGAAGAAGGAACTGCAATGTTCTGAAAGATTGCTGTGATTATCATCTTAATTAGCCGATAAAGGTATCACCTTCACACCACTTTTGTTATGCTTCTATAACTTTTTGTTTACATTCATAAATTTTGGTTCTAAAGATATTAAAACAAAAGATAAAATGCTGTTTAAATGGTTGCATAGGCTTGTACATTTTATCTACAATATTAAGTTTGCAATTTAGTAAAGGAGGAATTTGTTTAAATTATTAATCCAAAATGCCCCCTCCAGTTTTTGAAACATGTTACTTGCCTAAGGCTATGGTTAAAGAGTCATACCCCCTTTTTAACATTATGTCAATTAATTGGACTTGTTCCAAACATACTTTTTGCCTTTTGGTTTAATTAGGAAATATGTATGGTTTCTACTACTCTTTGCCCTAAAGGTGGCCATACATGGAGAGATCCGCTCGTTTGGCGATGTCGCCAAATGAGCAGCTCTCTCTCCGATATCCGATATCGGGCTGATCCGATCATGGGCCCTAGGGCCCAACAATCGGATCAGAATGATTCTGATACGGGCAGTCAGATCGTGGGACCACATCAACGAACAGATGCAGCCACGATCCAATGGGATTTTTAATCCTGCCCGATCAACATCTGGCCGAATTTCAACCAGCTATCGATCAGGGAAGCCCGTCGGAGGGCCCCACTCACGGGCCGATAAACTGCCAACTCTGTCTGTTGGCAACTTTTATCGGCCCATGTATGGGCCACCTTAAGCCAGGCAAAAGTTGGAAACTAACATGACTGACATTCTACTTCCTAGTCCCAATAAGCAAAGTCTAAAAGTCTAATGTCCTTTTAAAGTCTGCCCTTTTAAGGCTTAGGCTAAAGTTTGTATTGTATCACAAATTCTCAACATCAATTTGCAATTAGAATAAAATGACATACTTACTTTCCACTAACTCGACACGCGACGAAATGAGATGCGCAGCGAAACAAAACACGCAGCGAATTTGGAAATTGTCGGAATGTCGGAAATTCGCCGCAAATTCACCTAGGGTGAATTTATTCGCCCATCACTAATCATAAGCTTAGAGTACTCTTATTTTATAATTGGTTGGAGAAAACAAATATACCCAAACAACATTTTTTATGTAGGACTGCTGTAATCACATTTAAATAAAAATGTATGACCCCTTCCATTACCTGAAAAAGCTATACAAAAATGTAATATGTAAATTAAAGGGATTCTGGTGTAATTTTTATTTACACTTTTCAAACTGAAAATAATTCACTCTACCTTGTAAAATTTAATTCCTAAGCCAACAAGTTTTTTTTTAGTTGCAGAATTGGTGTGACAAATGCTATCTCAGGTGATTTTGTGTGGTCATGTGCTTTCAGAAACATCCAGTGCTGCATTACGGAACTGCTTTCTGACAGGTTGTTATTTCTACTACTCAATGTAACTGAAGGAGTCACAGTGGGACATGGATTTTTACTACTGAGTGCTGTTCTTATATCTACCAGGGAGATGTAATCTGGATACCTTACCATTGTTTTGGGGGGGGGGGTTGTGATATCACTCCAACTTGCAGTGCAGCAGAAAAGAGTGACTGAAGTTAAACAGAGCACAAGTAACTTGACTGGGAAACTGACAATATATCTAGCTCCATGTCAAATTTTGAAATAAAATATAAAAAAAAATCAGTTTGCTTTTTTAAAAAAAGATTTCAGTGCAGACGTCTGCTGGAGCAGCACTATTAACTGTAAAAAAAACATGTTTTCTCATGACAGTATCCCTTTAATTTTATTTATAAAGCACTATTGTATTCCACAGCAATGAGTAGAAAACATTAACATAGGGTTTGGCAATAATGCAGAGACAACACAGTCACTTACTTGGAGCCCACAATGTTTGAGACGTTTTCTGGTAAACTTATGAGTTTGTAAAGAGTGAGTTTACAAAACTTCTCTAAATCTCCAGAGAAATGGTTATCACTTTTGAAGTGAAGGCACATTTTTCAAGTGGTTGCACCCAGTTTCTGCTGACAGCAACATTTTCCCTTTATCTTTGAATGTCTTTTAGCTAGTAACCATTTCACCAACTACTGAAAAAGGAAATTGAGGCAGCTAACCCTGCAAGATTAATCAACCTATTCTGGATCTCTCCAAGTCAATGATACCCAACCAGTGGCTCTTGAGCAACATTTTGCTCTCCCACCCAAGCCTGGACTGGCAATCTGTGAGTTCTGGCAAATGCCAGAGGGGCTGCTAGAAGGTGCCATAGAAAGTCAGTATTTAGTGGGCTGTTTGGGCCTCTGTGTGGGCTGCTTCGGCCTCTGTGTACCTGAAATGCTAGGGCCTATTTTGATTCACAGTCCAGACCTGCTCCCACCCCTCGGATGTTCCTCCCAGTGGCCTCAAAGCAGATGCTTATTTTTGAGTCTTCGACTGTTAGAAGCAAGTTTTTGTTGCATAAAAAACTGTTTTACAGCCAAACAGAGCTTCCTGTAGGCTGCCAGTCCACATAGGGTAAAACTGGTAACCAATTACAGACCATGTTTTGCACCCCCAGCAACTCTTAGCATACTTATGTTGCTCTCCAACATTGTTTTACATTTGAATGTGGCTCACATGTAAAAGAGATTGGGGACTCCTGCTCTAAAGTATAAGGGGCAGATTTACTATTGGTTGAATTTCGAATAAAAAAAAAAAAATCAAAATTCGACCATGTGAAGTAAAATCCTTCTAATTCGATATTCGAATTACTGCAATTCGATCAATCGAATAGAAATAATTTGATAGATCGATTAATCGAATCTATCAATTTGAACGATTTTATCGATCAAATTTTTTTATTTTTTTATTCAATGTACTGTCTCTTTAAAAATTTGACTTGGACTATTTACCATCGAAAACCTGCCAAATTGCTGGGGGTTTTTTTCCTCCAAGAACCCCTTTGGAGTCATTTGGTGGACTTTGAAAAATCTAAGTTTTTTTTTAATACGATCTGAATTTGATTCGAGCGATCGAATACAGCCTATTCACTCAAATATTCGAGTTGATGGGAGTTTAAGAAACTATCCCCTAAGGGATCCCTTGTATCGTGGTACTATCCTTCCTGATATATTAAAATGAAATGTTAAAGTTTGACTGCAGAAATGTGGAACTTTGACCATGAATACATTTTGTATTGTTGATTATTGTTGTAAAAATTTACATTGAAAATAGTAAGAAACACATATTCTAACTTTTTTTTAAAAAAATAGAATCACGACAAGGCTTTTTTCCTTTAGACCTGAATGATTCTTTCACTTCATCTTTGTCTACCCTCAGAGGGGTACAAATTAGATCATCTGCTTTTGAGAAGCAAGAAGAGAGAGCTAATAGACACCTGTGTTTAACAGATGCTAGATCAATTATGAGGAATCCTGTGAAAATGCAATTGTTTATAGCAAACAAAATGTAAATATCCAGTACTTTTACCTGTTGTTGAAACTTTACAAATAATTAAAAACCTAAATAATTGTAGATACTGTATATGAAACCAAATCTCAAGTGATCACATTCTTATATATTCCAAACCAGTTTTCCTGAACAAGGTCACTTTTGCCAATAACATAATGGCAAGTTGTAAAATAAAGTCAGTTTTCAGTCCAGTTAATTCATTAATACGCCAGATACTTCATATTTCCCCTATTCTGGGCAGCAGAACAGTAAAATTCAGCTATGTCTGTCAAAGTAGTGCAACAATGGATGAGATTCAGTTCTGTGCAAATGCGTGTATTTCAATTTAATACCATGTGCTTTTACAAAAACCAAAATAAAAGTTATTCAGTTTATTTCTTCATTTAGTGACATTCTGACAATTTAAGGATTGTAATTGTATAGATAAGATAAGCTTAATATGTATATATATATATATATATATATATATATATATATATATCAATGTCTTAAATATATTGATAATGGGTTGAGTGCAGAGGACCTCTTGTATTTTTCTATATGTATTTTGTGTCACAGACTCATTGCACCCCCGCCTTATGGTTTTAAATTGGTGGTGAGCGCAACTTTCCCTTGTTTGTTACGGTTCATATAGGAGCAGCGACCAACTCCATGTTGTAGCTCCCACCCCTTCCCAGTTATAGTCAGGTGATCCCACTGGTGTCTAATAAAAGGGCAACCAAGTTTGGGAGTTTTACTTTGAAAGCAGCAAGTAAGTTGCAGGTAAAACTTAGTCCCTTTTGTAAAATGTATAAAGAAGTAATAGAATTCTTAATGAATCAGATGCAAATTAAGAGTAGGACTGGCCTATGTGGGATGACGTTGACGTAGTTGGCCAGCTTAAATATATTGCAATATATGGACAAACAATCACTGTTTTTT
>CM044438.1:26821835-26850036 GCA_024363595.1 Xenopus borealis
CCCCCCCCCCGAGTTCTCACCATAAAGGAAAACTCTCCCCCCACAAGTGGTTTAGGCTCCAACTTCTGGAACTCTCTTGCTGGCAGCAAAACACCTTCTGTCTCTCACAGTACCACGCTTCCCTCCACTCTAGGAGGTGTTTGGAGATCTCTAAGCTATAAAAATACAGCCTTTTTACATTTTCCAAGCAGCTCCTTTCTCAGCTGACCCTTAATTACCTGGCTGAGAGGGAATATTAACTTTAACTCTGATGGGTATCCCTCTGCAACACATCTCTTGCAGTTTAAATGCACTCTTTATATGCATTTTTCAAACACCCCGTCATTATATATATATAAGTGTTGGTTCTCTAATATTATAGATGCAGTTAAATATCAAATCAAAACTATATTGCGAAGAGGTTTCTAAGTTATTCCCATATTTGCTGCTAATTACTGACAGAAGTCTATTAGCAAATGGCTCAGGATGTCAACAAAAGACGAAAGAAATGCAGAGCAGACAGTAAAAAGTCATTTTATGACATGAAAGAATGTGTGTATTCTATCTCCATGTCATTACAATAGTTCAAAGCTTGGACGGTGTATGTTTTCTAACTTAATTACCACAGGATATTTCCCCCCCCACCAGGCCTTGTTTAATCAAACCATCCCATTTTATGGTTGTTGAATAACAAAAGATAACTTTTACAATGTCGACAGTCCATTGTTTGAAATATTTCACCTCAACATTAATTTACTGTCACGATTAACCTAACAAAACATGTCTGGTGAATGTAATATGACCTGATAATAATTGTTGTTGAACCATCAACCTTCAAATGATCTCTACATATGTTATAAAGTATTGTCCAACGCTTGTATGGAAAAACAATGTGTATTTCCAAGTTATATGAACTCGGAACCTTCTAATTATTTTTTCCAGATCGATAAAATATTTTTTATTTAGGTATTATTTATATTAAATATGTTTGTGTTTTAATTTTATTAATTTTTATTTTCTGCATGCAATGAAATGTTTATTTGATGGTCTTGGGTACTTAGTAAGCTGTATATTTTAAGTTAACAGTACCATTACTACTTATCAAATAATAGACCAGTTTCAATTTGAAGTGGAAAAAAATTCTCATCGTTTAACACATAAAAATGTAATAGAAACTTATTCAGAAGTAATTAGTGATACAGGTATGGGACCTGTTATCCAGAATGCTTGAGACCTGGGGCTTTCCAGATAATGAATCTTTCTGTTACCTGTATCTTTATACCTTAAGTCTACCAGAAATAATTTAAACATTTAATACACCCAATAGCTTGGTTTCCTTTCCAATAAAGAATAGTTATATATTTATTTATGAAAAATAGAATGTATTATTTTCTTAGTACGGAGAAAAAGGACATCACTTAAAAAAATTGCATTATTTTATATGAAATGGGGTCTATGGGAGATGGCCTGTCTGTAATTTGGAGCTTTCTGGAAAACGGGTTTCCAGATAATGGATCCCATACCTGTATGTGTTTCTAATGGAATAGCATCCATTTATTTTAACTATTCAGTTTACAAAGCTTCCATTGAACTGGTCCCTCTCTTTTCACTACTGTAGAAATCTGTAGTAATTTAAAAGGGAGCTAAAGCTGTGCTTATTTAAAGGGATTCCCTCTTTTCCTGAATTTGTTATTTTGACTCCTGTTGCCATTGGCAAGCAATTGACCTTATTCCTTTTTTCCATTTACTGACTGATTATTGGTTATCTTATGCTGTCAACCCTAACCTGTCTTCTGAGTATTTTTTAATCCAGCCTTTCCCAAACCTAAGCTTAACATCACTTTAAATGAGAACTTAAGAGTAGGGCAGGAATATTGTACATTATTTTGGACTTCTGTACCAGTCCAAGGGAACGACAACCCTTTAGCATGGAAGATCTGTGCCTCCAAAGATGCCCCAGTAGCTCCCCATCCTCTTTTCTGCTGATTCCTTGCACATGCTCTGTGCTGCAGTCACTTACTGAGATTAGGGACTGACTCAAAGCACATATACAGTACAGAAAGAATATAAATGTCACAATATAAAACAGATTAGTAAATATTTCAGATTACTGGTACATGGCAGCTCGGGAAAGAGCACAATTAGCATGGTAATTTGCTAATCAGACCTGCAGCACCATCTTAACTATTTCAATTTTTTTTAATTATTATTGATTTTAACTATTCAGTTTAGAAAGGTTCTACTGAGATTGTTTGATAATTTGTGATGACTCCTAAACTTAACTTCTCAGCAGCTGCCCAGAGCATCCTGAGCCTGTGGTTGTCACGTTGTCACTACTGAATCAAAGTTGAAGAGGTCCTGTGTAGTGATGAACAATTTTTTTTACCAGGTATAGATTTGCAGTGAATTGCAAATCTTAGGGAATTGTAATCTTAGGGAAACTGCAGCAAAAAATTGCTGCAGAGACAAAAAACTTGCCATAAGAAATAAAGCCCAGTCACCTTTGGATGAAAAAGTAATTTAGACAAAAAAAAACCAAAAAAGTTGCTGAGTAAAAAAAAAAGTCTGCAAAACAAATTGTCGCCAAGACAAAAAAGTTGCCACAAGAAAAACGCCCACTGACATTTGGAGTGATAAAATTTGTTGCTTATAAAAAAAACGCCCATTGACTGCATTTTGACAAATTTTTTGCAGTTTCGTAGTTTTTTTCACAACATTTTTCGGCAAAGCAAAATGGAACAGATTCGCTCTTTACTACTCCTGTCACTTTGAAGGCTTGAATCATCACTACTGTAGATATGCTGCCTTTAGACTGGTACAATATGTTCCATTAAAAATTGCATTTCCAGCCATATTCATTTTTAGGGTAATATAAACTCCCCTGCTAATGCCCTATAGCTTGTTGCCTTGTATCAGTTGGTGCATCTGTGCTAATGAGAGAAACTCTACTAATCCACTTCTATGCATGGAGGAATTCTAACAGTGCTTTTGCCATTTTTACGGCACCATAAAACTGCATTTTTCATGGTGAAACAAAATGCATGGCAAAATTTAAATAATGATACTTTTTATGCAAAAAGACATGTTTTTTCTAATGCAAATTGACACATTTTTTTGCCACTGGCAAAAATAAAAATTGTACCAAAAAACTGCATGGGCAAAAAATCCCTAGTCCCTCTGGGTTGCTGCAATAGAGCAAGTTTGACCCTATGTAAATAAAATAACCTTTTGTCAAGATTTATTTTAATATTGTTTAGGGAAAAGCCTTTATATAACTGAAAGTAATCATCCAGTTTCAAAGTCAGCGCAATAACTTGAATACTTCTTGAAGCCTTATTGTAATTCTAATATATGGAAAGATTACAAAATGTAAGCCATCAGAGAGATCAAAGGGTACCCATCCTATACTTCATTATATATTAATATATACATTATTTATTAGTTTAACCTACGTGAGTAAGATGAGAAGTTGTATCTTCCTAATGTAGCAAGCCTCAGGTGTCATCCAATTCTACAATGGTAGATGAAATAGGGACAATATTATCTGGCAATAAGAGAACAATTTTACAAAGTAAGCAAGAAACAAGTTTGCTGTCGATGACAATGCAAAAAGGAAACCTGATAGCACATGAAAATATTAGCCTCTATCGTTACTAAACAATTTAAGGTATTTTAATTGCAGGTCTATTTTAATAATCAACAGCTACAAGTTTAATAGTCAAGCTTGTTTTCTAATAATCTGTTCCTGTATTAAGGATGAAAAACAACAATATGCTAAATATAGAGACTTTTTTAAGTAAATACAGGTGCATCGGCTGTCTCTAAATATTGCTGCCTTGAAAGAAATCTTTCAAACCTTTACATGCCAGAGACAGTAGAATCTCTGGTGTTAACACAAAAGTATCATCTTGCCTGTGATCTGAACATAGAAAAAAAGAGAGAAAATATATTGGGTATATTGTTAACAGGTGGAAAGTTTCATCCAGGTGTAGTACTCAATAACAGCCAGCAGCTGTTGTTGTTGGGGACTTCTGGTAAAGAAGATGGAATGTTCTAATCAATGGGGGGTGTCAAATGTTAGGCACCCCAAGTGATTAAAATCACTGCACCAGCCCAGGATAATTCTGTGTGAGCACCACAGAGTGATGTTCTTTAAGCTTTTTTTTTACTGCACATACACCAGCCCTGGTCGAAAGAAGTGGAAGAATTTCAGGTATTAAAATCACTGTCCAACATTTCCCCTCTCCTGTGATTTTAACTAGGGATGCACCGAATCCACTATTTTGGATTCGGCTGAAACCCTCAATCCTTCCCGAAAGATTCGGCCGAATACCGAACCGAATCCGAACCCTAATTTGCACATGCAAATTATGGGTGGGAAGGGGAAAACATTTTTTACTTCCTTGTTTTGTGTCAAAAAGTCACGTGATTTCCCTCCCTGGCCATAATTTGCACATGAAAATTAGGATTCGGATTCGGTTCGGCCAGGCAGAAGGATTCGGCCGAATCCTGCTGAAAAAGGCCGAATCCTGGCCGAATCCTGGCCGAATCCCGAACCGAATCCTGGATTCGGTGCATCCCTAATTTTAACTTTCATTTTCCTTAAGATATAAGAAAAAGAATAAGCTGGCTGCTATAATATTAAAGTAACTGTAGTCAGACCTAGTGATGGGCAAATCTGTGCATTTTCGCTTTGCAGAAAAATTTGCGAATTTACCACTAAACGAGAAGCGCCAAATAATGGGCATCAAAATAATTGTTACGCGAGCAACAATTTTTATATGCTGACTATTTGGTCCAAATACATTACAGTCAATGGGTGTCAACATAGTTTTGATGTGAGCAACAATTTTTTTTGATGCAGTGGATTTTTCATCTGTGAATTGTTGCCTCTGTTTTGCAAATTAATTCACTTCCTGAGAAACTCGGAAATTCAACACAGATTTGTGCCTGTTGAATTTATTCGCCAATCACTAGTAAGACCAAGATTTGTGCCTAGAATGGCACAAAATAAGGGGCAGCATGCCACTCAGCTGCGCATTTTTGCTTATCTGGAGCACTAGGGTCCCTGTGCTCTATCCACTTTCTACAGCTGTAAGTAAAAACGAGGTTCATATACATTATCTGATGGGAGCGGGAGACAGAGGATGTTGGAATCCAGGTGCCATGAGCAGAAATCAGACCCTGCCTAACCCCTTCTCTGAGCGCCTGTAAATGAAACTTACCTTTGGTGCTTTGGGGGAGGGAGATCAGCAGCCTGGACCCAGAGTAGGAACAGCATATGTCTAGGACAGCTAGGGTTGTCACCTGGCTGGTAAAAATGTTGGTTGTTTCCAATGTTATTAATAGGGAAAAAGATAAATATATTGGAAGGCCAGTATTTTTTTCCGGAAAATGTGGCAACCCTAAGGACAACTGTATGCTGTATGCAAAAAAATTCCATTGTGTTTATAACTTTTGTTGCTGAAATACAACTCCCATGATATATTGACAAGAAGTTGCTTAGAAGTGCTAAGATTTGTGTTGACACAGAGCATTTTACTCTGAAAATGCTGTAAGGATTAACACCTTGTCAAATAAGGGTTCTTGCGGGAACTAATTTACATATTAGATTACAACGATGGAACTGGGTGCTGAAGGGGCAAGAATTGCATCAACTAGCCAATGAGATCCTTGATTGCATGGAAAATCAAGCAAATTTTTGTCCAGCTATCGGTCGGGGAGGTCATTCTGAAGGTCCATACACTCGCAGAGAAGCTAATGAATGAGCAGCTTAAACCTGCCATGAATAACTACCTTAAGGCCAATGCCAGACAGGACTGATTCTCAGCCTGTGGATAAATGCAGGCAGATAATCAGCTACTCCACTGGCATCAGCCTTTTCTGTGACTGCACTCAGAACCACTGCATCAGCCAGGGGCAGGCATACGAAGCAGATTTGGATGCAAAATTTCAGTACAGTAGCTCTGGGTGCAGTCAGAAGAAAAGCTGATGCCAACAGAGGAGCATCATGATCTACCTATAGGGCACCACCAAATAACAATATTTTGCATTACCATGAGGTCCCCATTAATAAATTATTACAACATTTTGGGGCAGGTTTTTTTTTTGTGGAGAATTTTGCAGTTGCCTAAAACAATCAATCGACTAACTACACAAAAAAAAAAAGATTTGTGTAGTAAGAGCATGAAAGTAATTTTTTTTACCTATGGCCCAAATTCACTAAAAGCGAGAAGCATCTAACGCTAGCGCTAATTCGCCAGCGTGACGTCATTTTGCAACTTCACAAATTCACTAACACTGACTCTGGTGAATTTTCGCTAGCGATGTAGATAGAATTGCGCAACTTCGCACCCTTACGCCAGGCTAAGTTGCGCACTGATGAAAGATCGTAATTACGCAAATTCACTAAGATCAACTTTTTCCTGAACGTTACCACTTACGCTAGACTTTACTTCGCCTGGTCAGACCAGCCGAAGTTCAATACAATAGATAGGAGTTGGAAAGTCCCAAAAATATGCTGGCGTGTTTTACCATTGTAGGGTGATAGTCTGAAAAAGATTGTTTTTTTGGGGGGGTTACCCTCCTTCCCCCCTACATTTCCTAACATATGGCAACACAACTATATAGGGGGCACATGGAGGGCAATAGGACAACTTTATTTTATTTATTAAAGGTTTCCTGGGCTTGTGTAGTGTAATGTAGTGGCTTTAACATATACTTCTATTATAAGCTTAAGTTCCCGCCATATGCAAATTAGGCATTGCTAGCATAACTGCGCTTTGCCTGGGGAAGTAACACTAGCGCAACTACGCTACCGTTCGCCGACCTGAGCGTAACTTTAGTGAATTTAGTGAACGCTAGCGAATTTTCGGATCTTAGTGAATTTATAATTTAGGAAAAATGTAAATGCTAAATATATCAATGTACTTTTCTCTTTTTGTTCTTCTACTAGTTACACATTGGAGGACTATTGGGAATTTGCAGTCCTGTATAGACATACACACCCATGTTTTTCATATGTTACCAATTAATGTATTTATTCATTTGCCTACCTTTATATTAGGAAGTTAATTTAGCAAGTGTAATTACAGCATGTAATGAGAGAACTTTTTTTCCTATATTCTGTAAAGGAAAGTATAAGATGTTGGTGCAATGTTTTCAGAGTCATGTCTATGAAAACGTAGATACAAGAAAAATACAAGCGACTCTTATATGTAAGCACCTGGGATGATGTTTAATGTATTGGCAACTTCCTCCTTACACTGTGTAACTTGGATTAAATTACCATTACCTAGAAAAGACTGAGGCTGTTAATATGCTAGGAAGCTGGGCTTAGCTTTTGTCAGTCTGTGGTTTAAACACTTAAATGTCAAAAGAGCAGTGAATTGGTTTCCCCTCTGCAGTGAATTTGTTAACTACACTAATTACAGATGATATTTTGTGTGCATTGAAAAAAAGATGTATTTCTCAAATGGTTCTTATGCTGGCATAAACTATATCTTATTCTTAGCCTAATCTTTTTATTTACACCATAGAAACTAAAAGGTTTTTTTCGCCTGTTTTCGTGTGAAATAAATTATTAAAATAGTAGAATTTTCATCCAAATGTATATATTTGTTGTTTGCAATGGATAGAAGGTAAAAGCACATTTAGGTACATTTAGTTTTTATTATTATTATCCTATTGCATAATGCCATCATATAATGCAGCATGTTGCAAACAGTGTCATCAGAAGACTATTAACTTACTTTTAGGCATTTATTTATGGGAAGGCAGTGTGCAAACATTTAAAAATAATTTGTGCTATATACACAGTCTTCCTCTGTCACAGAATTGCTACAGGTCTCAGCAATACATTTCGGCAGCGCTGTATTCATGAGGGATGGGAGACGTGTTTATCCACCCTTCTGTCAACTAACTTGAGCACTATTTACACACACTATCACACACATAAGGGAACAGCAGAGGACATAAGTTGCAACTGAACCCTATCCTTACTGCAGGCAGTAAGGGCTGGGCTTGCTTGCCCAAACTTAGACACAAAGTAGAACTTCCTGAATGAGGGTGTGCTTTTGTGCCCCGTTTATGTTGTGTGAAAGGAGTCCTAAAGAAAATGACAGTTTCCAGCAGGTCTGAGCTAGAAAACAAACTTTAATATTATTTAGGTCCATGTGGATGTCAAGGACCATAAACAAAAAAAATGTAAAAAGTCAACATCAAAATGATTTATCAGAATTAAATATAACATAGTAACATAGTTATGTTGAGTTGAAAAAAGACCAAAGTTCATCATGTTCCATCCTTCCTAATGAAACCCAGAGCAAATGCATACACGTACACACACTCACACTGACCTCTCCATACACTTACATACACCCCACTGCTGAATGCTGAATGATGAAAATAGCTGGCAATAGTGTCAGAAAAAAATCTTTTGTGGGACATGGGCATATCCCATCAGGAACCAATGACTCTCCCTTTGTTTTCATGCTATAAAATGTATTATCCAAAAGCCTTTACGTAGTAAATATTTTCATAGTGTCAGGGGGCCTATCGGCTCCCAGCGGGAGAAGTCTGGACCAAGGAGGAAGCTACAGGTACAAGTCCAAGTTTATGATAATCAATTAGGGATCAGTAGTTATGGTATTCAATTCGAGGCAAAAGATCAGTAGGCAGGCAGAAGAGTAGTAAAATCAAAGTTCAGGCAGGTTCAAAACTTTCAGGAATTAGTCAGTAGTAAATTTAGAAGCACCCATGAAACACACAGTAAATCCTATATTTGGGCATTGAACCCAGGACCTGGGCATCTGTTTATTCTACATTTTCGCACAGGACGGGTGACATCATCGACCCGGCGCTGACAAAGACAGGAGAAGGGCACTCCTGATAGTACCCCCTCCCCCAGGGGGCCAACTGGACCACCACATTGTGGTTTCTTTGGAAACTGCTTGTAGAATTCCTGCACCAAGTGGGGACTATGGACATCAGTTTGCTTTAACCAGGAACATTCTTCAGGAACTAAACCTTTCCACTGGATCAAGAACTGAAAGGACCCTCTGGAGATTTTTGAGTCCAAAATCTTCTCTACTTTGTATTCCTGTTGACCATCCACAGTAACAGACAAGGGAGGAGATTGATCTGAAGAGAAGCAGTTAGCTCTAGCTGGCTTCAACAAAGAGACATTAAATACATTAGCATCTTAGGAGGGAGCTGAAGTCTGACAGGCACAGGATTAATAATCTCTTCAATGGAAAATTGACCAACAAATTTTGGATCCAACTTTTGGGAAGGAGATGACTGTTCCTCGTTGAGAGCCACACTTTGTCCCCAACTTTATATAAAGGAGAAGATTTCCTTCTGCAATCAGCATAGTTGTTGTGGGACAGGGGACTCTTCTCCAACTTAACTTTGGTAGCAGACCAAATGGCTGACATGCAGGCTACAAGATCATCAGCTGCTGAAACATCACATAAGAGAAAGTCTTGAGGGAATGCTTGAGGATGCTGCCCATACACAGTCAAGAAGGGCGATTTACCAGTGGAGGCATGACAAGCGTTGTTATGAGAGAACTCAGCCCAGGGAAGTAGATCGGCCCAATCATCCTGACAGAGGGATACATGACTTCTCAGGAACTGTTTCAGCACATGGTTTACCCTCTCCACTGCCCTGTTGGATTGAGGGTGATAGGCAGAGTAGAATTGGAGAGTGATACCCAGATTCTTACACCAATCCGATCCCAAAACTTGGACACAAACTGGGAACCTCTGTCAGATGCAATCTCTTCTGGAAATCCATGAAGTCAGAAGATATATTGAATGAACAACTGAGAAAGTTTAATGGAAGATGGAAATTTACAAAGAGGGTTAGTGTGCCATCTTGCTAAAGCATTAAATAGCTACCCATATTACTGTGTTCCCCTTGGAAGGTGGTAATTTGACAATAAAGTCCATAGCTAAATGAGTCCAGGATGAGAAGGAATGGGTAGAGGTTGCAACAGCCCGCTAGGGAGAGAATGACTAGATTTGGAAAAAGCACAAATAGCACAAGCAGTCTCAAAGTCTTTCACATCCTTCCGAAGGGTTGGCCACCAAAGGAGTCGATTAACAAGCTCAAAGGTCTTTTTGACACCTGGATGTCCAGCTTGCTTGGAACCATGGCTTAACTGAAGGATGGGTATGCGAAATGCAGGTGGCATGTATACCATGTCCATGGGGGGTCTCAGCAGGAGCAGAGGACTGGACAGATAGGATCTGGCTGGCCAACTACAGGAATAGGGAAGAAATTATTTTCATGGGAGGAAAAATTGGTTCTTGATCTTCACTGATGCGACCCTCAGGTACAATACTTTGGGATAGGGCATTTGCCTCCTGATTCCTGGAGCCTGGGCGGTAAGTAAGGATAAAGTTGAATAATATGAAGAAGTGTGCCAAGTCTGGATGAATTCCTTGTTTTTGTGATCAGTGTAAATGGCGACAGGATAAGTGGCTCGAGTGCAATTTTAACTGCCAGAAGCTCATGATTCCCAATGTCGTAATTTTGGTCAGCAGGAGAGAATTTTTTCGAGAAGGCACAAGGGTGTAGTTTCCCATCTACAGCTTGTCTCTGAGAGAGGATAGCTCCAACCCCAGCGTCAGAAGCATCTACTTCCATGAAGAAGGGTTGCAGAAGGTCAGGATGTTGAAGGACAGGAGCAGAGGTAAACAAGGCTTTTAGGGACTGAAATGCCTCCAAAGCGGGAGGGGGCCAGGCCTTGGTACTTGTGGGAAGAGGCCAGTCTTGGATTGCTGTGACTTTAGAAGGATCCATCTCGAATCCCTCACGAGAGATAATGTAACCCAGGTAGGGAATATGAGCCACCTTGAAGACACACTTCTCCAGCTTGGTGAATAAGGAGTTTTCTCTCAGACGGGAGAGGACTTCTTTCACCCGGGTTTGGTGACTTTCCAAGTCTTTGGAGAAGATTAAAATGTTGTCCAAGTACACGAATACAGATTTTCCTAGCCGATCTCTGAAGATGTAATTTAAAAATTCTTTGAAGATGGCAGGGTCATTGCAAAGGCTGAAGGGTATTACCAAGTACTCATTATGCATATCTCTGGTGTCGAATGCCGTCTTCCATTTATCACCCTCTCGGATTTGAATGAGGTTGTAAGCTCCTTAAAACTTAGTGAAGATCTTAGCCCCTCAAATTTGATCGAAGAGCTCAGAGATAAGGGGTAGAGGATTTTGTTTTTTTAATAGTGTTTTTGTTTAGGCCCCTGTAATCTATACAAGGACACAATCCGCCATCCTTCTTCTCCACAAAGAAGAACCCAGCCCCTGCAGGAGAAGATGAACATCTAATGAATCCTCACTGGAGGTTGTTTTTAATGTATTCCTTCATTGTGGAAGTCTCAGCAGGAGACGAGGGGTAGGTCGGACCTCTGGAGGGCATGGTACCGGGAAGAATTTTGATGGGACAATAGTAAGAGCGATGAGGAGGCCGACTTCTTGCAGAAGACATCTGCAAAGTCCTTGTACACTGCAAAGACTGAAGGTCTGCTGCAGCAATGACCATCTGGTAAATGGACTTAGCAAGTAAACAGTTCTTCTGACAGTAAGGGCTCCAATGAGATATCTGGTTGGCAGATCAGTCAATAGAAGGATTATGCAGACAGAGCCACAGTAGACCCAACACTACAGGACAGAAAATATAGTTTCCAACCGTGAGTGGAAGTTCTCCAATTATCTCTGAAGTTAGAGGTCGATCATCAATTACTGAAATCCTCAGGGGATTAGATAGAGCTAATAGGGGAATTCTCAGGAACTTGGCAACATCCATGAATTTTCCTGCAATCCCAGAATCAAGAAAAGTGGATACATTGACAGTCAGGTAGCCGAGTGGCAAAAGAAGAGAGAGACACATCCAACCAATCTGCATAGGTTCCTCTGAGGGAGTGACAGGAGGAGGAGTGGCGCTGTTAGGGGGTGCCTATCGGCTCCCAGCGGGAGTAGTCAGGACCAAGGAGGAAGCTGTCCAAGTCCAAGATCGTGGTACAAAAGAGTTCAGGCAATATCTTAAATGAGAGTTCAAGTCCAGGAATATAGAAAGAATAATCATACACCCAGCAATGTACAAAATAAATGCTATACTTGGGCATTGAACCGTCATCCTGGGTGTCCTTTTATTTTGAATTTGGCAACATTCCGTGTGATGTCATCACTCTGGCATCTTCGCCCACGTGGGAATCCTGGGCACCACCATCTTGGATCCGATGTGGAAGGGAAACGGAGCGCCTGGGAGAGCTGTGCCATCAGGCGCTTGTGACAGTACCACCTCCCCCATGAGAGGCCACTGGGCCACCAGGCCTTTGCTTCTGGGGAAACTGATTGTGGATTTCTCTTACCAATCAAGGAGCACGTACATTGGGTGTTTGTCCCAAGAGCATTCTTCAGGACCAAAGCCCTTCCAATTGATGAGGTACCGAAGAGATCCCCTGTAAAGTCTGGAATCTAAGATCTTTTCCACTTCATATTCTTGTTGGCCATCCACGGAGATGGCAGAAGGAGGAGACTGATCAGAACAGAAGCTATTGGAAATAACTGGCTTCACCAGGGAGACATGAAATACATTGGGAATACACATCTCAGGGGCAAGTTGTAGTTGAACAGCCACAGAGTTGATGATCTCAGAGATGGGAAAAGGACCAATGAACTTAGGACACAACTTGGGCGAAGGGATCTTCAGACAAATGTTCCTAGAAGAGAGCCATACTTTATCACCAACTTTATAGGGTGGAGAAGAAATCCTTCCGCAAAAGTCTTATGCACCAGAGCACTTTTTTCAAGACTAGACTTGGTTGCAGCCCAAATAGCAGACATATGGGAAGCATGATCATCAGTGGCTGGAACAGCAGATAATAGAAAGCCTTGAGGGAATGCCTGCGGATGTGGACTATAATCTGACAAGAAAGGAGATCTTCCAGTGGAAGTGTGACTAGCATTGTTTTGAGCAATTGCTATGAGCACTCATCGAGAGCAAGTTTTAGGGAGAAGATCAGACCAGTCGTCTTGACAGAGGGAGACATGATTCCTTAGAAATTGTTCAAGGGCTTGGTTCACTCATTCTGCTGCCCCATTAGTTGAGGATGATAGATACCCAAAGCTTTGCATAATTAGCAGGAATGCCATGTAGCTGGAAAATATGCTGGATGAAGAGCTGGGACAGTTCCACTACAGAGGAATGAAATGCGCCATCTTGCTAAAGCGGTCAAAGACCACCCAGATCACAGTGTTCCCTCTTGAGGGTGGTAACTCTACAATAAAGTTCATTGGAAAATGAGTCCAAGGAAAAAAGGGAATGGACAGAGGCTGTAACAGACCACTGGGACGAGAATGGCTAACTTTGGCTTTGCTCAACAAATTGGGGGAAAAGTGAAGCAATAATCTTGGCAGGAGGAATAATAGAAACTTGTTTTACAGGTAGATGATCCACTGGAGTGAAGCTGCAGGAAAGGGCTTCCGCTTTCTGATTCTTATTACCAGGACGGTAGGTCAAGATGCAGTGGCATAACTACCAGGGGGGCAGGGGGTGCAAGCGGCGCACCCCCACAGCCCCCCCCCACGGCAGATTGCGCCTCGCTGCAGCCGGCTGCAGGCACGGGAGGCCCGCCCCCACCTAGTTACATTACTGTCAAGACAAAATTAAAGCTAATTAAAATTAAAAAAGAAGAAGGCCCTTTTTGCCTGTCGTGGATTAAGTCTTATAAATTCTAGGTTTTTATGGTCAGTGTAAATAGTGAACGGAGTTGAAGATCCCTCTAGGAGGTGATGCCACACTTCGAGAGCAAGATTTACTGCCAAGAGTTCACGATTCCCAGCATCATAATTCTGCTCCCCCGAAGAGAAGTTTTGGAGAAGTATGCACATGGATGTCATTTCCCATCAGCAGGATGTCTTTGGGAAAGGATAGCACCGGCTCCAACCTCTGAAGCGTCCACCTCAATGAAGATAGGAAACACAGGGTCAGGATTTCGGAGGACAGAGGCAGAGTGAAACCATCCTTCATGGACTGGAATGCTTCTATAGCTGAAGGAGGTCATGAGCTAGGTTTACCCCCTTTTCGGATGAGAGCAAGGATGGGGGCAATGCGGGAGGAGAACTGCTTTATGAACTGTCGGTAGTAGTTTGCAAATCCTATGAATCTTTGGATAGCCTTGGTGCAAAAAGGAAGAGGCCACTCCTGGATAGCAGAGACTTTGTCATGATCCATCTCAAAATCCTCTTGGGGAGGAAAGTGATCTTGGTCATTACAAAGAGCCATTTCTTGAGCTTGGAGAAGAGGGAATTCCTTCTCAGACGAGAGCGATGACTTTACAAGTCCTGGGAGAAAAGATGTCATCAAGGTACATGACCACAAAGAGATCTGGGAAGATGTCCTTCACAAACTCCTGGAAGACGGCATGGGTATTGGAGTGGCAAAACTGCATTATGAGTTATTTGTAGTGCTCATCTCGAGTGTTGAATGCCGTCTTCCATTTATTCCCCTAACAAATGCGAATCAGGTTGTATGCCACATGTAGATCCAACTTAGAGAAGATTTTAGCTCCTTTGGTCGAAAAGTTCAGTGATCAGTAGTGATGGGCGAATCTCCCGCGATTCGCTTCGCCGAAAAATTCACGAATTTCCAGAGAAATTCGCGAATCAGCGAAAAAGTAGCGAAACGTGTCGCGGGATGCTTTTGACGCGCATCGCGTCAACTTTGACGCACGTCGCGTCGTTTACGACGCGCAACTCGTTTGTTTGGCGAAATTTCGCTTGGTGAAATTTCTATCTGGTGATTCGCGAATTTATTCGCCATCGGCGAATCGCGGGAATTCGCCACAAATTCGGCCCTGGTGAATAAACTCGCCCATCACTAGTGATCAGAGTTAAGGAGTATTGGTTTTAACAGTAATCTTATTGAGTCCACGGTAATCTATGCAGGGGCATAAACCACCGTCCTTCTTCACCATGAAGAAGAAGCCAGTTCCTGCCAGAGAGGTAGAAGGACAAATAAATCCCCACTGGAGATTGTCCTGGATATAGTATTTCATGGCGGAAGTCTTCACAGGAGAGAGGGGATAGGTACGACCTCTTGGGGGCATGGTTCCAGGAAAGAGATCAATGGGGCAGTCGTAGAGCTGATGAGGAGGGAGGAATTCCACAGACTTCTTACAGAAGACATCAGAGAACTCCTTGTAACAGGATGGCAGGGCTTTCAGATCTGTCGAGGAGATAGGATGGGAGTAGCAGGGAGACAATGCTTTTGACAGAATGGACAGAGAACTGACCAATCAGTGGAGGGGTTATGCAGGTGAAGCCAGGGTAACCCCAACACGACAGGAACAGAAAGGCAGGAAATAATCAGGAACAACAGTTTCTCTTTGTGTAAAGTCCCAACCTGCACAGGCAATTCCACTGTTATCATAGGGATTATCTCAGAGGTTAGTGGCCGGTCATCAATTGCGTAACTCATAGAGGCAGGTCCGGACTGAGAATCAAAATAGGCCCTGGCATTTCAGATACACAGAGGCCAAATCAGCCCACACAGAGGCCAAACAGCCCCCACCAGCCCACTAAATACTGACTTTCTATGGCAACTTATAGCAGCCCCTCTGACATTTGCCAGAACCCATAGATTGCCAGTCCGGGCCTGTGTAGAGGGGCAGACAATGGATACAGGGAAACATCCATATATTTGGCAAAGAGAGCATCCATGAAATTCCTGGCAGCAACGGAATCAATAAAGGCAGAGCCAACAATAATCTTAGTAGCCAGACGAATTTGGAATGGCAGAAGAAACCTGTGAGAGTTCTCTAACGCCACCTATGTATGTCACCCCAGATTTACCTTGAGGAAGAGGACCATGCGCCTTCGAAATTTCTCTTGGTCGAGCCCTTCCAACTTGCATGGGTTCCTCCGGAGGAATAACAGAAGGCTGTTGGGGTGAAGAAGATGTCAAAGGTCTTTGGAAGCATGGAGCCAGTGTTAATTGAAACTTCTTAGTATGCTCCTTGACCGTGTAATGTTCTCTGAGACGCATATCCACTTTGATGGTGAGAGCAATTAATTCTTCCAGCAACTCAGGAAGTTCTCGTTAGACTTGATTAGTGATGGGCGAATCTCCCCCGTTTCGCTTCGCCGAAAAATTCGCGTCGTCTTCATCGCGGCGCTTTTGGCGCGTCGCGTCTTTTACGACGCGCGTTGCGTCGTTTTTGTAGCGTCAAAATACAACGCGTGACTTTTTTCGGCTAATTTTTTTGATGTGGCCATTTTTCGCTGGCGTTTCGCAAATTTATTCGCTAGCGGCGAATCGCGGTAATTCACCGTGAATTTGCCTCTGGCGAATAAATTCGCCCATCACTATACTTGATTATCTTTCGACTGAGTAGAGAGGCCTTGGTAGAAGACAGCCTTATACGCTTCCTCATTCCAAGAGGTCTCTGCCATTAAAGTTCTAAAGTCAACAGCATACTCGCTGGCACTGAGATGGATTTGCAAGAACCGGGAAGACCTAGCGACCTAGCCTGGGGCCTCAAACACCTTTAGGAACATCCAGAGGAATTCTTACACATCACAAGTTAATGGAGAATTCTTTTCCCAGAGAGGTGTTGCCCACTCAAGTGGTTTTCCCTCCAAGCGAGACATCACATAACCCACTTTTGTCCGCTCCGAGGTATATTGTGAGGTTTAAATTCAAACTGAATGCGACATTGAGTCCACCAGCCAATAAGACCGCTGCCGGAGGAGTAACAGCTGCAGGAGGGTCACCAGTGGCCAAAGACACAGAAGGCATATGGGAAAGTGTCAAGTGATGCAGAATGCAGAACTGCTGAGCTTCATATGCCTCCATGCGGGACGCCAATCCCCGGAGCACTCGTCTGACATCAGGCGTAGCTGCCTCAGTGGCTCCCAGTGAGGAGTAGTCAGGACCAAGGAGGATGCATTAGGTTTAAAGGGTTAAAGTCCAAGATCGTGGTAATAAAAGGGTTCAGGCAATATCGTAAAAGAAGTCCAGGCAAAGGTCCAAAGGCAGGCAGAACATAATCAGAAACAGAGTTCAGGCAGGGTCAAGAGTCCAGGAATCAATACAGAAAGAATAATCATACACCCAGCAGTGTACAAAATAAATGCTTTACTTGGGCATTGAACCAGCGTCCTGGGCGTCCTTTTATTTTGAATTTGGTACACTCCGCGTGACATTGTTGCGCCATGTCCCAACGCCAGCGTCTTCGCACCGACGTGGGAATCCTTCGGTGCCGCCATCTTGGATCCGATATGGAAGGGAGATGGAGCACCGGGGAGAGCTGTGCCATCGGGCACTTGTGACAGGTGCCAGAACAGGCAGGAATCTTTGCTCCGCTCTTTATCAGACGAGTGTCTACCAGGTCTATCAGGTCTTCCAATAGTTCAGGCTGATCCCTGGAGACTAAGTCATCTTTGAGTCTAGTTGACAAGCCTTGATAGAACACCGCTCAATAAGTCTCGTTGTTCCAGCCATCAAAATTCTGAAATCAATGGTGTACTCACTGGCACTGTGGTTCCCTTGCCAGATCTGTAAAAGTCGAGAAGAAGCATTAATGACACGACCAGGGGCATCAAAAAAGGTACAGAAGGCTTGGAGGAAGGCTTTGGCATTGAAAGTCAGAGGAGAATTCTTCTTCCAAAGCAGTGTTGCCAATTCTTGTGGTTTTTCCTTCCAAATGGCACATCACAAACCCTTCATTAGCTCCTTTGCTGGAGTACTGCAAAGGATGAAACTCAAACTGGATCAGACACTGAGTAACAAAACCTCTGCAGGCTTGAGGATCTCCTTTACAGCGGGGTGGTGGAGGAATGCGGGGCTCACTAGCCGATGAGGTCACAGAAGGTGGAGCAACTGCAGCAGGCGGATTGCATCAGAGAAAGGAGAGTATCAAGTACTTGCCGAATGCGGACCTGCTATACTTCATAACCTTCCATGCGGGATGCTAATCCCAAGAGAGCTCATCCAACATCAAGCATCGCTGCCTCAGAGGGGTCCCTGGCCCGAACATACTGTCAAGGGGCCTATCAGCTCCCAGAGGGAGAATTCTGGACCAAGGAGAAAGCTTTGGGTACAAGTCCAAGTTAGTGGTAATAAATTAGGGATCAGGAGTAATCGTAGTCAATTCCAGGCAAAAGATCGGTAGGCAGGCAGAAGAATAGCAAAATCAAAGTTCAGGCAGGGTCAAAAGGTTCAGGAATCAGTCAGTAATAAATTTAGAAGCACCCAGGAAACACACAGGAAATCCTATCTTCGGGCAGTGAACCCGTGACCCCCGTTATTTTGAATTTTCGCATCGGACGGGTAACATTATCGCGCCAGCAATGATCTTAAAAGTGGCACCAATGGAGATGGAAGCGCCATTGTGTGCTACTGACACATAGCAGATGAAGGTATAAAAGACAAGTGTCCAGGGCCGGATTTACCTATTGGCCGCCCCTAGGCCCGCTGTCGTTTGTCACCCCTGTACCTTCCCTTTTGTTTGCTCAAATTTTCATCATCAGTACAGATCAATGGGAATTGGCACACAAGAAATTTACAATTCTGAACCAATGTGGGTGTGGTTGGGCAGCATTCTGCCCCCTAAAATCCTGCTGCCCTAGGCCCGGGTCTGGGTGGCCTCTCCACAAATCCAGGCCTGCAATGCTTTTCTGATCTATTCATTTAGCCAGAGTATGTATAGAGACACAGTATACAGTAAGTGCAATGAGAACTGCAGAAAGCTGCTTGAAATGGAAGATGATGATAAGAATGTACCCACTTTTCATTTCCTGACATCTTGAGTGGGATCAGAGCAACTGGCTTCTTGTTTCACATCTTCACACATTGAAGGGACATTGCTGGCAAGGCACAACAAACATTTTGACAGGTGTATGTGCACATTTAGTTCCAAAGTAAGTGTTTTCATTTACACTTGGCCGTGTTTTGCTATACATATTTACATACGAACATGAATTCTTTGTATTTTCTTTCCCCATATCTCTTTAGGGGAATTGGTCAAAATGGTTACATTAATTTTGAAATTGATTAATACAGGTGCCAGGTGCCACTGTCTATGGTAAATCTGTAGACCCCAATTCCTACATGAAGAGGTTAAATCCACTTGTAAACCTTCCGTATGTTCTATTTAAAAGCAAGAATAAATTATAAATAGAGCCTAGCATCAGAGCCTACTTTATTCTTTTAAGCAATTACTAAATGCTAAACCATTGCATCTAAAATGACACTTATTTGAGGAATTAAAAAAGATGTCTGTTACTTGAATTACCACTTAAATGGTAAAGGAGACACATCTGAAAAACGAAACCTGAATCCTTTATTGATAAGAGAGTCTGGAGTTCTGAGTACATGCAAATCCATTAAACGAGAAAGGGCTTGCAGTGGGATGCCGGTTATTTTAAATTGCAGGAGTTTGGGTCTCACAATTCAGACTTACCTTTGGATTGCTATTGATATAATCGTATACCCCCTGTTGTGCTGTGGAGGGTGCATTAAGCTAAATTGCACTGCTATGACATTTTACCTGCTGTCCTATTTGTTATATGAGGGTAAGCTCCTTGACACAGTCCTCCTCTTACATCCCTACGTACATGTGCATAAATATATCCATTATCGTTTCTTTAGAAAAAGGATAGCCTTTCCATTACACTATACACTTGTTGAGAAACACAAACATGAAATTAGACCCCATTCACTAGGATTCATCAGCAGTTTATGGGAAGCATATTACAAACTAAAAAGGTAGTATAGATAATTGACTGTTAAAATACAGAAAGGTAAATGCAAGTAGAAGGAAAAGAGAAAAACCCCAAGAGATTACTGTGAAATGTTCATTTAATGATTAAAATGATTAAATATACAGGTATGGAATCTTATCTGGAAACTTGTTCTCCATCTTCCATAGAATCAATTACAATCGAATAATTGAAAATTTTAAATATTATTTATTTTGTTCTAAATAATACAGTACATTTTGCTTGACTCCAACTAAAATGTATTTCGTAGTAATTGTAGGTAAAAGTAGTAGTAATTGGAGGTGAAACAATCCTAACATTTAAATAATTTTTAAGTAGACTTAAGGAACAGGGAAATTTCTAAAAGAACCTTACTCTGGAAAACTACACTTACCCAGGGCAGGATTTCCCCTAGGCTGCGCAGTCCTATCACTTGCCCTTGCAGCTCACACTAACTCTGCGGGTGCACGTGGATAAGCGTGGGTGAACAGGGGACGCTCAACTCCCCATAATGCAGCTGGGTGGCATGCCGTCCCTAGTTTTTTTGTTTTTTTATGTGGCCTTGCCAAAAATCTGGCTGTGGTGCAGTGGTAAGGGAGATGGTAGTGTAGCAAGGGAGCCGGTGGCAAGCCCAGCCAGGCTATAGTGTGCAATTAATTGAAGTGTACACAACTATCCTTTTTTTTCTGATATCCCTTTTTTGTGCTCTGCAAAAGATACAATGTATACCACCAATGATGGCAGCAAAGCTCATTTGCAAAAAAAAACTAAATGAAAAACATTCACATTTTGCACACTGCACTTGCAGAGCCATAATGAAAAAGAGAAGGAAAAAAATGACTATTTATTAATCACAATCTAGTCATTATTTCATTTTGAGCTTGTCTGTACTTTTCAATAAAAAGACACAGGATCTGAGCTCTTCTTAACAATTTTGTTCCAAAAAGAGTGTTAGTAATCCCTATCATTGCCTCTGGATACAAAATGAGCAACAAACACCAGCAGGATGTCTTTTTATGCACCCTCCTGGGAAAAAAGCTCCTGGTATAGCATGGTACAGCTTTTGCTAATAAGCTTGCACCTCTGCTGTTATGGCAAATACTGTTGGAGGCTGCAAAATTAATTTCATAGAATGAACCACAATCTACAGTAAGCTTAATTTTTAACCACAAAAGTTCTGGATGTATCTGGATGAACATCCAAAATGAACCAAAATCTACAGTAAGCTTAATTTTTAACCACAAAAGTTCTGGATGTATGCACCAAAGGCACCATTATACTGTATAGCCCACTGTAATAGGCTACTTCTCAGTAATTTAAAATGGTAATTTATGATATTGAGGGCAAATGCAAGCTATAAAATATCCAATACTGTGCATAACAATATTTTTGCTTCTTTTTAGCATATGCATGCTCGCGCCTTTTTGTGCTTGAGCGCTTGGGTCTTTCCATGTGTGCGGGTTGGGCGCTACTAATGGCCAGGCTGCCCAGGGCACCTGGCCAGGTTGGCCAGGCACTGACTCACCCTCCCCTCTTTTTGCATATTTTGTGAATTGTCAGGAGTTTTATCTTCTTTATGTTTTCATATTATCTATTAATAATTTTTTTTTTTACTTTGTGGTTTCTGTATCTTAATACAGTATCATTGTGAGAGTCTGGGTTTTATTAATTTATGTTAAATGAATATCAAATGCTAGATCCAGGGAATATTTGTGATCGCCATTGGGGTCAAGCTTCAGGCATTCTTGCCTTCTTGCCTATCTCTGGATCAAAACAGTGCACATACTGTAGAGTTTAGAGGAGGGAGAAAGGAGGTTCTCTCCTGTAACTGCATGATGGATTGATTAATACAGACACTATTACTGCTGTGCAAGGTGACAGCCTACTTGGATTTCCTATGATTGAGGCACTGCAGATGCAGGTTCTGCAGCAGGGCTGCTGAATCAATGTTGGCTTTAGAATCTTGCCTCGGTTTAGGATACCAAGGTCCTATTTATTTGATAAAATGTGAATAAATGCAGTGGCCATTTTACATCCATCTCTGTCTCCTGGTTTCAATAAGGTATATAATAATGGGGGGTGGTTCAAGGCAAAGAGTCAATTTGAGGAATCCCCTTGTCAAAGCAAACAATTGGAAAGCCTTACATGTTCATATTAGCTAATTCCTAAAAGAGTTAAGAGCCCATTCAGCGTGGTAGTACCAGTAGTGATTCCCAATCAGGGTTTTTAACATATAGATTCTTACAAATGCCTGAACATGTACTTGAAAATTTAGATTCAGCTGGTTTGGGGCCCAATGACCCAAATTAGGGAAGAAGGGACTTGACGGGGCGTAGGAGGGGACCTAACCCCGCCCACCCCTGGTTAGACCGGTTTCGATTGGTTGGCGGGCCGGAGGGGGCGTTGCGAAAAGGAAGAACTGGCAGGCTTACCATCACTCGGCGCCGGGACGTGGAGGAAGAAGGACGCAGCATCCCACCCTCCCTCCCTTGGTATAGGTGTTAGTCGCAGTTGTTGTGGGGGGTACCTTTGCAAGGAGCCCCAAGGGAAGTTAAAATGGGAAGTGGTTTGGCAGGCCTGGGTCCTCATGGGGAGATATGCAGCCCGATTTAGGGCTTGGTAATGGTAGGAATCAATCCTGGCAGTTGGGATACAGTTAACCCCCTTTTTTCCCCGGGTGGGGGAATAATATTGTTGTAGTTTGTTATACAAACGGTTGAACAAAGTTGAAATATTTTCATGTTAAGAAATTTTGTTAAGTATAAATAAATAACTGCGGCCATCTCTCTCCAAACCAGTGGTGTGGTGTGTGTTATTGGGATGGGCAAAAGGGGAAGGTACAGACTCGACGCTGCACCCGTCATGGCATTCAGTATAAAATAGCATTGGCATAAACCTACAGGAATCACCACCTTACCTCTTGCCAACTACATTTGGAAGCAGTGCCAGTAGTCTGATATTGTAATCTAAAAAGCTTGTGCATTTTTGGCTGGCCTTTGACATCCATGTGTGGCTTGTGGCACTTCTCAGTGAAGTCAAAGGTAGCAAATCTATTCCCACCAGACTTTTTCCAAAAGTTTCTTAAGAAACCATCACATACCTTTCTATTTAGACTTGCTAAAAATTGCTATTGCATTAATGGAAATAGTCAGCAGCTGCACCTGCGAAAAAAAATCTTATCAGTATTCTTATACTTGGTGACATATAAGGTTTATACCCAGTATCTGGAGCAGCACAGCAATAATAATTCCTGTAATCATTTCTGGTGTTTAATAAAAACAGCAGTGTGTTATTATCTCACGTATGACCATTTTAGCTGTCTCTGTTGCTTATATTTTAGACATAGTTCACAACTATGATATGGCAGCTGCAGTATAATGCTAGTTTCTATGCTGTTTTTATTATTGGTTCATTTAGTGAAGACATTAGGAATGACTCTAGAGAAGTCACACCTACTTTAAATCAGATTGCCATACAATTGCAAATTGTGTTAATTTTATCCTTTAGCAAATCTGGTGCAGTTTAAGACAGGTAAGGGTAAGAAAAACTATAAACTTTATTCATCTGCCTAGTTTTAAAAAAATGTCATGCTGGACACAATGACTTTTCTCATGTCATTGTAGGACACTAAACATAACAATCACTTTATTTGTTTTACATCATACCTAGCTGACATTTCCCTGCTGATATTTTTGTATTTATTGTAACAGCTTTATGTATGTAGCTGATTAAAAAGGGAAAAGAGAGAGCGATAATTTTTGAGGAAATCTTTACTTTGTATTAATATAATTTAAAGGAAACTGTAAACATTATACATTTTATTATTAGAAGACTGCAATCCAATTCCTAACTGTGTTCATCTGCATTTGTAACTGAGTGCTATATTTGCTATCTTAGTCACTTTTTTATAAATATGCTGTTTTGCTTTTTTCTTTTAAAGTCTGTTGGGTTTCATGAGGACGGTTGCAGTTATGCAAGATATAATTCCAGTCAAAAGAGAAAGCATGCAAAACTGACACATAAAACTGTCACTTTTATAATCCAAATTAACTATGTAACTTGTTTTAAAAAAATATTTCCTCTGTATTTTAAATATGGCTTGATATGACCCTTGAAACTGTGTTTGCCCCCCCCCCCCCCCCCCCCCC
The DNA here is from genome assembly GCA_024363595.1 of Xenopus borealis. Classification (NCBI taxonomy): domain Eukaryota; kingdom Metazoa; phylum Chordata; class Amphibia; order Anura; family Pipidae; genus Xenopus; species Xenopus borealis. Next base: position 26,845,745 of record CM044438.1, read on the forward strand.
CCAGCTCTAGGTATTTTAGAAACAAAGTCAAATAACTATATTTAAACTTCAGAAACAACTTCTATAACCTCGCCATCACTGTGCTCAGCACACACTGTATTGCACATTAAAAGGTGCGTTTATCAATACATAAGAACTGTTTAATATAGCATAGTTATTTTGTGGGGTAAAAAATATGTATTTGACTTGTGAAAGCAAGTGTCTTACATGCAGCTGCCCACAATCTGAAAGTCACAGTAATGTAATACAAATGATATTCTAGGGCCTAGGCAGTGAGCAAAGTAGCAGAAAATGGGTCCAGCACCCTCTAACACTGTGCTGTGAACCTTGTACTGGATTTGTCATCCACCTTGAAGAGCAGATTCCCCAGAGCAGCTGTTCCTTTGTGCAGAAGTGCTGCAAGAATGAGCACCTGTGCCAAGGGGAATTATAAATTACCCCTTTGGGCCATACATGCATTATATTGCCTGCAGTTGCTCGGGCTGGGTGCAAGCATAATGCTCTAAACATAGTGCCTGCACACAAAGGAAAATTATATTTTATTCAATAACGTAAGGTGCTCACAATGACATATCAATGGTATTTTTATAAAAATATGTGACTTACATCTCTGTAATTAAAAATGGATATTCTTTATTGTGAAATAGACAGGACAGCCTTTGTTATATACTGTACATTTGTTTTTCCCAAGAACACTGCTTTCAAACAGTAAAAAAAATGTTAACCCAATAATGAACCCAACTAATGAATTTAGGCAGTGAAATTAAGCTTATCCTGAAAAATGTAGCTTATTAAAATGTCTCAGTTAAAAAAAATGAATGTCTCTACCAAAAACAGCACCCAATCAGAGTGGCTGTACTCTGAACTGCTTTGCCACTGCCTTTTTAACAAAATTAGATTAGAAATTGTTTAAAGGGACATCCTGGCCTTTAAATTTTTTTCTGGCAACAAAAGTGTTAATAAAACAAGAGGAAATAATTATATAAGAGCTATGTGTTTACTCTACAGAACAGGCATTTTATATCCACTGTGCCCCAAGCCTGACATTTTAATGATCTGCTTTGCTTCGGCTTTACAAGCAGCCTGTATTAAAAGGGGCATTTTATGTACAGCTTTAACATTTGTTCGCAAGAATTCAATCTTTTGTCGTATGTCCATGTTTTTTGAATGTGTCTCAAGAAGTTGTTCTCAGGGTTATAAATGCGGAGAAAGAAAACATCTTGCCTATTTATAATCTTTTACCTCCTTGTTCTCTGCTGAGACAAGCCACATACTGTATATATATTATTATTCCCGCTTGCATATTTCTATTGGTTGTTGGTCTGTTGAATGGAATGTTTTGAGGTCTCTGTGCTGTGCTTCGTACCAAGGCTTTTGATGTAACAACTCATTTTCACCTCAGACTACAGTTAGTTTGTTACAGTTAGATTATGTTTAGAGGACCTAGTAAGTGGAAAAAAAATTGTAACTTGGTTTTTATTTTTTGTGGGCTCTAAAGAAATTATATTACTTTATCATTTATATTACTTTATATTACCATAGTTTAAAGGACTAATAACATTTAAAATGGAAACTATTAATTTCAGTTCACATACTAAAGGGCAAAATACCTGTCGTTAGGCAAAATTTTACAATTTGACATTAGCAGGGACCAATTTACTGTACTAAAAGGAATAGAGGACAATTCACTAGCAAAAGAGCTCAGGGCTAACAAAGTTTCATGCCCTTTCACAAGGCAAATTTTCACTCAATCAAACAATCATTGTTCTACAAGTTCATCAAAGTATGAAGTTTCCACTACTTTTCCCTTTTTACCAGAGTCTGCTTTGCCAGGTAATACCTGGATACATGGATGAAGCTACATCCTCCTTCATCTTATGTCAGTGGCATCATATCCATAAGCCGAAAAGTCTTAAAAAAGACAAACCGCTGGTGCTTTTTAATATTTTAAAATGGCTTTATGTTTAAAAGTTAAATATATTCCACATCTCTTTTAGGTTAGGCTCATGTCTAGGACATTAGATGATCTATTTTGTCTTTATCTTAATTCCTTGCACATTTTTAATAATAAGTGGCCACTTCCAGCAATTTCACCATCACTTATAAAAACATATGTGACCTATATATACCCGCCCTATTTAAATTGACATAAGCATGTGTGTTAGTTTTGACAAATAAGCATATGCCCTGCAAATTAACATCTGACAAAGTTGAGCAGAGCCCTTCGATGTGACAATTCATAAATTTTTTTTATTGATATTGATATGCTATTTCACAAGGGTGACTGGGTCTAACTGCAATAGCTTTCAAGTGCTCATTCATGCATTTTCATGATGATTGTCAACTAGAAAAATGTAATGTTCAAAATTGGGGTTATGTGGAAGCACTCTAAAGGAAAATTTATAGTGTATTTAAGTATAGTGGAAGTGCTAGTTTCAATGCACATTCCATGTGCCCTGTCTCCAAAGAAAGTCTGCAAAACAGGGGTTTTTATTTAGAAAGTTATGATGATAAAGTTGACCACGTCAAGGTAAACCCCACTATGCTCCATAACCTATTTACCTTTTTGTCATAGTATAAAGAGACTCTCTGCATAGTAGCATTATTTGTAATCAGTTTCAGTTGAACTTTGGTTTCAATATAAAGGATCGATCCTCCCCCACCGGTATGGGGGCTTTTTTTGGAGAGGAATTGTCCAAACCAACACCCATTTTTAAAAGCATAGGGCCACATCTAGGTCAATGTGGCGTATGCGGTGCTATTAAAAACCACATGAAGCTCAGCCACAACTTCCAGCTAAAGTATAATGTTCAAAATTGGGGGTATGTGGAAGCACTCTAAATGCAAAGTTATAGTGTATTATGTATAATGGAAATGCTAGTTTTAATGCACATTCCCTGTGCATTAGTTTTTAGTTACAAAGTTATGATCATAAAGTTGAGAAGCCACCATACCACGTCAAGGTAAACCATACATGGTGGACCCTAACATATTAACTTTTTTGTCATAGTATAAAGAATCTCTCTGCATAGTAGGGGACCAGGGAATGTGCTTTGTAAGCAGCACTTCTATTATACTTAAATATACTTTAACCTAGCCTTTAGAGTGCTCCCACAATCCCTCTTTTTTGATATTGTCAACTAGAAAGGAGGCAGCTTGTATTTCCACATAACTATTACCTGATAGTACTAGTACAAGAACTTTCAGGTGAGTGATTTGGGAAAATGTAGCACCACCCCCAGAGCTACACAACAGTTCACCAAAGTTTCCTCATGAGTCATTGCTTTTAAGCATAAACAGGGCCGGGTTACTTTTTCATGAACCCCTAGGTCAGAGGGTCAAATACCCGCCCCATCCTCTTGCGAGAGCTCCCTTTCCCTCGCAAGCACTTTCTCCCCTTCCCCTCACAAGCTATCCTTCTCCCTCCCCTCGTGAGCACTTCCTCCTTCCCACACATGCGCACAGCGCTGGATTTCTCAAATATGCACACCGAGACCAGCTGTGCGCACATGCAGTTTAACTGTTATTCAGCTCCTAGCTCTGCTCCCAATGAGGCACAACGATACAACTGGGTGGCATGCTGCCCCTAAAAATGTGCCGCCCTAGGCCTGGGCCTTTATGGCCTCACCACAAATCCGGGCCTGGGCATAAAGTGTTTGCATTAGCCATCTTTTACTTTTTGTCTAGAAAAAGCACAGCATATGAAAGTATGTAAATTAGTTTAAGATATTGCTTTTTACTTTCGCTTTTTATGGTGCCATATGCCTTTGTTTTGTTTCTATTACATAAATGAAACTGGTGTTCATAAAATTGTTAATTTTCAAAGGGGTTTATCTTCTGGGGCATATGACTCAAACCCTGCTTTGGAAGGCACACTAGTCAGGTGTTGCCTAATGCAGGACCAAGACTACAGCTAGTAAAATGGTCTGATGCAGAAACAGTATCTGTGTTTAAAACTGAGTAATGTCCCCTAATGGGTTGTTCAGAAAATTTCCAGAGCAGAAGATAGAGACCACACGCACTAAAGAAGCTTACCACTCTTATGCAACTATACAGATCAGGGTTTCAGGGGGAAATCCTTCGCTTTGTCAGTACAAAATAACAGTAAAGTGCTTAAAGCAGTACAATCCCCACTGAAGGTCCTTTTAGGCATTACCTACAGACAGTATGTACATTATCTCTCCCAGACTAAAATGTAAAGAGGAACTATGTACCAAGTAGTCATATATTGATGTCAAGGATTGAGTAGGGGGCGCTGTAGAGTCTGAAGGGAGAGGTGCGAGTCCTTAAGG
>CM044438.1:26854546-26896808 GCA_024363595.1 Xenopus borealis
AGAACATCGAGCCAGAAACCCAAAGGTCCCTGGCTCGAATCCCAGCAGAGCCTGACAATTGATAGGCTGTTTTGGTTTTCTGAATGCCAAAATATTTCACTACTGTGCCTGTCTTTCTGGTATTTGTGAATTCATACTGAAAATACATTTTCACAAATGACTCGCAAATAAGGTTGGTGTTTGCATGAGTGTGGCCACTGTGTGAGGCTGCTGTGCGCGAAAATATCGTTGACAGCATTTTAAATTTAAAAGTTGCAAAACTGTTTTGCAAATGATTTTCTATGTCACCAAAGTTGTGGCATAAGTATGTCCATAAATACTTGCAATTTCTGATCATTTTCTGACATTTTTATAAAGCTATTATGGACATTTGCTGTGCGTGAAAAAAACGCACAATTTTTGCACATTAAATTCACCAATCTTACCCAGTTTTTTAAATATAACCTGGCGCAGGGCAAATATATTCACTGTCTGAATTATTCTGCACTGCATAAAATTTATAAATGAGCCCCTGTGTGACAATTTCAACATATGAACCAAAAATTACAGCAACAATTATTAAAAAAAGATCCACCCCTAATCTAAAGTGAGGCTTGGTTAATACATTTGAACAATTCCATAGTAGGGTTCAGAATACATATTTATTTTTATATTTCTCCAGTGCTGGTTTTAACTTTTTCTAACATTTTTAATCATAATCACAGGTGTGTATTTTAGGTACAATTTGAAATAATTTTTAATCGACAGGGATTAAATATTTTGGTGAATAGATATCCCCATAAATTTTCTGAACTACTTCATTTTAAGGAAAGCAAATCGAGTATAAGTGATCAAGTTGTTAGTAATTTAATTTATATCAATGCACTGGAACTTTCTTAGTAATTATTGAATTAATTTCAGCAGTGGTCAACTGCATATTTAATTAATCACAAAGACACCCTAGTTATAATGAATTTTATTGTCAGCAATTATCCATGAAATTTTAGCAGTGTTTCACTTCACTGTTATTTTTTACAGACACATTATATATATTTTTTACAATTTAAGGTATTTCAATAAATTTTCTCCTTGATTAATTAGTCTTATTTATTAGTGGATATTTGGTTCACCTTTTGTAATACTGATAGTACCTTTGAATCTAAATAACATTAAGGTAGTTGTGGGGATTTTACTACTTCTTTTCTCTTTTGAATTTTAATTTGCTCAAGTGAGATACCTCCACCTTCCACTAGTGTGTTTTTTAAAACAAGGTAGGCTTTAAGTTTTCCTTACTTTGAGGGTTCAGAATACAACCATACACATAAATATTTGAAGAAAATATTAAGTTGTTCATTAGCTAGTGCCCATAACCCATAGTCCAAATTTCAAAAAGAAAACCATAGCATCATTCTTGCAAACTGCTCCAATGCAAAGTTTTAAATCGGTTGTGCTGATCTATATAAATATAACAACATCACTGGTTCCATACTATATCAGTCCTATGAACAATAAATATGTTACTAGTACACCAGTGGGGTTGTAACCTTTATTCTCTACTTCTGTTATTCTTAGCCTGTACTGTGTTAACCCCAACAAAAGGAATAACCGAAGTAAAGATTAAAGGGAACAAGCCAACTTATGTGTAAGAAACATATCTATTTATTTCACCACATCATAAGTCTGATAAAAATCATTTAAATATTAAATAAATCCACTAGGACTGTTTTACCACCAATATGGATTAATGAAGCTAACAATCAAGTACAAGGTAGTATTATTATTATTATTGTTGTTATTATTATCATTATTAACATGTATTTTATATTTTATTATTACAGAGAAAGTGGATATCCTTATTTTCCCTATTAAAATGAGATTACTTTCCCGTAATTTGGACCTGCCTAGATAATGGGTTTATTAAATAGGGATTTAATTCATGTAGTAGGGATTGGGCATCTTGTCAATTTATAAGGAAAATTGTATAGAGCAAACTACAGGTATAGGAACTATTATGGAGAATGCTTGGACCTGGGGTTTGTAGGATAAGGATTTTTTTCCATAATTTGGATAACCATGCCTTAAGTCTGCTAAAAATTATTTAAAACTTAAGGGTGGATTTTTTAAGGTTCGAATTGTCAATTAAAATTTTTGAAAAAAATTTTGGTCAAACCTCACAAATTGGAATTTTAAATCACCAACTTGAATTGGAATTCAAATGTGAGATTTATCACACCTCAACCCTGAAAACAGATCTAATTCGAACTTTCGCCACCTAAAACCGCGGAGTTCATGTAGAAGTCAAAGGCAGTGGTCCACTGAACCATTTGAAGATGTTAAAGAGATAACCTTTTTATTTCTATCATAATATTGTCTTTGCATACTATTTATAATTTTGCCATATAAGTATTATAAGTATTAGTCAGATAATATTACATTACTTTTCTTACCCCCATGTTCCTCTATGATTTTTGAATGATTATGATTATGAATTTTTATTATAAACTTCTAAATTCTGCCCCTAAATAAACTCAATAGGATTTTGCCACCAATAGGAAAGGGAGTCATTTTGAAAAATTTTATAATGGAGAGGTGACCCTCCGATAAGTCTGAGCTTTTCAGATGATGGATAAGAGATTCTGTACCTATACATGGAAAAAGAACAAAGGAACCCAAGGAATTTCAGTCTGATAAAAAACTAAAGCTTGAGCAAGGATTTGCCTTTCCTCAGAGCCTTTAGTACTAATACAAAGCCAAAATGACAATGGAGTGAATGAAGAACAAAATGCTGGCCAGTAAATATTGGTAGTACTTTACTTTTTACGCAATTAGAACATAGGGAAGTACAGCATTTTGGCAAGTATTTTGTGAACTAAAATCCGTATTTTTTCTGGTCAGACTTTTAAAGGGGACAAACTATTTTTTCATAGAAAATTATATTATTTATTAAACTTTGATGGTGTTAAAAGTCTGAATAAAAAAAGTACTCCAACTTAGACCTGCCGAGTTCATGTAGAAGTCAACTATCCAAATATTTCGTGCATCAAATCCAAAAAAGTTTTCAGCTGAAAATCTGAAAAAATCATACAATTTGGATTTTTCCATAATTTTATCAAATCACACAAGACATTTTTGTGAAACTTTATTGATAAACAGGGGGGGAAGTAAGTGCAGATTTGGTCAGAGTGATTTTGAGAAAATACTTAGAAATGTCAGATTTTGATAACCCCCAAAATATTAATCGTAAAAAATTAATCATTAAGGGGTTTGCCTCTGTAATCCCATTGAAGGAAAAATAGTAACACCTCCAGCATTCCCACAGTTTAGCAGTGAAAAGCAGAGATGTCACTGTACATTTCATAGGCCATATTTTGCTTCTTCTATTTGAGGCATCTTATAAATATAAAATTAGGGGCATGTTTATTTTGCTGTGTGCTGTCTGCAGCGGGATAATATACAACGCATCATCAGTAAAACATTTTGTAAATTTTTTCCTCATTTTTTCTTAGAGTGACTTCCGCCAGAAACAATATCAAATAGTGACGTTAAAATTACACACACCTTGATAAATTGCCATACATTTTACACATTTTTTTACACCATTTTTTTGGCAAATTTAGATTTACACAGCAAAATAAATATGCCCCTTGGGGCTACAGGGGTATATGTTGCTACCAAAAGGTAATTGTTTTTCTTAAAGGGATCCTGTCATGGGAAATGTTTTTTTTTCCAAAATGCATCAGTTAATAGTGCTGTTCTAGAAGAATTCTATATTGAAATCCATTTCTCAAAATAGCAAACAGATTGTTTTATATTTCATTTTGAAATCTGACATGGGGCTAGACATATTGTCAATTTCCCAGCTGCCCCAAGTCATGTGACTTGTGCTCTGATAAACTTCAGTCACTCTTTACTGCTGTACTGCAAGTTGGAGTGATATCAACCCCACCCAGCAGCCTAACAAAAGAACAATGAGAAGGTAACCAGATAACAGCTCCCCAACACAAGATAACAGCTGCCTGGTAGATCTAAGAACAGCACTCAATAGTAAAACCCATGTCCCACTGCGTTCCATTCAGTTACAGTGAGAAGGAAAAACAACAGCCTGCCAGAAAGCAGTTCCCTCCTAAAGTGCTGACACAAATCACATGACCGGGGCAGCTGGGAAATTGACAAAATGGCTAGCCCAATGTCAGATTTCAAAACTGAATATAAAAAAATCTGTCTGCTCTTTTGAGAAATGGAATTCAATGCAGAAGTCTACTGGAGCAGCACTATTATCTGATGCGTTTTAAAAAAAAAAAAAATGTGTTTTCCCATTACAATATCCCTTTAAAGTTACCCCTAACTTTACCCCTAACTAATATTCACACAGCACTACTTATTGCTTCCACATACAAATAAAAACTTTTTACTGTTTTAACAGTGGTTGTGGTTGTTATTGTAGAAATGCTTTTAAATATTAAACTTATGTTTATCTAGGTGCAAGGCTGAAGCAGTCTTCATTATACAGTCGGCATCTGTTCTTCAGGCCTATCTTCACAGTAGCTATTAATGGCAATACATCAGAGAAAAAAATGCAATCCAAGTTACTATATGTCAGAACTAACTAATCTGGTTTATATTATTACGTGAACTATACATTGCAAACAGGGAGATTGAATCTACTCCATGCTTGGCCCATTATGCTCTGGTAATCTGTGTTTGGAATCTAATTATCTACCTTGCAAGGACTAGCTCCATTTTCCCTTATTTGTCCTGTTTAGCTCAAGTAATAATAAAACCATAGATTTTTTTTGTGTGATTAAAACAGACAACCCGCATGTTCTGCCCAAGCACAATTCATTAAATTCTTGGTGAAAGGGGTATACTGGAACTCTTTAATTCTATTAATTAAAAGGAATGGTGACTGCTGCTTACCACACTTTCAGAGTAGCAACTCCAAATGAGACCCAGAGGTCCAATACACAGAATTAAGTTTAGGTTATTTATATAACAGGTATGAGAACAGTGGTATTTCCTACCTACATTCTCTTTGACAGTGTGGGGCATGTGCATAACTAACATTATACTGTATAATCCCTCTGCAAACTGTCCTTTGACCATGACTTATACAGTAAATAAACTTTATTCAAAGTGGTCGCACTACAAAAAACTTCATGTCCCAAGGGTAAAGAAGGCTTAAAAGGACAGTGTAGTATGTTGCACAGTGGTAATCAGAGTAATCACAGTGAATAGAAAGAATTACAGAATATAGTCACTTGCTGCAAACATATATGTATTGTCAATTTTAAAAAAAAACCTTCATACAAAGACAGCCTGTATCATGTACACAATTTCTATTACTGGCAAATTTTACCACTATACTTCCTCTTTATTTCAAAATAGACCAAGCATATATATGACTTACTACTCACCCATACCAACTTAAATTCTAGTGTACATGGAATTCCAGGACATGTATTATGTTCAGAATTTAATTTTAACATCAATTTTCCTTCACAAATATTTTTTCCTGAGCGGCACCATACAAAAATCTAATTTGTATCCCCTACAAAAATCTCATTGTCATCATAGTGATGCTGTGTAGCATTATGCAGAATGTAACAAGTCAACAGACACCTGGTTCTGGTTTACAGAGTGTATTTATTTTACCGACTAAACTTTGTGACCTTAGCAGTTGTGAACACATAAATATTCTGTTGGTTTTAATAAACCAATTCATATTAAAGGCACATGACACTTTGCCAAAAAATCCAAACAAACTAGCAAACATGATCTTGTCTTGTTTCATCAGCTGCAAAAACACAAAACCTCTGCATGGAAAAAAAATGATTTCTTGACTGCATTTTAAATTTATAGAAGCAATGTACAGTATAATCCAGGTTTACTTGATTTTATTTTGTTCTTTTTTTATAGGTACGATTAATAAGCATATGACAGGTTCACTTGTTCTTATAACAAATCATTAAATATTAAGGGGGTTATTTATTAAAGTCTGAACGCTGAAAACTCAAAAAATGTTACTATACTAATTTTACTATGAATTTTTTACTAATTTTACTACCTTTTTCAAGATTTATTATACCCCAAGGATGCAAAAAGTCAGAATCATAAAATACTCCATCTTCAATTTGTCGAGGTCCTGTAGAAGTCAATGGCAGAGGTCCTATATGCTTTTTGAAGACATATTTTCATACAATAATCCAAAGATTTGGGGCTTGTCCATGTTTTTCCCCAATCTGATTTTTTCATGTTTTTTTGATGATAAATGAGGGGAAATCATGGATTCTAGCTTGGTCAGAATTTTTTCAAATTTAAAACATGAGATTTTGATAAATAACTCTCGTAGTCATGAACCTATATGAAATAAAAAATGTAACCAATGTAGATGCTTCTGACATTTGAAGCATTTAAAGTAAGTTATAAGCATTTATTATTTTCCCTTTGTATCGGCAGGAATATAATTACAATTGTCACTTTACATCTTAAACCAAGAACATATTCAATAAGCATCATGCCTGGCAAAGAGGTTTTCACTGCAGTCAGTTCTACTTGAGCTTACATTGGCAGAATATGGCGTGTCCCCTTTCAGTGTGATCACTGAATACTTATACTTCTAAGTAGTGAGGCTAATGTTCTTAAAGTATTTCTTTTCCTGTTTCTTATCAGAATAAATTAGATCTATATCCACTTTTACAAAGGTTAACAAAACAAAAGAAACAGTACAACAGGTATCAGAGAATGCTTAGTCAATGCTTGCCTATTATCAAATGATGTGGTGACTTTTAAATGCAGTGGGATTGAATGAACAAATAGCAAGGGTACTCCTATTTCAGTATAAATTGTAAAATTTATGAAAGTTTGCATAGGAGACAAATTATTTAGTACATGTATTGTAAATGTAAGGGATATCCTCATATTCCTGATAAGATGAAATAAGTCTATGACTAATCCAAAAGCAGAAATACTGCCCTTGGTACTATATATTGCTGTCTTGGTTTTCATTGTGTAAGGCCACTAATCTAACTTTTCTCGTTTTCACCCAAAATATGATTCACAACACAGGAGTTAAAGCTTATCCTTTAAAAATAAGCAGCTGTAATATATATATTTATATATATATATATATATATTGCATGTCAACACTGACTCCACTGTGGATTGCAGTATACATAGAATTGACTTCTACTAGGTTGATATAAATTTAGATAAATGTTTGTAACCTATCATTAGGGATGTAGCGAACGTCGCGAACCCCATAGACTTCAATGGGAAGGCGAATTTTAAAAGCTAAAAAAGACATTTCTGGCCAGAAAAATGATTTTAAAGTTGTTTAAAGGGTGCAACGACCTGGACAGTGGCATGCCAGAGGGGGATCAAGGGCAAAAATGTATCAGAAAAATCCATTGTTGACACAGCGCTGCGTTTTGTGCTGTAAAGGGCAGAAATCACACTACATTTCTAAACCTGTGTAATGCCAATCAAGTTGTGTAAAGGTTACAGCCTGTTCACACGCAAAGACGAAACGCGGCACTTACTGCAACGCAAAAAAACGCAAAGAGCTTTAATGAATGATACCGTCAAGTGAGCAAATAATAGTTGTTAATTACTAGTTGAGCTTGTCACCTCCAGGATGTTCGTCCTGTTGGTGGCAATATTTCTGTAGTGGTGTGTTTAGCAGTCACCGTGCTTGTGCGCACGTGCATGGTCAGGCAGAGGTAATTCAATGTACAGTGAAGTGAACCAAAAAACACTGATTCTGCAGTGTGGGCCCAGTTTTGGTCTACTTTATTGATCACCTGCGGTGACCATAAAAGATGCGATTTTGCCACTGTTGCAGAACCCTGAAAAATTAGGCATGTGTACTTTCCTGAAAAATTATGTTTTTTTTGTCGCAGCCACTGAAGCACAGAGGCCAGAAAAAATATGCCATATAAATGCTAACAATATAAATTTTTTTTGTCGCAGCCACTGCAGCACAGAGGCCAGAAAAAATATGCCATATAAATGCTGAAAATAGTCATTTTTTTGTCGCAGCCACTGAAGCACAGAGGCAGACTTCTGTACCTCCAATACAGAGCAGTATCAAGTAGATTACTAGCCAGCAAACTTACTGTCCCTCAAATCACTAACAGCTCTCTCCCTACACTAGCTCTTCCAAGCACACACAGGCAGAATGAAAAAACGCTGCAGGGCTTCAGTTTATATATGGAAGGGGAGTGGTCCAGGAGGGAGAGCTTCCTGATTGGCTGCCATGTATCTGCTGGTCTGGGGTGAGAGGTAAAAAAAAAGCGCCAGCTAAGGCGAACCCAAAATGCCGAACGTCGCGCGACGTTCGCGAACATTCGCGCGAACAAGTTCGCCGGCGAACAGTCCGCGACATCCCTACCTATCATTCACTTGAACTGGCCCGACACTATGGCCGTTGACAAAGTAGACTGTTTTCCATGTTACAATTGATTTAACTGACTGAGAGATAAATATCATCTATCCAATGTTTCTGATACTTTTAAAATGGCAGTTATTGTGAGGACTATCCAAGATAGCAACTGTTGGTTCCCCCCTCTGCTTCAGCTTGTCTTTGCCAGTGCACACATTTATTCTGCCATTGTTGTGATGGCATGCCTCTGAATCCAATGTAGTTCACATCTGCTGATTTATGCTTTTCTACCTCTACTTTGAAGACTGGTTTTGCTTCTTTAGAAACATCCTGAGTCAAAATACTCAGCGGCAGATAACATCATTTTTAGTTATTACTGAGTAATAGCAATAGTTATGATTTGATTAACTAGTTTGCATTCACTAACCTCTTTCCTTACTGGAACAGTTGCGAAAAGATTTGTCTGAATCCTTAAACCACACTTGCAATTTACATCAGGGATTAAGGATTTGGATAGGTGTCATGGCTAAACTACATGGGAGATTTTGTAGAATGGTTTCAAATGACAGAATGGTTGACAGAATGCGTCCCACTATTCAGATGTAGTTACATGGGTCAAAATATAATCAGACATACAAAATTCTAATGTGTAATCTATACGGAAGATTTGCCATCTGCAAAATGTGAATCATGTGGATACTGCATGCTGCATCTTCGTATATGATCCATGAAAAAAACACACATAAACAAAACACAACATCTGGTTTTGGGCCAGATTCAGTTTAGTGAGAAAAAGGTTTATCAGAAAAATGTCACATGTATGTATATTTATTGATATATATGGCAATATGTCCTGCCAAGAAAGTGACAGTCTTTCTCAGTTACCCTGTTTCTAAATCATATATTTCAAAATGTGGACAGCAGCACTTACTTCAAAAAGATTAATATAATAGTCTTTATTGGCTTCCTTTAGAAGTGGGGCAATAGGATAAAAAACCTCATGCATTTTGGGCATTTATGCCCTTAATCATTGATGTGCCTGAAGGGTGTAAAAGCCCAAAACGCATTAGGTTTTTGATCCTCTTGCCAATTTTTTAGGAGAAGCCAATAAAGACTACTGTTAACATTTTGAGAAATATTTTGGAAGTTTTTAGGAACATTGAGGTTTACGTAGCCACTCCAAATACAATGGGGCATATTAACTAAGCGGCAAAAATTTGCTAGCTTTACCTTCGCTAACATTCGGCGCACTTCGCCAGGTGAATTTTTGCCAGCGCTACGCAAATTCACTAAAATGCGAAGTTACTCTAAGGTCGGCGAATGGTAGCGTAGTTGCGCTAGTGTTACTTTGCCAGGCAAAGCGCATTTACGCTAGCGATGTCTATTTTGCATACAGCGCGAATTTCAAAGTATAATAGAAGTATATGTTACAGACATTGCACTACACAAGCCCAGGAAACCTTTAATAAAAAAAAATTAAGTTGTCCTATTGCCCTAAACATTTGCCCAGTGTATAGTTGAGTTGCCATATGTTAGGAAATGTGGGGTGAAGGAGGGTAACCCCCAAAAAAACCTTGCTCTTTTTCAGACTACCAACCTAGAAAGGTAAAACATGTCCATTTTTTTTCAAACTCCTATCTATTGTATTTAACTTCACCAGGTCTGACCAGGCGAAGTAACATCTAGCGTAAGGGGTCAAGTTCAGTAAAATGGTCATCTTAGGGAATTTGCGTAATTACGATCCTTCGTCAGTGCTCAACTTTGCCTGGCGTAAGGGTGCGAAGTTGCGCTAGTCTATCTACTTCGCTAGCGAAGTGAATTTGCGAAGTTACGACTTGACGTCATGCTGGCGAATTAGCGCTAGCGTTATATGCCTCGCATTGAATTTCCTCCAATGGGTGCGTTTGGAGCAGTTAAATTTTGTATTGCTTATTCCCCCTCTTTCGCTACACAGATGAAAGGCAGCATATTTTTATTAATGTTAGTTATAATAATACTGGATAAGGATTAAAAGGACAGTGTCCTGTATATGAGCGAAATGAACACAAGTGTTAAAATAAAATGCAATTTTACAAAATGATGTTTTCTGGAATGTAAGGAAATGCCTAATGCACATTTTAATGTCTGGTGATTTGAAGCTTCTTTGTCATATCCCATATGAAAATTAAGGTAATAGTGGACACAACATTTACTTTAAAAGAGAACTAGAAAATAATATAAAAGTACTTGTGGTTGCACTCTTCCTCAGCCTCCTAATTTTGCTTCATCATAACCCACATGCATGAAATCATGTATCTCATCTTTACAAGAAAGGACTTTGGGTATTTATGTGGTATGGGATATAAAACACTTTAATATCTTTATGGGATTAACCAAAATTTTTGTTAATGAGAAGCCTAAGATACACAGGCTTTTCTTCTGTCTCCAGATAGACTGATAATGGAACTTCCATAAACAATGGAATGGCTGAGTTATTCTTTGCAATTAAAATTTAGGGGGTGGGAGTTAAGAGCTGAGAATCTTGGAGCTTGTTCCTTAAACAACAAAGTAACTGGACTTTACAAGGAAAAATAAAAAGCAGGAACAATGCTAATTACATTTCTGTCTAAAGCCCTTCAATGAGCTATGAATTTTTGTCATGTATGGAAGTTTGGAAGTTACAGGGTAAGTACTTCAACTTTTGCAATGGCCTTACAAGTCCAGATTTAAGCTATTTCTGCATTTACAGAGTTCACAAGAAGAGAGTGTTAGACAAAAGGCAATACTGTGAATCTGGTATGATGCAGATGATAAACAAACGCTTACACTTTGTGTTGTTGTGTTAATATGAGGGAAAAATATTAAGACTAATGAAAAAATTTAAAAAAAAAACAAGATTACTACTACACAGCTAGTCTGTGCTCTGGCATAAAACACTGCAAAGTCCTTACCAAAATACATTTTAATAGAAATTATTACAATTTAATTTTTTTTTTTTTTTTTTAAATTAGCTGCACCTGGTAATTTAGGAGTTGAATTTCTGCTTTCCAACAGGAAAAGTGGCTCTTCTAGCACAGAGCGCATAATTGCGACCTGCATAGTGTCTTGGCCCTCTCTGCCCTGGACCCCCCCTCCAGCGCAAAAAAGTGAGCACATGTTGTGGGCTGCACAAGAACAAGCTGCCTCAGGCAGTGGGGGGGCCAGGATCGCCCCTGATTGTTTGCTTGTAGAATAACGATTCATAATGTTGATGGAGTCCTACATATACATTGCTAAGCTAATACTAAACAAAAATATGATTGTTTGCAATAATGCAAAAAAATTAATTCCTAAATACAGTGATTAATTTCCATGTATTATCTATTTATTAGACAATAAAACACAATAAAATAGCTTAATATTTAAACAATAAAACATTACTTTTATGGATACCGTATTTTTACACGTGAATGGGATCTGCTATTTCGCTCTTCGCTGGCACCCAAGCCCCACTCCACATCAAAGTTAAAAGATCACACAGACATCAGCACTGAAATGGTAACCCCCCCCCCACACACACATATTGATGGTCAGGGCTCCCTTATAAGTTAAAAAAACATTGGCACCAGGGCCCTGCATATAAGTTTTGTTTTTTAGACGCGCGCGTCGCGTCGTTTTCGACGCGTCGCGTCAAAAACGGCGCGTGACTCGTTTTTTTTGGCGAAATTTCGCTGGTGAATCGCGAATATATTCGCCAGCGGCGAATCGCAGGAATTCGCCGCGAATTCGGCCCTGGCGAATAAATTCGCCCATCACTAAATCTGAAGTCTGAGTATTTTAATTGAAAAAGTCCAACCAAACTAGAATCTAGAAGACTGGACCTTATTTATTATTAAAAAAGAAAAATGTATTGGATCGGGGACAAACATGAAAAAAAAAAAGTCCCAATAAAGCCCCAAAAAGCCCGATTTTTTTAGATTTTAGCCCGTAAGTCTGAAATAGTCCGATTTTCAGGCTAATTCCAATGCAGACCACAGAAACTTCCAAAGAAGATAGGGACATCTCCCACTGACTTATATACAACCTCAGTAGGTCTGAATTGAGGTTTTTTTCTGACTGATTTTCGGATTCTGACTTTTTCCATCCTCGGGGTATAATAAATGTAAAGAAATTAGAGTTTTTTCCACTAAATATTAGGATTTTCCAGTAAAAAAAGAAGTCAAAGTTTCAACACTATAACACCTATAAATCTGGTAGGAAATTGTAGTGATGACATATGGCGTGCCACCTCTCTGTGGATTTGTGTTACTTGAAGGGGCTGACAATAACATTTGGTTTAAAAACCTCATGTTCCTCTTGCAATCTCATACATAGCTCAAGATTTGTCTCTCCATTTAGAACAGAAAAGACAAGATACATGTGTGTGTAGAAAATACCCTGATAACAATGTTAATACACCGGAAATTTTCTGTTGCCTGTAGCAATGATATTAAAATTCCAACTTTTTCCCCAAAGGACTGATTTGTTTTATCACTGACCTTTTGTACCTCTACATGTAATATTTCAGCATCAATTAGGTCAACACAAACTACACACAGCGGTCAGAGCTTGTTTGGTTTTTAAAATAGAATAAATTCATATTTTAACTTGATATCATTTATGGAACATGAAACCTGGAAAATGCTACTCAACATACAATAAAAACTCTATTGGGTTCATATCTTCATGAAGTAAATTATCTAAACTAAAGTTAAGGTTACTTTTAGTACAAAGGTCCTCAACCATTAGACTCAACCATTATAGAATATTTGAGGTCCAAACATTTTACATTATATTTGTGTAGGGACCCATAGGTTTTCTACTGGCACCTATGGAGTTAAGTCCCTGCATCTCTGTCACTAGGCAGAAGTTTATGTTGCCAGTGTATACTTCTAACCAATAGTTACAGCCCAGAGTGTAATGACCATTTCCTGCCACACAGTTTTATAGTGCTGGAAAGGAGTGGCCACTTCCTCTTTGGCTGCTGGTACTGAACAGGCTGGTTGCTCATTGAGCCTGGGATCAACAAGGCCCCAGTAAGCCACATTCCCTAACAGGACTTGCACTGTTAGTGATCCAAGTCGGGGACCAGGCCACCCAGTGAACGAGGGATAGCAAGATGCAGGTTAGCATTTGTAATAGTCTCTCTAGAGAGAGAAAGATAGTCAGCTGTATTTAGTATGAACAGTTCTATGTTCCAACGAGGAGTGTTAGCAGGAAGAGATCTTCCTCACAAAGCTCTCCTGTGATGCTTTCAGTGCAGGGATATCAATGTAATAGGGATTAGGGCTTAGCAGCAGCTACCCAGCCTTATCTGGTATTCCACTCAGTCACATTATAGCCACAGGATCTTTGCATTGAAATTGATGTACCTTGACTATCCTGACTCTGAAGAATATTTATTACTGTGATGTGTGTATGAATATCTGCTGACATCTCTACTATCCTGTGTAACATCTGCTACTCTCAATTGAAAGCTCCTGGGTGAGTATCTAAACCTGGGTATATTGCCTTGTGCTAATAAACGTTCACCTTTTGTTTAAAGAACCTCCTGGCCCATTTCATCTTTATTATACAGTTTGCCTGGGTATTGTAGTTATACTACTTCCTAAAGGATAGCTTCCACATAGCGAAGGCCCTGCCCTGGTGTGTAGGTCGCAGTGTAACCCATGCTTTCCTATCACTAGCTGGACACTTAACTCTTTGTGCTGTATATAGCCCAAAATAGCGTTGCATTTGTATAGCTTCTCTTACATAGAGAAGTTTTCCCCCGGTTACCAACTGGCATTCAAGTTATTGCTCACCTACCTACTTGATCTAGCAGCCCTCCCTTCTGCATAAGGTCTTAAGGACAAAAGTTCTGTTGTATTCCACTCTTGCAGTATAAATGATTAGCTCAAAGACTTGGTCACTGTTTAGACATCTTTAATTGTCACTCATATTTCATCAACAATGAAGTGAGTTGCATGATGTTTTCCTCCCAGTCACACTTTCTGCTCATGTATTCTGCCAGAAAATCATAGAAAACCAACAAATTCATTAAGACTCGCTGATGCAAACAAGCACAGAAACTGATGTTACTTTGAATGTTTAAATATGATATCAAAGGATTCATTCTAATCTGAAATGTTAAAAGTGGTTAGTCATGTTGGGATTTACACTTCAAAAAGAACGGTTGAGCTTTCGGGAAATTCACTACAATCAGAAACAATATGACTTCTGCTTTATCAAGATCATATTCATCACTATAGTACAGTGTTATAATAATCACTTAATGATGCATGACAGTCCATGTACATCAGCTCTAACAAATCGGTATATCACATATATTGTGCTGTTTATAGCAAATCTGAAGAACCTCAAATCTGTTAAACCTTTAATAGATTTTATTAAATGAAGAATAACATTAATTTAATCTGCCAGACTTAAATCGTAGGGCACATTTCACTTTGCAGTAAGCAAAGAGCAATTTCAAGTGCAATCTCCATATTGATTTCCACACAACGCAGCATTGTTTTCCCACAATGCAGCAACTGCGCTGCTCCTACAGCATTTTGCCAAAATACTGTAGATGCAACTGCAAGCAATTCACCTCAAATCAGGCATATTTTCCATGAATTGTTGTGTTTGCCATGCAAGTGACATGTGCACCATTTCTTTAGGTGTGAATGTTCTGTGCCTTCTGGCACAGGGAGCATATAAAACCTTGGATATAGTGCCTGGTCAGGGGCTGGCAGAAAGGACTGGGAGGTGGCAAGCACAATTATACGGAAGTACAAAGAGTGACATAAGTACTTTTAATGAATGTGGTTTTAGCCACAACTCAGTACAGGGAAAAGCATGGGGTTCACGCTGCACATGCAGATATAAATGAACCCTCATATCACCCAGCCTACTAGAAGTGATAATATTACAAAGATATCAGCTTAAGATGTACCTCAACTGTGCAGGTCTTTTTGTTCTGTTGTTAATAAAAGCACTCTAACCTCGCCAAAGCCCTTCTGGATTGCCATTCACTACAACAGTTGGGGGGGGGGGGGGGGGTTGAAAAAAATGGCAGCCAAAGACCTTGTGCACCATAATCCTTAAGGTTTCATTAAAATTAATGTTCCCTATATAAATCCTTTTCATTCATTTAAGGTTAGTGACAAGAGCTTGACATTATTGCTTGAAATTAGGAAGAGCCTGTACAGAGCATATCAGTAAATATATTATTTGCGTTTGCTAATCAAATTATATGTATATTTACATAAAAAAAATGTAAATTATTAAAACCTACTTGTAAATGGATATAAAAAAATAAAACACATGAACTAATAAACTGATAAAATTAATGAAGAAATATTTGCATTTTATCTGTATTATCATATCCATTGGTTTGCTTGCTTTCCCTATATCATTAATGAATATATTTGTACACACCTTCTAATCTTGTCTCCAGGGTTTAACAACTTTGTAACTGAGTGTACTGGTTTGGTGTAATCAATAAAAAGACTGCTATTTATGAATGTCATTGAGAGATATAATTAGCCAATAAATCTATTTGGAACCCTGCAACATAATGAAGAATGCCATTGTGCAATGAGACAGAGTACTATATCTGCTCTTTTAAATATTAAGCTTCTAGTTTAATAGATGTTTATAGATGTGAGTAGGCACATGGGTCTCTAGATAGTTACACTAAAACAAAACAAAATGTAATAGAGGGTTTAGCATGATAAGCCAATGTGATAGATATACACATGATAAGCAGTAAATATTCCTCTAATTTTTTACTACAAGCTCACTGCAGCTTCATTTGTTGAAAAGACACCCCAAAGGATCATTTAATGAAAACAAGTACGGAGCCAAAGAAGCAAAATTGCACATAAAATGTTATGTTTTATTACCCACAATGCAACCCGCAATTCTGCATAATAGTGGATGGCTGCTAAATAGCATGTGCCACAACTTCCTTTATCAATGCAGTTATAAATAAGCTAAATTAGTGTTAATAAATCACAAGCAATATGGGGTGCTTGGTCTCAATATGAAAATTTATGGTGGCACTATCGATGCCACGAGGGTTTACCGTCAGTTTGGGTTGAATTTTGGGGACCATTGTGGGTCAGACAGGCGCAGGGTCAGACAGGTGACATATACTATTCCTACTCCTCTGCTCCCACTGATGAGTAACATATAGAGTAAGAAGACGCAGGTGTGGGTTGGGCACAGTTAGTGAGTTTTTCTGACCCCCATATCAAAAGTCAACATATGTACTTTTTCTGAGTTCTGGACCAGAAAATCTAAGAAAATGAACTGCTTACGACACACACTAGAATTGTATGGGCAGACAACACTGACAGCTCTAGTGTCTGTCATAGGCATCAGTTTTCTCATTATAATGCATGATGATTATTGTTGTTCTTCCTGAGATGGGAGCTCCCACACAAACTTTAATACTGTTTGCCATGGTACTTATATTTGCTGATGTTAACCTCACTCATTATGTTAAAATGCCATATACTGTAGATGGAATCTGTCCCTTTGCACATCCAATCACCAGCTTTTTTATGTTAGTGTTTCAAATGCATTAGTGCCAATAAAATAAAAAGTTTTGCACCTTTAAATATCACATTTGATTAGACTACTTTGCCCTCTATAACAGGAGATTTAGAGAAAGCTACACAACATATTTCTCTTTAAATTGTTATCGATATTACAAAGTGACAAATTAATCCTGGGTATACATACTGTATCTGCCGGCTTGCTCTCTTCCTTCCTGCATAAACAAGCCTACAAACCCTGAGGATCTGCAGTGATCAATTTCCATCCCAATCCATGCCTTGCACACAACCATAGAGCTGATATCAAAGGTGGTATATTTCTCCAGACTTTTTTTTTTCTTTCTACCCTACATTCGCATTAATTAAAGTGTAAACATTAAATATTGATTAGTGCATTATCAGCGCACCACAGTTGCCTCCTCTCAGATTGATTTCGGCAGTGATTTATTGTCATATTTGAAGAGTCATTTCACTTGATAACAAAGAGAAATAGCCTGCTGCCTCTTCCTCCCCAAGCCCTGTGGTTACAGGCATCCGACAGCCATTATAACAAGAAATATGCTCTAAACACCAAATGTAGCCAAATTAAGCAGTGCTGATTCCTATAACTTTTTTATATCCTATAAGTTAGAATTCAAATGTCTTTTGTGAAACAAAACTATAGTCAGTACTATTGTGAAGAAATGTCTGTGAGAAAAGCAAATTGAATATAAACATTAAAAACGATTCTCCATTTAGGAAATGCTTCTTTTTGCTCTATACATATATACATATATGTATTAGAAAAATTGGGGGGTTCAAAAGTTGAGCACAGAAGGTCCCATAGTGTGGAGCTGGTCTCCCTTCCTATAGGGAAGCCCACAAAAGTGGATGACATTTGACAGGCCTGAAAGAAGGGTTAGGGTTAGATGCATTTTTCTTAGCAGTTTTTAGTGAATTAGCATAGTGCTAATGAATTTACACTTGGCCCAAAGTGTGGTGGAACATTTGATGATGAAAATTCACCCTTTAGTAAATTTGCCTTATTGTGTCAAATTAGGCAATAAAAAGGGTTAAAGCTGTTGGGGCTGATTTATAAACACTGGACAAATTTGCACCCATAGCAACCAATCATTGAGCTAGCTACAGCTAGCTACAGGTTGAACAGTGAACACAATCATCTGATTGGTTTCCATGGGTTACTCTCCAGGTGCAAATTTTTTATAAATGATTTTTAATATGTTCAGGTGTGGGACCTGTTTTCCAGAATACTCGGGACCTGGGGTTTTCCAGATAACAAATCTTTTCATAGTTTACAATAAGATCATGTAATCAGTAAATAAGTCCAATAGGATGGTTCTGCTTTCAATAAGAATTAATTATATCTTAGTTTGTATCCAGTTCAAGGTGCTGTTTTATTATTACAGAGAAAAAGGAAACCATTTTTTACAAATTTGGATTATTGGGATAGAATGGAGTCTATGGGAGATGGCCACTCCACAATTCTGGATAACAGAACTATAACAGATAACTCTGTAATTTCTGGATAGCAGGTTTCTGGATACTGATCCCATACCTGTACAAAAAATATAACACATAGGGGGTTATTTATCAAAGTCCGAATTTATCTCAATATTTTCGGCTACAAACTCCAATCAAATCTGCTCTGGCTTTTAACACTTATCTATTATTAAATTTTCCAGAAAATTTTCTTTGTGGGAAAAAAATCTAATTATCACGTTTTTTTCTGACTTTTCCGTCCAATTTTCATGATTTTGTCATAATTTCCCCCCTGAAACCCAGCGCACATCAAAAAATCATTGGTACTTCTCACATTGACTTATATACAACCTCGACAGGTCTGAGATGCTGGATTTTCAGATTCAGACTTTTCCATCCTCTGAGTTTAATAAATAACCCCCATAAAATATGATTCCTTGTCAGCTTTAACTATTTTATATACTGTATGTAACTGCCCATATGTCGACTTATACCAGCAATAGACTATGCATAAGGCAAAACTTAACTTACCTAATGTCTTCTATTATATTTACAATAAAATGAAGCAATGCATTAAATAAAATAGTCATGAAAATATAAGTAGCAAAAAATTTGACAAATGTACACCACTGACTAATGGGTTTTACTAGGGATAGTTGCTATTAAATACCGTAGCTATGCTTTGATATTTGATTTGATTCAGTACAGGTTAAAACTGCTTCATTTTAATGGACTTTGAAATCTGCTGAAAGGTAGACTTTATATAAAGTAAAAGGGGCAGAATTTTAGGGTGAATTTACCCTCGAATTCAAGCAATCGAATTGTGGTCGAATTGAAATCCTTCGAATTTGAATTAAAAAGATGTTACCGCAATTCGATCAATCGAACGATCGAATAGAAATAATTCAATCGATCGATAAAATCTTTCGAATCAAATTTTTTTATTCGATCAAAAATAGCTAAATCCAATAGAGTAAGTTGAATCTGGTGAACTAGGCAGTCGAATAAAATTTAAAGGGCAAGTTATTCGACTGACGAATATTCGAATATTTGAACAGATTTTTATTCAAATTATTCGGATCATTCGATTCGATCAAATCTTCGATGGTCGAAGTGGTCTTTAAAAACATTTGAGAATTCGAATCTTTTAGAAAATTCAATCAAATTTTGAATCATTGGTGTGAATTTAGTAAATTTACCCCATAGTGTTTGAAGTGGGTTTTATTGCAAAATTATCCAATTAATTGATTTGAAAAGGAAATCACTCTGAAATAGCGAATGAATTGTGCAGCTCTTGTTTTTTATATTTGAAAGAAAGGAGAGAAGAAATCACATTCAAACAGCAATATAAATGAGAACAGATAATGTACACATATAGATCTTACCAAAATATTGCAGCTACATCTAAATGGAAAATTGCAAAAAAAGTTGATTCCAAGGAGTCTATAAAATTTCGACTGCATTTAAAATCTCAAAACCAAACATTTACTTGCCTGAATGCTGGAGAGCCACTTACCACTGATTTATATAGTAGTGATCAATATTCCCTCTAATTTCTTCTTGGCCATAAGTACAAAAAATTGCACTTCTAGAATTTAGAATTATGCGTTTTCTTTTCAATACCTTTTTGTAATTTTTCATAAAAAAAGTTTTTTCAAATAATGGAGCATTTTTCTTCAAATCCTGATGAAAACATCGGGGAACTGAGTTTTCCAGAACAAATCGACGCACATTATGACATGAGAAACTATTTTATAATATGTATATGTTCATTTAAAAACAGCTGTCCGCTAAATTCATAATTCTATAGCTTATTGATATTACACACTGGAGTTACAATGTTGGGGAAAAACCATAACATCTCAGGTCAGAAAATAATAGAAGGGTTGATCATTTGTATAAAGAGTAATAAAGCAGCCAGTTTCCTCCTCTTTCATTTGTCCTGGACACCCCCACTATGTAAATAGTGTTTGTATGCAGAAGGATTACCTGCTCCTCATACAGCTTGCAAAATTCCAACAGGAGATTTTAGCTAAAGAAAACAAGTGCAAACTCAGAGTGATTCAAGAAGGAATACATATTATTCCATAGGGAATGTATTATCAAACTAGCAGCTTTGGTCTTTCTATCTTTTAATTGCTCTTGAGAAAAGTTTTATTTTTGAAGAAGTGATACATCTGTTCAAAAATTGAAGAGGATGTATTATGTTTGGGGTTTCTGAAAGGGGTAGTTCACTTTTGAATAAAATTCTATAATGAGATTCTTTGCAACTGGTCTCCTTTTTTTGTATTTTTTAATTATTCAGCTTTTTGTTCAACAGATCTCAAGTTTGGAGTTTCATCAATTGTCTGGTTGCTTGGGTCCAATTAGGGTGTAAGAACTTTGGGGCAGGGCTTTCCTTACCAGTATTTATTATTATTATTATTATTATTATAGTGCCAACATATTTCATAGCGCTATATACACATTGAACATACACATATTTTTGCAGCACTGAGAAATATGTTGGTGCTTTATAAATAAATAAACAAATATGTGTTGTTGCTTTTATTATTACTATTATTCATAATAATTATTATTATTATATTAATACTTTGAATTTTTTACCAAAATAGTGCTGGCAAAATCCTGGGGGTGGTATGGAGAATAGGTAAGGGAAGGCTCAGACTGAAAACCAGTTAAGGACAATGACACATGATGCTATTGTAATGCACCTCCTGTAGCCAGATTTTGTTGTACTTGAATGAAAAGCACTGTGGGACTCTCTGCATGAATAATTATCACCTAAAAACACACATTTGGGTCATAAGTGTACATGCAGAAAAGACTCTTGCATTTCCAATTCACATTTATGTGAGATGAACTGTGTTGGGTAATGGTATTTTGATAGCAGCTACAAGTAGTGCCAATGTAAAAATGCCTAAAAGTACTGTAACTCTAAAGCACTAGCTAGTCGTGTCGTCCTGTATGAACAAGTTGCATTATCACACTGGGAAAGATTTCAGAGACCAAGACACTGATAAAAATACCTTTACTTGACTAAAGGCAGCCATACACTACAGATTGAAGGTGTTGATTCAGTCAAGGCGTCAAGTTCAGACCAAGTTGCCCATTTATCTGCCAGGTTACAGGGCACAGCAGTGGGCCCACCTGACAAATATTTATTGATCAGGCAGGTTCAATTTTACCGTCATATTGAAGACCACATCAATGAGGTCCTTTTCTTAAAGGCTTGCACAGAGGGACTTATTATCTGATAATTTGCAAGAGGGTCAAAGGATCAGTTCACTCCAAAAACAATCTAGCAGTCCACATTGCCATCTTACAATTATACTTTGGCTGTAGTATATGCTTTTACAGCTGTAGTAAATAATTTGGGGGACAATTCTTAACCTTGGCACAGTGCCAGAATTGCTTTATTGGGCGCCACAGCTAGAAGAATTGTTGAGCTAGCTGCATAATGAACAGCTGGTCATTCGTATCCCTTGTCATGCAGTCCCTGTGTTTATAGCTCCTTGACAATGGGACTCCTCAATTGACCCTTTGCCTTCAGCTATCCCATTGAACCCCATTGTTACATACCTTAACGAAACACCAGGAGCCAGAAATAGTGAAAATGGCCACAACATTTATTCACATTTTATGAAATGAATAGGACCTTACCAGCCTCACGTCAGCCAGAATTCCATAATAGATGTCATTATATCCACCACTGAGTATAAGGCTCCCTCTAACTACTGAGAAGATGGCTCCAAACTCTGCTATGAGTAGGATCTGCATCTCCTACCATGAGAGAGGTTCAGCAACCCTGCTGTTGGTCCAGAATCTGCAGTGTGTTGATGATAGGAAATCCAAGCAGGCTGTCACCTAGCACAAGCAGTCAGTGTCGGACTGGGATGCCACGGGCCCACCAGAAAACTTTAGACCAACTTTCCAAACTATTATTCCTTCTCTCCTCACTTAACCTCTTTATTCTCCTATTCTTTTAGATCTACTTACTATACTCTATTCTTCCATTATCAATTAATTCCATTATTTTTCCATATAAAGAAATAGGGAATGAACATGAAATCGCCCAAATTGTTAGAAGCCATTCAGCATGTCACAACGACAGCTCTGTGTGAGCCAAAACACGTTGATACACCACGCACGAATAAATGAATTGATACACGCTGAATGGCGATTGCTGTGAGTGCTTTCGTGGACTGCTATATATATATATATATATATTTTTTTTTTTTTTTTTAAATATCGTAGGTATGCAAATCATAACTAAATATAATCCTTTGTTGAAATACCTTTAAATAATCTATGGCCATGTCCAATTTCCAGCCTAGCCAGCTACCTCCCTGTGTATGTATAATTGTTGGACAGGTTATGGCAAGATGAACTTCCTTCTAGGTTGCCTGACATATCAGGCCAAATAGTTCACTGCTGAAGAACTGGATGAGCACAAAAAAAACAAAACCACTAAAGCACCCCCTTGGCCAGGAGACTTGATCTACAAAATCATGGCATTTTTTTGCTACTAATTAGCATTTACTCTGGCCACGTGGTGGACTATGACACTAGCATGGTAGGCAATTTGATTCCATCCCAGATACCACTTACCTTTCTTTTAAATAACAAGGCCCTCAGCTGTCCCTGCCCAACTCAGAGGGTAAGGTCAACAACCACTTACTGTACTTCTTTCTATAGCAGCACAACCATCATGTAAAGACTCCCCTCCAGCCATTTTTATCTGGTTCAGAGGGTAAGATCAACCAACCACTTACCATGCTGGTCCCGTAGCTGCCCATCCACGCTGTGGAGCCCATGCTCCAAAAGCCCTTCCACACTGTGGATAGGGTTGCTACCTTTTCTGTAAAAAAATACTTCCTATAAATTTATCTTTTTTTCCTTTTAATAACATTGGGATCAACCATTAAAAATACTGGCCAGGTGGTAACCCTAGCTGTGGAGCAGCGCTCTCCGACAGACCAACCATGCTGTGGAGAGCCCCACTCTCCTGCAGCCCTTCCACACTGTGGAGCCTTGCACTCCTGTAGCCCTTCCATGCTGTGGAGCCCCACGCTCTGACAGCCCAAACATGCCGTGGAGACCCATGTTCCAGCAGCCATTCCAAGATGTGGGGCCCCAAGCTGCAGCAGCCCTTCCGCACTGTGGTGCCTGCGCTCCAACAGCCCTTCCACGCTGTGGAGCTCCGCACTCCAACAGCCCATTCACGCTGAGGAGCCCAGCTCTCTGACAGCCCAACCAAAAACTAGGCTCTATGGAAATAAAGGCTAGCATTGTGCAGAGGAGTTCAGTGATCAGCTTAAATATAGTATATCTAACTCTCTCCCCAGCTCACAAGGGAAGCTGCAATAGCAGGCCTGTATGATATAATATTGGGGGCTGTTAATGATATGCCCAGATACAGTGAAATTAGTATGCTAGCTGAGTGGCATGAAATTTCAAGCAACTTTGTGCCAAGTGTACGGCAGTATTATTATTATTATTATTTGTTTTTTGCAGGCGCTATAGATTTTATGCAAACTTAAAGCATGAAGTTAAATGACCCCTTTTCCCAGAGAATATGCTTGCCAATAATCAAACACCATCCACCTTCCTGGACTACCTGACATGCCAACCACCCAACCGCTAGAGGTCAGGTGGGAAAGTGTAACCAGGCAGCCACTTGTACTACTCCTGCAGGACCCTTGCCCATCAAGAGCCTATTTCGATACCAGTTGGCTACTCAGCCTAATCAACTTTGGCCATAGCCCCCCAAGGCAAACATTGTTCTAGTTGCAAGCCACAGACACTGTGAGACATATTGCATGTTGGTGTTGTCTGCTATAAATATATATATATATATATATATATATTTGAGGTAAAACAGAAAATAAACAGTATCTAGCAGTATAGAGAGGAGTGAATGTGTATATACTGAAGTTTCACACCTTATGCAAAAGAGAGAGCTCAGTCACATGTTCCTTGATAAACTCACATGGAACTACTTCTGCCCTATGCACACAGCCTGAATGACAATGTGCAGCCTCTATAGAGTATGATGACAGGACAGCTGGAATGTTGTCCAAATAAATATATCACTAGCCTACAGGCTCAATCATGTGTATATAGATAGATAACATCTGTAACTCAATAAAGTCCAGTAAAATTAGAGGTGGGAGTCGGACTCTGAAGACAGACTGCTGAATCAAGTTACTATAGCTATAGAAATATAGGTATTGGATCCCTTATACGGAAACCCATTATCCAGAAAGCTCCAAATTGCTGAATGGCTGTCTCTCATAGACTCCATTATAATGAAATAATCCAAAAATTTTTAATAATTAAACAGTAGCTTGTACATTTAGTATAGTATCTAGTATATTGAAGGTATGAAGATCCAAATGACGGAGATTCGTTATCCGGCAAACCCTAGGTCCCGAGCATTCTGGATAATACTACAGCTCTGTGTATACTCTAATGAGTTGCAGTAGCAGCAGCTCAGTGTCACAGGCTGGATTTCTATATAATACAGAAAATGTTGGGCCCAGGCTGACTGCCATGCTGCCTCATTGACTACAGCAAGATTAACTGCTGTTAAACAGCAAATGAACAGCAATAAACTAACAAAAAGCTGCCCAAATAGTTCTACCCCCAAAGCCAGCAGTATACTGAGGAGTTAATGTGTGTATACTGCAGCTAATAACAATATATTACAGAGAGAGCTCTGCCTCATGTTTCTACAAGGAAGTGAACTGCTTGTTCCCCTGACATCACATCCCTGTCTTTCTCCACCCCCAGCCTGGCATTCCCCTGCCTTAACTCATTCCTTCTCACCCACTCACAGCTACATCTGATTTTGCCAGTCTTTAAATATAAAGCAGTGTAATTTGGCTGCTTGACATTCTTAACATTGGGACCAGCCATCAAAAATACAGGGCAGGCATGTAAAAAAACGGGCAGGTGGCAACCCTACATGCAGCCCATGCGATTAGAGCTCATGAGAGGTTGAGAGGATATGAAAAACTCAAGAACCATTATTACTGCTGGGGTTGGGTGATTTGCTTTTTTCAAGGGGGCATGCAAATATGATGTTACTGCTTTGACACATCTGATATACATGAAGGGACTAATGCTTAAACACAATTTTATGATGCACATCAAGTTGTATCGTATGGAAGAGCACTGGGGCCAGCAAAAAACATTTTTGATTTTTATAACTCATAATTATGACTTTAAAAAGATGCAATTATGACATTTAGGGGCATATTTACTAAATTCATGTGAAGGATTCAAATTTTGATCGAATTTCAAAACTACAATTTTTTTTTAATTTTCTAATATTTTTTTGGCCACTTTGACCATCGAATTTGCAAAATTTGATTGAATCGACTGATTTGAATAGATCGAATAAAAATCAATTTGATCATTCAACCTTTCGATGATCGAAGTACTTGCCTTTTAAATTTTTATTCGATGGCCTACTTCATCAGATTAAACCTACCGAATTGCTATATATCCCTATGGGAAGCTTCCATAGGATTTTTGATCGAATAAAAAAAAAAGTCGATCATATGCTTAAAATCATTCAAATCGATCGATTCAAAGGATTTTATCGATCAATCAAATTTTTCATATTCAATATTTCACATTTTTCATATTCAATTGTTCGAAATGATCGAACCCTCGAAATTCGACCCTTAGTAAATCTGCCCCTTAATCTCATAATTATGATTTTTAATCTCATAAATATCACTTTTAAACTCATAATAATGACTTTAAAAAGTTGAAATTATGACTTTTAATCTCATAATTATGACTTTAAAAAAAGTCAAAATTATGATTTTTAACCTCATAATGGTAAAAGTCATAATTATGAGTTTAAAAATCATAATTATGAAATTAAAAGTCATAATTTCAACTTTCTAAAGTCATAGTTATGAATTTAAAAGTCAGAATTAAGAGATTAAAAATCATAATTTTGACTTTTTTAAAGGGGTGGTTCACCTTCAAGTTAACTTTTAGTATATTGTAGAAGGACCAATCCTAAGAAACTTTTCAATTGGTCTTCATTATTTATTTTTCATAGTTTTTTAATGATTTGCAATTTTCTTCTGTTTCTTTGCAGCTTTCAAATGGGGGTCACTGACACCATCTACAAACAAATGCTCTGTTAGGCTACAAATGTATTGTTATTGACACTTTTTATTATTTATCATTCTATTAAGTCCATCTCCTATTCATATTCCAGTCTCTTATTCAAATCAGTGCAGGGTTGCTAGGGTAATTTGTACCCTAGAAACCAAATTGCCGACACTGCAAAGTGGAGAGCTGCTGAATAAAAAACTAAATAACTATAAAACCACAAACAATAAAAAATGAAAACCAATTGCAAATTGTCTCAGAATATCACTCTTTACATTATACTAAAAGTTAACTCAAAGGTGAACAACCCCTTTAAGTCATAATTATGAGTTTTAAAAGTCATAATTCATCAGAATTTTTTTTGCTTGCCCTAATGCTCTTCCATAGTATCTTTAAACCTTCTATTTAAAAAAAAAAAAAACAGAAGGTAAACTTGACATATATAGACTTTAGTATTACTACTGTGAGTACATACTTATAAAGTGCCAACATCATTCTACCATTATAAAATGATTTTAAGCCTTCTTCAACAGAAAAAAAAATAATTATAATAGTTGCCATTTACTACCAGCCACTTTATTGGACAGCTCTGTGGTGTTATTTATAATAAACTATTAACTATTAATATGTATTAGCCTTGCTTTTATGTACAGTAATGATGTTCCAGCATTCCTAGGCTGTAACAGTAAATAATCCAAATAACAAAATCTTTGGCAGTCTGT
The DNA here is from genome assembly GCA_024363595.1 of Xenopus borealis. Lineage (NCBI taxonomy): Eukaryota > Metazoa > Chordata > Amphibia > Anura > Pipidae > Xenopus > Xenopus borealis. Next base: position 26,881,789 of record CM044438.1, read on the forward strand.
CACAATTTATATCCCCCACCCAAAGCCATGCTGAGTCAGGCCCTTGCAGAGTTGCAAGTCTCCAGGGTCAGTATTAAAGTCTTTTGATGCATCTGGTAATTCCAACCTTCACCATTAAAGCTGAGTTTTCTAACTGTCCCTTGCTGATTGTTTGTGAAGGGCTGAGACAAGTAATACTATCCACAGGCATCACTAAGGTCAATCCCTGGCAGAAAGCAGTTTGATTTTATCCTGGAGAATGATGCTTGTATCACCTTTATTTTGATGTCTAAGCTAGTGTTATAAAAAGTACTGATAACATGGGATCAAGTGCTGACTTCTGAGCAGTCTATGCATCTCACCTAAAGCTGGCCATAGATGCGATGTCGCCAAACGACCGGATCTTTCCCCGATATGCCACTAACTGGCAGGGCTATATCGGGGTAGTCCAAATGTATGGCCCTATGGCCGACGATCGGATTACGGCTAGCACAATGGACTTCCGATGGGTCGGAATCCAACCTAATATTGGTCAGGAAGACCCGTCGGAAGCCCCTATACACAGAGCTATAAGCTTTCAAACCGGTCTAAACGACCGATATCGGCAGCTTTATCTGCCCGTATATGGCCAGCTTAAAGGAATTGTTCAGTATAAAAATAAAAACTGGGTAAATAGATAGGCAGTCCAAAATAATTTTTTTTTTAATATAGTTAGTTAGCCAAAAATGTAATGTATTAAGGCTGGAGTTGCTGGATGTCTAATATAATAGCCAGAATGCAACTTCCTGCTTTTTCAGCTCTCTTGGACTGGTTACCCTGGTGACCAGGCAGTAACCAATCAGTGACTTGAGGGAGGGCCACACAAACCATAACTGTTGCTTTTGAATCTGAGCTGAATGCTGAGGATCAATTGCACATTCATTGAACAGTTATGTTCCATGTGGCCCCCCTTCAAGTCACTGACTAACTCAAAGTTAAAGAGCTGAAAGGCAGGAAGTTGGATTCTGGCTATTATATTAGACATCCAGTCACTCCAGCCTTTATAGTTTGCATTTTTCCCTGACTAACTATATTGGAAACATTTTTATTTTGTGCAGCCTATTTATTTATCCAGTTTTCATTTTTACACTGAACTATTCTGTAGGGACAGAAGTAAGAAGTAAGTGCCTGAGTGTTCTACCCTAGACACTCAAGAACGGTTGTAAATAAGTTGCAAGTAACTGGTAACTGTTATTCTCTTATACAGTTTGATATGCATTTACTTGATCTTTCCTTTGCAGTATCCAATGTACCAGATAGATCTCAGGAGAGACTATCAGAAGTGGATGTTATACTGTTTATAACACATTGCATATGGTTTGTTTACAATATGGTACCCTTGCTGGGACAGAAGGGATTTTCCAAGGGGAGAATGTAGGGACCCATAAGTAGCATGGCCCTTATGGCTTCATTCCCTTACCAGTACCTTGTTACCTTGTTGCTGGGTTAAATCCCATGTAACATACTTGTAACAATTTATTGGCTATAGGTTGTGACCACTCCCTGCAGTGCTGTAACAAAAGTGCTTGCAGGGAGGGGCACTTCCTCTTTGGCCTGCAGCAGTTGATCTCGGCAGATGTTCCACTGAGCCTGGAGTCAACACGGCCCCAGAAGTGTTCGGCCCTAAAGGGACATCCACCTTTAGAGAAGTCAGGGATACAGGGACCCCGTGAACGAGGTAAAGCCAGTGTATAGGTTATATCTCTTTATAGCACTTTCTAGTGGAAGTGAGTCAGAGAGGAAAGCTAGTAAGAGCAGCTCAAGCTCCACCAAGGAGTATAGAAGGGAGTAGCTCTCCCCCAGGCTCTACTTTGCCTGTAGTGAAGGGACCACAGTACTGACAAGGGACTTCAGGCAGTGTTCTTAACCCTGATCCACGTCTGCTGTAGGGATCTGGTCCACATGAGGTACTGATATCCTGGATGGTGATCCTATCAACTCCAACTTGCTATTTCTACCTGGGTGTCTTTCCTTGCTGTATCTGCTACACCTCTGAATGTACCAATGTACCTGGCTTAAGATATTTCTACCTCAGTTGTGAGTATGATTTATTCTGTGGCGTTTTGTATCTAAATAAAGCCTGTTCTACCAGTTTGCAAAGAACCCCTGGCATCCAACAACTGTTATTTCACATTTCTGGCAGTATTGAGTTATAGTTCAACTACCTCAACACGTGTATTTTCCCCTTAGCGAAAGCCCTACGTGATGAAAGAGGGTCGCATGTAGCCCATGCTCTATCATTGCTAGTTGGTTTGGTCTAATACAGCCAAAAAGGGGTTACAATTCCTTTAAGTACTGACACTACATTCATGATGATCTGTCCCCATTTGCAGTTTAGGCCATTAAGTTACAGAAAAAATATAAATATATAAATATATATATATATATATATATATATATATATATATATATATGTTTAAAAAGCAACACATGTTAACTTCACATACTTATTAATAGACTTCCCCTTTAAAGGAACAGTTTGGTGTAAAAATAGTAACTGTATAAATAGACAGGCTGTGCAAAATAAAAAATGTTCCTATTATAGTTAGTTAGCCAAAAATGTAATGTATATAATGCCGGAGTGACTGGATGTCTCACATAAAAGCCAGAATCCAACTTCCTGCTTTTCAGCTCTCTTGGTTTCCACTGACTGGCTACCCTGGTGACAAGCTAGTAACCAATTAGTGACTTGAGGGGGGCCACATGGGTCATAGCTGTTTGCTTTTGAATTTGAGCTGAATTCTGAGGATCAATTGCAAACTCACTGAACAGTTATGTCCCTATGTGGTCCCCCTTCAAGTCGCACTAACTCAGAGTTAGAGAGCTGAAAAGCAGGAAGTTGGATTCTGGCTATTATATTAGACATCCAGTCACTCCAGCCTTTATACATTACATTTTTGGCTAAGTAACTGTATTAGAAATATTTTTTATTTTGTGCAGTCTGTCAATTAATCCAGTTTTTATTTTTACACTATACTAGTCCTTTAACAGACAGTAGTGCACAAGATCAAAGGCATTGGAGACAATCTCTCTATATTTGGAACCCAGTCTGTATTATTCCACACTGATACAATCAATCATCCATGATACCAGACAGAAAATTGCATATATATTATTATTATTATTATTAACATTTATTTCTATAGCGCCGACATATTTCATAGCGCTGATATATAATGCTTTGCACTACAACAGCAAGTGAGTTCCAATAAAAGATTGGATGAAAAAGTAAATATTGTTCTGCACTGCAACTGTAGGCATACTACAGGTATAGAGCACCTTATCTTAAAGCTCACAATTACAGGAAAGCCATTTACCATATCATTTTTAAAAATGATTTCCTTTTTCTCTATAATAATAAAACATTAGCTTGTACTTGACCCTGCCAAAGCAGTTTTTTTTAGCAGTTTTGAGTTATGGCGATGCAAATTATGGAAATGTCCCTTATCCAGCAAGTCCAAAGCATTTTGGATAGTAGATCCAATACCTCTACTAGTAAGCTGTCACAGTGAGCCATCACAGAGTGGGCTTGAATAATAATAAAGGGGAACTATTGCAAAAATGAAAATATAATATTAGCTTCATCATACTGAAATAAGAAACATTTTAAATATAACCAATTAAAAAGTATATACCTTTTCTGAAATAATCAAGTTTATATTCACTATTCCTCTCTCAGCATCTGTATCTTTTCATTCTGTTTTCATTCAGGAGTTGGGTGTCAGATGAATGATCCAATATATCTTATAGGGGACTCCTTTTGCCTAGAAGATGTATTAGATCTCACTCTATTAAAATCACCAGACATCATGTCTCTCTACATGCAGAATTTGTGCAAAAGGCAGTTATTTTGTTAGATTTTGTTTGTACTGGAATCAGTTATTTGAGTGACCTCTAATTCATCTGCTAGAAAATGGAGCCCCCCATATAAGGTATATTGGATCATTCATCCGACATTGAAAATCTGACATTCATCTGAAATTGAAGAGGCTTCAAAGGGTTTTTTACCCTCCTCTGGATCAACCATCGGTTGTGTCTGTTCAACCTAACATACTATGTTAATCATTTTCTCCCACAATAATAAATCTTGATATTTAGCTAATTGTTCGAACTAGCTTATTAATTTGATCAGTGTATGTATGCATGCATGTATATCTTTATTTGTAAAGTGTTAAAGAGCCGCATTGCTGTACAGTGCATAAAAGTAAAAATATATATATATATTTAAGTATACACGGAAGACAATTCACATAATAAATATATAAAGAATCATATCAGGACAAAGAGCTTAAGTGCTGTGTGGTAAGAGACATTGCCTGGACTGGCAATCTGTGGGTTCTGGCAAATGCCAGAGGGGCTGCTATAAGGTGCAGTCAAAAGTCAGTATTTAGTTGGCTGGTGGGGGCTGTTTGGGCCTCTGTGTACCTGAAATGCCAGGGCCTATTTTAATTCTCAGTCTGGACCTGCCACTGCCTCATAGAGCTTCCAGTCTAACTCAATCAAATGGATCTATTTCTAAAACCTCTATCAAGGTGTAATCTCCGGGATCAAACATTAATAAATAAAATATAGCCATGATTTAAAAAGGAAAAAAAACACCTTCCAAACACTTTTTTCAGTTTAGTTGTTTTCAGATTGTCCATCTGAAATAAAGACATTTTTCAACTGCTTTCCATGTTCTACTTTTTTTCCCCTAGCATTAAAGTTATCGGATTTGCCGCAGAAAACTAAGACTTTTTCGGATTAGATGACTAGAAACCTCAGATTTTTTTTGGATTTGATACCCGAAAATCACTAAATCTCCAGATTATTGAACAAAACGGAACATCTGCCATTGACTTGGCAGGACTGAGTTGGAGTACTTTTTTATTCTGACTTTTAACACCATCAGAGTTTAATAAATATAAAAAAAATCAAGTTTTTTTCAACAAAAAAAAGTTTTACCCTTTTAAAAGTCTGATATAAAAAAAATGGACTTTATTAAATAACCCCCTAATAGTCTCTTTAATATTGTGCAAGCAACGATGCAGTCATTTTGAAATAGTTTGTAATATGTTAGCTACAGAAACTTACATTGTTTTTACTTAATAAATTGCCCCTTTATAAAATTCTTGTAAATAATAATGATACAGTGGTAGCAAAGAAAAGCAACAAGTCCATAGTGAAAAACTGCTTCCAATATTCATTTTCCATAAAAAGGGATATTTTCTTCAAGGTCGGTCAGTAATATCAAGTAATTACCATTTTTAAAGGAAGTTTTACATAAGCAATATGACCACTGAGACCACTCAGACCTAATAAGTCAGAGCAGAGCTTTGTGGAGAGGGTTCATAATGGGTAGGATCCTCCCAACTGGCAACGTCCATGTACGGTGCCCTTGTAAATTATTTTATAGCTATTAGTGTGTGACAAGTAATTGCATCTATCCCTGAATATCATCCAATACAATGGGGCAAATTTACAAAATTCACGTGAAATGATCGAAATTCGATCGAATAGCGATCGTTCAAATTTTTCAGATATTCTAATTTCGAATACCATATTATCGAATAGATCAAATAGATCGAATGATCGTAAATTCGATCATTCGATGATCGAAGGAATCAAAATTTTTAAATTGTTCGACTACCCACTTCGCCAGTCGAAGAAGCCTAAGGGAAGCCCCCCATAGGCTTCTGAGACTTAGTCCTGCTCGAATGCCATTCGTAAGATCGAAGCGTTCGAATTGTACAAATTTTTTGGAGGCTCGAATGATATTTCACGATTTACTCGTGAAATCGAACGATTGGTATCCGATCGTACGAATTAATCGAGAAATTGAATATCGAGCAAAATGATAGCCTAAAAGTATTTGATAAGCATTTGATGGTCGAATGCTTATCGAATTTCAAGTAGGATCGAGGGAATTTTGGGGAATATTAGTAAATTTGCCCCAATATGTTATCTCTGCACTCACTAATATTAACATGTAATGCTGTACCTTTATTTGGGTGCAACCCTGCATGATGAACCCATCATAGTCAGCTTGATGTGTTCAGATTAAAACACAGCTTTATTTTAGAGACAGCAACAACCTCAATATATATATATATATATATATATATATATATATATATAAGAAACTATAGTAAGGATCTGCAGATATGTATGCAGGTTATTGGCATTTTTATGAACTATCTCAATGTAAAAACCTAAAAAGGTTCTTTTTCTTGTCTCACCAGTGATATGTAGGCCCTGGATGATCATACCCCAGGCCTACAGCTGGGGGTGGAGGTATCCAAAGGAGAAAATGGTAGGCAATCACAGATCCCACAAACAGGCATGTAAAAGAACCATGAACTTTATTTAGGCCACAAAGTAGATTAACACATAGGGATAGATTTACTATTGGTCAAATCTGAAACCTTCAAATTCGAATATCGAATTTGAAGGTTTTTACCGCAATTCGATTGATCGACAAATCGAATAAAAACGATTTGAACGATTTTAACCATTTTATTGAATTTTTTTTATTTGATCTAAAAAACTTTAAAAAAAAACCCTATGGGAGCTTCCCATAGGTTTTAATAGCAATTCAGTAGGTTTAATCTGGCGAACTAGGCAGCCGAATAAAAATTTAAAGGGCAAGTAATTAATCGACCATCGCATAGTCGAATGATGGAATAGATTTTTATTCGAATCATTCTAATCATTCAATTCGATCGAATTTTCTAAATTTAATGGTTGAAGTGGCCTTCAAAAATATTTTAAAAATTCTAATTCGAATCTTTTTGAAAATTCAATTGAATTTCTAATCATTCATGTAAATTTAGTAAATCTGCCCCTTAGAGTCTACAAAAAGCAAATATATTTATAACTTTTTTTAACTTAAAGCCAGATTGAATATTCCATTTCATCTCTCTTCTCTTGTTTGTGTAACCTTCATTTATAATAAGTTAGAATGAAATGAACAAAGGCTTTCCGTGTTTATTTATTTTTTTATTCAAAAGGAAAAATGACAATACCCTCTGTTGCTAGGTTTCTAAAAATATTATATTCAATCATGTAAGGCCTTAAAACATTATAAAAGACTATTCATGAAATCAAATCATCTTGCTATCTACTGGGTTCTGTGAGCTGTTGTACCACATTGTAATAAGTACAAGATGGTTACTGGAAATCTTTACTGTGAAAAAGAAATTGCTAAAATTAGAACTGAAATAGAAACTAGTGACCTCTTGCTCAGTTGTAGAACAGCACCACATAACATTTTTCTGGTGTGGGCAATGTTACTAATTCATTAAAAAACCCAGATTTAAGATGCATATAAGGGGCATGGTTCCTGGACACTTGCATGACATTTTCATATTTTTTTTTGCAACTTACATGCACCATTATAATTCATCACAAATGCTTAAATGTGTGTTTTTGTTGGGTAAGAAGACTGATACAGAAGCAAACTAGGACCTAAAAAGTACAATGCAAAAGCATGTACAACCTTTGCTCCTACTGGGTCTTGTAAGCCATAGCAACATGTTTTGCTTTAGATAGCAGAAAGACAGCAGCAAAGCTACCTGCCTAATGTCATGGTTTACGAACTAGAGAAACTTTGCTCCTCTTTTAACAGTGACCCCCAGGATTTCTGCCATATGGGTCAAATCTGTATGCTAATAGACACTGATACCTGCATCAAGTTTGGTATTTTTGTTTTCTCAGTAAAATGATAAAATACTTCTAAAACACTATTGCACCTGTATTATTTGGTTTTAGCTGTGTTCTTAAATTCAAGAATATATTGTCAAGTACTGGTAAACTGGTTTGACTGAGCACTGGTGATTTTAGCTGCTTCCGCTGTCTTAAGGTGGCCACACACAGAGAGATCCACTGTTGCCAGCTTTTATTAGCCAGTGTATGGCTAGTAAGGTTGAAAAAAAACACAGGTCCACAAGTTCAGCCTTTGACTCCATTTTTAATCCGTCTAACTTCTAGTTGATTAGCCTGTACAACTGATTCAGTGAGAGAGTTCCACATCTTCATAGTTCTCACTAAAAAAGCCCCTTCCAAATATTTAAGCCATACTTATTACTGCTCAGAAATCCATTCTCTAGGACACAATTTTGAATGTGAACAAGCCTTCAAATAATTTGCCCACGATAGATGTCAAATTTACTGGCCTATAATTGCCAGGCTGAGATCATAATTCCTTTTTAAATATTGGAATGACATCAGCTTTCCTCCAATTCATAGGTATTATAACAGATGAAAACTAATAGGGGCTGGTCTAAAAAAAGTTAAACTTTAATACAATACAAATTAAAAGGTTCTCTATCAAAGTAAACCTTAATAAGACAATTTTCCTTTTATTACATATCGCTTTGGAATACAATGAAACCTCAGTTTGATAGTCCCTGATTTTCAGTTTTCCTGCATATTACATCACTTGTGCTACCGCATTTTCCCGGATTTTACACCATTTTTTCTAATCTGCTAAAAAACAGGAATTCTACTTTATGTCCTTTCCCCAGTGTAAACACAAAACCCAACCATTAATAATAAAAAGCAAGTAAACAGCTTCTGTACAGTAGATTATATTTGAATCAGATTCTATTTATGGAAAAATGTTTGTGTGGTTACTACTAAGCAGAAGGAGTGCAGAAAGAGTGTTTCTTTAATTATCCTATGGAAAGTAGGGAACAGTTCGCTTTGCTCTTTAAAAATCAAAATCCTGTATAATCCTGAATAAACTGCTTTATCATTTTCTGCAAAATCATAAAGCACTGTAGTCATACAAATCACATCACTTCATATAACTTCAAAATCTAATCCTAATCTAAATCCATTACCCTTTGTTGAATAACAAAGTTGTGTCATTAATTCAGCCACTTATACTTAATGATGCCATTTGCAGGAATATTGCCAGAGAAACCAAGATTTCAGCAGAGTATTACTTGTGCTAAAACATTGTTATGGTCATTACAGCAGTGTTACAACAAGATGGCTTGCAGAAGAATTATTTATTTTTTTCCTTTACAAAGCACTTTGGTAGATTGTAGATTGTAGAAGATTTGCAAGATTTGAATGCAAATCAGCAAAGTTTATTTTGAATTTGATCTGAAATTCTCCAATATAGTTTCTATATATAAGCTATCATTTAACCATTAAGGCTGTCATTCAGGTTTCAACAGGGCTGTGGGACCCAAACTGGCATAGCAATTGACAGATAATGTCACAATCCAGTGTCGGACTGGGATACTAGGGGCCCATCAGAAAACCTTAGACCAGGGGCCCACCCAAAAACCTTAGACCAAGGGCCTACCAAAAAACCTCAGACCAGGGGTCAACTCTCAGTACTATTATCCTTCCTCTCCTCACTCATCCTCTATTTTCCTAGTCTCTTTTCTTTACATGCTATATCTATTATTCCATCTATTTAGACCCTCTGTTCTCATAGACATAGGGAATGGCCATGAAATAGGCTTAATGTTTAACCGGGAGTTTTCCTGGTATCCCGGTGGGCCAGTCCGACACTGTCACAATCTGTGTAGCATGAACCCAGGATGTTGTAAAGAAGAACTTTTAAGTGAGCGGGAGAGCCCTGCCGTTACCTGGTCTTCACCAGCGCCCTTTTGGGGACCCAAAACTTTCTGCTGTGGTTCATCAGAGAAAACCTGAACACAACAGAGCTTGATTCAAAAGATTGTATTGAAAAGGGTCAAACAGCATTATGGTCAAGGGCAGGCAAGGAGTCAGGGCAGGCAGCTTACAATGAGAATCAAGAACAGGTAAGGGTCATTAACCAAGAGACCAGGAACGATAACTAACTAAGGCTTTGGCACGAACTGTGGTAAACAGAGCCAGCTTGGGAAATGTTTACGAAAAAAGTCATTGTGCACAACAGAGAAGCAGAGTTTTAAAGCATATCTCTGCTACTCTGTGCCAGAGAGGCTACTCAGGTCTTGTCTGTGGTAGTGTAGATTTCCCAGGGGCAACAAATCCTTATGTACCCTTTACCTATCATGTGCCCCTCTTTAAGTCACTGACTAACTCAGAGCGAGAGAGTTGAAAAGCAGCAGTAGTGTTCTGGCTATTATGTTAAATATCCAGTCACTCCAGCCTTTATAGATTGCATTTTTGGCTAACTAACTATGTTAGAAACATTTTTTTATTATGTTCATTGTTATAATTAAGGAGAAATTGAGTTTCTTTGTAATTAATTGAGGGGAACAAATCTCCTTGTATTTTTTGTAAAGATTATAAACAGAACTTTTTTCTGGCATTTTTGGCATAGGTTCTGTTCATTTGGCTCATGTTGTAAAACTGTGTTTAAAAGTGTATAACTGAGCGATGGTTCCTTTACTTACTGGAATAAATACAAATATTAGCTATTGTCACGTGAGTGAAATATCTCATTAATTAACATATGTCTATGAAGATTCTCATGTATCCAGGTCATGATATACAGTATTTAGTAGTATTAAGTCAAAGGCAACTGGACAGTTTTTCTTGAAAACATTTGATTCAGATGATTGGTGAAATATTTTCAAGAAAAACTCTAAGGGGATTATTTATCAAAGACCCAATGCTAAAGACTCGAAAATACAGAGTTTTTTTATAGAATAAAATCTAACATTTAGAGGGGAAAAAAACCCTCAAATTTCACAGATTTATTATACAACAAGGCTGCAAAAAGTCAGAAAAATAATAATTAAGGTCAAATTTTATTTTGGTCTGACTTATTAAATGAAATAATCAGAAAAAATCAATTTTGATAAATAACCTTAACCTTAAATGTCCAGTTGCCTTTGACTTAATTCTACTAAATACTGTCAATAATACAGTGTCTAGCAGTGATAAATCTAAGTCGACTGTACTTAAAAATGTTCTTCAGTTCAGCTGAGGAATGGGGAATTCCTTATAATTTTTTTCTCTTAAGGTTAGTACAGGTATGAGACGTGTTATGCAGAATACTTGGGATCTGGGGCTTTCTGGATAATGGATCTTTCCATAGTTTGGATCTTCATACCTTAAGGGGCAGATTACTTGACCCACAAAGTTTTTTTAAAGGGCTTTTTCGATCGAATAGATCCATTTTCAATCGAATAAAAAATGGTTTGAATCGTTCTAAATGATTCTCCGTAAAATCCTTAGAATTGTGGGAACTTTTCACTTCGACCTTTAGTAAATGTGCCCCTAAGTCTTTAGAAATTCATGTAAACTTCAAATAAACCCAATATCCCGGTTTTGCTTTCAATATGGATTAATTATATCTTAGTTTGGATCAAGTACAAGGTACTGTTTTATTATTACAGAGAAAAATGAAATAATTTTTTAAAATGTGGATTATTTGGATAAAATGGAGTTAATTGAAGATTTCTGTAATTAGGAGTTTTCTGGATAACAGGTTTCTGGATAACATAACTATACCTGTACAGTCAACAACATCCAATCACAGTGGTTACATTGGACTTATTCAGGTATGTGTTAGTGGAAACTATCAGGCTGTGAAAGTGTGATGCAGTTAAAACTGTATCATGAATTCCATTGAGGCAGGTGTTTTTAATTTACATGCCTGGAAATAATCATTATTAAGGCTCCCCCACTCTTTGATGTATATTGCACAGTCCAAAAAAGCCAGTTTGTCCACTGAGTCTATGTGTTGCATAAACGCACAAACTTTGGGTGTTTTTATTTTGTCCTACCTGTCATATACATATCTGATCTATTCACTCGGTGTGGCTTTCCTTGAAAGTGTTCAAGTTTTTTTTTTTTCAAGTAAAAGTTGGCTACCATAGTAGACATAGGGAGATTTGTCACCTGCATTTACATCTGTGACGGCATGAAAACCTATGCAACAACAATTTTTAAACCTGTCTGATTGACTATAGGGATGGTTTCCTGCCAACAATTTATTTAATTGCTGGTGGAAAAACAGTTTGGGGAGATTTAAAGTGGACTGCAAATCTAACGTCTGCCAGTATACTTAGTCAGCTCTAGCCTTTATATTATCTGCAGCCTACCCTGACCTCAGCCTATTGCACTTATCTGCCCACTGACTGTCTTAAGGTGGCCATACACGGGCAGATAAACGCTGCCGACAGACTGTGTCGGCAGCTTATCTGCCCGTGTGGGGGGCCCTCCGACGGGCTTTCCCGATCGATATCTGGCCGAAAGTCGGCCAGACGTCGATCGGACAGGTTTAAAATCCCGTCGGATCGCGGCCGCATCTGTTCGTTGATGCGGTCCCGCGATCCGACCGCCCATACTGATCCGAACGTTGGGCCCTAGGGCCCACGATCGGATCAGCCCGATATCGCCCACCTCAAGGTGGGCATATCGGGGAGAGATCCGCTCGTTTGTCAACATCGCCAAACGAGCGGATCTCTTCGTGTATGGCCACCTTTACCTGTGCCTGTTATTGTTATTTAATATACCTGTTTGTTACCTGCCCTTGAGCTTTGACCTGATACCGACAACATTATTGTCTCCAGTCCTGACCTTGGCTGGTTGCTTCCTCCTACTAGTTAACTCTTAGTTGTGTATTCAGCTACCCGTAAGCTTTGGTGCAATCCTGCAAGGGATACTGCTAGGCGCCTATGATAGATTCACTGGTATGTCATTCATTAGTTGTTATTTAAAATGTGTTTAAATGTGAAAGTCGTAGTTAAAGAGAAAGTCGTCCCTTTTATATGCAGACTCTTTGCTACTTTTACAAAATAGTAAAGAACATTTTAAGGGGGATTATTTTGCCAGTCAATTACTGCTTCTGAAAATGTTTCTATTAAGGGATTATCATACAGGAATGAATTGTTAAGTATGTATCTTATTGTTCTGTTATGCATTGCTGGAAAAGTATTGAGCATGGAATTATCTCATAGAGACAGGCTTATTAAACAAACCTCTTAGTATTATTAATAATAGAAAATCCATGCATCTTACAGGACAAGAAGAGGTCCTGTAATGATTACTGCAAATTGGTTGCACATATTTGTCTGCTTCAAGATGAGGGTAAAAGAAAGAGGAAAAGAGAGTGGCATTCACTGCCTGCTGGAAGAAATTACATTCACTGTCATTGATAGGATATCAAAAACATGATACATTACAGAAATAGAATGGTATTTTAATGATAACTCAGAACATTAGAACTTTATTTTGTCTCCACGAAGTTACATTTCTGACTTTTTATGTGGTTTGGTGGGTGTTTCTCTTGGGACTACTATCCAATCAATGGCTGGATTATAACCAGTTTCATAAGTTACAACAAAAAACATGGCTCCCTTTCAAAGGGAGGGGTAGATGAAATGGAGACAAACAGAAGACACACAGCAAGCAGGTTGTTATAATGAGGGTTGTGCAAGTTAAGACAGTGCTCAATTCCCCGAGCACATCAACTCGTTGGTCACTTGCACCAATGTACTGCATAAGTGATTTGTAAGTGCTTACTTTAATGTAAACAATGTGACAGTCTCCAAGGAATAACCCAGAAATAAAATCCCTGTAATTTCTTCTTTGTACCTTAGCAAGGTGCCAAAGAGGAGGGTATGTGTAACCTGCACATACACATACTTATGTTATAATGTTTAAAGCCACAAGAGAGCAGGTAACACCTGTGGAAATTTTGAAAAATATTCACACTGGCAAAATGGTGCCATTCTTACCTGAATCCATCAACAAAAATGTACATTAAATAGATAAATGAATGTATATAATTTAATTAAATTACATGTGGATTTGAATAGTTCTCTCATGTTTTTGGCATACAAATTCTTTTTAGCAAGCAGGTAGTTTTCATGTGATAATTTTTCTTTTTTTCTGCCTAAGGTGGTATAAACCTTGTTTCAAAAAGTTGCTACAATGTTTTGTGCAAGACTATCATTAAAAGTGCTACTTGAGTGCTACCATGTAAAAATATTCAGTGTGATGCAGACTTTAAAAAGGGGTACTGAATACAAGGCAAGTGTGTTGCTTGTTACATCCCTTTGTTTAGTTTTAGTTACTAAACATGCATATGTTCTACACAGAGCATTAAGCAGGCAGTAATTATTGGGTTCCATGTGAGCAACCTACAGAGATTGCCTATTAACTGTTGCTGATCCTGAAGTTACCCAACAATGTAAAGGACCAATGACCAAATATAGTAAAATAAGTGTTTGCTGGTCCACATTGCCAGATACACAGGTTAGTGCCATAGCAACAGTATTACAGTATTCTGCATAGTAAAACTTAATATCATAATGTATAATTTCTGTCAGTTTTCTCTGAGAGTAGAATAAATTGTGCATGTTACTTCCTAATCCAAGGTACTGCATGTATATATGAAGGTAAGAGTCCAATTTCTTTCTCTATGATCTATGTTGAACCATAAAGAGTGGTTTTTTTTAAGGAAAATGTCTTAACATGGTAGAATATCTAAATTTAGAATTCTAAATTCTAAATCTAAAATTAAATTTTTATTAAGTCCCACAACTCAGGAGAGGAGGGTGACTTTTTTATTTGAGGGGTTACCTATAGATGACTTTCCATTAGTAAGTTTATAAATAAATATATAACAGTTGGCCTCTTTTTGGGGAGGCCAATCAAAATTCTTTACTAGTCTACACGTATGCCTCCACTATTCGTCTCCTAACTTGTTATTCAAACCACAAAAACCCACGACATGTATATTCCAAATTAGTGACAAGAGCCCCAACTAGGACAGAATCCTCCTCTTATTTCATTCTTGTTAATTTAAGGGCAACTTGCAAACATATCATTTATGTAAGGGTCACTGTAGATATTACAGCATTACACATTATTTATATAGTTTGACATTAATATTTCTGTAGTGAAAACATTAATTTTGCATCAACTGTAGGCTATTGAATATATTAAGTGTTTAATGTAAAAATCTTGTAAACAAACATTGTGCTATCGTGTAACTCTGAGTTACAATGACAGCAGAAATTTTATAGGCAGTAGGGTCTGAAAATATGCGTTTTTGCATCTACATCTGAAAACCAAATGGGATTGTTTTTTTTTTTTTTTTT
>CM044438.1:26896908-26932257 GCA_024363595.1 Xenopus borealis
TTTGTTGTTCCGTTTGTGTTGAGAGTTCTTCGAAAACACATAGCTCATCCATTTTTATGAGCCAGTCTTTTACTGATGGTACGTGTTGAGTCTTCCAGTGTAAAGGGATAAGGCTTTTTGCTGCATTTAATAGAAAGGGTTCTAATGATTTTTTGAAGGTGGATATAGGGCTTTCTATATGGAACAACAGGCAGTATGCAGGGTTTCTGTCTATGCTAATATTTAATATCTCTTCAGATAGTGAGATGATTTGTTCCCAATAGGGTTTTATCTTTGGGAATTCCCAAAATATGTGTATCAAATTGCCTCTTGCTCCATGGCACCTCCAGCATGTCTCGGATGCCTGCGGGAATATCATCTTTAGCTTTGCCGGAGTTCTGTACCATTTGGTAAGTATTTTGTAATTTAGTTGTTGTATCCGGTTGCACCTTGAGCTACACATTAGTTTTAGTATCATATTGCCGATCTGTTCCTCTGTTGCCGTTAATCCTAATTCTGTAGCCCAGGATTGTATGTAGTGTAAATTATATAAATTTTCTGTTGTTTGTAAACATTTGTATAGTTTGGACAGATTATGTCGTGGTGGTTCCTTACTGGTACAGTATTTTTCAAATGTTGTCATGGGTCGGGACAGGGTTGTTGTGCCTCCTAATGCTCTATAATAGTGTGTGATTTGTGAGTATTTATAATGGTCAGCTGCGGTGAGAGGTTTAAGACGCTTGTCTTTGGGGCCAGGCCAAGGGGTCGGCAGAGTAGGCCTGTGCCTAGAGCTCAAAGCTGGTGGGGGGTTTGCCAGGCATGTACCTGCTCTGTAGCCTACCCCACGTCTCTCCCTGGAGCTTCCTATTTCACAGAAACAGCACGGGAACTGCCTGACGCCTCCCACCCTGTCTTCTTGCCAATCATAGGGATGTTGCCTTTCCCTGTCTGATAGCCAATAGCAATAGGAGGGCGGGACGTGAGGCAGCTCACTGTGTGAAGGGAGAAGCAGAGGCTGCGGGCTGTTCTCTCTACCCGTGCCGGCCCATTCCATTAGTGAGCAGAGCGGCCGTTCGGGAAATTGCCCGAATCTGTATATTATCAGTCCGGGCCGGCCCATGGGACCATTTCCAGGTTGGCGGCGGGTTCGGGTTGAGCTCTTCTGCCAGCTTTCCCCTTCTGTGACTTTACACTACTGGCTTCCGACTTCTGGCTTCCTGTGGCCAAACGAGCAGATCTCTCACGATATGCCTACATTCAGGTGGATCTTAATGGAGGCGATACGGGAGGTCAGATCGCAGGATTGCATACACGCAGAGATGCGCCAGATATCAATCGGGGAAGCCTGTCGGGCTGTCAACAGCTTTCATTGGCCCGTTGTATGGGGGCCTTAAGATAACTGGTAGCTCAATCTCACGTGAGCCTGCAGCTTTCTTTTAGACAGAGGAGAAACTGCACACACCATGCTTCTCTTGCTTCAAGAAGGTATAACTTTATTGACATATCTGCATTAGTGGACAAAGATCATGTCACATGACACTGTATCAGTATCAGATTACTATGAGAGCACAACATTTCTTAACACTTCTGTTTTATAGTTGCCTCTTTTGTGACAGGGATGTGTGGGTCTATAAATGGAAGGAGGGTGCAGGCAGGTGCGGGTAGCGTTTTTCTCGACCTGCGCATCACTACTAAACATGTCCATAGCAAGGCCACCTGCAACTTATTTCTCATTCCCCATTTATAGGCCAAAAACAAAACTTTACCATTATACCATATGTCTTTGCAGAAAATATGAGCAATGCAAAAATCATATCACTAAAAAATATACTTCACACAGCTAACAGTGCTATTGCAAAGTAAAGCCATACTTCTCAGCTCACTCACTCCAAATGGAACAAGTGGGACTTTAGGGACACATGGAACATCTACATCTCCCAAAATATTATGCTAAAGCACATTGAGCTTGAATTCTGCAGGTATGTGAAATTCTGGCATTGTTGACAAAACAGTGGTTAGTGCAGGATTTTGCATTTCAAACTAATGTAATTAATTACCTCCATGGTATATTTCTACTAATTTATAACTATTTCTTATGGTATGGTAAGTTGTTTTTTTTTGTATATTTTATATAGAACACTGTAACATAATAAATATCTATAATTAAGCTCACTTTCCCTGTACATTGCTGTTTGCCTCTAAATGAATATAATCTTAATTAATCTCTAACATCAATGTAAAATAATATATAGATACCTTGTTCAAAGCAGTATCATTTACTAATGAACATGAGCACTATTATATAAACTGGAAACAACATGGTTAATGCATTTGTAAGATAAAATAATATTCCTTGCTAGCAAAATAGTTTACAGTAACCAAAATAGAATGTACCAACCATGCATTTAAAGCACACAGGTACTATTTAATTATGTGGCAGGAATCTGAACTGTAATTATACAGCCATCTGCTCCAGGAATATTCAAATTCATCTCCTCTTAAAAATGTATTTATGCTATATCACTTGTGAACCTGTAAGAGGGAGAGATTTAACAGTTTCCAACTGTACAATGAATGGGAGGTATAGAGGAGGGAAGAATATGTCAAAATATCATGGTGTAATACAATAAAATAAGCACCTATGAACTGCGTTTATGCACACTAATGAATCATTTTAAATGCTGTGAGCAAAGGTAAAGCAAAGAAGTGTTTATAAACTTATGCTACATTCCAGCTGTGATGGACTGGAAATTAAAGCTTGTACAACACACATTCAATATATCTTACTAGACGGACGGTGTATAATGCACAAATGTATGGGGGTTACTTATCAAAGTCTGAATTGTAATAACTTTAAAAGTTTTTTTTACTATAAAATCTGAATTTTTAGTGTGAAAAACCCTAAAATTTTTTGGTATATATTAAAGCACAGGGAGCAAATAGTCTGAAAACAAAAATGTGGAATCTCAGATCTGCTGAGGCTGTATATAAGTCAATGGGAGTGGTCCCTATCCTGTTTAGAAGTTTCTTTGGTCTGCTCTGGAGTTATTCCAAAAATCTGACTGATCGGGCAAAAATCTAAAAAATTTGTACGATACAAAAAAATTTGTACGATACAAATTTTTACAGTTTTTTGGGTTTCTCCCTGAAACCATTAATTTGTGCTTTTTTTAATAATAACTAAGGTCAAATTGTGGTCCACATTGTAGTAAATTAGCGTTGTCTCAGCGAATTTTCACCTAAGGTTCGAAAATACACTAGCAACAGTCTCTTTCAAGAATAAATTGTTGTCTACACTTGTTATTGTTACTGTCGCAATAGTAAAATATCGCCACTCTCTCTTCATTTATATGGGATTTTTAGCGGTCTGTTTATTAATGGGTGAAAATTAGAGTTCCCTTTTTGAAACTTACACCACTATAAATCCCATAGGAATGAATAGAGAGTGACTGTATTTTACTGTATTGAGTTCTAATTTCACACTTTCCTAATTCAGCCCTCATAAGTATATATGCAGTGTGTATGGTTTTAAATTGGGCTACGTTTTGAGAATGTAGCATTAGTGTAAACAGGACAGATAATGCAATAAAGAAAAATACATACATTGAAAAGATAAGCAGTAAAAAATATTTAAGAAGCACAGGAGCACAGAGTTTCCAGGCCCACAGTACTTGCATGGGTAACTCACATGCGCAAATAATCACACTATCACCATTCATTACATTGCTATTAAACCTGGGAATTGAAGGATAACAGTGAAAATTTAATTACATGTACAAATATGAATAACAATTATATGATTCGGTACATGAACAAGGAATGTCCATACAGAGCTTACACCGTATTCTATCAGTCTATTTAATTATGCATCGCCTGGATAAAAGTCTGTAAATTACCATAAAGGAGCAGCATATATGAGAGACATGAAATAGGAAATAGAGGGCTGTCTGTCCCTAGAAATTTGCATTTCGTTCAGGATATTCTTTAAATTCTGCCAGACAATCTTACCAACATCACAGTATATAGTTTATGCTGTTTTACTGTTGATACAAACAGAATTCAGTTTTGATGTGTTGGAGTTTTGAGTTTCATAAAAAATGTACATGGATTGCCCAAAAACGGCAAATTAAATCTAGAGTAGTTTAAAATGTGGAGCAATATGGAAGCTCTCACTCATGTCTAAATAAAAATATGTAGAGAGAAGGATGTGGTCTGGCCTCAAAATATGCAATTACTTTAAGGGAGTTTATTTACCCTTTAAGACATAAGGTATCCAACATATGTGAATAATCTTAACTCATTACTTATTATTTTTCATGGAGACAAGAAAACTTATCTGGAGAAAAAAAAATGTGTTGATGAAGATGATGTGTACAAACAGCTGGATATAGTTATTGATGTCACCAAAAAAAGGCCTAGACAGTAGACTGCATAGGAAATGATAATGTGAAATAAACATTTTTTTCATATGGAATTTGTCTAATCATAAAGCTAATTACATATAATGGACATACAAGTGTGTGTTTGGATTGTTTGTTATCAAAGGAGAGGAAGTGTGCCCAATCTGGTATGATAAACACCTTCCGTTCATAGGCATTGCTCAACTCTTGTCATATGTAACCATTTAAATGCAGGCTGAAACAAGCCACACGACAAACAGAGAGAAACTGCAAGTGGGGTAAAACCACAGAACAGTATGTGGGCTGTTTATTAAGTGGAAATGAGCTAAATAAATTATTTATCTAGCTTTTAAATGAAAAAAGTATAGGTTATGTCACAGCAAAGCATACTTGCATGTTCTACAGACTAGGCAGGGCTGGTTTTAGTAAGGGCACAGATGGCATCTGTTCCCATCATCAGTGAAATGACCCCTTTGGGGAAATCATAGAAGTACAAAGAAATATAAATGTTGTGTAAGGTTTGCCAAACTTTGACATTTTCAGTAAATACAGGAAAACAAAAACTGGAATGCTAAAGCTAGGATTCTGGGAGTTGTAGTTTGACAACAGCTGGAGTGCTGAGAGCTGGGCAATCTCAAATGAAGGACCAACTGCATTGCCAGTTAGAAAAGGATAGATAGGAGAAGGGAATGTTATAGGGAGGAGGTGGAGGAGAAACCATAATAGTCTACAGAAAGCTGATGCAACAGTATGCTTGCTATGGAGAAGTTTTAATAATATGTTTTATGTAGTAGTGCAAAACATATTTATAAGCAGACCAATGTTGGCTGGTTGCTATAATCTCCTTTAAACTGGCCATCAGTGTCTGACTTGTTTTGGTGTCTTGGTCCCACCAGGGCTACAACTTCAAAGGCCCACCTCCTTATGACGTAAACCCACCCCCACCCCCGCATCCAGCTTTTAACTACCTCCTCCTTAATTTTATGGCTGTAATCAGGGAGCAAGCTTGGGTCAGCAGGGCCCATGAAGGCAGGAGCCTGTCTGGGTCTTTTGTCAAACGTCCCATTTGCCCAGGCCAAACCTGCTGGTTATACACTGAAAAATAATACTCATTTTGATAATTACACTGTTACAATGTTAGTAGAATTTGTAAAATTAGAGCCAGGTAATCCATACAGTCCTGATGAGTGATGGGCAAATAACTTTAGTAGGCGCAGTGAATTTACGCAATTCATCGCCAGTGGATATATTTGTGAAACTGCAGTGAAAATTTGCAGGCGAAATATCCGCCAAAAATGTATTGGACGCCAATAACTTCAATGCATTCGGACAAAATAGGCAAGCATATAAAAATGTGCGACAAAATTAACGCGTGTCAAAAATATTTTGACGCCCATTGACTTAAATGCGTTTCATGAATTTTTTGTGGGACAAATTCGCTTATCACTAGTCTTTATCATTTAGTGCTGTATACCACAGACGACATGTGACCCATCAGCATGCACATGTATTTTTACTGCATGCCTGTGGTTTTTTTTAATTTATAATGATAAACTGTTTCTACCCACTTCTTGAAACCATTAATAGTACAGTAAACTTGGGTTCACTAATAAACAAATATGCATTGTCCATACAGATATATATTTTCACCAGTGGGCAACTGTAGATAGATGAAATGTAAATGAAAAGGCACATTAAAAAATAAATCCAATTGTGATATTCCAACCGTCTTACATTAAGGCAAGGGCTGAATTGGCCTGAAAAGCTGAAACTTTATTCTTAAGCAGTCGTTTCCATCTTTGTCGAATTTACATCCATATGATATCTGTCTTGTTTAATTATAAGCCTTTATATTCAAGTAGAGGCAGATACTCCCAAGCACTGTGGCTCCTTTTAAAGAACGAGATCTTCCATGCAGCTGTGTTTTGATCAATTCTTTTTCTATCCCGGCAGGAAGAGAAATCACCTTTAAGACATGACAGGACGCTTGCAAGTTATATTCAGATGCTCCCCCTGCCAAAGAACAAAGGAGGCAATATTTTAGTGCAAGAATAAATGTATAAGACACCACATCTGCAAACATAGCCTTGAAATATTCTCATGCTGAATTAGAATTAGCTAAAAGTAGACGTGCCTGCTGCTGAAATCCTTTAACAAACAAAGTCTGATTATTCCTTTAATATTTTGTTTAAAGTGTCACTAGTTATAAAACATGGAAGGGATAGGATTCATGCAATGTAGAGGGGAAATAAAAGTAATGAAAAGTAGTGTGCATATATTTATACATATCTCAAATCCTTCGGGGACAAATTCACTAAAGCGCGAATCATCTAACGCTAGCGCTAATTCGCCAGCATGACGTCATTTTGTAACTTCGCAAATTCACTAATACAATAGATAGGAGTTTGAAAAGTCCCAAAAAAAACGCTGGCGTTTTACCTTTTGTAGGGTGATAGTCTGAAAAAAAAGCAAAATATTTTTGGGGGGTTACCCTCCTTCCCCCCTACATTTCCTAACATATGGCAACACAACTATACAGGGGACACATGTTGAGGGCAATAGGACAACTTTATTTTATTTATTAAAGGTTTCCTGGGCTTGTGTAGTGGAATGTAGTGACTGTAACATATACTTCTATTATAGTTTGAAATTTGCGCCATATGCAAATTAGGCATCGCTAGCGTAAATGCACTTTGCCTGGCGAAGTAGCACTAGCGCAACTACGCTACCATAGCACTTGAAGTGAATTTGCGTAGCGATGGCGAAAATTCGCCTGGCGAAGTGCAGCGAACGTTAGGGAAGGCAACGCTAGCGCTTTTTCGCCGCTTAGTGAATTTGTCCCTTCATCTCTAGGAAGAATTATAGTAGAGTGGATAGCTTGCACAGATTTCTAAATAACAGATCCCACACCTATATAACATGCCAAACATGATGTTTTGCAAATTGCAGTTGGGCCTTATGAATAGTAACAATAATACATAAATTAAATATGTTCTTCAATTTGCCATATCAATTACCTGTCTTAAAAGGTATGTTTACACTCCTTTTCACATGATAAAATAGGCTATGTGTTACCTTTGAATGAATTTAATCTCTGTCTCCCTTTTGATATGCAAGTGTTTGTTATGCATTGTAAATTCAAAGAGATAATTCTAGCCTTTAAAAAGAGTGTATTTACTTGGCATTGGCTGAAAAGTCAGTAGCAAACACAGTAAACATACACAAGCAGCTGGGCATAATTTTTTAATGACATAAAAAAAAGATGCACGTTTGGAATTAGAATATAAAAAAGGTTACAGCAGCAGAGAAAGGAATTTTAACAAGTTATGCGTTGGGCTCAAAATATCAGTAAATAAAAGTAACTCTTAATAACACGAAGAAATGAATCAGAGAATAAAATAAATGGGATAGTGTGCCTTTAACAGATTAAAACCACTTTTACAGAATTGTTATGGACTGTTATATACCTTGGCACTTTAAATATACTTCATCAATATTATCATTAATAATAATACGTGTATGCAACTTAATATTGGAAACCAATGATCGAGAGAGTTCAGATATACAGTACTGCAATTTTTCATGATATATTTAAATACACAGCTCATCCTTTGGACAGTTCATATGTGATGCTAACTAATCTATTTTACATCCACGTTGAAAACAATATATATATATTTTTTTTTTTAATCATTGACTTATTGAAGCTTTGAGGCATCATGCTCCACATTACATAAAGATCCGTTAGCTGGAAGATGACAAATTCCAAGCAAGCTTGGTAATAGATTCCCTATAATTTATAGCAATTGGTTTCCACACATCTACTGACACAAATTGAAAACATGTAATTTATTTCATTACAGTTGTGATTTTTGCATAGATGATTTTGAGAAGACAAATTAGTTTCTAAAGGACTCTGCACACACACACTGTACAAACAACAGTGACATGTATAGGGGTCACCTTTAGGCCATTAAAATGATTTACATCAAATTGGACTGCTATAAGTATTGATGTTTTCAGAACACTTGAAGGTAAGATTTTGCTTAGTTGGGGATGGTGGGCATATCCTATGACCACTGTCTGCTGTCAATCTCTATTAACTGAATTCATACAGACTGGATTTTTTTGTTTGTTTGTTTTTTACAATAACACTGGCCCTAGAAAAGTGAGAAAAGCATTGAATGGTGCACCTGTGTTGAAATAATAGGTATCCAATTCCAGAAAAATAAATAAATGCTTAGGCAGGACAATAGCACCAGAACACACACTGACCTTACAGAAACGACTGTGCTCTGGCATTCAGAGATATATATCTCAGGTTTCATCTGATAGAACATAATACATATAATGCTTTGCATGCAAGCTTTTGGGCTTTTTCTTTGAAAATCCCTGTGTTGCTGCCATTGTGCTTTACAATAACTGCATTCCTCCCTCTACTTGAACGTACTATTGTTTTTTTGTTTTGCATTTAATCAGTCCCTACTGAACTGCAGGTTACATTCTAATTTCTGTTGCTACAGGTAGTTTACTATACACACACACACACACACACACACACACACACACACACACACATATACACACACACTAAGTTTTGGAGAAACTGGGCGAAGCTTCAATTAGTCTGTTCTACTCTGTTGTTGTTTTTTTTTCATTAAGAAAGAAAATAATCACCACACAGTAATTCAAGGAGCAAAACCAAAAATAAAGATTTGTTAAATTCATTTTTTTTTGCATGCTACAAAAGTGACATATGCAAATAAGAAGTGCAAATGTAAGCGATCTTATCCAGTTATCTGAATTCTTATAAATAGTAATAAGGCATTGGGGCGAACCCCTTTATCAAGCATCTTGATAAAAGGGTTCACCCCGCAACGTTGCACGTTCCACAGAATAGTGATTGCCAATGTACTTCTATGCCTTGAACCTGTGGGGGTTGCCGTTCCCTCCTACACGGTGCACCAGGCTGTCTCTTGTAAGGACACTACGGGGCAGATTTACTATTGGTCGAATTTCGAATGAAAAAAAATTAAAAATTCGACCATGTGAAGTAAAATTATTCGAATATCGGATTCTAAGGATTTTACCGAAATTCGATCGATCGATTAATCATTCAAATCGATCGATTTTTTTATTCGATCAAAACTAATGGTCCCCAATTCGGCAGCTTGGATCTGGCGAACTAGGTGGTCGAACAGGGGAAGTACTTCGACCATCGAATAGTCGAATATTCGAATACAATTTTATTTGAATATTCAAATTCGAATATTCAAATTATTCGAATTTGAATATTCGAATTATTCGAATTTGCATAATTTGCATATTTGAATTTTATGCAAATTCGATCGAACTTCGAATTCTTCACACGAATTTTGTAAATCTGCCACTACGAGTGTGCTCAGCTACACTATTCTCCTATCTTATAAATAGTTATACCCATATCTTTAGATCTTTCAAACTGTGAAAACTTTGCTTATATACCTGTTATCCGCTTTGGTTATGCAAATCCATTATAAAGAAATACACTAAGGAATTTTGTTTTAGGGCATAAGCATAAATCCAAGATGAATATAACAATATTACCTCTAAGTAGCGTATTTTGGCAGAACACATGATTTAAAGCTGTTTCATCTGTTGAATATCAGAAATATTTATTCACATACACACATCGCTCCCTGCTCTATAGTAATTGTGAGAGATATATTGCTGAATGGTTCCTGATGTGGCACACTTGTTCCATCCATTTTATCCATCCTCTCTCTAGCTCCAGGGAGGCTGAAAAAGCATTAGATCAATACAATGTCTTGAGAACAGTCGCCCACAGCAGAATCATTTCTCAAGGTGGACATTGATGCTAAAGAACCAAATTGACCCTTTCACTGCCAATGACAGTGTAGTAGCTTCATGATCTTTGATAACATTTTATACTTATTTTTGGGCTACATCTTTGTATTATTTAAAGAGAGTGTTTGTTAAATTTAGTTCTGTTCACCATCCATTTACCAATAAAGTGAACACGCTCACTAAGCCACAAAGAACCATATAAATTAATTTTACTATTATGCACCCTTCATAAATCTCAATCCAATTTCAATAATTCACATTTAAACTGCTCATCTGGAGTAAATGGTGAACCATGTGCTGCACCTGGGTTCACAAATGCTTAACACAATATCCAGAGTATTGTCCCAAGCCCCTAGCTATAGGTGAGTCACGATCAGTAGGAAGTATATTGATGAGCACTCCAATCACCCGTAGAATTTAAAAGAAGCAAAATTTGGGATTTGATGTTTAATAAGTTAAAAATAAAATTTTTCTTCTTTTAAATTCCAGGGGTATGGAGTGCTCATCAATATAATGTAGTTCCTATATCTTTGTGTTAAACAAAAACCTCAGACTTTGCCTCCTCCTTTAGAATGAGGAGGGCTTATTAGTATGGGATGCTCCAAAGAACAGTGGCCCTGGATTACAAGATCTATAGGGACCTATATGAGGGACCTCATTAGTAGCCATAATGAATAATTTTGAATATACAGTATTATGCTGGGGTAGAGAATACACAGAATCTTTGATCCCTGAAAAGGATCTGTACAGGTACTGTCAGCGATTCTAATGAAGATGCAGCCTGAGGCGGCTCCTCAAATGCCGCCCCTATCCTCGCCTGCTTACCTATCGGGAGGGGGGGCATCCAAGGCAGGAACACTAGTGCGGAGAGCGCAACTGCTCTCTCTCGCACTAGTAATGCTGAATTTCCCATTTTAAAACCGGAAATTCGGCTCTTATAAGTACCAGGAGTGGCTTTTTGCTGCCCCTGGAAACTTATCTGGCGCTACTGCCTGAGGTGAACGCTTCAGCTCGTCTCATTGGCGGAGCACCCCTGGGAACTGTACAGATATTGGATCCATTATGTGGAAACCCATTAAAGAAAGCTCTGAATTACGGAATGGCTGTCTCCAATAGACTTTCTTATAATGAAATAATTCAAATTTTTAAACATTATTTCCTTTTTTTCTGTAATAATAAACAGTACCTTGTACTTGATGCAAACAATTGAAAGCAAAACCAGCCTTTTCGGTTTATTTAATGTTTACAAGATTTTCTAGTAAACTTAAGGTTTGAACATCCAAATTACTGAAATATACTTTATCCAGAAAACCCCAGGTTCAGAGCATTCTAGATAATAAGTCCCATACCTGTATTGAAATTAACACAATGTAAGTTAATAGAAGGATTACCAATTTAGAAATCCCCTTTCCCAAAAATAAACATACTGTATGCCAACTGGTATCTTTTTTTTTACCAAGTGATAGTCGTTACCTTATGGTAAAAATATCCAATGGTTTGTAAAATTGCCCTTACATGTCTCCTTTAAGGGAATAGTAGACCACCACATTGAACATAAGTGTAATGCATAGGGCTTCTGCTGAAAATACATTTGCCTATTATTTTAATCAGGTGAATGTATGTATTTGTTATCTCTTGAGTTAAGCAGAGTTAATACAGAAAATGAAACTAGCATGACTTTGCAATGCATCATGGTGGCTTAGGTTTCTTTTTGCCTTGCAGTGCAATTAAGAACTAATCAAACTGGACAATTATCTTCAAGGAGTTTGTATATTCTGCCTGTATTTACATGGGATTCCTCCAGGTAACCAGCTTCCTGAAACAGAAATACAGTTAAACTGGCCCTTGATTAAAATGACCTTAGTGTGTATGTTGTATGAAAGCTTTGTTGTGGACTGATGTGAGATTTGAACACTTGAATATAAAACATCATGTTAAAAGAAGAAATGATTATAAAATTATATTTGCAATCCATGCAGGATTTCTCAAAATTTTCCAAAAAAAAAAATATCTATATTGTCCCCAGAGATATAGAAAATAGTGAAAGCTCACTTGTACAATGCAGATAAAATAGAGGCACAAGATGTGACATTTAACCCAATTTAGAGTTGGTGCCACAGTAAATTTGGAATATAAGATAAGCAAGAAATCTTTCTTTCTTGGACCCTAGCGCCAGCAATGATATCCTGGAGCTTGGCAGCTGTGAAACCTGTTACCATCCACAGTGGTTAAACTTATATTCTAACTGCAGTTATACTTACATAAATGTTTCTAAACAACTTTTGGTTCAAAATACAACAAATTACTGTAGTCTTAGGTTTGTTAAGTGTACTGTTTTTAAGGAAAGGAATGAAAGGTGAGATTCAGATGGTAGAAGTCTTAAAGTAGAAAAATTACCTGAAGCCAAGTTGAAATAATTATTTAAAGGAGAATTCAGCCGTACTGTAAACCTACTCTGCGTAGACCAACCTCCCTCCTCCCCCCAGGCTAGCTTCCACCCCAGGCAAATGCCCCAAATGTTTTACTTACCCCTCCATGCAGATTCTGTCCTTGGGAACTGCGCGTTTTCACAAATATTTTTGGAAATTTATGTGACGCACATGCACAGTTGTTAATCACTGGAAATTTACTCCAGCTGCACATCCGTGAAGAAAAGAAGATGGTGCCCATGAACTCCCAAGGACAGAATCTGCACTGAGGTATAAGTAAAAATTAGGGGCATTTTCCTGGGGGGGGGCAGCTAGCCTGGGGTGGAGGAGGGAGGGGATATATGCAGAGTAAGATGGTAGGGTTTTTTTTACTGTATAGGTTAAATTCTTCTTTAAAAGGGTTGTTCGCCTTTGAGTTAACATTAGTGTCATGTAAAGAGTGATATTCTGAGAGAATTAACAAGTGGTTTTCATTTCTTATTATATGTGGGTTTTTTTTTTAGTTATTTAGCTTTTTATTCAACAGCTCTCTGGTTTACAATTTCTGAAATTTGGTTGCTAGGGTCCAAATCCCCCTAGCAGCCATGCAATGTTTTTTAAAATAGTCTGGTATATGAATAGGAGAATGGCTGAAGAGAAAAATGAGTAATAAATAATAGCAATAACAATACATGTGTAGGCTTTTGGAGTATTTGTTTTTTAAATGGGGGTCAATGGCCCCATTTAAAAGCAAATAATTAAGAAAACTATAAAACATAAATAATGAAGACCAAATGAAACATTGCTTAGAATTGGCCATTCTATAACATACTAAAAGTTGACTGAAAGGTGAACCACCCCTTTAATCACATGATAATGCTGACAAATTATGGGTAGAAAACTACATAGGATGAAAGAGAAAAAGTAAGTTTGCATTAGGCTTAGTTGCAAACTGACTTGCTTTATAGGAAGATATTTTCTATTGCACTATATTCCCAGTCACTATCATAACAATTTTTACAAATGTCACAACTGACATTTTTTAACCACGTCCAAGAGAAACAAAAACATTTTGTATCTTATTTTAGTAGAAGCTTTAACCAGAAATAGGGATCTTCTGGATTTCTTATATCAAACAGAGTCTATTACATGTTCAAGTAAATGAAAACCTTAAGAACAGTGTCCGTAATACAGTCTTGTTTGATATATATCAACATAGACACTGCATTTGAGAAAAGCTAATTTAACCATTGCCAAGGATGAGGTGTTCTAAGATACAAACACCTGACATACAGTAACTAGGTCATTTGATACAGTCCATTGCCACTGAATTAGATAAACATCTTCCTGTGTTGGAGCCCCAATAAGAAAGATCACATTCTGTTGCTCACTGACCAAAATGGAAAAATCTCAATCAGTACATCTGCCAATCCAGAGTAGAATATATATAGAATATTTTAAAAATTTGGCAATTCACATGTCTGGCAACACTGTAAAAATGTGACCTTCCTGTCTGAGAGATAAAAAAAAAAAACAATGAGGATAAATACAATTCCTGTAACATAGATAAGTTAAGAAATGTGCAAGTGGGAACAATCCACAATAAAATATGGAGGAAACCCATTATCCCAAAAACTCAGATTTTTGCTAAAGACATGCATCGTAGAGACAGCCTCTCATATTTACTTTTTCTTAGTTATGATAAAATAGAACATTTTACTTGATACCAACTGAGATATAATGAATCCATATTGGTGGAAAACAATCCTATTGGATTTATTTTATATTTAAATTACTATTAGTAGACTTAAGGTATCCCAATTACACAAAGATCCCTTATCGAGAAAATCCTGGCCCTGAGCATTCTGGATAAGATTATATACCTGTACTATATATTTCTGTAGGTATGGATCAGTCAGCATAGCATACTGACGGTTCATTTGAATATTTGTCATTATGGAAGTGTGGCACTCAAGTCATTACTAAAAGAAATGTGCACTTGGAGTATGCTTAAGGAAGGAACATGGAAGGTACAAAATACAGAAAAATATACTGCAAACTGCTAAAAAAAAAAAAACAGAATCGCAAATGTATCTTTCAGCAGGACAATGATTTCAAACAACAAAGTAACAGTAGAATGGCTCAAGAACAGAAAGCACTGATCTTTGTATAGTGGAGACTCTGTGGCACTGTTTTGAATCTGAGATGTAACCTGATCAATTTTGGAAAAATGTAAAGAAATTACTCGTGGACAGTGAGCAAAACTGGTATGTACTTTCCCCCAAAATAATTAATGCATCTTGTTAAAACAGAAGGAAAAATAGATGTTTCAAAGTACAGTGAAACACTGCAAGAGAACATGTTTCAGTCTGCTGGAAACTGAAGCATGAGTGAGCGTTCACCTTTCAGCAGGGCAATGATCCCAGGCACAAATACAAAGTAACATTAGAGTGGTTCAAGGACAGAAATGTTGTACAATGGCAATGATCTTAGTGTATTTGTGAGTCTGTGACACTATTTGAATATTGAGGTGCTCAAGTTTAATTTCATTATGTTAAGCATGTGAGCAAATCTGCTTGCAAAAGATAAGTACAAATCAACACCAAACATTGTAAAAAGCTGGTGCCTGCTTAAAGGAGAAGGAATGTTAGGCACCCCCAAGTGATTGTATTGACATGAAAACCCGGGCCGGTGCTCCTATCAGCAGAAAACTGCAGCGGCCCGGGGTTATACCAGTGAGCACCCGGGGCCGGTGCAGTTTTCTGCTGATGGGAGCACTAGCCCACGGTTTCAGATAAGTCAATACAATCACTTGAGGGTGCCTAACATTTGGCACCCCCAAGTGCACGAAAACTTTCCGTCTCCTTTAGCTCAAAAAAATTAAGCTTTTATTGTTGCCATGTACCAAAAGTGTAGGAACCTTTGCAGGAATTTAGGGGGTTGTTTATCAAGCTCAGAATTTATCTCAGTATTTTATTTTAGAAACTCCAAGCAAATCCACTTGGGTTTGTTAGGCTTATTTATTATCACATTTTCCCGAATATTTTCTTTGTGGGAAAAACTCACAAGTGTTTCGGATTTTTCACCCAAAAGCTTTGATAATATCTTTTTTAGATTTTTCGGAACGCGGAGCTTAATAAATAACCCCCTTAGTGTTGCTTTTCTTGAAGTTTTTTTCTAACATGAACCAAGTTCAATTTTAAAAACAAACTTTGAGCTTTATTGCTATGAAAATACTGCAGAGAAAACCATTTCAGTGTAGGATTTGACATTTTGGATTTATCACTATTTTCTGAAAACTATTCCAACCAAATCCGTGTGGACGTTTAGTCCCTAGTTATCAATACATTTTCACACATTTTTCTTGTCACAATAAATTTGCAAAAAAATCCAAATCCTACATATTTTTTATTTTGTGCTTAAATTTTTTTCATTATATTGCCTGGAAGCTATCATTTTTTCAGAAATCTTGTTAACGGGACATCTGTCATTGACTTTTACATGTTTTTGGCAGGACTGAGTTGGAACACTTTTTCGTCTGACTTTTAACACAATTGGACTTTAACCCTTTAAACGCCAAGCATGTAGGCCATATGTGCTGGCGGTTAAATGCTCTGGCCACCAAGAACGTACAGTGTATGTTTTTTGGCAGCAGAGCTTTCTCTCTGCTTCAGTGGCTTTTGCTGCCTCCACAGAGAGTGGAGAAGGAGGGCAGCCCCTTGGGAAATAATGTTAGAGGGCTGTCAAGTCGGATCTGCCTCTCGATTGTTGCAGATCCGACTTGTAAGTAGCAGTCCAATCGCATGGAACATCTGCTACTTCACTTACCACCTCCTTCCCTGCACAGCCTCCCACACACTTCCTGCTGCACAGCAATTCTGCAGATTCGATTTCCAGGCACCTCCACAGACTTCTGCAATCTCCTGCAACACAAAAGGTAAGTGCACTTTATTTTTTTACACTCTTACCTGCACTTACAGACACTTAGGGGCAGATTTACTAAGGGTCAAATTCGAGGGTTAAAAAACCCTCGGATTTGACCATCAAATTTTAATAGAATTAAAATCCTTTGAATTCGAATATCGAAATTCGAAGGATTTTAACGCTATTCGACCAATCGAATGATTGAATAGAAAAAAATTTGAACGAACGATTCGAATGATTTTAACCATTCAATTAAATTTAGCTTAGCTTTGGAGTATGGTAGTTTGGAGTAGAAAGACAGAATTACCTATTTTTGATTTGTCAGAATGTGTACTTTCCAAAGATATGTGGCTTTTGGGGTCTTTGTGCTGTTAGGAGGGTCTTTTGGCAGACAATGCTCAGTCACAGGTCTTTGTTCACAGAAGGCGAGTCGGCAGCGGAGAAAAGTCATATGCACTATTTTATTTGGGAGTCCGCTAATGCCAGCTGCTTTGATATATCTATGCATACTGGGCATAAAGCTGTTCCATAGACCCTTGGCATAAAAATTTAGGGTGTTTTACAATTGTATGTAAGAAATTGGGTGAGATAAATGCAACAAATTGCAAATTTTTTTAGGCAATTTTCAGAAATGTCATAAAAACCGCTGCATTTAGCTTAGCTTTGGAGTATGGTAGTTTGGAGTAGAAAGACAGAATTACCTATTTTTGATTCGTCAGAATGTGTACTTTCCAAAGATATATGGCTGTAACGCTTTTCTGGACTGTATACAGCACACCCAGATTTAATGTCCAGCTAGTAATAGGCAAGCATGGGTTACACTGCGACCTACACATCAGGGCAGGGCCTTCGCAATGTGGAAGCAATCCTTTAGGAGGTAGTATAACTACAATACCCAGGCAAACTGTATAATAAAAGATGAAATGGGTGCCAGGAGGTTCTTTAAAACAACAGACAAATGTTTATTAGCACAAGGCAATATCCCCAGGTTTAGATACTCACACACAGGAGCTTTCACAGAACATAGCAGAGGTTACACAGGCGTAGTATAGATGTCAGCCGATATTCATACACACACACCCCAAGGAGACTTTCTCTCAGAGCCCTGAGAGACAAGGGAACATCCATTCCTCTACAAAGTGCCTGTTGCCGGAAGGGACTATTAGTAACACCAGGTAAGGCCCAATAGCAGCTGCTAAGTCCTAGTCCTTATCACTATAATATCCCTGCACTAAAAGCAACACGGGGGAAGCTTTGTAAGGAAGATCTCTTCCTACTAATTCTCCTGGGTGGAACACATACTGTTCATACTAGATATCCTGACTATCTTTCTCTCCCCTAGAGAGACTATTACAGTACTACCCTGCTCTTACTAAACCTCGTTCACGGGGTGGCCTGGTCCCCGACTTACCCACTAAAGGTGCTGGTCCCTTTAGGGTCATGTGGCTTTACTGGGGCCTTCCTGCTCCCAGGCTCAATGGCACATCCAGTCGATCCAGATCCAGCAGCACAAGAGGAAGTGGCCACTCCTTTCCAGCACTATAAAACTGTGTGGCAGGAAATGGTCATTACACTCTGGGCTGTAACTATTGGTTAGAAGCATGGCCTTGCAACATAACCTTCTGCCTAGTAACAGAGATCAGTGACTTAACTCCATAGGTGCCAAATAGAAACCTATGGGTCTAGGGTTGCCACCTCACCCCTTTAAAACTGAACACATATGGAATACACAGCCTGCATGGCTAATTAGCAATACATTTAGATGCATGCTTCAGACTGAACTGATTTATGTGCAGCCATGCATCATGCATCTAAATGAATTGCTAATTAGCCATGCAGGCTGTGTATTCCATATGTGTTCGGTTTTAAAGGGGTGACGTGGCAACCCTATATGGGTCCCTACATGGCTCTTGGGGGTCTTTGTGCTGTTAGGAGGGTCTTTTGGCAGACAATGCTCCGTCACAGGTCTTTGTTCACAGAAGGTGATTCGGCAGCGGAGAAACGTCATGCACTATTTTTATATGGAGGCCATGCATGCCAGCTGCTTTGATATATCTATGCATACTGGGCATAAAAGTGTTCCGTAGACCCTTGACGTCAATATTTAGAGTGTTTTACAATTGTATGTAAGAAATTGGGTGAGATAAATGCACCCAATTGCAATATTTTTAGGCGATTTTTAGACTTGTCATAAAAAAATGCTGCATTTAGCATTGCTTTGCAGTATGGTAGTTTGGAGTAGAAAGACAGAATTACCTATTTTTGATACGTCAGAATGTGTACTTTCCAAAGATATATGGCTTTTGGGGTCTTTGTGCTGTTAGGGGGTTCTTTGTGCTGTTAGGGGGGTCTTTTGGCAGACAATGCTCAGTCACACTATTTTTATTTGGGAGTCCGTGCATGCCAGCTGCTTTGTTATATCTATGCATACTGGGCATCAAACTGTTTCGTAGACCTTAAGCGTAAATATTTAGGGTGTTTTACAATTGTATGTAATAAATTGGGAGAGATAAATGCACCCAACTGCAATATATTAAGGCGATTTTCAGAAATGTAAAAACAGCTGCCTTTATTTATCAACAAATTTAGGAAAGGTTAGCGGCTTGGTGCTTTGAAATAGAAAGACGAGCATACCCAATTTGGATTTGGGGGAATGTGTACTTTCTGAAAATGTATGGTTTTTTGGGGGTGAGCTTACTTTTTTCTAACTTTGTCCCCCCCAAAACTATGTA
Source organism: Xenopus borealis (assembly GCA_024363595.1). Taxonomy (NCBI): domain Eukaryota; kingdom Metazoa; phylum Chordata; class Amphibia; order Anura; family Pipidae; genus Xenopus; species Xenopus borealis. Next base: position 26,916,199 of record CM044438.1, read on the forward strand.
AATGTGTTGATTTTGCTGTACCTGAAATGACAGACCATATGGGGGGTCTTAATTCTGGGGCCCCTATATGCCACGTGCTTGGGTACACCTATACATATGGGACATCAAACTGTTCAGAGGACCCTAGGCTTTCATATTTGGGGTGATTTCTCTTGATACCTAAAAGTATGTGGGAAATACGATGCTGCAGGGTGGAAATTTTGAGGTGATTTTTGGAAATGTCACCAAAATCACCAAATTTAGGAATGGTTTGTGGCTTGGTACTTTGGAGTACAAAGACTTGCATACCAAATTAGAATTTGTGGGAATGTGTACTTTACAAAAATATATGGTTTTCTTGGGTGAACTTGCTTTTTTCTAATTTTGCCCCTCCCAAACTATGTAAATATGTTGATTTTGCAGTATCTGGAATTACAGAACTGATAGCTCAAATGGGGTGTCTACATTTTAGGGCCCCTATATAGCACGTGCTTAGGTAAATCTATACATATTGGCCATCAAACTGTTCAGTGGACCCTGGGCTTTTTTATTTGGGGTGTTTTACATTGATACCTAATGATGTGTCGGAGATATGATGCTGTAGAATGGAAGCTTTCAGGACATTTTTTTAAAAATTCACCAATTTCTATAAAACATTATGGGGCAGATTTATCAAGGGTCGAATTGATTTGAAGTGAAAATTCGAATCAAATTTGAATTTAAAAACATTAAAATTTCGATTTAATTTATTAATTCAACTATTGAGCAGCCCACAATTCGATTCAAATTGATCAAATTTGGCTTAGATAACATTTGCTGCATTTCGCCAGCGCTACGCAAATTAACTAAGATGCAAATTTTCGCTCAGGGTGGCGAACATTAGCGAAGTAGCACTACCTTTACTTCACCAGGCAAAGCGCATTTACGCCAGCGATGCCTAATTTGCATACGGCACCATTTGGGGAGCGGCGTTTTGTAAATTTGGTAGTGTACTGCTTGTAGATTTTGATCTATACAAGTGAGAAATCTCCATAAAACTATATATTTTTGGTATTGCCGCGTTCAGGAGACATAGGAAATCCACTAAGCATCAAAAATTCGCTAGTGTTGGCTTCGCTAACGTTTGCCGCACTTCGCCAGGCGAATTTTCAGCCAGCGCTATGCAAATTCACTAAGCTGCAAATCAGGGTGGCGGACGTTAGAGAAGTAGCACTACCTTTACTTCACCAGGCAAAGCGCATTTACGCTAGCGATGCCTAATTTGCATACGGCGCAAATTTCAAAGTATAATATAAGTGTATGTTACAGCCACTACATTGCACTACACAAGCCCAGGTAACCTTTAATAAAAAAAAATAAAGTTGTCCTATTGCCCTACGTGTGCCCCCCTGTATAGTTGTGTTGCCATATGTTAGGAAATGTGGGGGGAAGGAGGGTAACCCCCCAAAAAAAATTCGCTCTTTTTCAGACTATAACCCTAGAAAGGTAAAACACGCCAGCGTTTTTTTTGGGACTTGGAAAAAATTTCCAATTTTTTTTTCAAGCTCCTATCTATTGTATTGAACTTCGCCAGGTCAGAGTTCAGTGACATCTAGCGTAAGTGGTAACGTTCAGTAAAATGGTCATCTTAGTGAATTTGCGTAATTGCGATCCTTCGTCAGTGCGCAACTTCGCCTAACCCCCAAATAAACCCAATAGGGTGATTTTTATTCCAAAAAGTATCAATTAAATCTCATTTTGGACCATGTATAAGGAAGTGTTTTATTGGATCCAAATTACCCCAAATGGAATCCAATACTGAGGATAAAACAGATTTCCTTGACTTTGAAGACCTTGTGCAATGTTGTATAAAAGATTAAATAATCTATGGATGGAATCTATGAGATATGGGCTTTCCATAATTTGAAGCTTTCTAGACAATGTGTTTCCAGATAATGGGTCCGGTAAATGTATTTTGATTGTTTTATAGATAGTGGATGTTATCTTCATGCTTCAGGATTCAACTAGCAACTTCCTTATGACATGAGAGGTGACATCATTTCTAGATGGAAATCAAATGTATTGTACAGTCAACAGCCATGGTAGGATTTAAGTGTTTGGTCACTTTATTTCCATGTAAAGAAATAAGCCAACCTTGTTCAAGGCATTCATTTAAACAGGCCATGGGAAGTGTAGTAAAAGGTTGTTGTAATGCAAAAAATAAAGAAATGTTTAGTTACCATTTTGTTTGGTGATCATTTCTGCACAATGTCTGTGATTAAAGGAGGCCCATATGAAGATGCTGCAAGAATAAGGTTATGAACATTTGATGTAGGACAGCCTGCTAGGCTGAAGAAGCACATTGAACATTGCACTTTAGATCCAAACTATCCCAAATGTAATCCAATACTGAGGTTAAAAAGGAGTTCCTTGACTTTGAAGACATTGTACAATGTTGTATAAAAGATAGTTGTCCTGTGATTAAGTGATTTACTAGGAAAGATTGGTACATATTGTACTTGCATGGGAAGTGCCTTTCCAACAATAAGCATGACTGTCTTCTATAGAAAAACACAACAATAATTGTACATTTTAGATACAAACTCATAATCTTGCGCACAGCTCATGACAAGAACAATACGATGCACTGTTGTACTAATATTTAACTAGAAGAATGGGATTGAACAAACCTGCATATAGTTGCTGATAGTGTGAAACTGTGCTGCAAATTCACTAAGATCTGAAAATTCGCTAGCATTGGCTTCGCTAGCGTTCGCCGCACTTCGCCAGGCAAATTTTCGCCAGCACTACGCAAATTCACTAAAGTGCAAAGTTACGCTCAGGTCGGCGAATGGTAGCGTAGTTGCGCTAGTGTTACTTCACCAGGCAAAGCGCAGTTATGCTAGCGATGCCTAATTTACACACAGCGGAAACTTAAGCGTATAATAGAAGTATGTGTTACAGTCACTACATTCCACTACACAAGCCCAGGAAACCTTTAATAAATTAAATAAAGTTGTCCTATTGCCCTACATGTGCCCCCTATATAGTTGTGTTGCCATATGTTAGGAAATGTAGGGGGGAAGGAGGGTAACCCCCGCAAAAAAAAAACAACTATCACCCTACACTGGTAAAACACACCAGCGTTTTTTTTGTGACTTAGAAAAATTTACGATTTTTTTTTTTTTCAAACTCCTATCTATTGTATTGAACTTCGCCTGATCTGACCAGGCGAAATAAAGTCTAGCGTAAGTGGTAACATTCAGGAAAAAAGTTGATCTTAGTGAATTTGCGTAACTACGATCCTTCATCAGTGCGCAACTTCGCCTGGCGTAAGGGTGAGAAGTTGCGCATGTCTATCTACATCGCTAGCGAAAATTCGTCAGAGTCGGTGTTAGTGAATTTGCGAAGTTGCAAAATGATGACACACTGGCGAATTAGCGCTAGCGTTAGACGCTTCGCGCTTTAGTGAATTTTGGCCTGTGCCTCTCATAATTGAGAATGGTTTCACACTACTTTGAGCTTCTGAAATATACTTGAATAGGACTATTAAACAGAATAGGAACCAATTTGAATTTTAGTGATTAGTGTTAGTAAAATCAACTTAAATCTACTTTTCTACTTTCTCTTCTGGTACACCATTATCTACTGTATAACCTACATGGTACTTCTTGCTTCTGAATTGTTTTACATTACAGAAACAAAAATGCAGAATACTAGCATAACAATAGCCCATTATAGTATATCCTAATTACTAAATGCAGTCATTCAGAAAATGTTAACAAATACAGAAAATGTTGTATTCATGGTGGTTGGCCCCAGGTCTCTGTGCTCCATAATAGCAATTCCTCTAGCATAGAAGGTAGGGTGCAAAGTGTAAAAACATGGCAGATTGTATTCCACATCGTAAATAATCCCTTTTGTTTTCTACAGTATACCTTTAATAGAAGCTGCAGATATAATTTACATACTTGGAACCTTCAGAACATGATTCCATTAACTGCATTGGAAAGAATTATGTGCGGAGTGAGGAGTATGATGGTTGATATGTCCAAAGTAGCATTTGTATGTTAATATATTTTCATCTAGAAACATTTCTCTAAATATATCCTTCAATACTGTTAGATTTTTTGATAGACCAAGGGGCCGATGTACTAAATTCACATGAATAGATTGAAGTACGATTGAATTCGATCGAATTTCAATCATAGGATCTATTCGATTGGTCGAATATGCAAATTTTGGCATATTCGATCATCGAATAACGAAAGGTCGAATGATCGAATACATTCGAATAGATTCGAATGATCGAATATTCGGTCATTCGATCAGTGAAGGATTTAAATTTTAAAGTTTATTCGATTGCCAGATTGGACCTACCGAATTGCAATAGAAGCCTATGGGAGCACTCCCATAGGCTTCTGAGGCTAAGTCCTGATCGAATAGGATTCGAACGATCGAAATCTTCGATCGTTCGAATCGTACGAATCATTCGAATGATCGAATGATTGATTCGACTGTTCGAATAAATCATTCGAATGATCGAATGATTGATTCGACTGTTCGAATAAATTATTCAACTGATCGAATAAATTTGTATTTGATCGTCGAATGATCGAATATCGAATAAAAGGTAGCCTAGAATTATTCGATTAGCATTCGACGATCGAATATCAAATTTGGTGGAGCTAATTATGGGGAATAATAGTAAATTTGCCCCTAACTGTTTCTGACTCCAGAATCCTATATGTGTTTCATGTTTTACAAATCTCCAAGTCCAAGTTAGATTGGCCTGCTTTGCTCTTCTGAATGATCCCTGTAGATCACTTCCAGAATCTCATTTCTAAAATAAAATCAACATATTAAATAACCCAGCACTAACCCTTTTGATATTTTACACATTTATGGATAAGGTTAATGACATATATTATTCCAAATTATGGAAAGGCAGTCTCCCATAGTAAAATGGACACAGTCTCTGTGCCATCTGCTATCTCTTCCATCTTTAAAAATATAATTTAAAGAACTGATGTTTCACCAATTTCCTGGAGGGTTAAAGTAGACAGCATTTTCGTGACTGTCTAGAGCTAGTGAAGTCTGGACTATGGGAAGGAAATCTATCTATCTATTTGTAAGCCATATGCCGGCACCAAACTTAATGGTTACTTGTGTGTTTTTTCGGGGGGGGGGGGTGCTTGTTCTCTTATATCCATACTGAATATACTTTAAAGACTCATAACTTACAATTGTAGCACAGTAGTGATAATTATAACTTGTTAAAGTCTGAGATGTTTCCTGCTAAATAAAGTTAACCAAGCAAGGCTGAACGGTGTGTCTGCACTAACCCTAAAAGCAAGCTGAGCCACTGTGTAAAAACTACCATACAGCTGCGAAATTTAATCTTGGTCAAAGGTATTTATGTCTGCAGAACGAAAAGAGGAAATCTGCCTAATTTATTACAAAAGAAATAAAATAATATTTCATGTGTTTTCTTCTTGATTCATTAAGGGGATTTTTTCTAAACAATTTGCCTCATGAGAACTATTGAAACCAAACTTACAAAAATGCGTATGCTATGATTTAAGTGGTTCACCATAGGCAATAAAAAGTTAAGAATCAGGGCAAACCTTATTAAATCAGATCCAAGTGCTAGGTGCGTAAATGGGTGTAAAAATGTCAACATTCAAAAGTGACACAAGGTACAAAAAGGAAGCCCAGTCCATAGTACACTAGTAAAGCAGTTCCCATGTCCCTCCTGCATCTTGTTCCTTGGAGAGCACAATGTGTGCCCAAATGTGATCTATTTATTATCCAGGTTGAATCTTTGCCTCTAGTACCAGAGTGCAAAAAGCAATTATGCTTTGAAAAACTTGGTAAAAACATGATTTGCCCAAACTTTAAAGCCAATTTAGTTGATGAGCCCTCAGTTGTTTTCTTTTTTACAATAAAGTGTCACCTGTAAAAGAGCTCAGCATGCACCCTGTTTCTCAATGCAATCAAAAGAACAATTTGACTCACAAAAGGGTGAATGAATGTCTTCCAGACAAACCTTTTGTTGCTGATTGAAATGCGAGTACAATAACTGCATATTTGTGGCACTTTCTCAGGTTAACACTATGTAAATGTCCTTCAATATGTGTAACCCAACCTAGTTTTATGCAAATGAGTACAGGCTACACCTATAAATATTTCATTACGTGACAGTAGGATCACTTATATTGTAATAATACTCCTTAGAATAAATTATATACTGAGTAAAAATGTGGGGTGCTTGAAAAGGAAAACATTTTCTGTAGCAAAAATTAAGTGGATTAATTTCTGCTCCGTATTTTTTTCAAATCTGTCAGTGGTATGTAAAATATATAGAAATTATGGAATATATTAAGATTATTTGGTTCTTTATGGTATCAACAATTCAAGACAACAGAATATTTGAATGTTGACATTGTTTACCGTAATCAAATTATAATCTGTAATCAATAATCAACAAAAACAAATAATTTATTAAATCAAAGCATAGATGGGAATGGCATTGGTATTTTTTAAGCATTCTAGATAATGGATCCCAGACTTGTACTGATTTCTCCATTACATATCATAGCTCAATATATCTATGTATAGCTGTATTTTTATCATGGAGCCAAAATCACAAATGAAATCAAGTACTAGAGAAAAAAATTTGTCATTTATGAATATGTGTGTGTGTGTGTGTGAAGCTATAGCCATTTAAAATGTTATTTGTCTATTACAGTATAACAATTCTTCATATTTTTTGTCATTACGTTAGTTTATTCCAATGGGCTGTAGAACAAGGTGTGCCAGTATATGTCATTTAATGGATTTATGTCCTGATATGTTCCTATTTTATGGTGTGGTGGCAAATAACTGAAACTATGAACATTTTTGAGTGGATTTTGCCACAGCCCTGCTAGATTTAGAAATATACCCTTGGGACCTATGAAGCTAATCAAGGTATAAATGCTTTCCCATAATAAGAAGTTCAGTTTCTAGCATGTGTAACACCAGTAATTATCATAACCAATGGTGATAGTAGCACATTTTGGAGCAAGAATGTTTACTTTTGTAAATTACTGAAAGAGAGTTCTGTTAGCATGCTCATTATTCATTATGCAACATTTCCATTTGCTTCAGCCACAGACTATTGTTTTTCTACCACAATGCAACCCGGGTGTCTCAGTGTCTATCAGGAAGTCAAAATAACAAATCTGGCACATGTGTTGGAGGCTAAGAAATCAGGATTTGTGGCTTTGTGATTTTCAAGACTGACTTGTATATTACACAGAGTATTCATGTGACTTCCAGCATCTACAAAATCTACTGAAAAAATAAGGAATCTGAATATTAGTAAATCTGTGAATCCCTTGTGGCTGTGGATTTTGCTTTAAATAGAACTAGATTAGATACCAGGGTATAATGTTTAGTGGAGCACCATAAGTCAGTACCATATACAGCTTTTGTATAGTACAGTCAGTGTTGGAATTGGGGTGTGTTGCCATCCCTCCACTTCTTTTTTTTTCACTAAATTGCATCCCTCCTGGTGGGATGCAAATATTGACCATAGCTATTATTTGGGTGTTGTTGATGCAACCACAACTTTTTTTTACAGCTCTTCAAGTGGCTGCTTGCTTTTTCTTTATTCTACCTTGTGTTATCCTTCACGCACTAGGCCTGCAGAGATTGGATAATCTAAGAACCTTGAACACGGCCCTTCCTCCAATTGCTGACCACAGCTGTTGCTCTGATGTGAAAACAGAAAATAATGTGCAGTTTGCCTTGAGCATGCCTTGCAGCAGTATATATTAGAGTTATGTAAGCTGAATTTGAGCCTCCTACAAATGTGTGCTTACTTTAAAGGAATTGTTCAGTGTAAAAATAAAAACTAGGTATATAGATAGGCTGTGCAAAAAAAAATGTTTCTAATATTGTTAGTTAGCCAAAAATGTAATGTATAAAGGCTGGAGTGACTGGATATCTAACATAATAGCCAGAACACTACTTCCTGCTTTTCAGCGCTTTTGGTTTCCACTGACTGGTTACACAAAATATTCATCAATGGAGGGCAATTCAATTCAATTTATAATTAAATATGGGTGCAATAAGCCCCCCCAAAAAACCCATACAAGGCAAAACAATGGACTAATTACATATATAGGGCCTAGACACCAAATAAAGAGACCAAGGGGCAGATTTACTAAGGGTCGAAGTGAAGATTCAAATAAATTTCGAATTTTTAAAATTCGAATTTTAAAGTAATTTTAGCCCTTTTAGCCTATGGGGGACCTCATAGAACCTGTCCTGAAAAATTTTCTAAGTTGCAAGACTTTGAAGAATTTTGCGGAGAATCTTTCGAATCGTTCGGCCGATTCAAATTATTTTTTATTCAATCAAACATGGACCTATTCAATGGAAAAAAAAACTTTGAGGGTCGAATGTCGAAGTTTTTTTACTATTAAAATTCAGCCCTTAGTAAATCTGCCTCTAAATGGTATTTGAAAAAAATCAGATATTTTGTTTAAAAAGAAATAAGTTTGGTCACATATACAATAAAGGGCAAGTAATGCCTACAGAAACATACAGTTTTAAATATACATACCACTTAAATATGGTCACAATTAGCAGATCAGAAAAAGTAAGCCGACATTTCGGCTAAACTCATTTCTCAAGGGGAATTCCTTTTGAGAAAGGTGTTTAGCCGAAGCGTCGGGATGATTCTCTTTTGCAACATACATCACAGCTGTTGATTTTGAATCTGAGCTGAATGCTAAGGATCAACTGCAAACTGAACAGCTTTGTCCCCAGTAGGCCCCCTTATAGTCACTGACTTACTTAGAGTTAGAGAGCTGAAAAACAGAAAGTAGTCACTCCAGCCTTTATACATTACATTTTTGCCTAACTAACTATATTAGAAACGTTTATTTTTCAAATGCAATCTATTTACCCAGAGCACTAATAGAGCACTAGAAAGAAGAAAAAATAAGAAGATAAAGTATAAGCAGAGAAGTGTGGAAAAAACTTAAACTCGGGGAGTAGAGTAAAAAATTGAAGGGCTAGAGAAAGCAGAAAAATGAGGAGGGGGGAAACTAAGTAAATAAGAAGAGAAGTCAAAGCTCAAAAAATAGAAGGATTATGAAAGGAATAGACAAAAACAGGACAGACTACAAAATCATTGAGATCAGAAGTGGATGGATGGTGGCACTGGTCAAAATAGAAGAGAGATGGAATAAGAGAAATAGTGGAAAACAGATGAGGAAAGAGTGAAGGAATAGAATGGAGCAAAGAGAATATGTAACCAGGAAAGGTTCACAGAAACGATAACCCCTGCTGTGCTGCTGAATTTTGCGTTAGTTGTTGTACCTGTTTGCCAGTACCTGTCACTCCTATATATACAGTATATACACTGTGGCCTTGTGCTTTAATATGGTCATTTTAATAAGGTCACTTATAATATATTTTATCTTTATTAATTGCAGAATGGCATACAGAATCCACTAATGGTAGCATAATGGTTTAAAAAATAGGCAGGAGCAGAAAAAAAGCAAAATAACATAGAGAAAATCCTGGGACAAGGTGAAAAAATACAAAGAGACAGTGAAGCAAAGCAAAAGTGAATGACATGAAAACAGAAGGAAAAGCAAAAAGCATTAGAAAATGTGCAACATCTGAATAAATCAATGTGTCCATGTTGTAAAAGTAATTTCTTATTTAAAACAATGGCATTGAAAAGATTGTCTACCAACCTGCATTGACTTCAGCATCAGAAAAATCAGACACAAGCACTGAAAATGTTCTAGTACAGTGTGAAATTTATTGCAATGAATACACAACTATCAACCGACTTGTAAATGGTTTCAGGCTGCTGGTCATGGTTGCAAGAGAATGTTGGACACCGTTTTCTTCTCCAGAGGCTCATCTAATTTCTCACACTTGATTTATTGACTCTTATGAGGGGGGTGATGGTATCATCTTGAAAACGTACATGCTTTATTTACATTCATCCACAACTTTTCTCTTCACACTGGGATGATTTTTCAAAAGAAGTAAAGATGTTTAAGCAAAACTGGAAAGGATAAAGGTTGAAATCTTTTTTTCCTTCTATTATCTATTTGTGATAATTTTCTAATATGTATATCTGTCTACCTAAAGCACTTCTTGGAAGGGGGTGACAGACACTGTCAACTGTTCTAAATGATACATTAGTCGTTACATTTCTTATCTTTGACCCTGCTGAGCAGAATCTCTTTCATTAAAGGCAGCTGTTAGAATTGATACAATAGTTGCTAATATTCTATAGAGGCTGCTCAGTATCAACTAATGTAGCAGATTGTAACAATTCAGAATCTGCACCTGGATAATTGAGCTGCCAGACTGAAATACCAGACAGAAGTCTTAAAGGATAAGGAAAGGAACAACTTTCTCCTTGTGTTTTTCTCCTCAAGAGCTCCTGAAACGCTAGGATAAAAACGCGCATGTGTCAGTCAGATCTCCTAAAATCCATGTTCTTGTGCGCATCGTTTAAATATTCAGGCAGTTGCCATTTTTGTTATGTAATGACAGCTTCCTTTGCCTCTTTCTTCTTATTGCGCATGCGCCAAAAAACCAATTGACCCACAGAGCTGCATTTGCATGAGCATCATCAACATTGGGAGAAAGGTTGTGCCCAGAGTAAATGCACAATACACGTAACTTCTGCCTAATGCGCATCAAGGCTGCCTCTGGCAGCAGAGCGGAAGATGCCCACGATAAAGCGCTACGGCTACGCAATATGTTGGCGCTATAGAAATACATGTTAAAAAATAATAATAACAATGACTTCACCCAAGTCACGTGCTGCTGTCCTGGGAGATCGTCACTGCTTAAACTTCAAACCAGGGAGAAAAGAATGCAAACTTTCTGTAAGTACTATGTGCCAAAGACTTTAATTAAAAGACTATTTATTTTTTGACTTTCCTTCTCCTTTAAACCAATAAACTTCAATTTTGGAAAACTGGTAAATAAAAGTGTAACAATTTTCTGGTGAATAATCTGAAAACAACTTAACTGTAAGTGTTTGGAAGGTGAATAACCCCTTTAAAACAGAACACTGTACTTTATCAATGTTCTTTTCCTTAATATAATGTTATTTACTTTCTACAGTTTTCCTTTTCATTATTTTTTTTCTTGCTGTAAAAAATGTCCTATTACACTATAATAAATAGCCATGTTATGGTAATAAACAGTACTGATCTGTACTTTATATTCTAATGTGCTTTGATATTTTCAATTTATGATCACACTGCATAAAAACTTTAAGTGTTGTTTATGTTGCACAGTACTGGCTATAGACACGCAGGTAATAGCTATTAGATATTGTAATATTGCCTTGCAGCTTTCAAGCACTCATGGCAGTAAATCTTTTAATAATTATTCTGGTAGTGTTCTTTGAAGGGCCTGAAAGGGCAACTATAGGTGTGAAAAGTGCTCATCATCCTACAATTGACATCCAAAGTATAACAAAGGACATTTATTAAAATGCAGCACAGTCTTTTTTGATTCCCCAGCAGTTTGCTTGTGTTTAGGTTTTTTTTGCCTTGAGTCACCCAATATTATTTGTGATTCAATTATACACATTTGTTTGACCTCTGATCAATTATCTTCTGTCAGAAATAATGGAGGGGGATTAAATTTGGGGCTCCCTGTTCTGTGTATTGATCTTTAGGAAACAAATCTAAAATGAGGGCAAAAGTATAACAAATATGTGGAAAGCACTAGCTTAACAGGGGATAGATTTTATCCAACCTATAAAGAAAGAGGTTAAATTGTGCTGAGCGCTGTATAAATCCATTGTTAAAGGGGATCCATGATTAAATAGAATCTTGCACAAACAAGATATGTGTTATTATTTAGAGGCAATTATATATATATATATATATATATATATATATATATATATATATAATTTAAGTGCATGTGTTACTTATTTGGCAAAATGTAAATATGTAACATGTTTGAATGCTATATACAATCAATGGAGATACATTAATATTTGGATGTTGAGAGAGATTACTTTTTTTTAAAAGGAAAAGATGCTGAGACTGAAAATATTCTAAAATAATTCTGAGATTACTTTTACAGCAACTTGAACAATAATCTAATCTTTATTTCTCAAGTACTGTATTAACACACACCCCTACTCCCCACCCCCCAATAATGAGGGAACTATAACAAAAAGGTTAATTTCTTAGAATTTGTTTGCTGTAGACAAATCTTATTTACGTTAACCCATACACCCTACATTATTAACAGGTAGTTTGCCTCAATGAATGCAGCAAACATTTCTTCTAAGCAATAAATAAAATCACTTGTGACATAAAGATTTGGTTTTTTTTTTTATTTATCCAATATAATAATGCAGTTTTCGAACACCTCGAAACCTCTGTCAAAAATTGGAAACCTGAGGTAGGAAAAATAAAAATATAAAAAAAAGGACCCACGTGTTTCACATAATTACATTAGGATTTGCCAACATTTTAATTCAAAGACAAGCTATTAGGTGTAATTGATGGATTTCTATCAGCAACAATAAGGACCTATTCTCCTTTTGGATTCAGACAACACCTCCCTCTCCCTGCACCCGTCATCCCTCTGGACATAAGACAAACAAAGTGAAAAACACTTCGGCACTGAGGGGATGAAGGAGACGTATTATTGTCAGATGTGCTGACCCAGTGCTGCAAAAATAAAGACAAATATTGAAGGCTATGTACAAAAATTATATTAAGTTACATACTGCCTGGTATAAATAAAAAATAATTATTGTATTTTTTTCCTGCCTTCAGTCTTTAACACTTAAACTTTGCAAGTGACATAAGAAAATAGTTTAGTGATGTAACCTACCTAAAGAGAGGAGTGCTATAATCATGGTTTAACATTTCAAGGGCAACTGCCATTTATAATCGATGCATCTTGATCCTAAATCCACGTGTGTGTGCATGTGTAGAGTGAGAGTTATATATCATGACAATGGTATATATATATATATATATTTGTAAATTTGCATGTGTATATATATATATATATATATATATATATATATATATATATATAAATGTATATATTACATATGTGGAGGTGGCTCTCTCCTGAATGCTTGCTCTCCCAAACCCACGAAATGGTTTCTTTGGAAGAGATCAAACAGGTATGGTCTTTCTCCCCGCAAAGAAAATACTCTCTTATATATATTACATATGTGGATGTGGCTCTCTCCTGAATGCTTGCTCTCCCAAACCCACTAAATGGTTTCTTTAGAAGAGATCATCCCAAATAAAGAGAAAAACAGGTATGGTCTTTCTCCAAAGAAAATACTCTCTTTTTTCACTTAGTTAGGACTGACCCATGGACACTGTCTTGATGGGGCGCATCAGCTTATGCATACTTTGTACAAACTTGCTACATTATGCTAAATTAGGTTTTGATTTTCTCTTAAAGCTATATGATGGAGTGCTCTCTCTCTCTCTCTCTATATATATATATAGTAATGAGATGTTACTTACAGTAAGAACATGTTTTATGGCATTCTTTCACAAACTTTTTTTTCTTTCAAATATAATTAGCTTAGTCTAAAGGAGAGCACACAATATACTATTTATACCATTTAGTTTCATGCTGCTCTAATTACATCTTTCTGTATTACATGTTGTGCACATACACAGAGTCCCACAAATATAGTGTGTGCAGCGGCTGGATGTCTGTAAGCTTTTGGAGATCAATCTCTGCCAAAGGATGCCTTTAAATATTCAGTGAAAAGTAATGACTTGTTCAGTATCACCTATTGAAACATTATTATGTCCATCCTTCAAACTCAGCCCCCAACAGATTTAATCGTTGTGTCAGGGGGAAGAGAGTCTCCTTAGTACTAGAAGACAGCAGTGGGGGAAATAGAACTAATACTTGCATTTTACATTCATTAGTAGCACAAAGAGTAAAATTAGAAAATAATCCAGTCATGGGTATATTTTATTATTAGAAAAAGTCAAAGCAAGCAAAAGACACTACAAGGATGTAACTATCAGTCATTTCCATGAGCAAACGCCTTCCTGAGGAGCTGAGGTACAAGGGGTCAGTTGTGGACACCAGGGGATCTGCTTAGACTAATAGGATTCCAGTGGTACTCTGTTGAGGTATTCTGGTCTAGCTGAGAAAAAGAGAAAGCAGAAAGCATCTGATTTGCTTTTTTATTTGTTTGTTTTATGGAAAAGAGGTGGCTTAGATCTAGCAGAACCTGCCACCCCAAGGCTCCCTCTGTGGTATTTTGTGGAGAACTGAGCCCGCTGCTTTCTGTCCTCTGGCTGCCTGGGTCCGCCCACTCACCTTTTAAAATAGTAGCCTTTCAGTTGAAAGACAGGCACAGTAACCAATCAACCGCGAGTGGGCTTGTCTTGCAACTTGTTGCAACACAACTTTCAGGCTGGAAAAACTCCAGAGTTTCAAAGACTTTTTGTGACAAGAAATGAGGTTATCAGACAAGAAGAGTGAAAGTGGCCGGGGCGGCCGATGATAGACTGGACAGCTGCATTACACCCGGGGACATAGGGTTTTTTTTTTTGGATACATAAAGGTAAATTTGACTTGCAGTTTCCACACGCTCTAGGCCAGTAAGGTCCAATCCAGGGCCCCCCAACTGCGGCAGACGCATCATAAATCCACAAATCTGAATCCCCAACTTGCGGCTGTTGGAAGGTGCTCAGATGTGTCATTCCCCGAGATCTGAAGGGTAAAAAGTCGGCTAGAGCTACTGAGTAGTAACACTGGAATCAGATCTAGTAAACTATGATTTAAAGCTTTTCACGTGTTTATATATTAGTATAAGAGCCCAGACTAATCGCATTACCGGACCTATTGCCTACCTGCTGCTGCTGGTGGGAATAGATCACTGGAACTGCACCTTGTGCTCCTCCAGCTGTTGCTGAACTACACATGTCAGAATCCAGAGGAGTTCAGCAACAGCTGTTGTGTCCGGAACACTAGCGAGCCAAAGTAGATGGGCGCAGAACAGACGGGTGCGACTGATCGCGCTAACAAGGTTGGCAGATGGCACGAAGATGCGATGCGCTGCCCGAATAGCGGCTTCGCGGATTTTGGGTGCGATATTCTGGGCTGCTAGTAGCGGCTAGTGCGTATCCTTCAGCTGTCGCACTCCAGCGGCCTCAGAGCTTGCAATCTACATCCTGATTAGGAAGGAGGCATGGGTAGTTGTGTACCCAGCCATTACCCCGTGCAGATCCATAGATCACCCCCTGAAACATTCCTGTAGTGGCAGCAGTGGCGGCGAGATGTTGCAAAGAGGGTTAACCTTGTATCAAGACACAAGCCCCTGCCTCCTCCCTCCTGTGAGCCGGCCCCCTTATCATTGGGTGGCAGCTGAGAAAGACAGGGGCCTCTGGCGAATCACAGGCTCATTGATTAGGGCGAGTTGGTTTGAACAGAGCTGGCCATGTGCCAGCACCCCCCCTCACATTACTAACCTCACTCCTATGATTAATCGCAATGCATTATTGATCATCATAATTATGGCAGGACACATGCGCTCTGGCTGGGGCTCCCTGCCCGCAATTGGGAGCACATTTTGGGAGTAAATTATTTTTCTTCTGCCCCAGCTGATGTGTGAGCCAGCATGTCTCGGAGGAAGCAGGCGAAACCCCAGCATTTCCAATCGGACCCCGGCCTGCCCTTGCCTGGAAGTCATCATGGTAAGTGGCATGTCACCTCTTATCTCCGAAACTGCCCTTATTCCGCAGCAAATAGCTACTTTCTCCCGAGTCCCGCAGGCAGCGTTAGCTACATTCATCTTCACTTGTTCCCAAGTGTTTCTGAGCTTCCCGATAGCAACTTTAACCCTTCTAATTCTGCTTGAACCTATGACTTTTATTAAGCCCCGGTGCCAAGTGCGCTTTTATTTTTCTCTGCCTCCGCTGGAACCTGGTAGAAACCCCAAGAAAGTGGCACCACTCGGAAAGTTTCGGATCTCTTTGTTGACTAGAGATGCGCTCATGCTGCCTGTTTCTCCCTGTGGGTGCCAAGGGGGTAACATGGGCATCTTCTTTT
>CM044438.1:26933514-26946918 GCA_024363595.1 Xenopus borealis
CCCCCCCCCCCCAAAAAAAGAAATGGCCAAACCAAGAGACAATGCGGCTTGTGGAAAAGTGACTAATTTGGTGAAAAGTAGAGCCATAGATTTCAAGATATCGCAGCTAAAAGATTAACCCACTGCCAGCTAAGCTTGGTTACTCATTAAACCAGTTATCCCCCAAACCGCTCTTAGGAGCTTGCAGGCTTTCATTTAAAAATATATATATTTTTTTAATTCAACATGATTCAAATTACCCCCATCCCAAGATGTATATTTGGGTTTATCAGACCGCAACCTGCCAATTTATTTCCAAACAACAAGTCTGAAGTTTATGCTCAAAAACCTTCAATTCAGGATGGAAGATCTAATCACTTGAATATTTTCAATCATAGAAATATGTAACATCCCCCACCATCGCCACCACCACCAAAATCCTCTGATGTTAAATACTATAATTATTGCGTGTATTAATCCGATCTCCTAAACTCCTTACACGTTAGCGCCCACAAATGAGTTTATATAAGTGATCTTTTACAATTTGTGGGTCAGTATAAATGTGCATATATTATAAATATATGTGTTTTAGGCACAACTTTTTCCCAAGGAATCTGTTCTTCTTTTGAAGTAGTTATGTAACTTTCTGTTATAAAGTCTGTTTAGGTGGAATGTGTGGTCGTTTTCTGGAGCAAACCCTTTGTATTCTGTTTCCTTAGAAACTTTTATTGGTAAGAAAAAAAAAGCTACATCAAAGCCATCTCTTTCTATCTAAGATCTTGAATTTTGCTACATAATTGCTGTGTTTTGTATAGATAAATTATAGGCTGTAAAAAAAAAAAGGGGGGGGGGAGACGAACTGTAATCCGCTGTGATTTTTTTCTCTTTATTTTTTTTTTTTAACGAATTTTAAATGGACATAACTAAATTAGCACTTTTTTCCCCATAAATATATCACTGGCAAGATAAAACGTCAGTTGTTCCAGGCGCTGGGTAAATGATTAGAAGGGCTGAAAAGATCACCAAGCATTTAACGTAATCTAGTCACCAGGTCTTGAGCAAGCTGCCTGAAGGACATGGTTTGTAATAGTTTTACAGGATTATCCTGTTGTAATAATATGACTATGCCGGTAATACACGGCGAAGTAAATTTGGGAACGTTGGATTATTCATTCATTGCCATTGTGCAATGGCACAGCCTGACTTGTATTTAAATAAGGGTTCAAACATTTTAGATTTGTTTGTCCGAATTCCGATTTCTTGTTTGTAAATATTCACCCGCTTGGTATGTTTGTAGGGGTGTTACGAAAACGATCCCAGTTTCCAATTGGGTAATGGTTTTACTTCTCTGAGGGTGATATCAACCGATGAGCAACAAGTTTTCTGCACCAGGCAGGCGGCAGCTGTTTTCTTATCATGGTATATAAAATCAGATGCTTGTAAATAGCAAAGCAACATAAGTTCTATTACTTCTTCATCTGAAAACAAAAATCCCCACTTACACCTAGCTCCCCAAATATTAACCGATTTTGTGTCTAGTTTCTGAGATGTGCTTATTTTTGCAAGGACCAGAGTCACTTTATGCTGAAAATATTTTTTTTCCTGCTGCTGGAACAAGGACTTTTTTTTAGTAGTATCACTCGCTAATTTGGTGTGTGCTGTTTGTTATTGGTGCAATAATATACCCCAAAACGGTCAGAATTTTGTCTTGTTTCACATTGGGGAGCATCCTTTTATTTCTAGGAAACTTTAGTTTTGTTGCTGCTGGGCACTTTTGTATGTGTTGCTCTTTCTCTCTCTCTCTCTCTCCCTCCTGGTCTGTTTATATCCATCCGCAGGCATACATCCCAAATTAGGAAGGAAAGACACTCTTTTTGCTCATTTGATGCCTGGAGATGTGCATCAATCTATGTGTTCTGCTTTCTTAACCTTTGTTGGCCTCATCTCTTGTAAAGGTGACAAAGTTCAGACCCAATATGTTTTTTGATTCTCTCTCCCTGACCCCAGATCCAGTTCTCCTGATCTTTCTTAGCAGGGAGTTAACAGACTAACTACACTTTATCAGCACCACTTCTCCACTAACCCAATTCCTCCTTCCTGCCCTCCAATAACACAAACCCACAGCGGATTGACAAGTACTTCCCATAGACCAGTGCTCTCCAAAACAACTGGGATTTAGTTTCTTGTCTCATTGCCAATATTTATATAACCAAAGTGTAGATGTTGCCTCAAGGAGTCTTTCTTTTTAGCGTGACAGTGAAGTTGTCCTGTACTTTTTTCCTTTCAAAGCTCTGTATCTGGATCCCCACCTAGTGTTCGCTAATAAGACATGACAATTATATTTTTCATTTTAAGGGGTTATTCGCCTTCCAAATTTTTTTTCTTTTCGATTGCTATCAGATAGTTCACTACAAATAAATACTTTTTTCACCTTATATTTATGACTGTTTTTCTAATACTAAAGCAGCTGGGGGGGGGTAGGGGGTCACCCTCCTTTCTTTTATTTGGCCCTGCAGTGCAGAAACCATCTATGAGTTTCATTAAAGACAACTGTTACAATAGTTGAAACTATTCCACAGCAGCTGGTAATAAATGTATCAACTAATGTAGCAAAATTGTAACAGTTCAGAATCTAAAAGCCACTGAACTGTAAAAAAAAAGTGTTTGGAAGGTGAACTACCCCTTTTATACAATTTTAACTCTCACCAGATTGTTTGCATTTATTTCCCTCAATATCTTATACACAATATTTCAATTACTGCAATTTCCTGTAGTTTTTAAGCATTTTATTATTTATCAGAATGGGTCTTTTTGTTACTTTTTAAAATTATATTTCTCTCAGCAATTTTACTGTGAAGAGATTTACATTACATTTGGCAGTGGGCTTCATAATTCATATTAACTTACAGAGTCTTGAAAACAAACAACAGTTTTATGGTATATCTGGCTGACAAATATAGGTAAATGGATTAGAAAAACCTATACACAAACTCCTCTATCAGATATGTGATTCTAGAGTCATTAGGGGAAATATTAACTGATCTCTGGGCACTGTATATAGTTTTGTTGAATATCAGTTGTTCAGCAGGAATAGCATTTAGCTTCTGGGTTCTGCAAATACACCATCATCTATTTCTAATTTTAGGTACACTGGATTTGCTACAGTTAAGGATCAGCAGAGAATCCGAAGAAATGAAATCTGAACCAGAAGAAATAAAGCTAAAGTTTAATCATGAAAGTATGTATATTGGCATTTTATTTCCTTTAAAGTTGTGCTGCACTTTGCTACACAGCCTAAAATAATCTTATTTATTTATATAAATGTCTTTCTGTTTCTTCCTTTTTTTTGTTAATAAGAAAAATAACCCAGTATTTTAATTTTTTTAAATAACTTTTTAAGGTGTCTGGCAATGTGTTTTTTTTAATTATATAAGTCCAAGAGAACTCTGCTGGTTGTCTCCCATCCACAAAAACAAAAGTGCTATATTTTGGCAATCGTGCCTGGTTTATTGGAGCAGAGGCTTTGGTCCGCTCTGTTAGCTGTTTAGCTCTGAATCTGCTATTATTTGCCTAAGCACAGCTGACCAAGCAAAACTGTTTTTTAAAGTGGCATTATGTTTTGATAAATGTGATCTGGTTCAAAAGTATTTTCCACTGAATGTAGAGCTTAAAAGAACATGCTGACATAATAGTTTTAATGCATTTCGTTGAAAATGTGTGCACAAACAGAATGGCTTTTTGTTCCTTCATAATTGGCTGTTAAAGAAGATGGGGACATAACCATTACATATGGAAATGTGCAACCAGCATTTCCCCTGAATATATTGGAAACAGAATTTCTATGGGAGAATAGAAAGCTTCTAAAATGCATATACATTCCCCGTCCCTTCACTAAACCCGCAGCCTCTATTTTACTTTGCAAGAACCTGCCTAGGATGTTCTTTACAATGCTGTTTAAAAAGAAGTTTTTAGTGGCAAAGTTCTCCCCCCCCCTTTTTCCCTCACAGTTAGGATGGCAGGACCAAAGAATAGACTCACTTGTGTGTTTGTGTGTTATAGATTATACACAAATTCAAGTATTTGTTTAAATAGCACCTACATATTTGACATCACTTTATGGCAAAATCATTCCCATTGGTCCCTGTCTCTTTGAAGCTTACACTTTAATTTCAATATAACAGGCACAAACATTTATTTATGATTTTTTTTTCTATCCGACTATAAATCTATCATCTATCTATGCAAACACTTTCTTTTCTCTACTCTCGCTCACATAGAACCTTACATACTCGCAAACATACACACAAAACTTGGTGTGCATTTCTGAAAAAGTAGACTAATAGGAATATTGTGCAAGCAGATGTATAAATACTAACTGGTGTATTCTAAAATTATGTTGGTGCAATATTTCTGAAGATTTCACTGCATGAGTTTAAAATGTGCTTGGAAACCGTGTGCAAAATATAACAGTACACTAGAAATTTAGGAGAGTCAGAAGCTTACAAAATATTTTAGTGGGATGCAAAATAATATTATTTAGATCCCAAAATAATGCCTCATGTTAGATTTCATTTTATTCTTTAGTGTGTTGTTTTTGTTATCAGTGATTTCTATCTATAAATCATAAACTAGACTTTCACATTGTCCATGGACAAATTGATTGTGCAGTCACGGAAACTCCCATTATGTGATTTTTTTTAAGAAATGCAATAAAACACACAGGGTGGTAATCTCTGAATTAAACAGGGAGTTTTCACAGCCTTGTAAGATAACCACTCTCCATTTTGCAAAACAGCAGTTTCTGTCTTCAAGCTGGGTGAACAATAGGAAACCATCCTGTTTTTCAATAGGATCAGTTAGAGGTTTTTTATGTTTAATTTGCAAATGGGCCTTAGTATGATAAGAAATGTGAGCAACTAATGTGAATAGAGGACTCTTTAAACCATTCATATACAAATTTCCATTATGCATACATTGGTACAGGGTGTGTATGTTTATATATATTTCCTATTTGACTTTCTACAGTTTCTGCAACTTTCAATATGCTCCATAGAATTTAGGATACTACACTATAGCAGGATCGAAGATTTCTTATAAACTATTTTCCTTTAATTATGCTAGTTGCCAGTTAAACTTTGTACATTGTATACAAAAATGTTTTTATTTTATTTTCTATTCCAAACCTTTTTTTATGTTGTTTGATCAGTTTAAATTAGTTTGATCGATTTACTTTCCTTTGGTTGTGTCAGAATAGGCTGATGGGGGTCTTAATGATTCCCAAGCAGACAGTGCAAACTGTCAAGTATATCAGAGACCACTGAAAATGAACAAGGTTGACAAGAACTGGAATGTTTAATGAGTGCTTCAACTAGACAATAAGGAGCATGAAATATTGGAAATCAATATTTTCTATGCAATTTCATTATTGCCAAATGTTTGCTTAATTTTATATTTTCATAGATCATGACATGGCCATCATTATATAAAACACCAGCAATGAGCCTTTCCTCACTAGTTCTTTTAGATTAAATTATTATTATTATTTTTAAAGTTGCACATTAAAATCCTGATGTTCTAGCTATTTATTTTTGTGTATGGCTGTTTTAAACGTGGGTTGCATTTTAATGTGAATGACAGCAGTTACAGAAAGAAAGACAAATAAGTTTCTTTATAAAAAAAAATATATATATATAATATATTTCTGAATTTCTTGCCTTTTTAGGAAACACAGAGAGGGGTCAAATACATCGGATGCCCAAGAACAAGGAGGCGCATGTCTGTAACAGATGTTGTGCAGAGTTCTTTGAACTATCAGATTTGTTGCAACACAAGAAGAACTGCACTAAAAATCAATTGGTTCTAATTGTGAATGAAAATCCGCCACCTCCCGCTGAAGCCAGCTCTCCTAGTCCTCCCTTGGATAATCCTGATGAGCACATGAATGATACAGTTAATAACTCAGATCAAGCAGACTGCAGTGACCTTTCAGAGCATGGTGAGCACGGGAAACCTGACAAAGAAGATTCCATGGAGGTGGAGATTTCAGAAACTAACAATAGCAGCAGTGGTTCTAACAAAGTGGACAATGGTGATTCAAGCAGTAATAATCCCACATTGGGTACCTCAGCTATCACAACTTCGCTACCTCAAGTAAGGGATCTGACAGCCTTGGGCAACTTCTCTATGATTAACAGCAATGTCATAATTGAGAACCTTCAGAGTACTAGAGTGGCAGTGGCACAATTCTCCCAAGAAGCCAAAACTAAGGGGACAGCAAACAATAAGTTGGCAGTGCCTGCACTCATGGAGCAGCTCTTGGCTTTACAGCAACAACAGATACACCAGTTGCATCTTATTGAACAAATCCGTCACCAAATATTACTGTTGGCATCACAGAGTGCAGAGATGCCCACTTCATCTAATGGCCCTCAGGGGGCTTTAAGGTTATCTGCCACACCACTGACTACTCTGAGTTCCCACTTGTCCCAGCAGCTAGCTGCGGCAGCTGGCTTAGCACAAAGTCTTGCTAGCCAGTCGGCGAGCATCGGTGGTATGAAGCAACTATCCCCCATACAGCTACCTCAGAGCAACCCTGTTAGCACAGTTCCATCCATCTGTAGTTCCTCTCCAAATATGAATGCATTGGCAGCAACAGTTACTCCACCTTCCTCAGAGAGAGTACCATCAAGCACTGGTGGCTCACAGGTCAGTAACCCACCAGCACCTGTAACGTCGTCACCAGCTTTTGCAATAAGTAGTTTATTAAGCCCTGCATCCAACCCACTACTACCTCAACCTGCCCCTAATACCACACCTTTCCCCAGCACATTGCCCAGCACAGGAACAACAGCAGAGGATTTTAACTCATTGAGGAAAAGTAAGCCACCCAGTGTGACTGCTTTTGAAACTAAGAGTACATCTGATGAGGCATTCTTCAAACACAAGTGTAGATTCTGTGCTAAGGTTTTTGGCAGTGACAGTGCCTTGCAGATCCATCTACGTTCTCACACTGGCGAGAGACCATTTAAATGCAACATATGTGGAAACAGGTTTTCCACCAAAGGGAATCTTAAAGTCCATTTTCAGCGTCACAAAGACAAATATCCCCATATTCAGATGAATCCATATCCAGTGCCGGAACATTTAGATAATATTCCTACAAGCACCGGTATACCATATGGGATGTCTATCCCACCAGAAAAGCCTGTAACTAACTGGCTTGACACTAAACCAGTTTTATCTACCTTAACAACATCAGTTGGTATGCCTCTCCCACCAACTATTCCCACCTTGACTCCATTCATAAAAACCGAAGAGCCCCAGCCTATATCTATTAGTCATCCCACTGCCAGCCCACCTGATTCTGTAAAAAGTGACACAGCTTCAGAGCCACTTTTAAAAAAAACTATTGATTTTCCAGATGAGGCTGAGGCTACCATGCCACCCATTCTAGACAAAGTGGAACAACAGTCTCAAAATTCAGATTCCCTGCAAAACCTCAATACTTCTGTCTGCTCTCCCACAACTGACTCTGGCATATCAGCCATATTCACAAATCCAATTTTACCTCTAATGTCAGAGCAATTTAAAGCAAAATTTCCATTTGGAGGACTTTTGGATGTGACACCTGCTTCAGAGACTTCAAAACTTCAACAGCTTGTAGAGAATATTGACAAAAAGTCAAGTGATCCAAATGAGTGTGTTATTTGTCACAGAGTCCTGAGTTGCCAGAGTGCTCTAAAAATGCATTATAGGATACATACTGGAGAACGACCATTTAAATGTAAAATTTGTGGTCGTGCTTTTACAACTAAAGGTAACTTAAAAACTCATTACAGTGTCCATCGTGCAATGCCACCTCTTAGAGTACAGCATTCATGCCCAATTTGTCAAAAGAAATTTACAAATGCTGTTGTACTCCAACAGCATATTAGGATGCATATGGGAGGGCAAATTCCTAATACTCCTGTTGCCGAAAGCTATCCTGATTCCATGGAATCAGATACTGGGTCCTTTGATGAGAAGACTATTGATGACCTAGACAATTTCTCAGATGAAAACATGGAAGATTGTCCAGACAGCAGTGTCCCAGACACGCCTAAATCTATTGATGCATCTCAAGACAGCTTATCTTCTTCCCCACTACCGCCTGAAGTTTCAAGTATCACTGCTTTAGAGAATCAAATGAAATTGATCAATGCTGGACTCGCTGAACAGCTCCAAGCCAGTCTAAAGTCAGCTGAAAATGGGTCTATTGAGGGTGATGGTATGACCAATGACTTCTCATCTCTTGGTGGTGACTTGGAAAGCCAGAGTGCTGGAAGCCCTGCTGCCTCAGAATTTTCTTACTCCATGCATGCTTTGTCTCCATCCAATAGCACAAATGATGATATGAAATCACCCAACACAGATGAGAAACTTCAACGACCTGTATCTCTTGACCCAACAAATGAACTGTCCCCTACACCAGCTAATGGAGGGGCTTTGGACTTGACATCTAGTAACACAGATAAAATGATCAAAGAAGAACCTTTAGGTGTGCTATTTCCTTTCCAAGAACGGAGTAAATATAGAAACAATATATGTGATATTTGTGGCAAAACCTTTGCATGTCAGAGTGCCTTGGACATTCATTATAGAAGCCATACCAAAGAGAGACCATTTATTTGCACAATCTGCAATCGTGGCTTTTCAACAAAGGGCAATTTGAAGCAGCATATGCTCACTCACCAGATGAGGGATCTACCATCACAACTCTTTGAACCCAGTCCCAGTATGACACCAAACATAATAGTTCCCTCAACGCCTACTAACCCACTGGCAACTATAATAAAGACTGAGTTTAATGGTTTCATGCATGGCTCTTCTCAGGACATTAAAGAACAGCCTACAAATATAGCTTCATCAGGATCTCTGCCATCTTCTGCCACATCACCAGTTCTGCTTCCTGCTTTGGCCAGAAGGACTCCTAAACAGCATTACTGCAATGCATGTGGGAAATCATTCTCTTCTTCCAGTGCTTTACAAATCCACGAGCGGACTCACACTGGTGAAAAACCCTTTGCCTGCCATATATGTGGAAGAGCATTTACCACAAAAGGCAACCTTAAGGTAAGAAACTTGGTTCACATTTTCATTGATTTGGAATTCCAGTTTACAGCATTACCCAGAATGATAATCCATGTGTAGTTTAAAAAATGCAGATGTAACTTAATTATCTGTGGGCACTGCCTTTCATTTATTTCCCAGTCATTAACTAATTTTTGCATCGGTCATGTGACACAGAGGTCATGCTTTGCACTAATTTCTGTTCTTTGTAAATGAGTCTTTGGATTCTTCCTACTGGAATATTATTCTTTATAGAATCAGGGCTGGCACTAGGGTTAGGCACCTACCTAGGGCACAACAATAAGAGGGCACTTGGCAGGTATCTATTAAGCATCTTCTGCCTACCCCTAGTCCATGTAAGCTGCCCTCTTTAGCTCTCCCTTCCCTCCTCCCCTCTCCTTCACTCCCCTTCCTCCTCCCCTCTTCTCCACCCTCCCCTCCTTCCTCCCCTCTCCTTCACCGTCCCCTCTCCTTCATCCTCTCCCTTTCTCCGCTCTGTTACTGCGCATGCATGCACTCAGGTGCTCTTGCACATTCAGGCAAGAGTGCAGGCAGCAGGTAGTGGGCTGGCCAGCCGGGTTGCCTGCCCCTGTATAAAATAACGAACCTGATATTAGGGCATCATGGTGTTTCTTAAATGGGAGGAAAACTGTTATCTTAGTTACCTTAGTTATGAACTTTTGTTACTTCTACTTTTTTATGCATTTTCAAAAAAAGATTGGTTATTAATCAGATATTGATGGAACAATCATGAGCACCAGGAGACTTGTGCCATTGCACTGTACTAGTGAAGTGTGTGAAAGAGCAGTAATATTAGCAAGTATTGACATCATTAAAGTAGCAAAGTTTGTTCTGTTTATTCTATATAATGGTAACCCTAAATGTATTGTTACTGTATACCCATGGTTAAAAAAATTGCTGGGCCAAGTAAAACATGGCTGATGTTATCATAACAGATAGATCACTTTGTGAGCAGGAAGATAATTTCTGCTGCTGCCTTCTGGGACGTATGTCCTATGAGAACAAGGAGTACTCCAGTGGGACACATACAGGTGCATGTGTAAGGTGAAAACATGGCAAAGCTGCAAGCATTTTATTTCTGCCTGGACTCTGAAACAGTCCCGTGCTGTAAATAAATATGTTCTGCATTCGTATAGAGATTTATTTATATGTATTTTTTTTTCAAAGTTTTGGGAAGGCCTGTGCAGATAGAGTGAATTAAGGAGAGTTGGTTATAGATATATACACTGCACTATTCCACCACTCCATCAGCTTTTAATGGTATCAAAATTTGTCTGTGTCTGTCGATGAACCGAGGACCCTTACTGCCTTCAGTATGCATATTGTAGCATAACTATTTGACTTTAGGCAGTCCATGTATGCTACACAAAAAACATAAGTTCTGGTGCGCCCCATAGGCGAAACTAAGTCAAGCCACAAGACAAGAAACTAAAACAATCCATAATATTTTAAAAAAATACACAATAAGTAGTAAACTGCCCATTTCCATAAATAATATGAATGCAGTCGAATTTGGAATGCTCTATTACTGAATTACAAAACCATCAGAGAGAAGCTGTCTTGAGATCTGTCCACTAGTTGTTTTCTAAAGGAGACCCAGATTATTGCAGTACCAAATAATAAAGCCAAGTGGAACGTACACTTTCTTAAATATAAAATACTTGATTAGTTAGTGTGCCTGTACAAGACTCCTTCATACACCTGCTCACTATGCCTGTTTCTGATTTTGCAATGGACGTCTATAACAGATTGCACAATTTAGTACATACTTCATGGCAATGGGCACAATCTTCAGACACCCAGCAAAGAAAGCCCTCTCTGGTGACCGTACAGCTCCACCCACATTGTTCTGCAAAACACTAGAAAAAAGAAGTTTGCATTCCCAATGTGAAGACTATATCTATAAGCAGCAAATACACATCCAAAAGACTTACTTATGAACTTCATAGGGAAATCTATTCTGTTAGTTTTCCTTTAAATAAAAAATGACTTACCTACACAAGACTTGCAATTAGAAGACTTACGTAGGATGTTTTTGATACATTATTAAAGGTAAATACAGCCTTTAGGCTAATAACATGTGCAACTTTTGCCACCTGATGTGTTACTATTGGCAGTTTCCTGTGATGTTGAGGAGCAAGTGATTGCTGTACTTGCAGGGCTTCAGGCAGTCTGGCAGATGGGAGCTGCAGCTGACACACAAGTTCCAGGCTTGTTACTGCTCTGACATACTGGTTGTGGGGTCACTGGCAACGAGCGGAATTGCATACAGCAAAATCATTGCCTGATGATGTGCCTTCTGGGTCCAGCAGTAGGCCTTCCAGCTCAGGGCTGAGCCAACTCTGAATTTGCAGCAGTTTGCAAGTGCCCTGGGTGCTGTTGGCCACGTTTTAGACATAAGTGTTGCTCTTAGCTTCTGTCTATAAATGGATAGTACCATGCCTGCACTTTAAAATATATTGCAATTAAAACTCAGCATGGAATATCAGAGCCTGTATAAAATCATATGCCTTGCAGCCCTGTGCCTTTCTATAAACATGCACCTCCACACTCAGTTGCACGCATGCATGCAGATTAGTGGTTAAGATTGTACAGATGGTAAATATAGGGAGCTTATACAATTTAGGTGGGTGATCTATTACTTTCCTTGTCTTTAATTTTGATTGTGGGTTTTCTACATTCTTCACCAGGGATGCCTTTCAGAAATATATTCATAGTAGATGGTTTAAATTTCTCTTTTTTATTATTACTTTTGCTCTTGTTGCTTTTCTGTTTAGTTCTCTTACAGATTACTTTGTCATGCTGTTGTTGCTTTTCTGTTTAGTTCTCTTACAGATTATATTTTGTCATGCTGTTTTTACCTTCAGAAGCATCAATTTTAACATTCAAAAGTTAGCACCAGTCAGTGAATGTAAAGTAATAGTTTATTTCTTCCCACTGGAAAAGGGATTTTGACAGTGGACAGTGAATTGTTTTTAGCCAAGTTTAGGGCTTTGGTGGTATTTAGAGGATTGGCAGGAATATAAGATAAATCATGCATTTAAATGTATAGCCTTAAATTGTTCTTTTATTAGAGAAATTACACTGTTTATTAGAGCCTTTTTTGTTTTAAACATGAGCCCGATTTTAGATGTAAGAAGTTGTGTCAAAGTAATGAAAGTTGTGGAACGTGTGATTGTTTAATGCATTTTCTGTATTTTTCTATTTACATACATTTAATAAATCATGTAAGCATACCCCCCAACTGTCCCTTTTTCAGAGGGACATTCCCTATTTTGACAACTCAACCTGCAATCCCTCATTTGTACTGGAAACTCCCTCTTTTCTCTGCACTGAACATCCAGAAAAAGTGAGTTTCTAACTTAATTGTGTTTTGATAGACACCATACTAGTTAATATTAATAAACTGCAAAATAGCCATTGGGGCTACATTTCCATGTCCAGAAAGGTTTTTTTGGGTCCATTTTGTATGAAAGATTTGCTCAGTTGCCACAAGAAGCTGGTATATATAGGAAGCAAAACTGAGTTTCAAGTCCAATTTAGTGATGTAGCCACAGAACTATCTCCTGTCTTGTAAAGCCTTTACAGAAGCCACTTGTTCACAATTGGGTCAACTATTGAGAGCTGTATTTAGTTGTTTTTTTTTTTAATTAGTTTGTATTATTGCCTCTTCTATAAAGTGAAAGCACGTGTTTTTATTTTATGTTGGTCTTGATTTTTCAGGTGACCACATTTCTGACATGAAATATACATTTTTACTGTAACCACAATGCAAATTAAATTTTTTGTAATTAAACCCAGTTATGACTGAAATTATTTGGCATTGCTTATCATGATTTGGTACAACAAGCCTCTGATAGAATCCCACCTGGCTCACAGCTATTGGTTTGATTCTTAATCTCTAGCTGTTCTGCATGTAAGACTTGCTTTGGGGTTCCTCAGTACTGAGCCTATGTACTGGTGACTGCTGTGGTCACTAATCTCAGCCTTATGCTGGCTTCTGCAATGAGGTTTCTTAGTTGGGAGGGCATTTAGTAGGAGGGCATTACTTGGCTGCTATTTAGGACATCTGGAGTCAAGGCCTATAACCATCTTTGACCTGTGAAAAATGGGAGTGGTATGCAATAAAATAATTTTTTTTTTTTTTGAATGCTACGTTTTTGTTCCCTAATAAATTCTTTGGAAGCTGGTGTCCTGGCTAATGTATACTAATATATTCCAATTGCATCAAAGTAGCAAAAGTTATTTAGTAGATTAATCATGTATATAGATATATATCTATAGATATAGATATAT
>CM044438.1:26948707-26963800 GCA_024363595.1 Xenopus borealis
TATATATATATATATATATATATATATATATATACTGTATATATAAGTACAGTTCCAACAGCACTCTCCATTCCAAATATCATGTATATATATTAAATAGAAGTGTTAAATATTCATAGGGTACTTAAACGTATAATAGTTCTTGCTTTAATCTTTTGCTTGTTATTCTCATTGGCTGCAGCAATCAAAAACCCTAGGGAGGACATAATACTATGTTGTGCTTATTTGTATGTTATGTTATTACCCAGAGTCCTCTCTGGCAGTTTAACTACTGTAAGACATGAGTTAGTGGATTTGGAACTCATTGAAGACATTCATACTCACTCTTCTATCTCTGTTGCTTTTTGAAAGCAGGAATCTGGTATGCATCAGCTCTTTAAACCCGGGACATTAAAAGCATTTAGATGTATTTAAAGCACCCTCATCTTTACAGATATTAAGTTACTCCAGCTTTCTAATTTAACCCATATTTTTACAAAATATCTGCATGTTCATAGTTTATTTGGCATGTTGATTTTTTTTTTTTACTTCAAATAAAAGAAATATTTTATTGGATTACCTAAAGCAATAAAAATGATTTGGGTTCCAGTAAAACAATGTAATTAATCTGGGAAGACAAATTAGCCTGGAAAAGAAAGTCTTTCAACCTACCTATTGCAGTTATCGGCAACCTTCGTCTCTCCAGATGCTCTTATACTGCAACTTGCCAGCGGGCAAGGCTGTGGGTGGAATGTTTGTAATTGTAGCTCCACAACATCTTTAGAGCTACAGGTTTCCCCTTGTCTGATCTATTGTGATTCATTTAAAGTTTAAATTTTGGTAATCAGGTACTTTTAAGGAATAGGTACAAAAGGAGAGAGCTTTATATGGCAGCCTCTTTTTCGGAAAGATAAGCCTTCTTTGGCCTTCTGTATTGTGTACAGGTATGGTATCCAATATCCGAAAACCCATTATCCCAAAAAATGTCCCTTTTCTCTGGAATAATAAAGCGGTTCCTTGTACTGAATCTAAACTAATATACAATTAAGCCTTATTGGAGGAGAAACTAGCCTACTGGCTTTATTTAATATTTACATGATTTTCTAGTAGATTTAAGCTATGAAGATCCAAATTATTAAAAGATCTGTTATCCAGAAAACCCTAGCATTCTGGATAACAGAAACTATGGGTAGGCAGAGTAAGCACATGCCTACCCATAGGTTCTCTGATTCCTTCCCTAGTCTTCCCCTTCTCTCCTCTCTGCCCTGCTACCCTGGCCTGGGAGTGCCTATACTCGCTGTGCGTTTGCATGCCTATTTGGCGCATTGGCCAGCCCAGTTGCCGGGGGCGCCTGGCCAGCCTGGCCTGACACTGACCTATACAATCCATTTCCATAGAGAAAACTATATCCCCAAAATGAATACTCAAATGACAGTTTATTTCATATTAAGTAGCATATTAAAGAATCATACCAAACTGGAATATATAATTAAAGTAACCTTGAACCACCATTTTGTGATGGTCTGTGTGATACCTTGGACCATAAATAATGCAGCTCTAACTGTAACAGTAACAAGAACAAGTGTGGGAGTAAAACACAGAACTTTGTCCATTAATTGGCTTGTGTGACCTAACATGTATGTGTGCCCTTGGTTCGTTTGTGTGCACTGTGAATTGTAGGATCCCAAGGGACTGCCTTTGCTTTTTAAAAACGGTAATTTTCTATTCATGATTATGTAATGGCACATATTTCTGAAAAAGGATATTGTTATGAAAATGTTTTATTGTGGGTATAATTTCTTTTAAGCATGTATTGTATTTTGTTTTGACAGCAGGAATAAAGTTGCTCCAGAGAGGACATAATCCCAGGAGGACGTAAGGGGGTGGTGGCAGTGTTAGAGGAAAAGAAGCTGCAGGTTGAAATTAGGCCAGAACACTTATATTGTGTTACCAAGAGTGAAGCCCATGAGTTGTATGCAAAGTGTTGAAATAATAAACTTGAGATCTGGTTAAGAATGGAGCCTTCCATATATTGTATTTGAATTTTACAAGCACATGGCCGGTCATCTTATACATACAGTACGTTGTACTATAAATGATGCATCATACCAAGAGGAGCCCAAATATGATGTAAAAGCCAAAAAGCTGTACTCATTTTTGGAACTTGTAGGACCTGTGAGCGTGTGAGGTGTGAGTGTGTGTGCAAGGGGATGGGGTTGTAAATGTCTTGAAAGATTCCCTGTGATGATCCAAAACAGTAACCTTTATAAACTTGAGTACATTTAGTTCGGGTCGTGCATTGTGGTTTTTCTTGGTGGTACTAAAAGGGCATTGGATGGTGTGAACTTTTCTTTCTAGACTTATTTACATAAAATACTTTTGTATTGTTCCTTGTGTAAACAAGATAGTTCTGCTACAGCATGTCTTACTCAGGTCCTTCTGCAGTAGCTGAGCATTTTACATGTGTACACACGGTGTTGATAGAGGATGTCTCTAGAGATTGCTACAGAACTGTGAGATGAATATTTACTCTAAGAACACTCCTTTCCAGATGACCCTCTGAGTAATCAGAGAGCAATACCTTTTTTTCATTCTTTCTTTTTCTATATCTTTCATTGTTTTTATTTATATATATATATATATATATATATACACACTTGAAAAAAACGGCACTCACGATATTGGAGTCCAGCTTGCCTGGGTGCAGTTGTCTTTCTCAAAGGCTGTTGTATCAGCCGAAACGTCAGTCCTTACGTTGAATGAAATAAAGCTTTGAAGTATTTTAAGCCCTGAGAGTGCGGACTTCCTCCATGCATGCAGATATATATATATATATAAACCGAAAAAAGGGTCAGCACTCACAGGTCTTAAAATGATAAATTATAGATTTATTTACGGAACTATGGACTAGTCCATAGTTCCGTAAATAAATATATAATTTATCATTTTAAGACCTGTGAGTGCTGACCCTTTTTTCGGTTTGTATACTTTAATTTTGGCCGCGCACCCAGGCACCTTTTATCTACTTTTTCGTGAGTGCTGGCACCTTTCGGATTGTTATATATATATATATATATATATATATATATATATATTTTTTATAATTTTATTATTTTTTTAATTTTAATCTTAGCTTGTGCAGTGAAAAAATTATACTAGAACTTGTGAGCATTCCATCCTGTTTATGTAACAATAGGGCATTTGAAATGAAGGTAAACATTCTCCAGATAACAATAGCGTGTTGTATTTGCCCCTGTAATAAGAATGACCATTGTTCATTTGAAAATGCCAGTTTTTAAGGAAAAGCATTGTTTATTTGTCGTTATGAAATTGGAAACATTTTTATAATGAGCATAATAAATCTTTTTATTTACGCTCTCTGTTTTTATCTCTATGATCTCAGGTTCATATGGGAACTCACATGTGGAACAGCACACCTGCAAGAAGAGGAAGAAGACTTTCAGTTGATGGACCTATGGCTTTTCTTGGAGGAAACCCTGTTAAGTTCCCTGAAATGTTCCAAAAGGATTTAGCTACAAGGGCTGGAAATGGGGATCCTTCAAGTTTCTGGAATCAATATGCGGCAGCCCTGTCCAATGGATTGGCCATGAAGACCAATGAGATTTCTGTCATTCAGAATGGTGGCATTACTCCAATGGTTGGAAGCATGGGAAACGGTGGGAGCTCTCCCATCAGTGGCCTGACTGGAAGCCTAGAAAAGCTCCAGAACTCTGAACCAAACGCACCTCTAGCTGGTCTGGAGAAATTAGCAAGCAGTGAAAATGGCACATCCTTCAGATTTATGCGCTTTGTGGAAGAAAGCAAAGAAATTGCCACAAATTAGCATAGAGATGCTCAAGAACAATTGATGCAACTAGAGGTTGCATTTTTTTTTCTGTGAACTGCACCATTAAAGCATTTTTGTACCATGGTCATCCTCTAGAGTTTTAAGTGAGCGTATTTATTAGTGATATAACTTAGCTCTGCATACAAATGCAAGTGCTAACTTTGGTCTCTGTATTTGGAACTAAATACTAATAGACTAGAGATGTGTATACAAGCTGTAACATTTATGGCAAGTCTTGATAGTTGATTTTTGGCATTAACTTATTTTATATATATTCTAGGTTTAACATGGTCCCTTATGTTAATGCATAAAGAAACATGGGAAATGGACTCTTTATCTGTATACGAATGCACATTTAAAGGGAAAATAATTTCTCCACTTGCAAATACCATTAGAGGGGTGGGGATTTATCAGGACTCTGGTGTGATCCATTTTGTTTTTGTTTGTTTCCAATATCCCTTTATCCTCTTTAGTAGGTGTCTTGTGCTTTTTATTTGTCTCCAATGTTTATAATTGTGTGTACAGTGACAAGCACATTTGGGAAAAGTTATATATTTTGTTGCAATTCACACCTTGCATTTTTATTTGCCCTGTAGATATATTTGGTTTTAGAAAATGTGCTGGAATTTCACAATTGCTGCTAAATCTAGCATCTTGAACAACCTTCTGTGGAAAAAGAAAAAATGTAGATGCTTGTACATTTATAAATATATATAAATATAAAGTGAGGAAATATTCGCTTTCATGGGAAAATGTAAATAGATTCCTTGATGCTTTTTGTTAGCAAAAGGTCAGGTGGCACGTCACCTTGCTCAGCGTTGGGAGACACCTCTTGCAGTGAAGAGGTTTTTCTTGAAAAAAGTGAGGTGTGTTTCATTTTGTATTAGTGGAAAATGGACATGGAATGGACAGTTATGTGCTTTCTTATGAAAGTTGGGAGTCCACTTCCATCAATGTTTTACTGACAAATAGCAGAAAATACTGTAATTTTAAGTAATCAAATACAACATTTTTCCAACAGATGTGGTGTGTGTTGTTGGGAGGCACTTGCCAGTTGGGATGCTGCAGCACCAAATAAGTGCCATTACCAATGTTTTAAAATGTTCAGATTTAATGAGAAAATATACTTCATTATACAGATCATTTTAGACAGGTTCCTGACCACCGCACATCATTTCTTATCCATGACTTTAATCAGAAACATGGTAGACAGTAGTTCCACCTCAGAGGAGCCTAGTTTAATTTTCATCAATATACTGCCAAGAGACATGTGTAAACTGCCCTAAAATACTGGTAGGATAGTCAATTTCCACTGCTTCACTTATTTGCTTTTTAAATATATAACAACAAAAGTAACCTGAAAACACGCAGCCTCATTTCATGAACAGCAATATACATTATGATTTCCCAAATTTGTCAGTATTATGTATCTGGAACTTTAGAAAATACAGCACTTACAGATGGATTAATAACTACAAGGCCCTAAATGAAAGCTTGCTTGAAGGATAACTATACTCTCCAGACAATGTAGGTCTGTATAAAAAGAAATTGCATAAAACAACTCATATGTAAAACCCTGCTTCATGTAAATAAATCATTTTCGTAACAATATATTTTTATAGTGGCATGTGCCATTGGGTAATCCTAAATAGAAAATAGCCATTTTAACAATAACATATCAAACAAACTATAGAGTTAGGTCACACGAGCCGACCGAGTTCAGTCTTTTGCTTCCAGACTTTTTCCTGTTACAGTTAGAGTTGAAAAATTTCTGGTCAGGTGATCTCTGAGGCAGCACACAGACCATCATGAAATGGTGGTTCAATGCAAGAGATGTAAAAGGGCAAAATTTACTTAAATATAAATAGCAGTTTTAAAAGATTCTTTAATGTCACTTAAAGTTGTTCACCTTTGAGTTAACTTTTAGTATAATGTAGAGAGTGATATTCTGAGACAATTTGCAATTGGTTTTCATTTTTTATTGTTTGTGGTTTTATAGTTATTTAGCTTTTTATTCAGCAGCTCTCTAGTCTGCAGTGTCAGCATTTTGGTTTCTAGGGTACAAATTACCATAGTAACCCTGCATTAATTTGAATAAGAGACTGGAATATGAATAGGAGAGGCAGTGAATAGAATGATAAGTAATAAAAAGTGGCAATAACAATACATTTGTAGCCTTACAGAGCATTTGTTTTTAGATGGTGTCAGTGACCCCCATTTGAAAGCTGCAAAGAAACAGTAGAAAATTGCAAATCATTAAAAAACTATGAAAAATAAACAATGAAGACCAAATGAAAAGTTTCTTACAATTGACCCTTCTACAATATACTAAAAGTTAACTTGAAGGTGAACCACCCCTTTAATATGATATAAACTACCTGTTGCTCAAGTATTCATTTTTTGGGATATAGTTTTCCTTTAAACGTGGAGTTCTTTTTATATATTCTGCAAACCATATGGGCCTTGGCTATTCTGTACCGAAACCCCTAACTGACAGAATTTTTCTATTGTAGGATACATTTTATTTGTTTAACACAGCAGAGTAGGAAACTTGCAAAAAAAAACAGACAACCAGAATTTTCAGAAAATAAAGGGGCAAATCACCTTTTCAGTTATTTTCTATTTACCATTTTTTAAGATTTAAAGACCAAATTGATTTCACTTTCCCCTCTATTGTGTGTATATCTGCTGCAAGCTAGGTGGCAGCTAATGTATCAACTGTAACATTTTAGGGTTATGGCACCCTAGTCTGGCTCAATTGAGGGGAAAATGTGAAGGGAGGCACTTTCCCCCGATTAAGCTGAATCTGCACAGTTAGTAGATCTTACTTACATAAAGCTTAATGTTATTTTATGGCAAGTTGTGTTTGGGAGATCTGTTGTACGCAGTAGCGCAGATTTAACCGCAGGTGACAAATCTTAGTGTGTGCCATCACCCTTAGATAGCTGCCAATTTGGTTTACTGAGCTGCTAGTATAAAACATGAGGCTGTGAAAATGAAACCAAATCAAGTTTTAAAATAACTGAAAAATTGTAAAACATAGAAAGCAATTGAAAAAGTTTGTGTGAAGGTGAATACTTCCTTTGTTAGTGTCCTTATAGCATAAAAACAATTACCCAGTCTCTAAAACAGAAAATTTAAAAAGGTTGTCCTGATGAGGATTTCCATATAGCGCCTCACGCTATTTTATGCTTTAATCACATGGTTTTGGCTAAGGGAAGTAGCCCAAAATATACCTATTGGTTGCTCACAGCATCTTTTTGAAGGATTTCATTCATGTAGGTCATGATATACAGCATCTAGTAGATCTAAAGTTATGGGACTTCAGTTGCTTTAGACCTTTCACTTACAAGATTTGCAAAAACTTGTTGCACCTTGCCTCAAATAGTCCCTAAAATGAGCTGAACCATTTTTGAGTACAGGTGGGTATTAAACTGGTCATTTGTGGTTAAGTTATTGAGCTCATAAGCAATAGCACATACTAGGACTGAAATTTTGGATGTCATCATTATTTTACCTTAAATTGAATGTTTCACTGCTTTTAAAAATGTTTTCCCATTTATAACAAGGCTGATATTTCCTGTAGAAACTGCTAGCTGTTAGTAAAATATTGCTCCTTGAAGCCAATAAATGGACTATCTTTTTTTCCATTGGCACCATTAGCATTACATTTATTTGTGCAATGGGCAAAGCTATGGTGTTTGAAAAAAATACTAACCAGAAAGAAATCCCTACCCCACAAAAGCCTCATTTGTACTTCAAATGGGCAGCCTTTTGCTTCATTCACAGATATATAAACAGTAAAATATGAGATCCCTGAGATTCATAATTTTTCACCTGTATACTCAAGGAACTGAATTTTAAGGTTTACTGCACCTGTCAATCAACAATTTGTTGACTTGGTTTCAGTGTTTCCCTAGTAAGAGTAATGGTACATGGAATGATTTCAAGCACAATTAGCAGCTTCATGTAACAGTCTGTGTTTCTGAGCAACAATCACATGAGCAGTGAGAGCACCAGTGCTTGCAGGCATTTGGCACACAACTGAATGGCGGTTATTTGGAGCATTTTGATCCCCATCAATTTATTTATCACCCAGACAATAACACTCTGGGGAACACTCCACATGCCACTGCCCAACTACTCCACATCCTGGTTTTCAGGTGATTGGAGCATGAAAATCGTACTTGCATTCAAACATTCACATGGGTATTTTTCATTTGGTTCACACGATCATTGGCTAAAGTTGCAGTCTCAGGATATAATAAATCTAGAAAAATTTTAGGTTTTTTTAC
This sequence comes from Xenopus borealis, assembly GCA_024363595.1. Lineage (NCBI taxonomy): Eukaryota > Metazoa > Chordata > Amphibia > Anura > Pipidae > Xenopus > Xenopus borealis. The sequence goes on from CM044438.1 coordinate 26,956,829, forward strand.
CCACTAAAAAATCAGATTTTATACTTAACAAAGCTGGAATTTTTAAAAGTTTTTAGCATTCAAACTTTTATAAATAACCCCCTAAGGCAGGGGTCCCCAACCTTTTTTGCTCGTGAGCCACATTTCAATTTAAAAAAGAGTCGGAGAGCAACACAAGCATGAAAAAGTCCATGGGAATGTCAAATAAGAGCTCTGATTGGCTTTTTGGTAGCCCATATATGGACTGGCAGCCTACAGGAGAGAATGTTTGGCAGGACATCTGTTTTTTATGCAACCAAAACTTGCCTCTAAGCCAGTAATTCAAAAATAAGCACCTGCTTTTAGGCCACTGGGAGCAACATCCAAGGGGTTGGAGAGCAACATGTTGCTCGCGAGCTAATGGTTGGGGATCACTGCCCTAAGGGTTTGGATTTGTTTCCACTGAACATGAAGGATCTAGGCAAAACTCAGTTCTGTAGGAAGTGCTAAAATTTGGTCAGATCCCAACCGAATCCTGCTTCCCTTTTTTGATATCCAACCTGTTTATGTTTCTTAAAATATGCAATGAATGTCATTTTCTTAAAAAGTAGTAACACCTGTTCAGACTAATTTTTCTCACATTTATTATGTTTTTGTAACATATATATAGTCTTAGGAAAGTGCATATGAAACAACGTGGCAGTTCCCAAATCTGTATATAAATACAAATATTCTCACACAATAATACATGCCTTCAGGCTTAAGAATTCATTAAAGGGTAATTAAATGTAATGTAAATATTTCTCTACAATGTGTAACACAGGCACAAACTGCAGCAGCATTAAAACCCCTGAAAATTTGATCTCGATCAAAATAAGTCACATTTACAAACATAAGTAGATTTGTATCATTGCAGTGACCCACAGAAACCAGTCAGTCATATATTTGATTTCATTATTCCAGCTGCACTAAACAGGTTGTGGCTGATTATGGACTAGTTTCTATGGGCTACTGCACTAGGGCAAATTTTCACGTTATCATATGAGAGCCAGGGTAATTTTTTTCACTTTAAAGTGGTTGTATCCCATCGTAGAAAAAATATATCCTTTAACCTTGGCTTGCCATTTGCAATGAATTGACTTACTCAAAAGTTTCTTACAAAGGCTGGATTTGTCAACTGACTACAATAGAACAGTGCCATATTGTAATCTGTGATGCAGCTGAATCAACTGACATCTAGCAGAGGAAATATATAGCATAACATTAGATTAGAAGTTTCAGTATTATGGGACATTCAGTATTATGGGACATTCTTACTGATTTGATTGTTGATTGTTGTGTTGGCAGTTCTATATATACCGTGGCTTACCTGTTAAATGGGTAAACCTTCAAACTAACCATATTGATTTTATTCCTATGATTTCCTTTTTTCCCATCTGTTTGTTCACCAGTATAGATGAAACTCACTTAAAAGGGGGTCTAACCCCAAAAATTGATTGGTTGGAAACATACTTCTCTGAGAATTTACATTTATTTCCTACTTCCAGAGGTATATGAGATATCAGCAGTTTTGGCTGCAGTTAGCTGTCTCTGAAAATGAATTTGCTTGGGTTAAACAACTATACAGGAAGCGCATATAAAGTACATGTGCAGTTAGGGTCACTGAAACTCAGACCTTCAAGGAGAGCTATTAAGCTCAAAGCCTTCTTTCAGAAACTACTAAAAATAGAAAATGAAGGTAAATGATAAAAGTGCTCAGAGGGCCACTCTGAGTAAGTTTGTGTTAATTGCACTTGTGGGGGTTGATCCCCTATTGATACCACTTTCCCTAATACAAGAACTGACTGTACTATCAAAAAACTTTTTTTTTCTGTGATTATTCCCTGAAAATGGGCAAGTCGGTTTATATTTTGATGGTCATTGTGGCCCCTTGACAACTGACAATACTTCAATGTTAGAAATTACCAATTTAACTGCAATATCTGTATGTATGCTCTGTTATAATAATAGATACTTATATAGGTGCTCAGTTGACCAATACCAGTTATTTTTTATTTCAATAATAAACTGCATCTATATCAGCCATAATATGTCAGCACTGGCTAGAGAAAATGGAAGGAGAAACACACATAGGCATCAAATACATTTTTATATTTAGATATTAATCTATAAAATAGCTTTTTGACAATTTAACACTTCTTTAAAAAAAACACTGCATAAGGGATTCAGGCACCGAAATCAAGAATATACATTTAAAGCAACATCCAGTACACATTTTTAACTTTGACAACCATGTTGTTGTATGAAGTTGCTGAGTTTTGTACAGTCCCTTCATCAGGGGCCCAGAGGAGGTGAGAAGTTCACATACTGGATCATCTCCTGCTCAAATGTATTGCTTGTCCTTCAACAAGTAACTCATTTGTGTGCAGAGAAAGGGACACTTCCTAATGGCTCCCCTGCAGTTTCTTTCTTGTGTGGTCACTTGTCCTGATTGATAAATGATACTTGAGCTCAAAAGATTTATTGACAAAGGCCCTTCTCTCTAACACTTATTGGCTTGTCCCTGAGGGATGGACAGGTGGAGTATATGTAATAGATCACAAGTATAATCATATCCCACCTGCACTCACATTATTGCAGCCTTTGGGCTTGTTCCCTTGTTTGTTTATGTATGTATCAACATTGATGCAAGGTTTAGAACCTTGCATCCTCAACATCTGGATTAATGGATTGTGTTGCTGTCTTAATAAATAGCCCCTGCAAATTACCCTGACTAGAGTAAACAGAAGGGTTTAAATCACTCTGTAGTTAAAAATAAAAATAACTTTTTTGAAATTTAAATCTATGCTGCAAGGGGCAACTGCCAAGTGGTAAAGACCTTTCATGTTAATTGCCCATGACAATTATTATTTTTTTCAGTTTATTAAAACATTTGAGATGTTAAGCCTCATTCAGAATGAATGGGACAATGAGATTTTAACTGGCATGTGAGTTTTTATTCTGCAAAAAAACACACACAGGAATATTTTTTCAAATTTTTCTCAAATAGGGTAATATATTTTCCCACGTCCAGTTTTTTTTCCCCACAAACTCAATTTTTTATAAATCAGCCCCTTATTGTATGTATCTATGGTAAGGGCAGTGGTGCAGAAAACTGAAACATGTCTCAAAGTATTTTGTGGCACAAAATAAGTCATTTTACATTTTGTTCCTTTGCTTTTCTTTTGCAGACATAATTATTTACATCAGTTAACTATGTGGAAGCAGTAACTTGGGCAAAAAATATTTTCGATATCCCTTATGGTAGAGACACAAGCTGCTGTTTGGGGGAGATTAGTCGCCTGGTGACAAATCTCCTCTTCCTTTGGCAACTAATCTCCCTGAACTGCCTCCCTGCCGGCTAGAATGTAAAATGCCGACCGGATGGCACATGGAGCGCGAAGTCCCAAAAAAAGTCCCAAAGCGCTCCAAGTGCCATCCCGCTGGCAATTTACATTCTAGCCGGCAGAGAGGCAGTTCCGGGAGAATAGTCACCCGAGGAAGAGGCGCTAGGTGACTAATCTCCCCCAAATAGCACCGCGTGTCTCTACCCTTAACAAAACAATTTATTTATTAGTTAGTTTTAATAGTTTAATATATCAATAATTATGCAAATATATAATTTTTTTTTCAAATATGTTTCTGAACCTGAAAATTTTATATTGATCAATCTAAAAAATCCTGAATATACAAGTGAAAAAGAAAATTCACAACTAAATCTCGACAAGCTTCTGTAGAAGTCAAACGTGACCTGAAAGTGAATTTTAAGTTATTTACAGTTCAAGTATTTTCATACTATGCTAGCGATAAAAAAACACAGCTTCTCTTTATATACTGTTGCATGGAGTGTATGACATTGTGAAGGAGGTGGACATTCCAGACATAACCCCTTGCAAGCTCTACGACTGTCTGACCATAGGCCAATCAGGTAACATTGTCAGCCCATGTATGGCTGCCTTTTTGGATTCTGTTTAGCTGACAAATAGCAATTTGGGCAAATCACAATGAATTCAATGAAAAATCCCAGCCCCCATTTGTACTGCTAGCAAGCCACATATATGTTGTCCCAAGTAGATACTTTCAGATATATTTATCTGAAAGTATCTACTTGGGACAACATTCTGTTCTACTTGCAAAGACCAATTAGTCAGAAATATTTGATTTTGCTTGCCAGTTTAAAGTTTTAGCTCATGGCTCTGTTTTGTATCATTTAGCTTAATAACCTTACACTACTTCTGGAATTCAATTGAGAAAGTATTCATCAAATACAAGTTAAACACCATTCCGTTCCCCTTATGTTTAAAGATGTCTGTTCACAGTTGCATCATCTAAAACTGATCTGATAACATAGAGAGGATTTGAAGTATCACAAGGAGTTCGGAATAAGTTATTGACCAAAACAACTAGTATCACAGCAACATCTGCTTTATAATCTTATGGAAATGTGGGTGAAAAATGCCTTGTTTATCCACTGTTTGCTAAGGACACACTGGGTGTTCCACAGGCATTTCCTAATGACATTCTGTTTATGGAGTCTCCTACGTATCCAAATGGCTTAAAAACTGCTTCAAAACCTCAGATGAGGGATGGTGAACTTTATATCTTGGTACTTAACATAAGAAAATGATGATCAATGGCTGCAGGAATTAAAAAAAAAGTTCTTAATTAAATAGAGTCATGTGTGCAAAACAGTATCATATTGCTAGTTGCACTTGTATTTAGACACCAACATAATATGTTAAAACCATTTGTGACAGGCATGTCTCGTATATTTTCCTAATGGTCTGTATTAGTTTGCAAAGCAGAAGTATCAATTGAGGCAGTTGTGAAGGTTATGTAATTCATATAAATTACATACTATATAACCCTTCTAGCTGAAATTTCTAGAAGTGTCCCAGATATTTCTCATGGTATGGTAGCCTTATTATAAACAACCATACTGCAGTTCAGTCAAGTCAAGACTAAAACAATTTCATGTAGGAATGCCAATATAATGTAAAATAATGTAAAATGCCATAATGTAAAATCTCCTTAAGGAGACAGCATTCACAATACCAGGTCTGGACTGATATTCAAAATAGTCCCTGGCCCAAACAGGCCTTACAGTAGCCCAAACAGCTCCCCATCAGTTCACTAAATAATGACTGTCTATGGCAACTTACATCAGCCCCTCTGGCATTTGCCAGAACCCACAGATTGCCATTCTGGGCCTGCACAATACAATTGGCAAGAATACAACATTTTCTAGTAAAAATGGACAAGATGTAATTTTTTCGATGCCTCTCTGACAACCAGAACCTCCATCCCAATGCATGTTGATAATTCTTTATTTATATAATAGTCTCCTCCCTTTTCCTTGATGTTGCTGGTGACCTTAGACTTTAGGGGGCAGATTTACTAAGCTCTGGGGAAGGATTCAAATGCTAAAAATTCAAATAAAATTTTAGGCTACCTTGGCCATCGAATTGGCTAAATTCGATCAAATTGAATGATTTGAATAAATCAAACGATTCAAATAAGAAAATCATTCGACCATTCGAACATTCGATGGTCGAAGCACTTGCTCTTTAAAATAAAAAATTTCAATTGCCTAATTCACCAGATTAAACCTACTGAGTTCAACCTACTGAAACCTACTATTAAATTAAATTAAATTAAATTACTACTATTAAACCTACTGAAGCTCCCATAGGCTTTTTCTAAGTTATTTTGATCAAATGGAAATCATCCGATTTGAAATTGGATGTTTAGTATGATTTTTTCATGAAATCGGATGATCGCTTTTCGATCGTTCGATATACTGAATAGCGATAAAAACCTACAAATTCGATATTCGATTTCATCGGATTTTACTTTGGAAAAATTCGGGGGTAGAATTTGAGGGTTTTTAACCCTCGAAATTCTACCCTTGATAAATCTGCCCCTAGGTATCATTATGCAGGAGGATACATAATAAGAATAAACTCTGAAAACTATTTACCACATTAATTTAGATTAGAACATAGGCATTTGTATTCACTATAACTAAAATATGTTTTCATATATGTATAATAATAACAAAAATGTCTACACGTCAAGTGATTTACCTATTGTTAGTTTCCCTAGCATCTATAAAAGTGCTAATGTATCAGCTTGATTCAGTCATGGCTTTAACTCTTTGGACCTTTCTTATTAACTCCTATAACCATTCTATTGTGTTATAATCAGATTACAAAATAGGCTTCGTGTTATAGCATTAGCAATTGTAACACTCTGTTTGCTTATAGTTTGTACAGAGTCAAAACATAAAAACGCTTCCACGGTTTTCCTGTGAACTAAGCACACATCAGCCTCAATATTCTGGTGTATAATAGCCTTCTGACACTAGAGAATGCCTTTCGGAGATGATGAGGAAGTTGCAACTGGAAGAATGAGTACATATTTGCATATAAAGCTGTGAGGTGAGTAACACCTTCAAACAGCAAAGCAACACACAAGGAAAAGAATGATACATTCACCTCCTATCCTATTATCAAATAGAGGCATAACAAAATTAAGGTGCCTCTCTAACCTTATATGTGTGTCTGTACTTGTATCTGTGTATTTTCTGCAGCATTTTATAAAGAATATACATCCTTTATATCACTTCTTGCCTTGCAGGCACATTATGCTTTGTTTATAAAGCACCTACACATTTACTGCACTGGACACAGATTGCAAATAGTTTACATCAGTCCCTTGCCTAGCAGAGCTTACTATCTCATGTCCCTATAACATATAGATGTTTAAAGCTGTTTAACCTATATATTTACTGTTATTCAGATTATTCTGTTTTTCCAAACTCTTTTACTCTTTGTGTGTAAGTACTATCTACTGCTATTTTCTTTGCCCTCCAATCTAAATGATCCTGTCTTTAATTTAGCTGAGTATCCTCTATCTTGATTATAATTGATTAGCATTAGCTAAATGGAGAGTGTTTTCTTAATGACTGTAAAA
>CM044438.1:26963900-27083356 GCA_024363595.1 Xenopus borealis
GAATCTGTTTCCTGATCTACAGACACTTCCTTTTTGTTTATTCCTTACATTATAACCTTCAAAATCTTTCGTTCTTTCCTTGATGTTTAGGGAAGTTGTGCCATAATTGTAGTGTAAGGAATAAAGATATCTATAAACATAATCACTTTGGTTGCACTCAGGTGCACATCTAAAAATAAAGGACTAAAAATACCTCCCAGCTCCCAAAGTTGAAGCTTTTAAACCAAATCCAGAAAAACAGAACATTTAACTGATTTAAACACCCTGGATCTTTGCCATGCTAATTTTCCAATTCCAATATAAGAGATAATGAAGTAAAACAATTTGTATAAAATATACTCTTTATGTCACAAAGTATTGTTAAAAAGAGAGATCTGAAAAACCATGAGATTAAAGATTATTTTATAGTCTACACAGAGCACTGGGGCAAGATGAGACATCTCAGAAGTGGATGATGTGTGTAAATTGTATTGTGCTGTTTGTATTATGAGTTAAAACTTATTTGGCATCATCACTTACTATCAATTCAGAGTCCTCTCTTCCTTTTAAAAGAAACGGAGCTAATGTGTTTTTCTGTTTTAATAATACATTGCTTTTAAATTAAATATTCGGTGAATGAGATAAAATTCTGTTTGACATAGGCCAGATCAATGGTCGAATTTCGAATTGAAAAAAATTCAAAATTCGATCATGTGAATAGCTTATGAAGTAAAATCCTTTGAATTCGAATATCGAATTCAAAGAATTTTACCGCAAATTCGATCAATTTTTTTGTCGAATAAAATTTTAAAGGGGAAGTACACTGTACTTCGACCATCGAATATTCGTATAAAATTAAATTTGAATATTCAAATTATTCGAATTTGAATATTTGCCTAATTTGCATATTCGAATATTCGAATTATAATTTTTGGGAAATTTGATAGAACTTCAAATTCTTCATGTGAATTTAGTAAATTTGCCCCATGGAGACATATATCTAAAGCCATGTGGCATTTTTAATATTTTCCTTTATTTAGTGTTTTTGTGATGACAATTTGCAGAATATGCAAATTGTACGATTCAAAAGTGTCTATTTCTATACAAAGTTTTAAAAAGGACTCTCACATTAATTTTCCCACAAAAGAAAACTGTAATAAGACACATGCATATATTTCTCTTCAGTAAGTGCCTCATTCATGACTGACCTATTGCTTTGTGATTTTTTTACATAATTTTTTAAATCTATTGAGTTTATTTAATATTTATATGATTTTCTAGTAGACTTAAGGTATGAAGATCCAAATTACAAAAAGATCCATTATCCGGCAAAACCTAGGTCCCGAGAATTCTGGATAATAGGTCCCATGCCGATTTAAGCCAGTACTGGAGCTTTTTTTTTCTAAATATATTAAAAACAGACTGGGACTCATAATGACGGAAATAAAAGTCAGAACAGTAAACCTAGAGGCATATACACAGTGACACCTTGTGGTGGAGGCCAAACTGAATATAATAAAACAAAGTAGGCAGAAAGAATACAATTCTGCAAATTCAGCATATTCTAAAAAAGGCATACACATTTTTTTATTAGTAATTTTTCTGTTGAAGAATCTTTCTAGAACTTGCTCCCCTGATAAAAGCCAAATCCTCTGTATATCTAGCAAAAACCAAAATCTCTGTGACACATTGGGGCGTGGCCTAAAGTGTGCTTTTTTTTTTTTTTTTTTTTAAGTATGGCTAATCTTATGCCCAATCTACACCTTATTAACGCATACATTATAATCAATGGCATTAACCGTTTTAGACCAAAATACACCTTGTCAAAGGCATTAAAGGGATACTGTTATGGGAAAACATGTTTTTTTTTCAAAATGCATCAGTTACTAGTGCTACTCCAGCTGATTTCTGCACTGAAATCCATTTCTGAAAAGAGCAAACAGATTTTTTTATATTCAATTTTGAAATCTGATATGGGGCTAGACATTTTGTCAATTTCCCAGCTGCCCCTGGTCTATAGTTAGTAAATGGTCATATATCATTTATATGAAGTTATGGAGGGCTATGTGTGTATGGATGCTGGGTTTTCAAGTAGAATTTGATGGATGGATTTGATTTCATCTGGACCAATGGGGCATGTTATGCTAGGGTGATCAGGTAAAATTCACACCACAGGAATTTCCATGTGTGAAATTAAAGCAACATTCTCTGCTCGCCATTAATATGCCCCAATGGTTTTTTTTTTACTTTCTTTTTTACTGTTGATGGATTATTTTAAACAACCACTTTAGGTTCAGTTTTAGCTTTGCATCAGTCTCATGGAAATATTAAATAGATTTTATGATTATTTTCCTTTTCATTCCCCCTTTGACTGTATGATGATGTTACAGACTCAACTTTTTTTTAGGCTATTGGTATGCTGGATTTTTTTTCTGGAGTTTGTTTTTTATGACAAAAGACTGGGACAGTTTCTCTGCTGTGGTATGTGCAAAATAAAATCACACCCAAATTCCCAAGAGTGTTTTGCTTCTGTCGAAAACAGTTGCTTTTCTTAGTAACACTTATTAACATTATATGTACTGTAGGGCAAAAAACCATAATAAAAACATGATGCATTGTATTATATTGCCTCAGGTTGGCTGGCCACAATCTTTTTGTTAGGAAACGTGTTTGATTCATATACATATAGACAGATAGAGAGAGACCTATATATAAAAAACATTTTTACTTCAGTTAGTTTCCAACAGTTCACCATAAAGAAAAACTATTTCCAATTACTTTCAATTTTCTGTGACTGTTTTTCTAATATTAAAGTGTAAAGTTTCATTTTTCACCTTCTAAGCTTTTTTTAAAGCTGCTCTGGGAGGAGGGTCACCGACTCTGTAAACTTTTCTAAACTGATAGATACATTTGTTAATTTTTGAGCAGAATCTCAGAGTTTCATTAAAGGCAGCTGTTAGATTTGCCTCACAAGGAAACTTCAGGCAATTTTGGAAAACATTGTTTTTCCCTGACGAAGGCTCCTGTGTGGAGCCGAAACGTTGGACCACAACAAACTTCCATTTAATTTGATCTGTTGGACTTTGTTGTAACCTTCCTTGGAGTGCTGTCACATCTCTGCATGCTATATATATATATATATATATATATATATATATATATATATATATTTTAATTCATCCAGGAAATGTGCGCACTAAAATTCTTAAAGTGGACCTGTCACCCAAAAAAAATATTCAAAATCACTATTTTATCACATTAGTCAAGCAAAATGAACATTAATTACACTATATAAATTATTTTAATCTTGTTTTCTTCAGTCTGGGAATTCATAATTATAACAAACAGGCAGGAGCCATTTTGTGGACACGGTTATTAAGGCAAGCCTTGCATAATTTCAGAATCTTGTTTGTGCACCAGAATTGGGGACCAGATGTCTATCCCCATGTCCTGGCTACACAATTAAATGGTTAAGAGAACTGGGGGAATGTGTGGGGAGAGCAGTGACATCTAGGAAGTGCTGAATGGAAAGTGAAAGTAATTGTCTGCCACGCCTCAATGCCTAAGGCATAGAGGAGGGGCAGACAATATTTGATTGACAACTGAGATTTTTAAATGAGCTTAAAACAGCTATGAATGCTTTAATTAAAATCCGAAATTGGATTTCATGTTTGATTTGAAAAGGACTTTTATTATACAGATTTTTGTGTCTGGGTGACAGGTCCACTTTAATAATCCATTTATTTATGATGTAAAGCAGTACATTAACGTTTCGGTCGTGGTCTACAACCTTTGTTAAAACACTTTTATATTCATATTTACCTGAAGAAGCTGCTCGGATGAGCAGTGAAATTTCTTCATTAAAATTTCTCAGCGAGTCCAGTTGTTTTGAGTTACTTGTGTTAGCTATTAATTAGGAACTTTATAAAGTAAACAAATGATAATGTTGTAAAGCTTGCAATGCTGATTAAAATGCCTTTTCATATACTACACAAAAGTTATAGCATATGAAAAGTCAGATGGTGAACCCATTTATTAAAATAGCCCTGATAGACCTTCCAACAAGTGCCTCTTTTTTTAGACTATAATATTGGCTCACTCACCTTGCTTTTCACCTATTTCCTTGTAGGTTCTAGACCAAACATTCCCTCAATCCTACAGGATTTCTGTGTTGATGGGAGGTTAAGTGACTTCCCTTTTGTAACCTGAGATTTCCTAAAGGTTTTCCAGATGAATACAGTGGATCCTGTGTAGTATAACACCAGAGTATGGCTTTTAAATGAGAACTAAAGTTTAATTAAAGAAGTACTTCTAGACAAGATCTAGTTTTCCCACAGTCCAAAAGACTTCAAAATAAACACTGTAAACAACAATCCAAAAACTTTGAACAAACTTTGTTTATAACACAATATAGCAGTAGGCAAACAGGGTTAAGAGAATAATAAAAAACAGATTGGATATATAGACAAGGAAGAACCATTTCCAATGAGATTTCACCAAGTTTATATAGGCAGAGACAGAGATAGGTCAAATTGGTTAAAAAGTAACGGTAGTTTTAAATGCGGTAAAAATAGATGTAAAATGTGCAAATATATTAAGGTACAATCTATGTGTAAAAGTAATGTAACAGGAGAGATATTCCCCATTAAAAGTTATATTAACTGTAATTCTAGAGGGATCATATATTTGGTCTCATGTACCTGTGGAAAACAATACGTGGGTAGAACGTATAGATCCCTCAAAGAATGCACAAGAGAACATCTGATACCGATAACCCTGGAGTCTTTAGAACAAGACAATTTAAGTAGTAACAAAAAACACTCCGCAATTGGCAAACATATAATGCAAGAACATAATGGAGACTTTAATCATATTAGATTCCAAGGCATTGAGAGTGTTAAAGTAGGAATAAGGGGTGGAGATATATATATAGATTAATTGACCAAAGAGAAGTTTATTGGATATTTACCCTTAAAACACGATACCCGCAAGGGTTAAATAGTGATTGGGAGGCCTCCTGTTTCCTTTGATACTATAATGTTTAGATTAGTCTAATAACATCCTATTTAAACAGTGCCTATGGAACCTTATGATTGTACAGTTTGTACCAATATGACCTGTCTACATGCAAAACTTGTTTTTAAGTTTAATGATGCTTTTAATTGATGTGGCTATATATAATGTTAGTGCTAACAGTGACATCACCTCTGATGAAGTACCAGAATGCGGCATGAAACGCGTCAGGTGACTATCTTGTCATAGACAGGAAATGTGAAATCCCTGTTCATGATTCATGATACGCCCTCTTCTCCCTGTTACAGCCCACTCCTTCCCAGATCTACGCCCGCACCATCCTGTCCCGATCCAGTACGTCTACGCCCTCTTCTCCCTGTTCCAACCTACTCCATACCGGTTTCCTGGGCACAAGACACCCTTGCCTTAAGGACTTGCACCTTCCCCCTTCTGACTCTACAGCGCCCCCTACCCAATCCTTGACAGTTGTAATTAAAGAAGTAGGCTACAAAGTTAGTACATTATGTTCTGAGCTTCTGTACCAGCCTAAGTCATCCAAAGCTTTTTAGCAGTAAAGAGCTGTACCTCTGAAGATGCCGCCCCAGTAGCTCGCTATTTTTCTTTCTGCTGATTCACTGCACATGCTCTGTGCTGCTATCAGTTGCTGAACTTAGGAGCCGACTCAAAATATACAGTAAACATAGAATTTAAATATCACAATATAGTAACATAGTAAGTTAAGTTGAAAAAAGACACACCTAGTTCAACCTTTTTTTTACCTGCCTAACTGCTAGTTGATGCAGAGGAAGGCAAAAAACCCTATCTGAAGGCTCTCCAATTTGCCTCCCCAATTTGCCTCAGAGGGGGGAAAAGTTTCCTAACTGACTCCAAGATGGTAATCGGACTAGTACCTGGATCAACTTTTACTATGAGCTATCTGTGATAACTCTGTATTCCCTCACTTTCTAAAAAGCCATCCAACCCCTTCTTAAAGCTATCTAATATATCAGCCTGTACAACTGATTCAGGGAGATACATCCACATCTCTGTAAACATCAGCTGGAAAGACATACTGGTAAATAAAAAATTAGATAGATTATTATACAATCCCCTTATATATTTATACATAGTTATCATATCACTCCTTATGCGTCTCATCTCCAGTGTGAACATCCCCAATTTCGCCAGTCTTTCCTTATAACTAAGGTTATCCATACCTTTTACCTGCTTAGTTGCCCTTCTCTGTACCCTCTCTAATAATAATGTCCTGTTTGAGTGAGGGAGACCAAAACTGTACGGCATATTCTAGATGGGGCCTTACCAGTGACTCTATAAAGTGGAAGAATGTCCCCCTCTTCTGTGACTCTATGCCCCTTTTAATACATCTCAAGACCTTATTTGTTCTTGATGCTGCTGACTGGCATTGCTTGCTACAGCCAAGTTTATCATCTACAATGACTCCAAGGTCCTTTTCCATTAAGGGTATAACTGTCTTGAATATTTTTACATCCCAGATGCATGACTTTACATTTATCAATATTAAATCTCATTTGCCACTTAGCTGAACAGATTGCCAGTTTGTCAATATCCTGTTGCAAGGATGCCACATCCTGGATGGAATTAATTGGGCTGGATAGTTTTGTGTCATCTGCAAACACTGATACATTACTTACAACACCCTCCCCTAAGTCATTAATGAACAAGTTAAATAAAAGTGGACCCAATACCGAGCCCTGGGGAACCCCACTAAGAATCCAAGTAGAGAATGTACCATTAACAACCACCCAGTTTCCTATCCATGTGCAAACTTCATTAAGCCCAACAGACCTTAGTTTAGAAAGCAGTCGTTTGTGGGGCACGGTATCAAATGCTTTGGCAAAAAAACAAATAGATCCCATCTATACCCCCCCCCCCACAGTCCATCTTACTTACCTCATCAAAAAAAGCAATCAAATTTTCTGACATGACCTATCCTTCATAAAGCCAAGCTCATTGCTGCTTATAATGCCATTCTCTAGGACAAACTTTTGAATGTGATCCCTTAACAAGCTTTTAAGTAATATTAAATAATAATTATAATATTAATAATATATTAATATATGGCATATTAAAGAATCTTATAAAACTGGAATACATATTTAAGTAAACATTGCACTTTTACATCTATTGCCTTAAACCACCTTTTCGTGATGGTCTCTGTGCTGACAGATTTTAAATTTTTAATTTCTCAGCGAGCCCAGTTGTTTTGAGTTACTTGTGTTAAATATACTATGACCTGGATGAACGAGAATCTTCATAGTCATACTTTCCTAATTTATATTTCTAGATAAAATGTAGTAAAAAAACAGAGACTTTTTTTATTGCAGTGTCCTGTGAGTTGCTGAATTTCAGTTTTTTTCCCTGGACTGAACATAAGGCAAATTTTACTCTCTTTGTTGCTTCCTTTCTTGCCTGTCTTATTATATTCTGAGTGTAATACTGCCACAGCATTCTCATGGAGGCTGCAGGGTCCCAGGTATAATATATTTGCTCTGGGCCCACTGGTATCTTGAAGCCGAGGTGGGTTCTAGGAAGTTAATAATCCACTGATAAGATAAAGAACATAATGCTGTCCTCCTGTTGGTCTAATACAATATTTTCAAAGGAGAAGTAAATGTATTTAAATACATTGTAACACATATCACTTAATTAAAGATCTATTGCACAGCATCAAAAAACTAAAAAGGACAATCATTTTAAAAAATATTTAAGAACAAACGTTAGAGGCCATGTGTCAACAATTTCAGTTGGTGGTGTAAAAAATGTATCCAAGGTTTTCAACCAATAAGTTTTTTAAACCTACCAATCGGTCTGCACAGTTTTTCTCCCTATTGGTTTTAAAGCCATGTATCACCAGCTTAATTCCAATAATTTTCATTTTCTGACATTATTCAGTGTGTTTCCATTCCCCACTCAAAATACAATATCAAAATGCCCCAAAGCCCCTGCTTCTCACTATATAAATCATACCACTGTAGCTGTCAACATGATTCTCATCTGAAAATATTAGGGATGCACCAAATCCAGGATTTCAGGATTCAGCTATATCCAAGCAGGATTCAGATTCAGATGACTGCTTAAGATATGGATTTGATTCATTAGAGTCATATAAGTCATGTGCCTTTAAAGTTATTTCTTTGAATGACTGGAAATAGAAATGTAACATGGGCTACAATAATCAAGATGACACAGAAAAAGGCATGGCCTTAAAAATACCGAAAGCCTTTATTTTATACCTTGATACAATTTAAACCTAAGCTTCAAATATACTCTGATAAAGTACATTTTCTCAACAAATTCTTTTTCAGTACTTTATTTTACATGAAAAAAAAAACTTTTATCTGGTCCAAATTAATTAGTTTCAACTCCTTATACGAGAATATATAAGCATTGGGGGAACAACTCGTAAATAAATTACTTCAAGTGTGCCATGCACATATGGCAAACTTAATTTAATTTGAAATGTTATAATTAAATGTGACTGTTTTTTCATTTAACATGCTTTATTTGTTAAACACAGCTGTCACTTGTAAAAAAAAAAAAAAACACAGACTCTGACAGAAGATATGAGCATTTTTATTATCTACTTTGTATGTTCCATCTGAGGCAATTCTTAGTCAGTTATTATAATCATTATGTATTAGTAACAATAAGTATGATAATATGTCCTGTTGTAATGTCATAATTTACAGGGTTGGTATTTTACAATGTAAGTCCGTGTAGCTGCCTGTCAACATTGTTATTGGTGTTAGTGCTCTCCAGGTTTTATAGGATAATGTTAGTTACTATATATATATATATATATAATGTCTGGGGCTCTACAGTCTGAAAATATTTATTCTCCCCCCACACTTTTTTAAGAAGGTAACTACATGTTATTATGTGACTAAAATTATACATATATACCCTTCTATTGTTAATAACAATTTCAATGTCCTTTGACCAAACATACTAACTTTGATTACATACATCTCAAAAGTGTTATTAATATACATTTTTTTAAAAAAACAGTGCATTATCATTTTAGTACCAATAAAAACCCTCACTTTAACAGTCTGCTCATTCATTTCACCTCTTTTACAGACATTTTACTCAACTTTTTTTTAACACCAAATGATGCAAAAAATTTAAATGCTAAAGGACAAAAAAAAAGTCAATACAGAATCATAATTCTGAATGTGTCTTATCACTGAATACTTGTTTCCCCTTTTATTGCTGTGTTAAAAGATCTTTAGAATATTCTGAATATCTAATTACAGCTTTACCCCCACAATTCTATCTGTAGAATAAAGGAGGTTATTGTACATAAAATGATACGGTACTTTAAGTCACGCACTGCTTAAATAATAGGTCACTGACACTGACACTCAGCCCTGTTTTTTTCTGCGGTTTGCCTTCATGTCCTGATTCAGAGGTTTTAAAGAAGGGAAGATGGATACTGTGCATTAACTACTTAAAATAAATTCTAGTTTATAGTTATGTATATGCGTTATGCAGAGACCTGGTGGTGTGGATCTGTGCACTATATAAATTGTAGCGCTGTATACAAGAAAGAATAATTTAAAAGAACAATGGGGGCATGAGTGTCTGGTTTTCAGGTTTATAGTCTAAAAGAGATGGGCAATATCATAAGGATTGTGTATGCTGAAGTGATATTTATAACTGTGTGAGTTATTTTGAGAGAATGCAGTTTATGAGCTAGATAAGAACATGTGAAGCAAAATAGAGTCTTAAGTTATTTTTCTATTGCCTGCAAAGAATACAGAATGATAGGTATGTGGGAGAGGTGCATTACATGTTTTGTCGGCAAACCGGAAATCCTTAGGAAATCTGGAGTGCCAGCTACACAAAAAGAGTAAAAATATTGCAACTGGGCCCTACAGAGTATCTGGGCTATTTCACCACATACCCACATTGGGGCTTACTGATGGGTATAGCTGGGAAGAGACAGTGGATTAAAAACTGTTAATAATATGGCTCACGAAGGTGAAAATCTCCATCTGCAGCCTCTTTTCAACATCAGTGACCCTGCACCAGGCAATCTGGACTCTTGTTAACTCCTCCTGGCATTTATCTGGATCCTCCTGGCATTTATCTGGACTTTTGATAATTTATAATTTTCCTGCCATGGCTGTTATCTGTACCAACTTAGCCTGATTATTAAAAAAAACATATAAAAACAATTCAAAAGTAAATTAAGATCAGTTAAAAAGTTGTTTGGAACAGATTCAAAAGTTAATAAAAAGCTGAACACACTATTTAATGTTCACTTGCAGTTCTATTACCCTGGATTAAATGGATATAGAAATCAAAATAATATAAAACATAAAAAGGAATTCAACATTGTAAGGACTTATTTTAAAAAAATATATTTACTATAACACAGGTATATACCTGGAACAGAAACTATTTTACTAACCATTATAGTGAGAGGAGAGAAAGGCAGCCCAGTGTTTTGGCAAACAAAGCACGTTGTCTATGGGCAAGAGGTTACATCAGAGTTTAGGTAGGAGAATAATTGATCTTTAGCTAGAATCCTAATTAACTCATCCCTGGCTGGACTTGAGCCTTTTTTACTTTCAGTTAGTGAGGGGTTCTTACAGCAATTAACTGCTGATTATCTGTGACCCAGCCAAGTTTATGTACCTAATTGAATGTGTCATGCCATCAGCTAACACATTATAGAATGGCTGTTGCCCATAGACTCCATTTTATTCAAACAATCCAAATTTAAACATAACAGGGTACAGAAGAATAGGAAATAGAGTTGCCAATACACAATTATACCTATAATATATAAAGGTTGTCAGGTGTCCTTTGAAATACTATGTTTTTGATTAATTTAAAATTTTTTGATATACAGTATAATTTTTCCTTGAACAAGTTAACGTTTATTGATGGGGACCTCCAGGTACTCACTAGCAACCAGCAGGCTACTAAGAATATACTGTACATCTTATTATCAATAAGTCCCCTCCCAGATTCCATATGGGCTATATGTGGATCGGTTCTCAGTTTTATGTGTAGAACTAAAAAGATAAATGTATGCACTCGGGTGAAACACAGTTCTGTTTTGGGCATTCTGGGGTCTGTTTTAGGTGATTTTTCCTAGTAGGGGGCACCCTCTGAAATAACTTGCACCAGCTGTTAGTTGAACTGTTGTATACAATGTTGCATGGTTTGGGAGCAGCAAGCAAGCCTCCCTGGTATTGGGAACTCTGAAGTGATAAGGCATAATGAGAAGTAGTGTCATTTTACTTTCCCAACTTTTGGAAAACCAGGCAACTGAGGAAGTGCCAACAGACACCAAATACAAAAAAGTCCTACTATAGGGCGGACTGTAAGGACAGTGCTGCCTTGCACTGTAGGTGCGTAAGGACCATGGATGCACTAATGGGACCCTTTGTAAATGAGCCCTCTTGTTTTTGTAGCATTTTGGGAAAATTTTAATTTCAAAATGTAATTTAGGAATATATATATATTTTTCTAATTATTTTTTTTTTTTCTATCAACCTAGATCAACAACAATAGCAGATGACATGAGGTTCACTTACCTATCAAGGCACAGCTCAGTAAGTGACTGCCTACTTTAACAGCTCAGTTGCTGAAGGGTTATTCAGCCACAACTCTATTAAATCAACAAAACTGGGTTAAGAAGCTTACTTGGACTGATAAATCCAATTAATTTTTGGTTACCCATCCACTAGGCTACAAAATACATTATTAGTCTTAAAAAAACAAAAGTTATGGAACGACCTTATGTTTGGGGTGCTTTGGCTGTTAAGTTGCAGACCTTTTTTCATAGTATTCGTCTGTCATTTGAAACATGTTGCCAAACCTCACACCAGAATGAAATTTGCCAGGAACTTGGTTGAATTGTTGTTATACAGCCTGTAGGGCACAAACTCTCCTACACTTCCCACTGAAGGTCAGAAGGCAGAAATGTGGACAGGCATAGGATAAGTCAAGCAGCACAGGTTCAAGGCCAAAGAATCACATAGCGGTCAGGGGCGTAACTACAGAGGAAGCAGACCCTGCGACAGCAGGGGGGCCCAGGAGGAATAGGGGGCCCATTAGGCTCTACTTAATGAGCAATTTTTAATATATAGTGGTAAAACAGGACAACCTCTTGATATTTTGGGGGCCCTAAAATAAATCTGCTGTGGGGCCCAGTAACATCTAGTTACACCAGTCAAGCACAAAGTAAAAGGAGCAAGAAAAGAAAAAACTGAATCAGAAATTCACCACAGCAACACTTTGTAAAGAAGATTGGCTGGCGTGGACCCTTTAAACCCACTGAGCATATGCAGAGCTTTAAGAAAAGTGTACCTTACCATGATACAGCATTGCATATTCTCTGGACAAGGTACAGAGTGGAAACCTTTCAAACCTAACATTAACTAACTTGTATAGCTGCTGGGCAGAGTCAATGCAATCAGCTTACCCTAAATCTTCTACCTTTTTAGGGCATTTTTAATACAAATATCTGGGAAGGAATTTTTGAAAAATAAAAGAGCTAGAAAAAACTGAATCGTTTTGGCCACAACAAGTAGAAAGTATTCAGGGAAATTCCCCACACTGTATACATAGCTGTGTTGACATGGAAAATTATATTATTTCACCCAGGGATCTGAAATGATAGGTCTCCCCATGGACTGTGTCCAGTGGTGGAACTAGATGTTACTGGACCCCACAGCAAATTAATTTTAGGTCCCCAACATATCCAGGCTACAATCAACTCCAAATTGGTCACTGCACCTCTCCCATTGACTTATACCAGTGATCCCTAACCAGTAGCTCGTGAGCAACATATTACTCTCCAACCCCTTGGATGTTGCACCCAGTGGCCTAAATGCAGGAGTTTATTTTTGATTTCCAGGCTTTGAGGAAAGTTTGGTTGCATAAGAACCAGGGCTACTGTTAAGCAGAGCCTTAATACAGGTTGCCAATCCACATGGTGGCTACCAAAGGGCCAATTACAGCACTTATTTGGCACCCAAAGAACATTTTTTTCATGCTAGTGTTGCTCCCTAACTCCTTTTTCTTCTGAATGTTGCTCACGACCTCAAAAGTTTGGGGATCCCTGACTTATACAGTAATTTCGGCAGGTTTTAGGTGGTGAATAGTCAAATTTGTTAAATCTCGAAAATCAAACTTGAAATTTAAAAAAAAAAAAACTCAAAAACAGTTTGGATAATTCCCTAGTAAAATCTGACCCTTAATAAATCTGCCCCTAAATATTGTGTATGGAATTCATGTAGTGCTAGCTCTAAGCCCAACATGGTCAACTCCTTACGCAATCCAACCAGGTTGGTCACGATAAATCGGGTTGCTCAGGCTCAACTGCGAGCAATATGCAAGCAAAAAATGTGGTCAATGCATCTTATTTTTATTTGAAGGACCAAGTGCAAGTTAAAATTAACAGAAAATCAATTCTGACATGATTTAAGGTTGTTTACACAAGAAACAAATTTAGGATATCAGAACTATTTAATATCAGAACTATTCTATATTTTAAAAGTGTAATACAGGTATGGCATATGTTATCCTGAAACCCGTTATCCAGAAAATTCGGAATTATGGAATGGCCGTCTCCCATAGACTCCATTTTATCCAAATAATACAAATGTTTAAAATTGATTTCCTCTTTCTCTGTACTAATAAAACAGTAGCTTGTACTTGATCACAACTAAGATATAATTAATACTTAATGGAAGCAAAACCATCCTATTGGGTTTAATTAATGTTTACATGATTCTCTATTAGCTTTAAGGTATGAAGAGCCAAATTACAGAAAGATCCATTATCTGGAAAGCCCTAACCCCGAGCATTCTGGATATTAGGTACAATACTTGTAATAAGTAAAATCATAGAAAATACTTTATAAGACCCATGGACAACGCTACTGGAATATTGCTTAGCGGGAATAACCTAATAAAATCAAACAAAACATCTCTTAGAATCTAACTGGAAGGGCGCCCCACGCTTTCTTAGTTGAGAACCTATAGTGGCGAGCTTTAAATGAGCTATATGTTAAAGAAACATGAAATGATGTCCAGATTTGTGGCTCATGGATGAGCAGGTGCAACAACAGACCTCCAGAAAGACATTTGTTCATGGAAGCTAGGCGGTGGTGCTATCATTAAAATATTGAGGTGTGACACAGTGGTAGTGAATTATACTTTATTGCACTTTGTTATAACTGTAAAAGTTAAAGTAAGAAAGATGTACAACATCAACTTGCAGCATTATTTTTTCCCCTTCTTCAGGATGGTTGCATTGCTTAGATGGATTTCCCCATCCTACATGTATTTATTTACTCATTCAATCAATCAGGACAGCTTCCTTGCCTGCTTGCCTCCCTCCCAGAAAATCAGTATTGCTGCTTCTCCTTCTGTTACTGTAGTGCTGGTTCTCCCAGGGGGAGATTATTTTAGAATAAAACTAATTGGGTTTATGTCAAATAGGGGGTATGTATTTCCCCCTTACCCCAAATCCACCTTAAACATTCCATTCTAAGACATCACCTACAATATAATGTTAAATATAATATTATTTTTGGGCATGATATTGTACTGAAATTCATTGCCCTTTGAGCACCTGACCTGTCATTAAGTCACCGATTCCCCAGTTTAGAAGAGATGGGGAGCTTTCTGCACAGATCTTATTATTCTGCATCATTTTGTCAGCCATTCAGAAAATTCTATCAATTGATATCATCAACACATACATTAAAAAAAAAGAAAAAAATTGTATCACAAAGGACAATAAAAATAAGTAACTTAAAAGGAATTGTATGAATAGAAAATGCCCATTTAGGACACATTTTTAAAAAGTTTTATAGGATTCTTTTGCCACTGAAATAGACTATGTGTGAACTTGCCTTTCCATATTACAAAGCATTCTGGATAATCAGTTTCTGGTTAATAAATCCTGTATCTGTACAAGTCTTGTATTCCCTGAAAAGAATAGGCAGAATGTAAACAATAAGTAGAATTTTTTTTTAGCAGTTCAATTTTTTTTTGTCCATGTGTATACTGTATACGTTTCTATTGCTTTTTTAATGTAGCTTCACAATAGGCATTTCATCAACACTTATTTCAACAGAGTGAACCATGATGTCTCCCACTACTATCAGTATGAAGCAATCTGCTGCAATTCACAAGCATTGTGATTACTGCTCCAAGTTGCAGCAATAAAAATGACACTAGGGACTTATTTGTAAAGCTGTGTAAATAGTTTGATGTTAGAATTCAGTTTACACTCAGGGGCACATTTACTAAGGGTCGAATTTGACCATCAAATTTTTCACGAAGTAAAATCTGACTAAATCGAATTTGTAGGATTCGATACATCGAATGATCGAATAGTGATCATCCGATTTCACAAAAGAATCAGCACAAAACATTCGATTTCACGTAAAAATCCTACCAATCATATGATTTTTTCGAGAAATCGGAGGATTTCTATTCGATCAAAAAAATACAGAAAAAGCCTATGGGAGCTTCCCATAGGCAAATATAGCAACTTGGTAGGTTTAATCTGGTGAACGAGGCAATCGAAAAAGTACTTCGACCATCGAATGGTCTTCTTATTCGAATCATTTGATTTATTCAAATCATTTGATTTGATTGAGTGATTTGATTCAATTGTGTCAGGATCGCGCCGCCCGGAGGCTTACCTTTAGCTCCGGGCGGCACGTCCTCTCCTCTTCGGCGCATATCCACAATGGCGGCGCCCATAGCCGCCACGTGGATATGCGGCGCAGGGTAGTGACGTAATCGCGTCACGCTTGACGCGATGACGTCACGGCGCTCGTTTTGGCGCCAAATTTGAATATTTAAAGGGCTATTGGACACCATTATGGCGCCCAATTATAGGACCATGCTGCTATTGTTCCTGGGTATTGTATATTGTTCCTGATATTGCTTTTTGATCCTGTTCCTGTTCTTTTGATCCTGATTCCTGTATTTTGACCACTGCTTGGACTTTTGTTATTTTGTTCCTGTGAATACACTTTTGCCTGGACCTGTTTGACTCCTGCTTGATCCTTGCTGTGCTACGTTATTGAAACCCTAAAGCTTCCTCCTTGGTCCACTTCTTCCCCTGGGCGCCTAACGAAGGCCAACCCGTGACAGATTGAATTTAGCCAATTCGATGGTTGAGGTAGCCTAAAATTTAATTAGAAAATTGTTTTTGCATTTGAATCCTTCACCCGAGCTAAGTAAATCTGCCCCTCAGTGTGTAAGAACTACATCAGGGCTTTTACATATACACCATTTACTTTACACCAGCTTTTGCCTTTTTTTGGCATATACTATTTTACACACACACAAAGTCACAACACAGTTAATATTGCTGGCCCATTACAACACTGTATTTTCTACTGGTGTTCTTACTATACTATTTAAATATTAGTATCACATCTGCTTTAGGTTTTTGGTACAGACTTTGCTATAAATTTAACTGGGAATTATGGGTCAGGCTTTGGCTGAGCTTTAAAGGATCAACTTTTTATTTTTAACTTGGACCTAAAAATGATATTTATGTAACCAAATGCAAAATATGAAAATGATGAAAGACAGATCAGGCTCTTTCTGGCCCACAGGAAATCTCTCTAAATACAGTATATACACTGTAGATGGAGTATGTACTCGTGTACTAAGTCTTTCCATCTTGAGTCTTCTTGGCTCATGAGTCACTGTGAGAAGAGACTTTTACCCCTCACCCTACCAGTGCAAAAAGGGAGAATGAATTCCACCCACCTTCTCTGTTCCATCCATGTTTACAGGCATAATGAATAAGCAGGCATTAATTATACAGAGCACAGTGCACTTAGAAGGACAGTTGGACTCAATCAACCAGTTCCTTCATGGAGTCTCTAAAGTCCCACAGGAAGGCGTTAATAAGAATGATCTCTATCAAATTAACAAAGTCTACAGGCAGAAGGCAGAAGACACACACACACACATATATATGTACAGATATATTATATATATATATATCTCACACCTTAAAATCTATGTTTTAGAATCTCTGCTGTGGTCACAATTCAGGCACAATGCAATATACAAAATTGCTTTTTTTATTAATAGATCTAATCTAAATAGGCCCATTTGCCCTTTCTCTAATTTCTAAAAAAGGTTAAAAACTGCGTTTGTTTTACCGTTCAGGGATCTTTTCTAATTTCTAATTTTCTTTGTTAATTAAGCATTAATGGTATTGGTCAGTATACAAAGCAATAAATTGCTGACAGGTTGAGTAATCACCCAGGTGAAGCTGAGACATATAATCAAACCGTTAGATGTGTCTCTGAGTAACACCTACTTTCAATTATTACTGCTAATTAATGTAAAAGAATAACACTTCAGCTGCCTTTTGGGGGGGGGGGTTGCACTCCACTTTAAAGGACCAGTAACATTAAAAAATTAAATTCTTTTAAAGTAATAAAAATATAATGCAGTGTTGCCCTGCACTGGTAAAACAGCAGTGTTTGCTTCAGAGGCACTACTTTGTTTATATAAATAAGCTGTTGTGTAACCATGGGGGGCAGCCATTCAAAGGAGAAAAGTCTCAAGTTACACAGCAGATAAGCTCTGTAGAACATAATGTTATCTGTTATCCATTACTTTTTTTTCAATTTCCGCCATTGCTACACAGCAGCTTGTTTATATGAACTAAAGTAGTGTTTCTGAAGCAAACCGATCAGTTTTAACAGTACAGGGCAACACTACATGGTATTTTCTTTACTCGTTTTTTTCGGCGAATTTTCGCCAGGCGAAAATTCACTGCCGTTTCGCGAATTCGCCCCTGGCCCATCACTATTTCTAACTTAATTGGATTTTGGTAGAGAGCCAAGAATAGATACTTAAGATACTTTGGTAACAGTTTTAGATAAGAAGGTCTTGGGGAAACTTATTTGCAGCTTAAAGGGCTATTCACCTTCAGTAGCAAAATTGTAATAAAACATAAAAACCACAGAAATGTCTTCAAACTTTCATAACCTGTCAAATTTTATAAAATGGACATAGTTATTAGGGGGTCCCAAAAATAGCTGGGTGGCAGAGAAAAAAAAAAAAAAAAAACTTTTCGACCAACCCAAAAGTCACAATGTTAGTCCAAACGGTTTCCTGCCGGTCTCCTCATAGTCTCTCCGCTACGTATAACAGTCAAAGCCAAGAAGGAAATAAATTATCCTTTTTATAGGAGATCAGCGCATAAGCTGTGGAAATTTTAGAAAAACAATATAGTGTAATACTGTAATTATGTTAGATGTTCACCCCGTGGTTTTCAACTTGTAGTAACTTTAATCTACAGGAGGTGAAATCAACCCAGGGGATTTTTCTGGTGGTGATGTATTTTTAAATAAAAAAACGTGCCAACTGTTTGAGAAACCAAATCCGTGATAAGGGTATGGCTAAATTGCCTACTCACAAACCACTGTTGTGGTGTATAGCCCGTAATGAATTGCTCCTGGTCCCCAGATGTCAGATGTATCCAAGCTCAAGCATTTTGTGATGTGATGTAAAACAGGGGAGAATGCAAAAAAGTGTAACACTATTTATTATATAAAATCCTTAAAACAATATTAAAATGTACTCACATTTTACAATAAAATACTCGCATGTAATAAAAACAATGGGGTCTCCTCCGGTCCTTCGGGATGTTTGTCTTTTTTTATGTCCCCCAGTCCCTTGATCCAGGATGCCAGTTCGAGTGTCCCCTCTCCTTAGGAAGGAGAGGAAGGAGAGGGGACACTCGAACTGGCATCCTGGATCAAGGGACTGGGGGACATAAAAAAAGACACCCAAACATCCCGAAGGACAGGAGGAGACCCCATTGTTTTTATTACATGCGAGTATTTTATTGTAAAATGTGAGTACATTTTAATATTGTTTTAAGGATTTTATATAATAAATAGTGTTACACTATTTTGCATTCTCCCCTGTTTTACATCACATCACAAAATGCTTGAGCTTGGATACATCTGACATCTGGGGACCAGGAGCAATTCATTACGGGCTATACAACACAAGAGTGGTTTGTGAGTAGGCAATTTAGCCATACCCTTATCACGGATTTGGTTTCTCAAACAGTTGGCACGTTTTTTTATTTAAAAATACATCACCACCAAAAAAATCCCCTGGGTTGATTTCACCTCCTGTAGATTAAAGTTACTACAAGTTGAAAACCACGGGGTGAACATCTAACATAATTACAGTATTCCTCTATATTGTTTTTCTAAAATTTCCACAGCTTATGCGCTGATCTCCTATAAAAAGGATAATTTATTTCCTTCTTGGCTTTGACAGTTATTAGGGGGTGTGGCCATAAAAAGGAGTTGCCTGGTTAGGGGTAAATCTTCCTCTTTGGCTTCTGGTTGTTCTGGATCTGTTCCAGGGAGCCTGTGTGCGCCAAGGTCAAGTAAAGCTGTTTTACAGTACAGGGACCAGTCATAAGTCTGGGAACAGGGACCCAGTGAATGAGACTAGCCAGAGACAGGTTAAATTATTTCATAGCACTTTCTAGGAGAGTAAGAGAGAGAGGTTAATTAGTACAAGCCGCCTGTGCTCTTACAAGCATCTACAAGGGTTAGCTCTCCCCTAGTCTTTGAATCGACTATAGTGAAGGGACTGCAGTTGGATAGGGAAACAGGCTATATATATTTTCCATGATTATTCCACTATATGGGACCTGGACAATGCCTGGGCATTTCATCCTAGAGGTATACTTTCAACTACCCTATTAATCCACACATTGTCACATCTTTCTGTCTCTGCTTAACTGTCTTGGACAAAAAACTTATTGTTTGGAGTCTGTACTTTACTTTTAAGCACAGTAGCCTATTGGATTTGGTTTGTAGTGGGATTTGTCGTTTTACCAACCCCATCCTTTAGACCCAGCATGAGGTGTTTGAATCAAATGTAACCCATGCTCTATTGCCATATAGCCGGACAATTAACCTTGTGGTTAAATACCCCAAAATGGTGTTACATACTCTAAAGCCACTCTCGTAAAATATAACTACGGTATATTAAAAATCCCTGAGGAGGTCACTGGGCTCACTGAACTATGATGTTAGTATGCACATCAAGCACGTTGGTTATTGACTGGACAGTAAAAGGTGGATATGCTTGAGCACTGTGCACCAATACAAAGTATAATCCTAACATTAGCCTTTTTAAACATTAATAAGAAGTATTTTAGTGAGCCTGCAGAATTATGTGCTAGTTCAGATGCATGTGGATTGTCGTGTCTCCCCACATACTAAAGCTGGCCATACAGGGGCAGATAAAGCTGACATATCGGTCGTTTAAACCCATTTGACTGCTTCCGATGGGTCTTCCAGACCAATATCTGGACACAATATCGATTGGGAAGGTTGGATTTTCTTCCAACCGACCCGTCAGAAGTCCATTGCGCTCGTCCTAGGGCCGAACGTCTAGATCTCCCTGATATAGCCCTTCCAGTAAGGGGCATATCTGGGAAATATTTTTTGGCGATGTTGCCAAACGAGCAGATCTTAAAGCTGGCCATACACATGAAGATAGCCAAACAAGCAGATCTTTACCTGATATGCCCACCCTGAGGATCACAACAAAATGATCACAGGGGGTCAAAGTGAGGACTGCATAAATGA
Organism: Xenopus borealis; assembly: GCA_024363595.1. Taxonomy (NCBI): domain Eukaryota; kingdom Metazoa; phylum Chordata; class Amphibia; order Anura; family Pipidae; genus Xenopus; species Xenopus borealis. Next base: position 26,984,572 of record CM044438.1, read on the forward strand.
CCTGATGTAGCCCTTGCTTTGACAGGATTTTTAAACTTGTCCAATAAAAAATCTGGTTGATTTTTGGCCAGATATTGGTCAGAGAACCCTATCAGAGAACTCCCATATATGGGCCAATAAGCTACTGACTTGATTTGTAGGTAGCTTTTATTGGCCTGTGTATGGCCACCTTAAGACACAACTCGTTCCTCCCAGTTGCCGATGCATGAAGATTATTTTTCATTGCAGGGCACAAAAAAATGGGGAGCTAATGATTTGTGGGTAGGCAAACAGTAACACCAACAAATGAAAGTGTTTTAAAGTAATGAAACTATAATGTACTGTTGTGCTGCACTGGTGCAACTGGTCCATTTGTTTCTGAAACTCTACTATAGTTTATATAAACAAACTGCTATGTAGCTATGGGGACAGCCATTCAAAGCTGAAAAAATGCACAGGATACACAGCAGATAACAGATAACTTCTGTAGTATAAAATGGGATTCTTCAGAACTTATCATCGGTGTATCCTGTGCTAGAATGGCTACACAGCAACTTGTTTATATCAACTGTATTAGCGTTTCTGAAGCAAACACACCAGATTTACCAGTGCAGGGCAACAGTACATGATAGTTTCATTTTATATATATATATATATATATATATATATATATATTCTGCAGTTGTTCTGCAGTTGTTTCAGCACACCATTCAGAAAAGAATAAATTACCCAGGTGCTATCTACATGTGCCTTTCATACAAAGAGTATAGATGCATACCAGGATTTGAAAAGGCTGAAAAAGTTACTTTTATTTGCTACATACTAAAAATATAGGACAGGTATATATATTTCCCATATTTCTTTATTCATTTTCAACATACAATATACATTCTCTTTTTTTTTTTTGCAAACACCATTTTTCTTTACACATTTTCGTATACTTTATGGAGGGGGGAAAGTAGAGGAAAGGTATGTGGGATAGGCAACAGGAAAGATAGAATAATAAAGAGAGGAAAGAAAAAAAAAAGGAAAACGTCTAAATGTAGAAGGCACTTCATTTCAATCTTAATGTTACTTTTACTTTGTCCAATTTCCATTTATTCTGTCATATTCATGTTTCCTCTTGGTGGTGGGAGCATTTGTCTGCACAGCTCTATCAATTGTGTTTGTCTCCATGTTTTCCATAAGGCTATGTTTTTAGTTTTCCTTTTGATATCATAGTCTAACTGCTCTTCCATCAGCATATTGCCTTGTGTCTCCTTGAGCACTTGTGCCAATGTAGATGCTGTTGTAGTTTTCCAAGCTCTGGCAATCAGGGTTCAAACTGCAAATAGCAGATGGTGTAGCATGAACGCTTCTCCAGTTTCCAGATCTAGTGGGAATGAATGTAACAATGCTATAGCTGGTGTCAGTGGTATTTGTAGATTTATTTTCGTTAATAGCACTCCCAAAATATGTGGGTTAGGTCTCCAATGGCCCCACATTCTCTCTAGCACATTGAACTAGTACCTCGGTATATGCATGCTAGCTTATGTGGAGTCAGGTACCATTTGAGTAACAGTTTTGAGGATTGCTCCAAGTGGTTTCCGCATCTGGTGGCTTTTTTAAAATTCTGAAAGATTCACTCCCAGTGTGTGATGTCTAACTGTAGTTGAAGTTTGGCTTCCCAGCTTAGCATATGTTTGCTTATATTTTCAGAGTATCCTGACATCAAAAGTTTAAATAGCGATGATACCATGCCTTTTGTATGTTTGTCTTGGAGACATACGTACTGTTTCTAGCCACGTCTTTTGTGTTAGGGGAAACTTAGCCTGTGCAGATAGATAGTGGCAGACCTGTAGAAACATAAAATGATCTGTGTGAGGTAGCGTGTATTTTCGCACTAAGTTGGGATAATATTGTATGTGATTATTTTGTAATAATGAGTCTATGTTCCGAATGTCCTTCTTTATCCAGTTTTGCAATTATATATTCGGTATTTCTCTTTCTAAGCTGTAATGGGGAGAGTTTGAATTTGAACATTTTGTGCTTCCTGATTTTCTTCCAGATTATCAGCAGGTCCTTGAATTTTTGTAAGACACAGTTGTGTTTGTATGGATTTTGAACTGTTGGGGCCTATAGAAGTCCCTCTACTTCTACCGGAAGTGTGGTTTGTTTTTCAATGTCCACCCAGTGTTTGTCTGGTTTTGTCATGGTCAGATATAATATAGCCTCTAGAATGATTGCTTTATGATATTCCATGAGATTCGGCAGTCCCACGCCTCCTGAACTTTTCGGTCTATAAAGTGTGTATTTAGCAACTCTTTTCCTTTTACCATACCAAATAAATCCCATCACCATTCTCTGCAGTGAAAGAAAGAATATTTCTGGGGGGAGTATAGGGATTGTTCTTAGCATATATAAGATCTTTGGCAAAATTAGCATTTTCACTGTTCATTGTTACACACCCCCACCAGGATACAAATGTCATCTTGTATTGTGCTATTTCTTTGTTTAAGGTTCCTGGCAATGTACTATGTTTATGTTTCTAAAGTGTGTGTATTGTTTTGGTGAGCTTTATGTCTAGATAATTTAGGTAGTCTGTTCTCCAATCAAAGTTATAAAGCTGTTGGAGATTGGCTATTGTTTCAGAGCTTATGCCTATGGGTAATGCCTGTGTTTTCTCTGCATTTATCTTATAGTATGATATAGCGCCAAAGTTTTATATGATTTCCAGGAGTTCTGGTTTGTGGGTTCGTTGTCATGATGATGACATCGTCCGCATAAAGGCCTACTTTATGATCTGTCCCTGCTATTTTTATTCCCTCAATTGCTTCTGTTTATCTGATTTTTTGGGCTAATATTTCAATTGTCAAGTCAAATATTAAAGGAGATGGGGGCAGCCCTGCCTTGTACCATTAGTGAAGGAGAATTTATGTGATAGGAAACCTGCTGCGTTTACTTGTGCCTCTGGATTGGAGTATAATGCTAGGATTGCTTTAGTAAATTGGGCTCCTAAATTCAGTTTTTGCATTGTCTGTTCTATTAATCCCCAGTGGACCCGGTCAAATTCCTTTTCGGCATCTATGGAAAGTAATAGCATTGGGGTATGTGGGCTTTGTGCTACTTGAATAAGGTCTATCATTTGTCTAGTGGCATCTGATGCCTGCCTTTGTCTTATAAAACCTACCTGATCGGGGTTCACGAGGGGTGACAGAACTTGCTGGAGCCTAACAGCCAGGAGTTGCATACATCTTTACACCTGTATTCAACAGAACTATTGGCCTGTAGTTTTGGACTAATTCTGTATCTTTGCCTGGTTTTGGGATGGTAGAGTTTGTGGCCATTAGCATTTCTGGTGGAAATGTTGCCCTGTCTTGCGCCTCCTGATATACTTGTAGTAAGTGGGGTGCTAGTTGGTTTGAGTATTCCCTATAGTATATATTTGAGAACCCATCCGGGCCAGGTGCTTTATGAAGGGTAAGGCTTTAATCGTTTCCTGTATTTCTAAGAAAGTGAAAGGTGCGTTTAGAAGGTCTTGTTGTTCTACTGATAATCTGGGGAGATGTACTGTGCTTAAAAAAAGGTTCTATTGTTTCTAAAGAGGGTTGTGGTGTTACGTTATTACCTTTGAGGTTATATAGTGTTTTATAATAATCTGCAAATGCATTAGCTATGTCTTTTGGATTATAAATTGTTGTATTGTTTTGGGCTAGATCTATTGTTTTGTATATTTTTGAGTTGGTCTCTTAGTTCTTGGATTTTACTCGCTCTTTGTACTGTGGAGTTTTTCTTGTTCAGAGTTGTATATTCTGTTAATTTATCCCACAGCTCTTTTTTGAGCTCTTTGTTTTTAATGCAACTGTTATGTTGTATGAGTAGTCCTCTAATAGTGGCTTTGTGCGCACACCATTTTGTGGCTTGTGTGATGTTAGGGGTGTTATTTTGTCTAAAGAAGTATTGAATTACTTTCAGTATATTTTTATGAAAGTCTGGATCTATTAAAAGGGCTCCAATTTTGTGGCCTGTGTATTTGCAAGCCATCCTCAGTGGGCCATGGTCTGACCATGAAATTGGGCCTATTGTTTAGGTTCTCCATGTATCATATAATCCAGGGGTCCCCAATCTTTTTTGCTCGTGAGCCACATTTAAATTTAAAAAACAGTTGGAGAGTAACACAAGCATGAAACAAGTCCATGTGTATGTCAAATAAGATCTCTGATGGGCTTTTTGGTAACCCCTATATGGACTGGCAGCCTACAGGAGAGAATGTTTGGCAGGACATCTGTTTGTTAAGCAACCAAAACTTGCCTGTAAGCCAGTAATTCAAAAATAAGCACCTGCTTTGAGGCCACTGGGAGCAACATCCAAGGGGTTGGAGAGCAACATGTTGCTCGCGAGCTACTGGTTTGGGATCACTGATATAATCCCTATGTAGGGACATTCAATAAAGTATATATCACATTCTTTATGCTTCCTACTACAATAAGGGCTCTGCCATTTGGGTCACTCCACCAGTCTGTTACCACAAGGTTGAGATCAGTTTTGGCTAGGATTGCGACTCCAGCTGTTTTGGTTTGGGCAGAGGCTAGTCGTATTACTGAATATTTAGGATTGCGGAGTTGTATCTGATCTTTCTTCCTAAAATGTGTCTCTTGTAGCCAGTTCAAGTCTGGTTTCTGCATTTCCACTTCGTTCCAAAGTTTTGATCTTTTGTAAGGGGTGTTAAGTCCCCTTAAATTTAGTGATAAACATTTCAGATACATTTTGTCATTTTGGTTATGACTGTGTGGTGACCCATATGGCTATTGCCCCTTTCTTGCATATTATTATACATAACTGACATTCGAGTATACATTGTTTGGACCTTGCTAAGAAATTGAAGTGCCTTCCTTGTGGTTAGTAGAAATAAAAAAAGCATTAACTTGTACTTTCTGGAAAAAATCTTGTTCCATGTGCTGTCCAGTAATAGAAATTGACTCTCATTTTGGGGTGAGAGTAGCATCTGCACAAATATGGCCTGTACTATTTGCGCTATTGTCTCTTGACAGTGTTACCTGGTTCCAATCGACCTTAAAGATAAAATATCTCCTTTTTTTATATTCTTGAGTTAGAACTCATGCAACCTGCATTGTTGTAATGGACTAGCCATACGTTACCATGTTGCTCTTTGGTGGTAGTCCATAAGTTTTGTTTATAATAAAGGTGGTTGCATGTAGATATGGTTCAATTTCTGCTGTTGTTTTGCATTCCAAATCGGGTTTGGAGGTTTGTATTCCGATGTTTTACAGCAGGGAAAGTTGTTATGGGTCCAGCAGTTGCTGTTGGTGAATTCTCTTTGGCAGTGATGTACTTTAATGATTTCGTGCTGGTGAAGTTTGCCAGCTCTGCGCCACTTTAGGTGATACTCTTGGTGATGTTTGTCAGGGTGAGCTTCGTGCTGTAAAGTTCCATTCTTCCAGCATTGCTGAAGCTGCTGTTGGTGATTGTGCAAAGTATGCATTGTTATCCTTCAAGATTATGAGCTTTGTGGGGAAGCCCCATCTATACGGGATCTCATTGTTTCGTAACACTGTGGTGATCGGCTGAAACTCCTTTCTGCAAATATTTTGAGTTCTCTGTACGGATCTGGCAGCTGTTTTGCATTCCGGTGGGCCTGCTGTTTTTGTTCCTTGGCCTGGTAGAATTGTATGCGGCCAATTGTATCCATTGGGGCTGTTGTCTGTGCATTCTTAGATTTCGGCTATCTTCCAGGCTATCTTGCTTGACCTCCTCCGATACACCTCTGAAACGTAAATTATTGCGCCAATTACGTTCTTCTAGATCCGCTAACTTAATTTTAAGTACGGCGACTTCCTCTTCTAGTGCATGTGATATATCCACTATTGTGTTGTGCGCTGTTACCAACTCTGACATCTTACTTTCAAGATGATTGTTGCGCTCTCCAATAGCACGATCCCGCCAGATATAATCTTAAGTCTATAAAAATGAGGTGCACACTGGAAGTTTTTCAAAAAATTTAAAATATCAAAAATTTATTGTATTCATGTTAAAAACAGGTTGAGATTTCGGTCTTTTTCTAAGACCTTTATCAAGACTAATAACATCCATTAAAACATCAAGCAAATAAATAGTGAACATCAAACAGCACTCCCCCAACCACGTCACGCCCCTCCGGACATGTGATATAAAGGTACCATCCCCCAAAGAAAAAGGAATAAAAGCAAAACAAAACATATCCTGAAGCAAAGACAGGAAAAATCACATAATGAAATGAAACCACTGCAAAAAAATTACTATGTATCCAGTTCCTATCATATATACAAACAATGTATCAAATTAAGGATATGGTAATGACCTAATTAAATAACAAAGTAGCACCAAATCACTCTATCTTTGTTTCAAAAAACACAGCAAGGAATAGTGCTCATTTAACTCTGCAGGTGCTAGGGTGTTTAGTTTCTTTATCCAAAAAAACTTCATGTTGAAGCAGTATCTTAGATCTATCACCCCCTCCCCTAAGGGGGGAACATGGTCAATAGCAATTTATCGCAGTGTGGGCAATCTATGACCAACTGCTAAAAAATGATTAGCCACTGGTTTGTTAGTTTGGCCATCCTGAAAAGGGGTACTAATGGCTGAACGATGAGCATCCATGAGTAAACGTAAAGTCTGGTCGGTCTTTCCCACATAGGATAGACCACAAGGGCAAGTTAGCAAGTAAATGACGTGAGTGGTTAAACAAGTTATGTGATGCCTAATTAAGAAACGTTTACCAGTTTGGGGATGTAGAAAGCTAGTTCCTGGTGTCATAAATCTGCAAGAAGTACAGCTAGGGCATTTAAAACAACCTGATGCATTATTCCGCAACCACGTAGCCTGTCTCGTCTGATAGCATTTTACCAGGTCACTCTTCACTAACAAATCCCTAAAATTAGTACCCTTCTGGTAACATGTCATCACCTTCTTCGGGATCACCTTGGTCAATCCTTCATCGGCACCAATAATACTCCAATGGTCCCTGATCACCTTGTTGGTGACATTGGAGCCTGTAGTACCATATACAAAATTAGACCGTTTAGATATTTCACATAATGGGGCCCGTACTCTTGCCAGTTCCAATGCATTCTGCAAAACCTAGGTCTAAACCTATATAGTATATATGTGTGTGCACCCAGTAACCATCTACATAGTATATCTCTGTGGGATATTAAAGGAGGCAGTACGAGGCCTGAATCACAATTTTCTTTCTGGTAGCCCTGCTCTTTACATGACCTGAAGCAGACATTGTTACTGAATAGCTATGACCAACACAAGTCTTGGAGTCAATAGAGATCCTGCAGTGCTCTTATTTGTACTCTGTGCTTGGGTGGAAAAAAATTTTCTCATCTCGTGTTCTGCTAATTTCTGTGTTTGTTGTGCTGCTGTAAGATTGCATGGCTTAGAAATATCAATCCAACAATTTCCTGTTCATCTCTATAATTTTATAAAGAATATTAGTGTCCATGTATTATACCAAACTGGCATTTTTGAAAAATGTCAACATATTCCTACATAATGTGCAGTTGAGTTAAAAAATCTGATATGTTATGAGAAATTCTAAATGATAATCTGGTCTTTTTAATGGACTGGTATGGGACCTATTATCCAGAATAATTGGGACCTGGGTTTTCCGGATAAGAGATCTTTCTGTGAATTGGATCTCCATACCATAAGTCTACTAGAAAATCATGTAAACATGAATTAAACCCAGTAGGCTTGTTTTGCTTCCAATAAGGATTAATTATATTGTAGGGCTAAAGTACAGGGTACTATTTTATTATTACAGAGAAACAGGAAATAATTTAAAAAATATTCAATAATTTGATTATAATTGAGTCTATGGGAGATGACCTTTTCTGTAATTTGGAGCTTTCTGGATAACAGGTTTCCAGATAACGAGTCCTATACCTGTACATTTCTAAGGATCTAATAATTTCAAAACTTTAGTGGTGATAAATAATGTTCAGATGTCCTGCATGCCTCTTATTGTACCTACATTATAAACATTATTTACAAAGAAGGTTATAGAAGCTAATAAATATTTTAGAGCAATGTAGTTAAAGTCACAAAGTTTGTACCAGGTCTAGTAGCCCATAACAATCTTTGTTTTCGAGCAGGTGACCAGTAACCCCCCCCCCCCCGCTGATGAGTGGGTTATATTTGCAGATTATGGACAGACTGAATGAATTCTTGACAAACTAGCAATCTGGGCAGCTAAGTGGCAAATGAGATTCAATGTTGATAAATGTAAAGTCATGCACCTGGGATGTAAAAATATCCAAGCCACTTATACCCTTAATGGGACTACAGTAGGCAAATCAATTATAGAAAAGAACCTAGGAGTCCTTGTAGATAATAATCTTCAAAATAGGGGGTATGTGTTAGCACTCTAAAGGCAAAATTATAGTGTATTTAAATATAATGGAAGTGCTAGTTTTAATGCACATTCCCTTTGCCCAGGGAATGTGCTTTGTAAGTAGCACTTCCATTATACTCAAATACACTTTTACTTAGCCTTTAGAGTGCTCCCACAATCCCCCTTTTTGATATTGTATTACCTGGAAGCTGTGGCTTAGCTTCAGTGGTTGTAGCACCCCATACCCCCCGTTTAAACTAATGGTGGTCCTATGCTTTTAAAAAATGGGCGTTGGTTTGGGAATCTCTCTCTCTTAAAAGCTGCATACTGGCGGGGGAGGATTTAGCCCTCAAATTGAAACCAATGCTCAACACACTGACTACAGGTAATGCTATTATGTAAAGAAATAAAAGACTTTATCTACTATGTAAACAAGTTAGGGACCGCCATATGGGGTTTACCTTGACGTGGTATGGTGGCTTATCAACTTTATGATCATAACTTTGTACAAAACAACCCCTGTTTTTAAACAATACGCACTGACATTTATACTGATTTACTTATGAGACAGGGGCCCAGGGAATGTGCTTTGTAAGTAGCACTTCTATTATACTTAAATATAATTTTACTGAGCCTTTAGAGTGCTCCCACAATCCCCCTTTTTGATCTTGTAGATAATAAACTTGGCTGTAGCAAGCAATACCAGTCAGCAGAATCAAGGGCAAATAAGGTCTTGATCCAGGGTCTAATCCAATTGCCATCTTGGAGTCAGGAAGGAATTTTTCCCCCTCTGAGGCAAATTGAGGAGGCTTCAGATGGGGTTTTTTTGCCTTCCTCCTCTGGATCAACTAGCAGTTAGGCAGGTTAAAAAAAAAGTTAAAATGTTGCACTTGACTTGGTTGGACCGTGTGTTTTTTTTTAACATAACTTACTATGTTACTATGTAATCCATAACTGTATTTAAAGGAGAAGTCAACCTATAATGCGCTAAACCCCATGACCCCACCCCCCTGGCAAATGCCCCTAAGTTGCTACTTGACCCCTCATGGCAGGCGCCATCTTCTCATCTTCCCAGCCGTCTTCTTCCTGGATTCTGCATCGCTTTGTGGGGCATGCGCAGTAGGAGCATTTACCGGTTCAGCTTTACTGCGGATGCACCAAAAGTCACAAAGTTTTCCGACTGAAACTTCAGGACTTTCGGCGCATGCGCAGTAGAGGTGAACCTGCAAATGCTCCTGCTGTGCATGCACCGCCAAACACAGATGGATCCTGGAAGAAAACTGCACCAGAGAAGATGGCGCTTGCAAACTCCATGGTCAGGGGTAAGTAGCAACTTAGGCGCATTTGCCCAGGGGGTAAGTAGGCCGGGGGGGCATTGGGTTTAGCGCATTATAGGTTGACTCCTCCTTTAAAGTATTTTCATGCGTTGGCGTCGAATTTCAGCAGCAGCTGGATACAGACAGGCAAGGCAGATTGCCTATAGTAACATCAAAATGGGAAAATCGGTGGCCAATTAGCACTGTACTCACTGTGTCAGTAATGAAGATGGCCCTGCCCAGGGCCTAGGGCGCCTGGACTGTTTGACCAGGCTCTGAGCCTGTGTGCAGTCACTCAGCCAGAATACGCAGGCTGAAAACAGCCTGTTTCCATAGCCTTAAAGTTCCATTTCTATCTGTTGCCTCACAGGATTTATGTAGGCTTATATAGTGCGAATATTGGTCACTCAAGGGTTTAAATGTGAAACAAACATTCCATAAGGTATAGCTATTAAAAACAACAGAATGTCAAGATTTGGACAAAAGGGACATTTTTAGAATTTCCATATAATTGTGCAGCTTTCTATTAACAAAATATATACGGGGGGGTATTTACTAAACAAGGTGCTGAATTGTACCATAGCAGCCAGTTATTTGCTTTATTTAAGTGATAGCAGACTGATCTACTAATTGGGAATTACAATGTTTTGGGAATACACTGTTTTTGCCCATATTTCATATATAATGTAGAATATGGATTATCTGTTTTCAAATGTGTCACACATTGTACTTACAACATTATTGGAGGGGGGAATATCCCTGGGTACAAACCCTCTACATACTGCCTGGTGAATTACTGCTAACAATCGAATTGCTATTTCTTCCTCAAATCTCACAAAAATCTGTTCCTGTATTTCTAAAAAGCGCTAAAAATTCAAGATTTATTAAGAGAAAAAAACATGAAAGACTTTAATGCCAAACTTTGCCAACTAAAAGTTGTTGAGGTGCTGTAGAGGTAAAAGGGGAGGAGCGCTGATCCTATTGGACCATTTTTAAACTAATAAGAGGTTTTTAGGGTTTCTTTTGCTTCGAATCGTCTGAAAAACTAAATTATTTAGGGGTTCTCTGGGCATTAGTAATTTTTTTGGATCGTTCAGTGCTTTTTTCCGTTAATACTTAAATCAGAACGTTTGATGTAAATCACGGTTTTATAAGTTTGGTTGTGGTATCAATAGCCTCTAAAACAACTAAAACCCCAACTTCAATAAATAAGTCTGAACATGTTTCAAGCAGCAAATCATTTTCTAGATTTTATCCTTACTGAAAGATAAAAGTTTTCCTTAAGGGTAGTGACACACGGGTAGATTCATGGAGATTTAGTATTTCTTCTGGGCGACAATCTCCCCGAAATGCCTTCCCATGCCATACCTCCAGTTTGAATGAAAAATCAGACAGAATGAAAGATCAACTGGTAAAGGAGGTCCCTGCTTAGCTGTTCATAAGCATATTAAAATTAATGAAATAAGAGCAATAAAATATTTATTGCACATCAAACATTTGATACTTTGAAACATTTCTTTACATTTTTTCCCCTAAATGTTTTTTTATGTATTGCATTCCAATTAGGTTGTTCCATATTTTTTAGCCAATTCCTTTGTATATGGCATATAATTTATTCTTTTTGCAAATATAAAATTCATTCTCATTGTCTCCTACCAGATCTGGCTAAAGAGTTTTAAAATCTTGAAAATAGCTGAATAGATAAATACGTTTCCCTAATCCTGAACACAAGTACAGTTTACAGCTTTGGAATAAAGTGAAAGCTAATAACTCAGACAGAAGCAAACTCTTTTAACACCCCCCTCTTCCCTTTTTTTCTTTTCTTGCACCTGCTAACCATGTCCCAGCAACTTCCTCTCTGCCAGTACTGAAAACCCAGTAATGAATTTTATTGCCCCGCAGGTGCTGCTGTGTGTGGCCCTTGATATAATGTAAGTGTGGCTTCTATTGTTCCATAAGGGCGCTTTGATCTTGTCTGGTGAAAGAGCTGCATAGCTGGATGCCCCATTCAGCCCCATGCTGGGTTAAGAATAAACTCCATTCACTTGCAGACAGGCAATCTATAATATTAATTTCAACAACTGTTTAAAATCTCTTGAAGCAACATAGGAAGATGGCTCATTAAACTACAATGGACCTAAAATTGTGTTATACAACCACAAAACTGAAATCGATACAATGTTCGGACGGGAAGTAATGAATTGTATTGAGTGGATTGGGCTGTCTTCATAACATTATGATGTAAGCATCCACTTTAGCTGTAATATTTAAAGGTAAGCGAAGGAATGGTCCCTTTCAACGTAACCAGGAGTGACAGGACTAAGCTATGCAAAATGATACAAGGAATGGTTTTGTTCCCTTGGAAATGAAGCATGGGCTGAAGATTGCAAATCAATCCAACACATATTTGCTATCTGAGCTGTAGATGCTTTGTGTTAATTCACTTTCTAATCAATACCTTGCTCTGTAAGATCCCAGCAGAAAACAACATCAATATAATAACTCACTATAGGTTTATTATGGAACTAAAAGCATGTCACACTCATTTTTAATAGAGATTAATGACAGTCACCAAAAATGTTATTGGTACAACAAGTGCTGCTCTCCTCTGAGTGTTATAAGCCAATATTCATTAAGTGATATTTTATTTAATCCCGCCCATTGCAGCATTCTTTAATATATTTTTCTAATATGCCATGTGCCATACAGATTAGTTACTGCAGACCTCTGTCAACATTTGTACATGCTGTTTAATTAAGGTTCTTCACTGGAGTACTGCGTGGGTTAATTTTTTGGGACCCGTACCCACAACTTGCAATCCGAAACCCAAATTCTTACCCGCTTGGACCCGTGACCCAACCCGGACCCACGACCCAACCTGTACTCGCGATCTGCAACCCAGACCAGCTGACCATCAAGAATCAGGAAGTACTATCATCAAAGAGAATGAGGAGAGCAATCCAAGGCAGAATAACTGCTACAATGTATTTATTTAGACTACTCGACACAACATGTTTCGCAACACACACCCTGTGTGTGGCCCGGGCGTGTGTGGCCTGAAACATGTTGTGTCGAGTAGTCTAAATATATACATTATAGCGGTTATTCTGCCTTGGATTGCTCTCTTCATTCTCTTTGATGATTTATACTGAAGACTTACGGTGAAGTCTTAAGAGGAAAAAAGCACCATTATTACAGGGAGTTGGACAGTGCGCTGAAGTGTTTGTATACTGGAATCAGAAAGTGCTGTCATTGTAAACCGGAAGTGACATAATCGGAAGTAGCCGTGATCAGAAAAAAAGGAGTAAAACAGGAAGTGCTGTCATTGTAAACCGGAAATTACATCATCAGTAAGAGACATGCTCAGAAAAAAGGAGTAAAGATCTCTATGGCGAAGATCTGTGACCCGACCGTCAACCCGCAAACCCACAAACCCACAGAACCACCGACCCACTTCTATACCCGCACCTGGAACTTCTACATGCAACCCGCAGGGTACCACAGTATTTTTCAGGTAACCCGCGGGTACCTGACCCACTGCAGGACTCTAGTCTTTACTATTAAAACATTTATGGGGATACATGCCATATTTTTGGTATGGTTATTGCTTAGTTCCAGCATCGGTCAGAAAAATGATTCAGGTTCTCAATGCAAAGGGATGATGGGCAAATCTACCCAAAGAGCAGTTTGATGTAACATTTTCTCCATATTACCTATTCCCATTTCAGTTGCAGACTTTGTAGAAGTGTGAGAAAACCAAGGATTCACAACACTAGGAAAAGTAAAACAGAAAATGTAAATCTGCTTGTGAATTTCAACCAGAAATCAATGTACTCACACCATAACCTATAGTTATACAAAAGATGCTTAATAAATACTAGCAGAGCTATAAATGTGGCCAGTTTGCTATATAGGGTATCCATAGCAAATTTTCTCTCATTTGGTGCACAAAAGCTCAAATACCTGGAAATGATTTTCAGATGTTGGCAATTAGATTAAATGACAAAGCCATGCAACCAGTTAATGTGCACATACTAGTTAAAGGGGAAAATTGTTTCCCCCACCAGTGCTGACTAACAGAGCCTGCACTCTGAATGGGTTAAACAATAGTACTTATTTGAAAAAAAAAACACCCTTGTAAGTGCTCTGCAATGTTGGCTCAGATTTCACGGAGGGCACCCTGAGGCTGCATGGTACCAGCAGCACCTCACCAGGGGACGCAAGCAGGTGGGAGAGTCTGGTGCTGGCCAGGGAGTAGGCAGTTGCAGGCAGGTAGGGATCACTGTGTGCTGGATCGCCACATCAGTCTAAGAGAGGCAACCTTCTCCCCTTTCTTTTAAAAAAAATTGTTTCCCTCATCCAGAGTGTGGGCTCTTTTGACCCTCATCTTCAGTGGGGGAAACTATTTTTATGTTATAAGTGCCATTTAATGAAATAAGGGGTACAGGGCTGAATCCAGGTGGATGAGGGGAACAAAAGGACAGGATGCATGGTTACTGTCATTGCGAACCACACAACATGTTTCGGGCATCACAGGCCCTTTTTCAAGTGTGTCCAGTGATTCCAGGTGTAGTAAGAATTAGCAACTAGCAACAGATCAGATATCTGTTGTTTCTAAACGGCTCATTTATGACCACAAGTGCAACATGCAAAGTAAAATGTAGTAATAAAACAACCATGTTTTTTTACCTGTAATGCAGCATTATTTTCCATAGTCCAGCATATCTGAGGCCACCTGTGGAGTTTATGTTAAAATAAATATAAGTGCACTTGTGTGTGGTAGCTAATCAGATGAAAGTTCTAGCTAATATTTTCAGTCAGCATTGCATTATGTCTGGCAGTGGGTATTAAAATGAAAGTTACACAAATCACTGTGGTTACCCTGGAATTACCACTATATTCAGGGTTTGATTGCGCCAAGGTTCCCCAACATCAGTGAAGCTATAGAGTGTATTCAGCAGACAGAGGTAGGATAGATACAGTGGCTCATGGTTCAGTTATACAGAACTTTCAGGAGCGTGTATGGATTAGGGGTGCACCGAATCCTAATTTGCATATGTAAATTAGGGGCAGGGAGGCAAATCACATGACTTTTTGGCACAAAACAAGGAAGTAAAAAATGTTTTCACCTTCCCACCCATAATTTCCATATGCAAATTAGGGTTCGGATTCGGTTTGGTATTCGGCCGAATCTTTCGGGAAGGATTCAGGGGTTTGGACGAATCCAAAATAGTGGATTCGGTGCATCCCTAGTTTGGATGCAAGCTGTCATGAATAGTGTCAATAAGTGCAACATTTGCATCTACTGTATATTAGCACAAACGCATATTAGGCACTTCTACATGAGCCTTTAAGTATAAAAGAGTTGTAAATGCTAGCTGTGGCTATGGATTACTAGACAAATGTGGCATCTGTTACTACACGCCTCCCTAAAGGTATAAACTTAAATTTGGAAGGAATGCACACTATACTAAAGGGAACATAATACAATGCCTTTGTTTCCCCACTAGATGTATTAACTAAATTATGATGTTAATGCATTGTTTATCCTGTGTGAATTCATCTATATCAAGTTAATTGCATATAGAGTGGGCTTTTATAGTTCTGACTCTGCTGCAGTCTCTAAAAAACAATGTAATTCTTATATCTCCTTTAAAACATTTTTCCCTTATTGCAGTTCTGTTGGGGTGTCTGTTCTTTTGGTTTCTTCATCCTGATCCACTGGTTTAATATGATTTAAAGCATAGCAATTGCTTCAATAAATCATTTTAGAATTGATACCCAATGCTATGACACAGCACTCTGGCATTTATGAGGCTCTTCTTATGAGAAGCTTTTGGTTGAGTGCCCTGCTCTATTTTCTGAGGACATCACACTTCATAGAGAATTAATGGCCAAGTGTTGAAATCAGAAGTAGGATTCCATTCACGGGCCCGAGAGAGGGCATCCCCCTGCACTTTCCCTTTTGTTCTCTCTGTAAAGTTCGCATACAACCCAGGATCGCTTTGCAAAGGGCCATGTAATAAACTCTATTAAAGTACTTTGGATATGGTGCTCTTCATTTTCCTAGGCAGTTGGGAAGCTGGCTTGGAGATGCAATCTGAACAGGACAGACACCATACACATTTTTATACCAACTCTGCAGACAGATCCCTTTCAGTTGTTGAATGGGGCTGTGTAATGAAACTACTTAATATTCCACTTTTCTTCTGGAATTTAATTGTAAAAAGGTACACTTCTTAACTCTTTTAATGCTGATTTCTTCTCACTTGTCCCCTAAACATGCATACATACACATACATTCACACATCTTCATACACAAATAAGATACAGTGGTTTAAATATAGGGGGGCAGACAGAGCGACTTCAGGGGGAGGGCAGAGTGGGATCTGTTGTTCCTATGTCATTCCCTCCTGCTTCTCCCCACCCATATCAATGTATACAAGTGGTGAAGGTGAGGAGATGTTGGTTATCCAATGGTGATGGGGTCCTTAATAAACACTGCGCAAATTTGCCTCTGGGCATTAACTCAGGACCAACCAATCAGATTGTTGTATTCATGGTTTACTGCAGCTGCCTGAAAACAGCCAGGTTACTGTGCACAGGCAATGTTGATTAAAGAGCCCCAGTGTGTTCCTACGAGTTTTACTATACTACATGTCTGTATTGTAGTGATTGGACTTGGACAATGTCCTGGGACAACGAAGGCTCTTAAAGGACCCCACTCCTCTTCAGAAAAGGCATCAGGGTGATGATCCATTGTACAGTGCTCAATTTCTCCTCCCTGGCTATCTCCAATAAGGAACCAGGGAGGAGTCTGCCTATCACCCTACTTGCATAATACCATCCTTCCCATGCACAATATATACATACTGTATTCATTCACGCCAGGCAAAGTTTCACAAGCTCAGTAAATCATAGCTGCCAATCACCAGTTAGCTTTAGTTAGCCTACTATAGGTAGTATAATGAAACCTAATTTCTGGCTGATTGGTTTCTATGGGTTACACTAGTGCAAATTTGCCCAGTTTTAGGAAATATGACCCTAGATTGTTTCACCGTTACAAGAGTTTCATAGAGTTAAATATTTAAAAATCTTTCTTTAAATAAACATTTTTTGCCTCTTAAAAGCCACTACACTTTTATTCTCCTGTAGTACTATATTTTAAAAAGGAGTTATTTTATTTGATTTATTTTTATCTGAATTATTATTCTACTTCCAGTTTTAGTCTTGTTTAACTCTCCATTCTTCACTGACATGAGAAAAACAGTCAAATGGCACTACAGTTCCCATGGACGCAAAACATTCAACTGATTATTCACCTCTACAAATATGATTTAAGGTAATGTAATAAAAGCAGGATAAATCACACCAAGTTTAGTAACTTATAGTAAACAATCAGCTTTTGGCTGCTATGATTTAAAAGAACTGATACATCATTTTCCCTAACTGTTTCTAAATAGTACACCAAAAATGTTTTTTTTTCCAATTGTTCTCTGTATGTAGTTTTGTTTTTATTTCTCTCATATTTCCCAGCTGCTGTTCTGTGCAGCAACTTCAGCCTCTGTCATGTTCTGCAGCACAGGGGCTGCAGAATATGTTTCCACTCTGGGGGATACTGGGGGCTACCCAGTAACTGTTTTAATGGGGCAGGTCAAATCATGTAATCAATCAAAAAAAAATACAAGGACATTCTGAGTTATTATGAGATATGAGTGTTATAGCAGAGACAAAAAGTATTGTCTATGGCGAGGCATTTTCTGGTTTTGTAGCCGCAACAAAATGTGGGTAACAGATAGCAGTATGTGTCATTTTCCTTAAGGCAGATTTTTACTTTTTTTTACTGTAGTCGTAATTGACTCATGTGGTATAAATAGTCAGGTATTATCCAATTATGCTATCTATATGGTTGGCAAAATAGCACTAATCTGATCATTAAGGCTGATGTCCCAGATGGCTAAAGCATGTATGACCTTCATACTCTATCTGGCTCTTTTGTAAACTCTTTCTATAAGTACTTTTTGCCAGTTTTGTGGTCTCCATTAGCTTTGAGTCAAAAGGTATTTGCCCTAACTTGTGTTTCCCTTTCCTAAATGTCAGTTCCTTTTAATGCCTTCTTTTTACATATTTACATATTACCAGGTGTAAGCTCTAATGAACTCTTGCAAGAATCACCTTCTATTTGTAAGATGTATTATTTGTCAGAAATGCCAAGTAACTTTAGTCATCCAATCTGTTCCCATGTCATAGCATAGATCATTGCAGGTAAGCTGTATCTTTAAGGTCAACACCAATATTGTGTTACTTTGCTAAAAACCAATTGAGTTCACTTTGCAAAGGATCTTTTAAAACTTTTTTAGAATTAGATTTTAGAAGAGTTTGACTTTGTGGTATCGAAGTTCAGAAAATGAAAGGTTCTACCTTCTAGCCCAGAGTTCTGCATAATTACAGTGCAATGCACCTGGTCTCTTTTCATTTTGAAAGATTTGGATGAATACAAAACCTAATCTGAAGCTTCATTTGCATATGCAAATTATGGCCAGGATAAATTTAAGGGATCCTGTCATGGGATTGAAAATTTTTCAAAATGCATCAGTTAATAGTGTTGTTCCAGAAAAATTCTGCATTGAAATCCATTTATCAAAAGAACAAACAGATTTTTTTATATTTTACTTTGAAATCTGAGATGGGGCTAGACATATTGTCAATTTCCCAGCTGCCCCAAGTCATGTGACTTGTGCTCTGATAAACTTAAATCACTCTTTACTGCTGTACTGCAAGTTGATATCACCCTCTCCCTTTACCCACCCAGCAGCCTAACAACAGCACAATGAGAAGGTAACCAGATAACAACTCCCTAACACAAGATAACAGCTGACTGGTAGATCTAAGAACAGCATGTCCCACTGCATACTATTCAGTTACATTGAAAAGGAAAAACAACAGCCTGACAGAAAGCAGTTCCCTCCTAAAGTGCTGGCAACAAGTCACATTACCGGGGCAACTGGGAAATTGACAAAATGTCTGGCCACATGTCAGATTTCAAAACTGAATATAAAAAAAAGATCTGTTTTCTCTTTTGAGAAGTCTACTGGAGCAGCACTATTAACCGATGTGTTTTGAAAAAAACATGTTTTCCCATGACAGTATCCCTTTAAAGAGAACCACACATGCAGCATGTGGTTAAAAAGAATTTACTTCCTTATTTGTGCTGAGAAAAATCATTTGATTTTATGGATTCAGAGTCAATTCAGCCACACACTTGGATTAGGCTTAATCCTGCTGAAAAAAGGCAGAATCCGAAACCAAAATTTTGATTCAGAGCATCCCTATCAATAATAGAATTCTGATATTAAGATTTTATTTATAGTGAACACCGGACCACAATACAGAGATAGGATTCAGTAAATTGAAAAAGGCTCGAGGGACTGATTACTTCAGTTGTAAGATTGATTCACAACTTATTAAGGATATCAAAAGTAAAAAAAATCTGAATTCATATTATTGGTCTGTCAAAATTAAAGTCACAGGCGACACCAAAAAAACAAATATGATTAATGAGTTATGGGACTCACCCTGTGGTTGTACAGAAAGCTTAGCCCAAACACATTATCAGTGACTGACAGAGGTCAAGTTAAGCAATGTTAATGCAAACAAGACTTCTGGGCCCTGCTGAAATACACTTGCAAGTAGAGGCTGTATAACTAACACAGGTGATATATATCACTACTGCTGTTTCGACTAGAAAACAATTACCAGTTAGAACCTACTGCTTAGAAAACAAAGCAGGAAAAGGATCTCTCCATGGTGCTCGCTGGCTGGAAGAACCTTGGCCTTGGCAATTTTTTTACTTATAGGAACTAACCCAAAGTATTTGAATACAATTACTGAGGGGGTGTCTAACCTTAGGTTATTGTTACCTTTGCTTCTCCTTTAATAAGTCTAATATTAAGCAGTAGGGTTGCAAAAGATTTCTACTTTTTGATATGATGCTACACAAAATGTACCTTTTAAGATAAGGTCTTGGTGACTTTAGTGAAACAGATGCCAGAGAATAGCAACTAAGCAACTGATAATTTTTTTTTATATTTTTTCTCATTTTAAATATAGGCATAAGATGCTATTATGTTGGTATCCAGAATCACATACAGTATATATTGGTGACCAGTATACATAGCAGTATGGGTTGTGACTCTATATTGTAGCATTTTTTGATAAAAGACAAAATTAAATTTACAACATATCCCATTTTACACTGGCCAATGTGCCTGGCAAAACAGTTGAAATTAATAATATAATGATATTGGTTGAATACCTTTTTTTCATTTCTGATGTATATGCTCCTGTGTTCAGGGACAGGAGGGGTTAATACAGTGAATTTATGGGTAACATTTAAAACAAATCCAGCAAATATATAAATATTGTTTGTTCAAATGAAGGTGGTGAACATTCTAATTGTAGTCCATAAAGGTTAAGCAAGGTTAAATTCCAAATGTTAGGACTGAAAGCTCCTGATTAATGATTTCAGGCAAACACAGAGGCACAGACATACAAGCTCTTTACTGAAAGTCTATATTGAGAAAATCATTAGTGGGAATTGCTGCTGCAAAGAGCTCTGGTGTCACACCCAGCTGTTTCAGTTTTTATTGGTTTTGTTGAATTTCCTTGATTTGTTTCAGTTCATTTCATACACATTTCAGCCTAATAAATACTTGTATGCCAATCTAAACTTGTTTGTAAAATACAATGTAATTGTTCCTATAGCAAGGTACTCATGTAATGTATCAATGTACTGATAATGTACATTTTTATTTGATCGAAAACGGACATATTCGATCGATGGTAGATTTTTTTCTATCTGAAATTCGACCATTAACAAAATCTTCCCCTAAATCTCAGTCCCAAGTTGATGGTTGCTTTATACACTGATCACGCAAGAAAGTTGTAAACTAGTTATTGTCAGTGAAGGCAGAGCATAGGCTGTTGTTTTAGTCCCATGTTAGAGTTGATCCGCTTGGTGTTTGCGTTTTTTAAGTTTTCTGTGAATGGCAGATTTCAGCTAAAGATGCTAAAATATGCATTTTCTGTTCAAGGTGATTTCCATTAATACAAATGACAGACTAGGTTTGGGCACTACTCTGCTGCCATTTTTTATGTGCCATGAGTCTAGTGTTATTTATGCATTTCAGGTACTGGAGGGAGAAAAAGATACGGCAACCCCTCAAGGCCCAACACATTTGACATATGAGTTAAATCCAGGCTTCACTATTTCTTAGCCAGTAAGACTAAACACAGTTCTATTACAAACGTTTGTTTTGTTGCAGATTTAGAGAAAGTTACTCTTGTCACTGGGCAATCATGGAGGTCATATTAAAGGTAAAGTACATAGTTAAATAATCTGTTCTTATATGAAAGGCTTTTTTGTTATTTTCATAGAAATCAGTAGAAGTTTCCAGAACTTGATAGACCAAAAAAGATATACGATATTGTTTATAAGCTTTTTCAGCTGGATGAAGGAAACAATTGTTTCTGTGCTGTTTCATGCCAGCGACACTATATTTTAAATGTCAATGTTACTCTTTGAAGGGAGAGCAAGTTGTATTTCTTAACTGGCAGCAAAACCAAAGATTGTTTAAAAACAATGCAACTTGTATTGACTCCATAGCACATGTAACATTTGTAAAATTGACTAAACCCTGGTGAAACACTGAAATTGGAAATTGAGTTAAATGAAATTTGGTCTGTCCATTAGAGAGGGAAGTGCAAGTGCAAGTTTCTTGCCATTTCTGTGATGATAACACACGCACCAGCCACACTGCAGTACAGGTAAAGGTGGCCATAGACGTAACAATGACAATCTTTCTTGGAAAAGATCTTTCCAAGAAAGATTGTTTGTTTTAACATACACGTGTAAAACTGAATCTTCAGATATACGGGTAGAAACAATAGAATTCTATCTGTATCTGATGATTCAGCACTAACAATGGCCGATGTACAGGTGCCTTCAAAGGCATCCAATCAAAATTTTCCATCCAGCCCGATCAACAAGCCGACCAATATCCAAGTCTTCTGCCGATGTCAGTCGTCTTGTTCCCCACCATAGACGCACTGAATATCGTAAGAAACACTTTTTAGTACGATATTATCTGTGTTATGGCCACTTTAAATCTCATGCTGATTGCTTGTTATAGGTAACTTTGCTGGAACAATATAGCAACTTCAGCGTATTATTATTATTAACATGTATTTCTATAGCGCCAACTTGTTGCGTATCGCTGAGCGTATACTGATAAATAAGCCCTAATATGCTTCAAACATGGTTTTTAGTGGTCGGTTTACCCATATCAGGCTTTAATACAATTAAAAAAAACACACGTAAATTTACATAAAGGTTTAAAACCACCATCAGCTGTTAATTCACACTATAGTCAGTTTGTAATTCTAAGACAGCCCTTGTGCTGTGACATTTGGTTACAATGTACAGTGTAGTGGTAAGAAAGTCATTAATGGTTAATAATTTAAAACATATAATTTAAAAATCATTTAAAAAATTAGTGCATTTTTTCCTGTCTGCTTTAACTACTGTGTATTTATATTCTGCTTTGTATTAGATGTGTTATACAATTAATGGGATATTCTTGGTTATTAAATAAATTGTTGTTTACACATATCTAATTATTGTGAGGCTAGGATTTATGGGTAATAAATATGGACTTACTCACTTTTGAATTAAATCAAAAAGGTCAGTGCATTCTAAGAAAGCAATGTATTGAGTATAACAAAAATTAGTCAAGTATTGAATGCCAATTGAAAAAAGTGGTTAATTCCCATTTCATATATATACAGAATCCCTCTGGGACTTCAAGAGTCTCTTCCTAAATACAGGCAAACAAACACAAGGAATTACCATGGGAATGTAGGTTTTCAGTAAAAAAAAAAAAAACTTGCCTTTTCTATTTTTGCCTATTGGACAAATTTACACTTTTACACATGGGTGTTTTTTTCCTGAATTTCCCATGAGATGAAAAATACAAGGGAAGGCAGAAAAAAGCCTAAAACAGTTAGAGGGGCATGCAGAGTAGCCAAACAGAGTAAACTACAATAATAGAAGAGGTGGCCTTGCTAAAAGAAAAATAATCTGGACAGATCCAATAAAGCATTATTAAAACAGATGGTTTACGCAGTTTCCTATGCACAATTTTCGTTAGAACAAAATTCTTCTACACAGATTTATCCATTGTCGAATCCTAGTATTTTCTTTCTTTTTTTTTTTAACTGCATTCATATGAAACTATAAGGCAATAACATTAGAAAAAATTATATTTTACCAAATAATGCTAAAAATACCCAGCATGCATTCCTGCCATATATATACCTACAACACCACAAATCTGATATTTATTTAAAGCTCAATTGGATGTGATCATTTATAGATAACATACTATATGATGAAAGCACGCGTACTAATATGTGCTTTGGGTATTGGCTTTGCTTGGAGTTAAGGCCCTAGAAAGGAAGGGCACATTTTTAGTTTAGCAAATGTAACTCAATTGCCTTCAAAATATGTAACACTTAAACGCTGAATACATCAAGCAGTGAAGTACAATACTATCTTGCAGGTTCGGGCATCTGTATAGTTCAAACAGAATCAGAGAAAGCCCCAATGACTTATATGTTTGTTTCATCTATAACTTTATATACCCTACTAACCTGTGTAGTTCTAAATACATCTGCTCCTTTAAAGAACATCCAGTTCTCAGTCATTAATAATGAGACTGCAGACCTTTTACTAAAAAGAAAATGAGAATTTTGCCCTTCTTTGGAGCCTCAATTGGGTCAGGACGTTCTCAGAATTTACATTTCAATTAAAAGAGCAAACAATAATAACACATTATGCCAACAGAAAGCCCTTCCTCCCAGAGGAGTAAACTGATATCGCTGTGTCACTTTACAAATGAAGAGTTCCTTCATTTAAAAAAAAAAAAAAAAGCCACAGATCAGCTGCAGCTTATTACTTCCTTGGATTTAAAGTCACTCCAAGGTGCCTGGATAGCACTGCATTGAGGTGTCATTGAGGTGTCATATGAAAACATCATATCTTATTTGCAAGCATTTCAGATTCATTGATACAGGAACACTGGACCTTGGATTTTAGTCTGTGTGTCTTTGCAAAACCATAGGGGAGGGAAGGAAAGAATTTACAGAATAACATTTTCAGAATATATTAAAATATGCAGAACACATCTCATTTGTTACATGTTTGTGAACTTTATTAGATTCATTTTTGTTGATAGTGTGTAATCAATGTGGCTGATTTACTCACATACGTGTTAAATGGATTCTGTCATGATTTTTATGGTGTCGTTTTTATTTCTAAATTACACTGTTTACACTGCAAATAATAAACTTGTGAATAGGCAGCCATCTCAGGCCATTTTGCCTGGTCATGTGCTTTCAGAAAGAGCCAGTACTGCATTGTGGAACTGTTTTCTCACAGGTTATTGTTTCTCCTACTCAATGTAGTGGAACATGGAGTTTTACTATTGAGTGTTGTTCTTAGATCTAACAGGGAGTTGTTATCTGGTTACCCTACCATTGTTCTGATGATGGTATGAGGGAGGGGGACTGAAGTTTATCAGAGCACAAGTCACATGCCTGGGGGCACATGGGAAACAACAATCAAGCCCCACATTAAATTTCATAGCTAAACATAGAAAACTCTGTTTGCTCGTTTGAAAAATGAATTTCAGTGCAGCATGTTTTTCAATTCCATTATCCCTTTAAGCTGTACCACTGCAGTTATTCACAGCAACTAGTCAGATACTTTCATTTATTGCTTGTGTTTGTCTGTTCAAAGATAATTACTGACTGCATGTTCTGAGCAACTGAACTGAAGCACATATCAGCAAAATACTTTAAATGATAAAACTAAAAATAAATTGACTTTGATTGTGGCAAAAATGATTAAATTGTACCTGTGGTTCATTTACAGTATAAATGAGTCAAACAGGCAGGAGTAATTTACAGAATTACAGAAGTAATTTCAGAATATTTTCTCTAATTGTTCACCTACTGTGTTGTCATGGACTGGCAAAAGGGAAGCCCATGGAGCTTGCTGTGCTGAGAGTTTTAGTTCAGCAGCATCTGCACACTCCATGGTTTTTCATTAATGACATACTATTTATTCTGTTTCAATGCCTTCTCTTAATCCGACCACCAACGTTTATTTTCATGTTGACATAGGAGGAGTATATATGTAAATCATTGTTTCCATTAGCAAAAGTCATTTTTCTTCTCTGCCTGCTGCAGTGTCTCTGTAAAACCCTTTCATTAAGCAGAATCATTACAGTTGGAAAAAAAATGCATTTGCAAAAAACAAAGTTTGTAAACAAGCATTAAATGTGGGTTTTTTTTTATATAAAGGCATGTGTACACAGTACAGTTGCTTAAGGAACATTAAGAAACCAGCCACAGGACATTTCCATTATTGAGACTATGTCATGATGAAGCCCATAGAAATGAATGTTTCGTCAGTAAGAATGGCATCTTTTTATTTTTCCAAGAAAAACTGCCAGGAGCTGTACCTAATTCTGAAATAAGGGATAAATAAACAACCAAAAAACATTTTCAAGACCTCCCAGACAGAAATTTTAAGTGCCCTTACTAACCTGGGCGCAGGGAGATAGGAGAAAGGGAAGCAGGCACATGATGTACCACTCCTGAGAACAATTTCCTAACCCAAGCCAGACTAAACTCTGGTTGTCTAGAGGTCATTTCTAGGCTGCACCCAGGCAACAACACAAGCAACAGCTATAAGCCAGCATTCCAGGCAAAGGGTAAAGCAGCATGCAGGCAAGAGAAACGCCAACTTGATCCTGTGACTATCACCCGTCTATACATGCCCACCTTCTTACGAACTAATCAGTCCCATACCACCTGGACAGGTGATCTCACAGAATACAGCCTGTATTGTTACATTCACAGAGCCAAGTCCCATCCACTGCTGTAGCTATACCCATGAGCTAAAAAGGACTACAAGCCAGCACCAGGCGTAAGAGGTAAAAGTTGTGTAATTCGGCAAACCTCCTGACAGTCCATCGGTTCCACACATCATTTGCCAAACTAACTACTCCTGTTATACTAACCACCAAAGAGAGCAGGGCAGCCACCACCTCACAAATGGAAGGTATAAAGGTGGACCTTTCCCTCCTATTGCATGACCTCCAGAACCTGAGAGACCGTACCAGTGAAGTAGAGAACAACCCTCAAAGACACGGTCAATCCCCTACACAACTCCATGCCAGCTGTGAAACAGCAGATTAAAGCGCTCATGGACAAAACCGAGGATTTAGAGAACAGGCTAAGGAGGAGCAACGTAAGAATAATGGGGCTCCCTGAGAGAGTGGAAGGTCAACAGCCAGAAGCTTTCATCACCAAATGGCTGCAGGATGTTCTGGGGGCAGATACTTTCTCACCGATGTTTGTAGTGAAAAGAGCCCACCTAGTCCCACCAAAGTCTCCCCTACCAGGTGCACCACCAAGGCCATTCCAACTCAAACTACTCAACTTCAGAGATAGGGACACGGCACTGAGGGCTGCAAGACTCAAAGGGCCAATCCTACATAATGGCACTACAATTTCTCTGTATCCGGACTTCTCTCCTGCCATTCAAAAGAAAAGAGCATCCTTCACCGTGGTAAAGAGACAGCTTAGAGAAGCTAACATCTCCTACAGTGTCCTATACCCAGCTAAGCTGCAGTTTCAAGATGACTATGCTACGCAATTTTTTGAGTCACCAACAGACGCAGATGAATGGTTAAACAGAAGGGGAAGACAACTATATAGAGGGTTGCTCATTACCTGCCAGTCCTCGATAGGAACAGGTATGCAGTAGAACCCAGTTGCAGCGCCATTATCGATAACATTATCACTGGTATATTCAGTCCTTTAATATTTACCTCACTATAACATCCATTTTAACCCTGACCTGCAACAGGTACCTTAATATCCCAGATTTACTTGTCTGAACTATACTCAATCAATAGGGGGTGTGGATTGACCCACTGACTTTCACCTTACCCGCTGGCATCCTAGACTTATGCTACCACGGACATGGCCTGAGGCCTAATCCCCCCATAAACTTTACTAGTCCATTATATATGGCTATCGGGATAGATGACCTTTTAAGATGCAGGAACAAGGGAACTTCTCACACTAAAAAGGCAATCTGACCATGGCTGTACCTTAAGATGTGGAACCTTTTATCCACCCTGAATAAATCAGGAGGGAAAACTCCTGCTGTATGACTAGTACTACTGGCCGTTGCCCAGACACCAAGGCAACTTTACTTGGGACTGACAAGCTAACTCACTTTGTAAGTTAAATTGATATAGATTCTCCCCTGTTGTGGGTGACGCCCAACAAATCCTTATGGTTATTGTTATGGGTTCTAGAACCACCAGGGAGGGAAAGGGAATATGGGGTTGCTTTATGTATGTGTGTTACGTAACTGTACTACATGCTTTGCAAAATATATGGTGTTCCAAAGGTGCAGGACATAGCTTACACTGACCAATATCCTCTAATCCTCAACCTCCAAATACAACACAAATGGCCACCCTTACTGTAATATCTTGGAATATAAGGGGACTTAATTTCAAGTTTAAAAGATGCTTACTTTTTCAATACTTAAAGAGTCACCCACCCTCAATTCTTCTCCTTCAGGAGACACAGGCCAAAAGACACTATCACTACATAAGCCATGGGTAGGTTGGGCCTTTCATGCCTCCTACTCCACCTACTCCAGTGGAGTATCTGTTATGTTTTAGTAGCCGAGACTGAGGAGGGTATAACTGCTTTATTAACAGATTTGTATAAACACCACAGTATCCATACTAATTAGGAAATCCACTGAAAGGAGCCTGTTAGAGGCCCAGCAGCAGCATTTCCAGGACCCCTCTGCTGACACTTATGAACAAATATTGAGAGCCGAATCATTCCTAGCTAGAGAATCCACAGCCATCACTAGGAAAACCCTCCTATACAGTTCCCAACGAATATTCGACCAAAGGGACAAAAACAGCAAAATATTAGCATTTCTGGCCAAGAAAAAACAGACCACCAATGCAGTTCCGAGAATACAAGCAGAAGGTGGGACCACGATATGTTACCCCCAACTAATAGCTAACACTTTTGCCCAATACTATGAGAACTTTACAGCTCCACGGTCTCATATACCTGTAGGGACCCATAAGAAGCATGGCCCTTATGGCTTCTTCCCTTGCCCTTTTTACTAGCTGCCTTCTATTGGACTAAAGTCCAGGTGGTTAGATTTGTTTCATATTATTGGCTACAGGTTGTGATCCACCCCTGCAGTGCAGTAATAAAGGTGCTTGCAGGGAGTGGCACTTCCTCTTTGGCCTGCAGCAGAGGAGGAGGGCAGTGCTCCATTGAGCCTGGGTGCCAACCGGGCCCCAGAGGCGCTCTACCCTAAAGGGACAGCACACCTTTAGAGGTACCAAGTATCAAGTCGGGGAACAGGGCCCCGTGAATGAGGACTAGTCAGAGATAGGCTAGTCCTGTTATAGCACTCTCTAGGAGAGGTGAGAAAGAGAGGGAAGTGAGAAAGGGCAGCTCAAGCCCCATCAAGGAGGATAGTAGGGAGTAGCTCTCCCCCAGGCTCTACCTTGCCTGAAGTGAAGGGACCTCAGAGATAGGGACTGCAGGAAAAGTATTTAACCCTGAGTCACCTGAACCTGCTGGTGGGATCCGGACCACATGGGCATTGATAACCTGGCTGGTGCAACTATAACTCCCATCCTGGTATCCTACCTGAGGGCACAATCTATGCTGTACCTGTGCTAAGTATCTGCTATAATACCACTGTCTGTGAGTATATAATACCCTGTGCTGCTACTGTAAATAAATTGTTCATATTGTTTGCACAAAGAACCCCTGGCGTCCAACAACCTTTATTACACACCATATGCAGTATCGAGTTGTAGTTCTACTACATCACACGTGATTTTCCACTTAGCGAAAGCCCTACCTGAGAGTGAAAGAGTCGCGTGTAACCAATGCTCTACCTATGCTAGTTGGTTTGGTCAATATTGGCCAAGAAAGGGTTACATACCAAACCCCAGATACACAGATTTCTCGATTCTATACCAATACCCCAGCTATCCCCCTCAGAAAGGGACTGGCTCTCCCTGCCCATTACTGTAGAAGAAGTAAGGACAGCCATAAGCACCCTGCCTTCCAATAAAACCCCTGGACTTGATGGGCTCCCACCAGACTGGTTTAAAACCCTTGACAAACTAGTTACCCCACACCTTTTAGAAACCTTTCAATCAGCATGGGACAGTAGGTCTTTTCCTCCTTCCTTTGCTGAAGCACTTATCATTGTTATACCCAAAGCAGGTCGTGATCCCACATTATGTAGCTCCTACGTCCAATATCGCTGATCAAAACTGATGCAAAAATCCTGTTTTTCCAGATAACGGATCCCATGCCTGTAATGCTTTGCTGGCTGTTGTTTTTTTTTATCACGTTCACATTTACTAGTACGTCTATGCTGATGTTCAACCTCACTGAATCTAGGGTATGGGTGAGAAGGGAATCAAAACACAGAATGATTTAAGCATTACATCTTCTGCTTTATTGTATGTCATGACAGAAAAGCTGAAAAGTGACTTTTGAGATGCTTAGATAAAATTTTAACAGATTGACAATTAATACAACTGTTTTAATGCACTTTATTTCATGATCATGTTCATTATTTACAACCAAATTATGGGCCAGGTTCAATTTTGTGAGGCAATAAAAAAGGTTTACCACTTGAAAAACCATGGATGCGATTCCATTTGAGATGCAATTCAATTCAGAAGTTTATGGGAAAAAACTGGAACTGAATTTGGAGAAAAGTTTTTTCTCCTCGAATTTAATCTCATCCATGAGTACTAAACCGGTGCTGTCCAACTTCTGTGGTACCAAGGGCCGAACTTTTTCTGGCCTACGTGGTGGAGGGCCAATAATGGATGTCAGTGTTGACCACTCCCCCTTTTAAACTACACCCACTATAAACCACACCCACATTACCACAATAATTTTTAAGATCATATCCACACTGTAGTAGCACCTCAAAAAAACAAAAAGTTGGTGCTCACTGCAGAGATTTCCCTCATCACTCATATGTGAAAATGTCAGCCATATGCCTAATCTTCCCCTGTGGATAATACAGGAACCCCCACAACACACGATTAAACACCTTAGGGACTCCTAATAACGATTTCCAAATGCTAACAAACACCCAGAACAAACCCCTACCAGACTTACATCCCACAGGTAGCATAGGGCAAGCACAGAATGACACACACAAACAGCACTGGCCAAGCAGAATATGAAACATACAAGCAGCACTGGGCAAGCAGAGTATGGCACACACAAGCAGCACTGGGCAAGCAGAGTATGACACACACACAAGTAGCACCGGGCAAGCAGAGAATGACACACACAAGCAGCACTGGGCAAGCAGAGTATGACACACACGAGCAGCACTAGACAAGCAGAGT
The DNA here is from genome assembly GCA_024363595.1 of Xenopus borealis. Classification (NCBI taxonomy): domain Eukaryota; kingdom Metazoa; phylum Chordata; class Amphibia; order Anura; family Pipidae; genus Xenopus; species Xenopus borealis. The sequence continues at coordinate 27,014,814 of CM044438.1, forward strand.
ATGACACACACAAGCAGCACTGGGCAAGCAGGGTATGACACACAAGCAGCACTGGGCAAGCAGATTATGACACACTCAAGCAGCAGTGGGCAAGCTTGGTATGGCACACACAAGCAGCACTGGGCAAACAGAGTATGGTACACGCAAGCAGCACTGGGCAAGCAGACACAGGGAGCAAAGGAAAGGCAGAATAGAGTAGGAGACAGGGAAATGTATCAGGATTCTAAGATGAAGTACATACTGTGACACAGTGCTGGTGCCCCATTAGCATTTTGTATAAAGTGTGAACAGGTGAACAATGTGGGCAGTTTCAGTCTGGGTCTCAGGTGTGATCAGTAAAGGGCTTAAGGGGTGTGAATAATAGAGGTGTTACAAGTGTGAACAATGCAGGAAGGTCACAGGTGTGAGAAATACAGGGGATTAGTCTGAATTTGAGTCTTAAACAATTCAGGGGCCAGTTACTCTCTGTAGTGATACATTTTAAAGCTTACACATGGGAAGCAGACACAGCAGGCAGACTCTCATGGAGGGCCACAGAAGTAACGCCAGTTGGTCAGTCCTGTGCTAAACCATGAGTCAGTGTCAGGAAAAACAAAAATCATTAGCATAAAGCACAATTACATTAAATACTTTTGTTCTTCTTCTTGTATTGCTAGCCTATCACACTCATTTTCAAACAACTAAACAAACAAATAAAAAAGTTTTTGGTACATGGGATGAAACAAATCCATAATTATTGGATTCTGACAAATAATGAATGCCCCCTAAAAACATAATTTGCATAATCAAATCTGAGCAAAATGTAAAAATGGACTCATGTGTAAACCAAATTTTTTCTTATTAGTTTGTGCAGAGCTTTTAAAGTAATATGATTTTAAGAGCTTGGGTTCATTTTGGTTAAACACTAATCCCGTAATTAAAGGAAATAAGTTTGCAGAGGAGTAGTAACCAATAGTAGCCAATGACATGTTTGCTTTTAAACAGGTGACCCATAAATGCTACCTGTTGACTATTTGCTATAGGTTACTGTTCCTGGGCAAACTTAGTGCCTTTAATTACATAACCCCCATAGGGGCATACTGTTCCATCAATTTTTCCCCACAGTCAAGCAAACAATTATGAAAAATAACAAAGAGTAATGACAATCATGTCATGGGAAAAATGTAAATTGTGCTTTTCCAATTATTTTCAAGCGAGCCTTAAAAATTATGTAATTTTGGGGGGAAAAGTCAATGATCAATGCTAAAGTTGCACTTCCCATTGACTCCCCCCAACACACGATTAAACACGCATTTAAAAAAGTGTTACGTAAAGAATTAATTTTCTGGACAGACATAATATCAAAGGCTATTTTGATACTAAATTCTACAGTTAGTATAGCTATGGGCATATATGGTTTGTGTGAAAGAGTGTAGGTGTGTTTGAGTGTGTATGCTGGGTTTTAATTTGGAGGGGTTGAACTTGATGGACTTTGTCTTTTTTCAACCCAATTTAACTATGTAACTATGTAAATATGAACAAAACAAAAACATTACCCTGATTCTTAATAGATTTCACTTTAAGAATTCTGCTCAATCCTGCATAATTCTGAACCAAATCCTGGGTTGCAATGCAAAGGACATTTAATTAATAAAAATTATATCTGCGTATAAATTCAATTTTCCCTTTCTCTTGTTGTTAGGGTTAAGGGTCCTATAATGTTTTTCTCCTCTAGGATCTTGAGTGTCTAAGTATTAATAAATTAAAGGGTGCCTCCCAAAAAGGACTCCCAAACAATTGGTGGTTAAGGACAGTTCTTTACCCCCTCCATTAAATAGGATCAGCAGAAGGTTAATAGGATCTGCAGAAGGCGTGTTGGTACCTAAGAACAATAAGGTTAATTTGGTCTAGGAAAGGTCAGTTACTCATCCTCTTTCCATCCTATTTATTGCTAAGTGGGTGATGTAAAACTAATAAAAAAAATCTCTACTATTGATCTCTAATATGGAACAGGAGAAATTGACCTCTGACGAGACTGGATATTAAGATGAGTTCTTCCTCCTGAGAAGGTTAGCAAAAATTAATAAATAATTAATAAATAACATTTTTTCCCTGGCATAATGGTCACACACACCACATATACACACACATATATATATATATATATATATATATATATATATATATACACATATTTTTTTTTTTTGCCCTGTTTTCTCCTGACGAAGACACTGGTGGGGGTCGAAACGTTGATATTTCAATAAATATTACATTTTTCGGCATGATACAAGTCCCGTGAGTGTCGCTTTTCCTGCACATATATCCCACAAGTTCAATGCAGTAACTCAGGAAACGGAGTGCACCTTTTGGACTATTATACTTATACATATATATGTACATGTATTTTTTTTTTGTTTGTTTGCCCTGTTTTCTCCTGACGAAGACCCCGGTGGGGGTCGAAACGTTGAGATTTCCATAATTATTAAATTTTTCGGCATGATACAAGTCCTGTGAGTGTCGCTTTTCCTGCACATATATCCCACAAGTTTGATGCATTAACTCAGGAAACTGAGTTCACCTTTTGGACTATTATATTTATATATATATAACTATATATGCTCAATAGCAACACAACATACAGTATTTATTAGCATAGCCTTTTTTTTTTTATTTATTAGCATTTTGCCTTTTATAATATGCATACCCCATGTAAATGTCACTAGATTTCAGTTAGATGTCAGTAGGTTAGTATTAGTGATGGGCGAATCTCAACCGTTTCGGCGAAAAATTTGCGAATTTCCAGCGAAATTCCCGAACTGGCGAAAAAATTAGCGAAACAAGTCGTGCGTCGTTTTTGCCGCGCGTCACGTCGTCTCCGTCATGTTGCGTCGTTTTCGACGCGTCACGTCAAAAACAACGCGACTCGTTTTTTTTTTGCCGAATTTTTCGCTGGTGAATTTTTGCTGGCGTTTCGCGAATTTATTCGCCAGCGGCGAATCGCGGGAATTCGCCCATCACTAGTTAGTATGTTGGACGTGGTCTGGAGGGGCAAAATAGGAAAAAAAGAAAATAGGTTAGATTGTCCTTTAGATTTGTTTTCCTCCTGCCGATCCTTCCACAGTCTCCACACTGTATGTAGATAATCACAGATTCAATATTTCAAAGATTCAATTTTCGAAGCGGTTTGATCTGCGGCGGCTGCAGTAAAACTGGCTTTGCTTCCATGATCACTTACTGGCAGGTTGCAGGCAAGTCCCCTCTCCTGTTTAACAAAAGTGGATCAGCCTTCTCCATTTAAAAGTATCTCCACCCCATGTTTGACCTGCTTAAGGACTTGTGATTATTATACCTGACTGAATTTCATTTAAATGTGAGTGCAATTTTATATTTTTTTAAAGAAATTGTTTTAATAAACAGAGTGAAAGTAACAATATACAACTGCGATACTGTTAACTGATCCTCAATTAAATTGAAATGGAAAAGTTGACACAGTTAAAAAATAGTAAGCAGCAACCAGAAATAACATCATTTAGTGGCTAACAATAGTATTACAAATAATCTAAATTAAACAGTAACAATCAGATCAGGTTGGCCCTATGTAGGTAAAAGGAAAGGGTTAATCTTTTCCTATAAAGTTTCTTGGGTTATACTCAAAAGTAAATTCACCCCATGTGCTGCCATTGCACATATCCTAGGGCACTGAACAGATTTCTTAAATAACCAGTGTAATACGTTGCGCACTTATATTTTTAAATGTGCAGGCAAAATATCTGACATTTGTAAAATTATGTATTCATTTATTCAGGAGGTTTTAAATCTCTTTTCTATTCAGGGAGGTCTGTATAGAGTAATGGAATGCATGCAGTTTTTTGAGTCACCAAACTGAAAACTTATCAGATAAAACAAGTTGAAATACACCAGAAACTTAACATACTGTATGTGTGTTTTCTTCTGCTTGTTAAGTTAAAGGGGTTAGCAAAATATGGCATTATACCTTAGGAAAAGCAAACAAGTTACTTTATTATTATAAGGTTAAATCTCCATGTCTATTGTGTACTTGTACATTTATTAAAAAATGTATACAGTATGTCTCTGAACTTTTGTAAAATGTAACCCTGTCGTTTTTTATGTTTTATGTTCTTGGGATTTATATTTTATCACCCCATCTGGTCAATTTGGACCTATTTTGGACCTATTAAAAAAATGTATTAAGTCTTAGGTTAAGATGGTGCAAATGTTTATAAGTGGAGGAAGAAGTGAGAAAGGAAAGTTTGATTGTAGAAATGATTGGCAATTGCCATGTAGTAACAGAAAATAGCAGCTTTCAGCAGCCATTTTTTCCTCCACACGTGCGCTGTAAAGTTCATTGAGCTCAGGGGAAGAGGTAAGGGGAAGAAATAGGAGTAGACAGCTAGAGCAGAGTTTCTATGGAAACCATCAATACCATCTCTTCATTGGTTGCTAGGCACATTTAGTAATCTGAGTTGAGAGGAACTGAGCATGCTCAGTAGCCAACAGCCAAAGTAAATTTCCAAGGAAGGGATCAGAGTGGGTCAGAGAAGTAGAAGGAATCCTAAATTATTAAGTGGATGCTGCAGGCTTACTTTTAAACTATGAACAACCAGGTGTTTAAAGAGAGTTGGTTATTGTAACGTTATTGTATATAATTAGTATGACAACTGTAATGTCACATGCATATAGGTTTTATATAGTTTTAACATGATTTAGTAATTTAAATATCTATAACCTGTACTTTTTTGGGTACATTCACCACAGAAAAAAAGTATGGTCCAGGTTCAAATGCCCCAGTCCATCAACTTAAAGGGGAATCCAACCCCCCAGGCACTAACCCCTCACCCCGCACCACCCCTACCTGCCATAGCGTAGGGGGGATGCCCACTGTAACACTTCTTTAAGCCTGCGCTCACTGTTCTAGGTTTTTGACATGCGCCTGCTTCTGACGTCAATGAGTCTGGAGCGAATTTTAAATATTAAAGTTGCCATGTCCTTTTAAACATTGCCCAATGAAGATCTATTTCTAATAGTTCCTGGGTGCAATTCTAAGTGTGCTTAACCTGTTCCTTGGCCTTGCCTGCCCCTGACCTTGTCTAGTTTGCTGCCTGTCCTGACTTTGCCTGTTTTTGACTACCCTCTTGGATCAAAATTCTGTACTGTGGTACTGGTGTGTTTGACCCATAAAGTGACCTTGAATACACTCTTGCCTCTTGATTTGGTACTGCTCTGCCCAGTTGGTATTGACCTGCTCTGTTCCACGACAACACTCCTAGTCCCCATTTTCCCTGTTAATGATTACTTCCCTTGCCAGACTGGAATTCTCTCCCTGGTCCTTTCACTTTAAAGGACCAGTAACATCAAAAAATTAAATTGTTTTAAAGTAATAAAAATATAATGCAGTGTTGCCCTGCACTGGTAAAACTGCAGTGGTTGCTTCAGAAACACTACTATTGTTTATATAAATAAGCTGCTGTGTAGCCATAGGGGCAACTAGTCAAAGGAGAAAAGGCTCAAGTTACACAGCAGATGGCAGATAAGCTCTGTAGAACATAATGAGATCTGTTATCCATTACTTATCCTGTGCCTTATAGCCATTTTTCAATTTTCGCCATTCTTATAGCCATTTTTCAATTTCCGCCATTGCTACTTAGCAGCTTGTTTATATGAACTATAGTAGTGTTTCTGAAGCAAACATATCAGTTTTAACAGCACAGGGCAACACTACATGATATTTTCATTACTTTAAAACATTTTTTGATGTTACTGTTCCTTTAAGACTTGATCCAAAGCAAAAGGCGGTTGTTATAGGCGGAACCTTGGGGTTGGATCTGGTTTTGGGTTACCATACATAACAGGAGGTGACTCATACTTCAGTGAGAATCAACAGGCTGTCCCAAATGGTGCCATCACAATTTAGCTGATGCAGTTCAAAAAATTATATTTCATGAAAAAACATACTAAGAAAAAAACCTTATGCATTTCACACAGGCAAGATTGGTACAACATGTCTCACGTTATTTAAACTTAAAAGAACCAGCTAAAACCACAGTTATTTAAAGCTTTAATTGGATTTTTATTTTCTGAACATGAAAAAAGCAAACAGGGGAAAATATCTGGATTGTTAGTATGTTGTGCAAAAAATATTAAAACAATGTTATACATGACTTTGGTGTGATTAGTGCTTCCATATCACTCCTGTAAAATTGGACCCCCCATATTGACTACATAGCTGATTAGCAATAACTTCAGGTGCATCCCACATAATTACATAAAAACCAGAACTGGTTGTTTTCCAGGCATGAAGGATATTTGCTTGAAGTTAGCAAATTATTTAAAGTTTCAATAACAACATTTTTTGGTCATTTGAGGTTTTATCTTTTTTAAAATGATTTTAAAAAACTTTTTTGGAAATGCAAGTTTCTGATGTTTTTAACATGGGAAACATGTTGATACATTTCTTTTCATCTGCTTTGAAAGAAATTATTTGTTAAAGTTTATTTTTCAGCAGACTCATATTAACTTTTGCTTGTCAAGATCTAAATTGAATTGGGTGCATTATTGAACAGGTCACCAGCTCATCAAACCTCTTTTGTCCTTGTTATTAAAAACCTCACAGTCATTTCTGATAGACATTTCTGTTGTCTTATGCGCAAGAGAATTGTAATCACCTGTATTTAAAACTAATGGATTTGAAATAACCTACAGGCTTTCTACTTAAATGAGAGTTAGATTAATGAAAAAAGACCCCTTTTGCCTCAGATTGCATGACAACATTTTCAAATTACATTCCTGAAACAGACAATTCACTTATTCAGAGTAATTGGATGCTGAATAGGGGTTAATACGTACAATGTCCTTAAATGAAAATCTTCTATTGTGAGTGAGGCAGAAGGATACCTGAAGCATTTTCAATGGGGGGATTGCTGAGGCTCTGAGTTAATTATACTGCATTCTATTTTGTGAATGAATTCAAGCATGAATTCTACACAGCAAAGATTGGGATAATTATATTCAATTCTACCGGGTGCCCTGCTGAATGAATTGACCTTTTAGATAAAACTAGTCTTTTTTGAGCAGGAAACCGGAATAAAGGTTGGTCACAGATGCAGCTTTAAATAAGAAGCATAAGTGACTGCTGGAAAGATTAATTCTCTACTTTTGTTACTATACATTAAAGCATTTTGAGGTACATGTATATCATGTTTGTTATTATTCTGACATTAACATGCTTTTCATAATAGCATTAGAAATATTACTTGGAAAGCATACTTACTAATAATTCAATAATACTAAACTGCTTATTTTTTTTCTCTCTTCTTATGAGGTCCACCATATTGGGTGAGCATTTTTTTGGTTATCCAGTTTTCAATCCGATGCTAATATTTAGATAATTCAAGGAACATCACTAGAAGTTATCGTGGAAGTTTTACGTGCAAATGCTGATTGCACAAAGTGCAGCCACCTATTTAGCATACAAAAGGTTTAACAAAGTCAGGGTTCCTTTGCAGCTTTCAAAATCATGACCTAAGCCAGGGGTCCCCAACCTTTTTAGCTTGTGAGCCAAATTTAAATTTAAAAAAGAGTTGGAGAGCAACACAAGCAGGAAAAAGTCCATGTGTATGTCAAATAAGAGCTCTGATTGGCTTTTTGATAGCCCCTATATGGACTGGCAGCCTACAGGAGAGAATGTTTGGCAGGACATCTGTTTTTTATACAACCAAAACTTGCCTCTAAGCCATTAATTCAAAAATAAGCACCTGCTTTGAGGCCACTGGGAGCAACATCCAAGGGGTTGGAGAGCAACATGTTGCTCGTGAGCTACTGGTTGGGGATCACTGACCTAAGCAAACAATGCTACAATGCCAAACAATAATATGTTTACATTGCATGAACCTATAGATAGGTATCTTTTTATCAAATAAACTCTGTTACTATGTAGCAGTATAAGGTTACCAGATTAGTAAAAAATCTAATTTATGCAAGTGTTGGTTTACAATGACAAGTACAACCCCTCTAAGCTGAATTTTATCAAAGAATCTACACATGATCTGGTATCCTTCCAGTAGTAGAAATGTTTATTATTTTTTACTTGAAGAACTATTAAAAATGTGTTTGATGAGTGTTCATACATGGAAAATAATGACTATATATCTGAATAAATGTTCTAGTTTTGAATCATTCTAAATTACTAACATGGGTGTTAGACTGTTCTGGTTGAATAAACCATAGGAAGAGAAACTGTCCTTAATAAATGTTACATCACAGCACAGTGCAGTATGACCCTTATGTTGGCAAAAACATTTGCTAACATATCGATTGTATTCACTCGAGTTTTTTACATTTGGATTTTTTAATAAATAAGCAAACATTTGAGTATTTTTAAATTGTGAGTTTATTCGAAGTAGAAAAAAACTCACAAATTTGATTTTTAATATGTCTTACCATAATTTAAAGCATTCTGGATAAAGGGCTTCCAGATAACCGGTCCTGTACCTGTCTTTGAAATTCAAGACGTTCTTTGGGACATGATATGTTACATGTATTTTCATTTGTAAAATTAAAATTCTGCATGTTGGCCAATGTGATGTTTTAAAGTTAGCTAAATACATGTCCATCCAGAGTAAGAAAACCCCTTTTTTAAAGGACATTAATTATAAAGAAGGACGCTTCCACTTAAATTCAGATAGGAAAAACAAATAATAGAGACAGAGGAAAAAAAAGTAGAACTAAAATTTATTTTCTGCCAAGAAAGAAGTGGTTGCACTTTGTGGTCTTATATGGACAGTAAATTCACCTACACTGCCTAGTACCTGCCTTGGACTTTAGCTGATTGATTGAGTAACCAGGATTTAATACCCCACTAATGGTGAGGTACCAAGCCCCAAATGTATCATTTGTTTCATGATTTTGAAGAGCAGTACAAGAAGAAAACATCAGGGTAAGACATACATCAAAAGCCTCAAAATAAATGTCTGCCATCTGTAAGGTTATTGCTGCTGAGAATGACAGCTCAGTAGAAGTATGTATATTTTTTGGCAAACAGTAACATCAGTTAGAGAATTTTTATGTACAGACTTCCCAAGAAAACCATGTTATGCAGTTGACAAAAGCATACGCTGATTAAAATTATACAGGATTGAGGGCTTGGCTAAGAGGAAACTAATGTTTATGTTAAGGTAACACTAGTGGCAGCAAACTAGATCCGATTTATCTTGACTTGCTACACATAAAACTCCAACATCTTGACTCATCCCATGGCTTACTGTGGCCATTTATAAACCTGCCAGTGCAGATTGCTACAAATTATAGCTGGTGCTGTGTTTCCACTATTCTGTGCTCACACACACCTGTTATAACAATAGATGATCTGTATGGCAGTCTAAAAAAGAACATTCATAAACACCCTTTTAACATCATTTTAGATTAACCCTGCCTAGTATTTAAAACTGTAAGTATTATTTCAAGAAAAGGTACTCATATAAATTTTATATTTTGCAAAGGATTTCACATTATTAAACCCTTCTCTCAATATAAACAGTAGGCAAAGCAAAATATTTTCCAGCCACGGTAATTCTTATAACCAGCCATACCTTAAAATATTATATATGGAATACTCCTCCACCAAAGCATAGAGATAAGTACCAATAATGTCATTTAAAATTAAGTTTTGTATAATATAAGAATTATATACATTTTGCATCTCCTCAGCTCTCATTGTATAAAATGCTTTTTTGCACCGTTATCTGCCCTGTATAAAACTGGCTATAGATGCAAAGGTCCGTTCATTTGGCGACATTGCCAAACAAGCAGATCTTTCAACCCGATATACCACTAACGGGCAGGGTAATATCGGGGTAATCTGGACGTTCGGCCCTATGGCTAAACGATCAGATTACGAAGAGCGCAATGGACTTCCGACGGGTTGGTCAGAAGAAAATGTAACCTTCCCGATCGATATTGTGTCCAGATATCGGTCCCATACATGGGCAGAATAGCTGTCAAATCGGTCTAAACAACCGATACTGACAACTTTATCTGCCCATGTATGGCCACATTAAAGCCAGCCCTCCTCACCACCAGTGCCTGCGCATTGACCTTACTGTGCACAGACCCTAGTTCTGTTCCCTGCTCTGGCCACTGAATATATCTTGCTTTGGCTGTGCCTTACTTGTACCTTATCTTGCCTATATCTTGTATCATCTAGTTTCTATCCTGTTCCTGCACCTGTCTCTACTCCCGCACCATCCTGTCCTGTTACAGTCCTGTCTATATGCAGCACCATCCTGTATTGTTCCAGTCCTATTCCTACGCCAGCACCATCCAGTCCTGCTCCAGTCCTATCTCTATGCCCACACCTTCCTGTCCTGTTCCAGTCCTGTCTCTATGCCCACACCATCCTGTCCTGCTCTGCCTAGTCCTGATCGGATTCTATACCCATATCATCCTGTCCTAGAGTCTTTGTCTGCTCCATCCCTTGCTGCTTTTGTTCTCTACCCACTCCTGTCCTGTTCATGTTGCTACCGCTTAGCCTGCATGTCCCACTCCAGTCTTCCATCTGCTTCATTCCATCAAGCTGATTATGGTCACTCCAGTCCTGTTCATTATTCTTTGCCCTCATCACCCTGATTCTGTCCTTCAGCTCCTGCCTTCCCACCTCTGTCTCCTCAGTGCCCCTTATCCCAGACATTTACTTTTTCAGTAAAATCCCTTTTGAACACTATAGACCACAATTATACTGCATATTCTAAATGGGGCTATACCAGTGTTTTGTAGAGGGGAATAATGACCCTCTCTTCCCATGAATCGATACAGATTTTAATGCCCCTTTTAATACAGAATACTCAATTGTGCCCTAAATTAACATGATGTATTGCGGTTTGTTTGTTGTTTCCAGTATAAACTTATGTGACATGGGGGATGAATTTACCAAAGTGGCCTTCAGAAAAATTTGGAGTTAAATTGTTGTTAAATGTTTGCCTGAAAATCATTAAACATCAAATATTTTGTTTACTTTACTTCCAAAATGTTATTTTTTTGCTATGAGTTACTGCACCTAAGCTAACTTAGTGCATTTTATTACATAAACCCATAAGGCTCTTGTAAACCTAACCCAATAATGTTTCTTACTCCCATAGTTTACAGATGTCATTCAGTTACATACCTTACTATTTTTCAGCTATCTTGTGGCTCCCAGCATGCCCCAATTCCCCATATCCAGATTCATTGTACATTATAGAATATCTACTAAAACTGTATGAAAATATAAAATCATATGTACTTTGTCCTTTCCATATGAAATTTACATTGATACAAATAGAACTTTCTTTTGAATCTGCTAAAAGCATTCTTCACAGTGCAGGTAGTGTGGTTGTGGTGAAATATTCTGCAGGATGATGTTTTGATGGTGAATTCTATTAATGCAATTACAGGGGTTCGAATGACTTCATGGACAAGTATATTTTCCAAGGCTAATTTCTCAAGTCCAGCATTTAATAAATATGTGTATATTTGCTTTTATATATTTGAATGTATCAATGGGTCTGCATAGGACTATTTAGATATAAAATATAGATGCACTGGGGATTATTCAGAGGGGGTTGATCTTGATGGACAATTGTCTTTTTTCAATCCAAACTAACTGTGTAACTATGTAAGAGGCATACTTCTTGATGGCTCTTGCAGTGTAAGAGAGTCAAACAACACTTTCTACACCCACAAATTCCCAGGCCCCAAATGAACCAAAGCAGCACCAATTTCTTTTGGGGGTGAGGGATAGCACCAGAATAGCCTGGATCACTTCTGCTTTTAAGGGTCAGTCCACATGAGCAGATTCGGGGGATTTAGTCGCCTGGCGACTAATCACCTCTTCTTTGAGACAACTAATCTTCCCGAACCGCTCCCCCTGTCTTGCGCCGGTTATAATGAAAGTCGCCTGCGGCATGACACACGTGGAGCTTCGTTTTTCCAAATTCGCTCGAAGTTTCCTCATGAGAATCTGCTTGTGTGGACTGACCCTAAACATGTTGAAAGGATTGGTATACATCCTAAAGTAAAATCACCTACAGATTTATGCTCTCCTAGCATGTCTGTATATTCTGCGCTATAAAAAAAAACATTTCATATATGTTTGTTCAAGTAAGAAACATGCTGTTGTCTAGTGGCAGTGCTTGATTTTGAGGGTGTATAAAGACCATGGCACTTTCACTTTGCAAGGGCAAAAATCATTATCTTATTTCAACTGTGTATTTTTACATTTCCAAAATGTGAGCTTTTTGAGACAGTCAGGGGTTCAGTTACTTAATGTTAAATTCTACCCCTACCGTGATTAAATATTCCTTTAAAAATGTTTGTAACCAATGCATCTCTAAGCAAATGTGAATAAGTCCAGCTTGTTGATTGATCAATACATCGTTTTGTAAAAGGCAGATGGTTGCTTGCAAATTGCAAATGAATGATTTGCTTGTCAATCTGATTAATGCAAACCCATCAATTCAGCAGTTAGTTCCTTCCTGCTCTTAATATGATTTTATTTGATTGCTAATGAGTTTTGCCAATGACCTGGTAACCCTTTGCCCCCCACGCACTATTTATCTGGTCTTTAACAGGTTAATAGAAAAGATTTGCAAATAATACCAGCTTTCTACCCATGTCTTTTTGAGAATACCAACTGGTTTCTAGCTAGCGCTACGAAATATGGCGCTATAGAAATACATGTTAATAATAATAGTAATAATAAATAGCAAGAAAACAAGTATAAATCAAGTAACATATTTATACTCACTATTAATATTGTACATTATTTATGCACTGGTGTAAGGACTCATCCTGGTGGTCTTGCGGGCAGTGGGTTCCAGCACCACTCCATCAGCATGGACGCCCACTGTGCTGCTTCATACCCTCCCGTATGTCGCGTACACCAGCACAATTCTGGGTTAATGTGCCGACGTGATGACGTCATTGTGTATGCTGCGAAATTCAAAAAGTATAAAAGGGGAATTCAGTCTTCTGCACTTTGCCCGTTGTTAGGTTCTATTAGAATGTTCCTGGGTGTTTAATCCTTGTGATTCCTGCCTGATCTACTGTGTATTGACCCTTGCTTTGCCTGACTACTCTGATATTCCCAATCCTGACCCTTGCCTGTCTGTGACTATTCTGCTCTCTCCAATCCAGACCCCGGCCTGTTATTTAACCCTGCTTGTGCTGGCCCGGCCTGCCTGTTCCACTCTGTGGCTTCTGGTGGTGTTCTTCAATCCAGTATCCTTGGTGAGACGATCGTGCCCCTTTGCTCGTCCATAACCTTTTAGCTTTGCTCCTCTCTCAATGAAGACCTGGTGGCACCCAATTAGCCGAAGGCTCCTCCCAAGGTGAAAGGCGGCAGCTATAGGCAGAAGCGAGAGCCGAGACCAGGGAGCTTAGCTTGGGTTCTGGATTTAGGGTGTCATTCGTGACAACTGGATTTTTCAGGTACAGGTATGGGACCTGTTATCCGGAACACTCAGGACCTGAGGCTTTCCGGATATCTTTCAGTAATTTGGATCTTCATACCTTAAGTTTACCAGAAAATTATGTAAACATTAAATAAACCCAATAGGCTAGTTCTGCTTCCAATAGGGATTAATTATATTTTAGTTTGGGGATTTGAAAACTGTAATACATTTAAAAGCAAATCAATATTTTTCAGTGGAAAAAAAAAAAGATGCCAAATTAAAAATGTTAAGGGAATCGTAGGGGTTGACAACTGTGTCCTGAATTTAATGGCATACAAAGGCACCTGCAAATGTATGTAGAATCACTCTTTTATGAATCTGCTAAGAGGAAAAACTTTTCTTCTACTAATGAGATTCAATTTCACACAGACACACCTAGATGGCTGCATAAATGAGCCAGTAGGTTATCTGTTTAGAGTGTATTGGGCTTCACACCAGTGTATACATTTGTCTATTTTTTGCCATGGCTAATAAACATTTTAATAGAGCAATATAATAGCAAATTTCTTCTGAGTTAAACACTTACAACAGAATGAGTGTTACAAATTTTGTTATGTTGTCAATAGTAATACTTTTTTACCAATAATTTACATGCCACGTTTCAGCAATTGCAATTACACCATACTTACCCAGGGTTGTTAATGCCAGCTCTCCCATTTTACTGTCTAGATTTCTTACATTAATAAACGCACATTTAATAATGATAAAAGTAATAAAAGGCACTAAGTTTGCCCAGGGGCAGTAACCTATAACAACCAATCAGCAGGTGGAATTCACTAGTTACCTGTTTAAATGCAAGTATCTTATTGGTTGCCATGAGTTACTGCTCCTGGGCAAACTTAGTGCCTTATATTATATATAGGGGGTTGTGTCTTATATCCTGAATGTTTTTGGCTTTACCAGCTATGTTTGATATCCCCATCCATCTCACCATCCCCTGCTTTATTTTATAAGGGAGCCATTATGTACCTGTGACAATACTAGTTGAGTAATTTACTTTGCGGCAAGTTTATCTGCTTCATGACACACACTGGTGTTTTTTTTCTTTGAGCTGAGGGCCCACCATTTTTTTTCCTGGTGTCCCGTCGGCCCAGTTTGACCCTGAGTGTTTATACACCTTTTCTACATACTGTAAATCCAACTAGGGATGCGCCGAATCTAGGATTCGGTTGGGGATTTGGCCTTTTTAAACAGGATTCGGATTTGGCCGAATACTTCTGCCTGGCCGAACCAAATCCAAATCCTAATTTGCATATGCAAATTAGGGCCAGGGAGGTGACTTTTTGGCACAAAACAAGGAAATAAAAAATGTTTTCCCTACCACCCATAATTTGCATATGCAAATTAGGGTTCGGATTCGGTTCGGATTCGGTTCGGTATTCGGCCAGATCTTTTGGGAAGGATTCGGGGGTTCGGCCAAATCCAAAATAGTGGATTCGGTTCATCCCTAAATCCAAATAAATGTTCAGGTAAAAAAAAGCAAGTTCCTAAAGCAAAATACATTTCCCTAAAAAAAAACTTTTTATTTGTCTTAGTGCATGTTATTCTATTTCCATTTTTAATGCCCCTCTTCCAAGCTTTAGTGCTTCCACTTTCAGTCATTATTCATAGGGGCAAAGGAAGATGCTAAATATCACACCTGGTAAAATGCTCAATGTTTCTCTGCATGTAATAATGCATGGCCCCTCTGACCCAGGGCTGCTGTGAAATAGGGTGGGGGCCCCTGAGGTGGCGGCCTCAGTGGGCCCCAGACACCCCCATCCGACACTGCTATGAAATTGTTCAAATGCTTATATTACATGTGCAAATTTGTAGCTGCTATGTGTAGCTTGATAGAAACAGGTTATTTTGTACTTTAAGTGGAAAATATTCTATGATGCCTCATAGGAATCAATGAAACTAGCCAGATCCAACTCCAAACAGATAACAAGTAATTTATTTGTGAGAAATGTACATTGTACAAATGTGGGTGGCAAAATTTTGCCATGTTGGTGTTGTATCTGAAAGATTTGTGTGAATTGTTTTACTCACTGAATTAGGGAAATATTATACCAAGCAGCAATGTGCTGAAGAAGGGAAAAAAAGTTTTGTGAAATAAATCAATGATGTTTAAGAAAAATGTACTTTAGTGTTGAATTTGAATACTGCTGGGAGGCCACGTCTGTTCAATAATGTCAAAGCAATAGGCGAGACTCTCTTCTGATAATGCAACTCCAGCTGAAATGTAGTAAATTATATCAGGCAACATTCAGAGGAAGGAGAGATCTATTAAGTAACAAATGATTTCACCCCTGCTGCTTCTGGAATTAGGCTTTGGCTCTGTGCTACTTTTTACATTTTTCCTTCCACAGGATAGGCAATAACCAGCTATTTTATTATTGACACCTATATATGGTGTCATTAAATTACAGGGCTCTGGAATATGTTACAGCTATGTAAACACATTATCAGTTATAAAATGATAACACTAGGGCACTGTTTTATTTTGGACTGAGAATTCCAGTATTTAGGTGCTCCAAGGTCTTTAATTAATTGGGCCTATCATCTAGGGCAGGGGTCCCCAACCTTTTTTGCTCGTGAGCCACATTTAAATTTAAAAAAGAGTTGTAGAGCAACACAACCATGAAAAAGTCCATGTGGATGTCAAATAAGAGCTCTCATTGGCTTTTTTTATGCAACCAAAACTTGTCTCTAAGCCATTAATAAAAAAATAGACACCTGCTTTGAGGCCACTGGGAGCAACATCCAAGGGGTTGGAGAGCAACATGTTGCTCGCGAGCTACTGGTTGGGAATCACTGATCTAGGGACTACTCCTGCTGGAAAAATGGGTGAGTATATTGAAGCATAAATAGGTGGCACAAGAGTTGTAAAAGTAAAATAACATATTCTGCAGTGATTAAAAATCGTTGGGAGGCTTTTAGTAGTATGCAAGTCTGGTGCAGTTATACTATCATTTTACAGATGGGTCAGAAATAGTGATGGGCGACTCTGCTGCGTTTCACTGAAAATTAACGAAACGCAGCTGCATCTTGTTTTGGACATTGGCGTAAGTTTTTGGACGACAGCGCACATTGTCGGCGTTGATATAATGGACGCCAGGATCCAAAACTGAATGCCGACATCCAGAAACAGACGCCAGCATCCAAAATGAGATGCCGGCGAATTTTCACCAGGTGAAATTTTACTGCTGTTTCAACAATTTATACGCCTGCGGCGAATTGCGGGAATTCGCCCCAGGTGAATAAATTGGCCCATCACTAGTGAGAAACTTTGAGCAGACATTAATAAGTATACATTTATCACATGCTGCTATGAAACAGATACTAATATGCTTTACTTATGAGTGTTCAGAACTACTCACCCATAATAACCAATCAATCATCACCAGTAAAGCCAGATTGATTGTTATAGGACACTGTATGGAGCAAATGTGCACTTAAATTAGTAAATGAGGGCTATATTTTTCTCCTGAGGAAGGCATTTGGCAAGGAATGCATATTATCTTTTTCTATTTCAACACAATTCTGTGTTCAATACCCAATATGTTCAATATTAATATATTAATATATTCAATATAATTACAGATAGCTACACAGCATAATGTAAAATAAATCTGAGTTTAATATGAGGCAAGAAATATTGGAAAAAGAATAAGATGGTGGCCTTCAATGTTATGTCAATTATTATAGCAATATCAAAGTGCAACAAAATAATTTTATTGCCTCCTATAGAGAATGATTAAATAGCTATCCTCCTGTCAACCAAAAGCATACAATGGATGTAATGACTGCTACAGAATTTCCATATATATGTACCTTTTGAGTGACAGAGTGTTACCCTAGTAACACCCTAGTGAAAGATTCGGCAGAATTCCGAACCAAATCTGAACCCTAATTTGCAAATGCAAATTAGTGAGAGGAAGGGTAAAAAAGCCAGCCATGCACGTAGTGCACAGCAAAAAAAAATTGACTTCCTTGTTTTGTGACGAAAACATGATTTTAAAGATTCGGATTTGGTTCGGCCAGACACAAGGATTCAGCCGAATCCTGCTGAAAATCGCAGAATACCGAACAGAATCCTGGATTTGTTGTATCCCTACTGTATACACAATATAAAGAAAGCAGCAACTCCAGCATGTCTAACATATTTTGGCAATTAACTGTTATTTTGGTTCATCAGAGGTTCTCTGTGCCTCTATAAAAAGAAAAGTATTAGCATTAGTGATGGGCGAATCTACCCCGTTTCGCTTTGCCGAAAAATTCGTGAATATCGCTGGCGAAAAAATTAGCGAAACGAAACGAGTCACATTTTTTGACGCCCGGCGTGTCATTTTCGTTGCGTTGTTTTCGACGCGTGTCGCGTCGTTTTCGCCACGGCGCATTGTTCACGACGCGTGTCGCGTAGTTTACGACGCGTATCGCGTCGTTTTTGTCGCGTCAAAAAACGACGCGCGACTCGTTTTTTTTGGCGAATTTTTTTTGGCGAATTTTCACTGGCGTTTCGCACATTTATTCGCCAGCGGCGAATCGCTGGAATTCACAGCGAATAAACCTCTGGCGAATAAATTCACCCATCACTAATTAGCATCTGTTTTTTGCATGTTTTATTTTGCCCCTCTGAAGCCAGTGATAACCATACTCTACCTGACTAGGGTATTTTTTTATTGCAAAAAAGGCTACATTTAAAATACATTTAAGATTTGGAATTAAATATCCTTTTTCACTTATGTATTGTAACTTTGTCCTTGTAACTCTATTACATAAATTAATTGTCATAACTGTACCAGTAAGTCAACAGAAAAACAATAATACAATAAATCAACAGATTTACAACAAGAAGTTTCTTGTTTTAACAGTAATAATGAAATTCTATTTCAACATATGCTGCCATAAAACAACACAATATGAGTACTTTCCTCATGGTTATGTGAAGTTCAGTAATGATAGTTGCTGGCATTAGTATAAAACATGTTGCTTCTGCAGGAATCTGATATAGCCTCAGTAAAATAAACAGCATGCCAAGGCAATTCCCATGAGCAGCTTTTTGAATGCAACACATTTGTTTGCAGAGTACTTGTGAACAAAGTTGTCCAGCAGGAAAACTACACATATAAATTGTCTTGGTGTGATGTTTTTTTTAACTGAAAGAATACAATTTATTCTGAAGATTTGTTTTAAATCTGTAACTCAAATCCTTTAATGGCAAATTCTAAGTCATGAATCTTATGCTTTTGAATGGGACTGCTGATGGTTGTCTTTTTATAGAGAACAGGTGAACCATGTGGACATCCATATGAATAGAGACTATAAATGTGTTTCCCCCGTTGGAAAATTTATAGAAAACCATCACAATATCATACCTGATATTTAAAAGAGTGGTATTGTTAGTATTACTAGACACAACTTATAAATAAGAGGCAGGCATTTCTGTCTAGGCACAAAGGGTAGACTTTTGAAACTATACTGAGATGGAGAAGAAGCAAGTTACCAAACACTGTTCATGAACCACATACAGAACATTCATCTTAATGTTAAAAAGTCAAATGTTTCAAAGTTAAATTTTTAATTTTTTTGAAAAAAAATTACAGATAACCTAACAACCTTTGAATGTGAGATGTTCTAACTATTAATGCACCATGTTGTTGGACTGAAGCTGTGACATCGGAAAAGTACTTTGTTTTTTTTTAACAAGTAATACTTTAACACAGTTTAATTTTAGGTGGTGTGGGAAGTGCTGAATAAATTATGGGAAAGCTTAATTATAATGTTATCTACAAAATAAGTTTTAGCTTTTTTGGGGAGTAATTAAAATATTGCTGAATCTTTTACCAACTTTAAAGTTTCAAAGTTTGAGGGATGTCAAAAATGTTTACCACGGGGCAGATTTACTAAATTTGTGTGAATTATTCGAAATTCGATCAAATTTAATGGAATACTTCGACCATTGAATTTTAGAAATTCGATTGATTTGAATGAATCGAATAAAAATCTATTCGATCATTCGATGGTCGATTAATTACTTGCCCTTTAAAATTTTATTCGACTGCCTAGTTTGCTAGATTAAACCTACCAAATTGCTGATAAACCCTATGGGAAGCTCCAATAGAGTTTTTCTAAGTTTTTTAGATCGAGTAAAAAAAATTAGATCACTTGGTTAAAATCATTTGAATAAAATTGCAATTCGACCAACCCTCAAATTCGAACCTTGATAAATCTGCCCCCTAGTGTCACATGGTGGGGTCATAACAAATTTAGCTTCAATGCCAACCTACCAACCCTTAAGCTAATGTGATATATTAATGATGGTTCACAAAGTAACTCTACAAAAGCATTACTTTCTTCCCCATTATTAAATTACTTCTTGTTCAGTTCTACAACAGCCATAATCGAAGTTGTGAATATGAACTTTGTTGCTAACAGTTGGAATTTGTTACCATTTTAGGGCTCTAGCTTTAAATTCTCTGACTAACTGAACATTGTAGACATGTGAAACTTTTAATACTCTAAGGGGCAGATTTACTATTGGTCGAATTTCGAATGAAAAAAATTCGACCAGGGAATAGTGGTCAAATTTCGAATTCGATTGATCGAACAAACGATCGAATAGGCAAAATTCGATCGATCAATCAAATATTCAAATCAAATTTTTTTTTTTTAAGCGATCGATCGACTTTTTCTTATTTGATCTTAGGGAATGATCCCCAATATGGCAGATTTAATCTGGCGAAGTAGGTGATCGAATTTAAATTTAAAGGGGAAGTATTCGGCCATCGAATTTTTGAATATTTGAATAAAATTAAATTCAAATCATTCTAATTGCATATTCAAAATTTGAATTAGAATCTTTTTGAAAATTCCATCGAATATTCGAATCCCTCATGTGAATTTATGGGATTTTATTAAATCTGCCTCTCAGTACTGATTTTTTTTAAAACTGAGAATGGATAGACATATATGCATCATAATAGTGAAAGCATTTAAAACCCTCTAGTTTAGTTTTGAAGATATAGTAATAGTAGAAAGCTTTCCCTTTGTCAAAAAGGGAAAGGTTCAGGATTTCCCTTATATGATCAATAATCTCCACCATCACACTAAAGACAATGGCTCATGTCTGTTTCACTGTCTCTCTTTAATTGCCCCATTAATGTTTAGAGAAGAGGGGGTCCCAGCAAAATGGAAAGCTGTGCTTAAGCATGTCCACATTGTAGTACAGAGGTTGTTTTTCATGCGACTTACCTGCAAATTAGTCCCAAATAAAAATGCTAAATGAGATACAGTACTAGAATTCTTAATAAATTAGATGAAAGCCAGACAAGGGACATTCGTCTGTTAACTTAAATATATGGGAATATATAGATAAGCAATACCTGTTGTGGGGAAGGCACATTCCCCATATTTTCCCCCAAAATCTTAACATCCCTCAAAATATTGATAGAGGTATGTGATCAAAGGATTTTTTCAAATACGCCCATTGTACGATCAAAAGCAGCCATATTTAATTGAAAATGACCCCCCAAAAAAATTTGAGTATTTTACACTTTGAAATTCGACCCTTAGTAAATGAGCCCCTTAGTAAATCTGCCCCCTAGGTGTACATTTTTGACATGCCTCAAACTTTCCAGCTTTAAAGTTGGCAAAAGATTCAGCAAATTTTAAAAGCTAAAACTTATTTTGTGGATAACATTATAATTAAGCTTGCCCATAATTTATTCAGCACTTCCCACACAACCTAAAATTAAACTTTGTGAAAACCTGCTGAATTCATGTATAAGTCAATGGGAGAGGTCCATTGTCCAATTTGGAGATGTTTATAGCCATCCTGATATTTGAGTTCGTTCGGAGAAAAAAATCGATTCAAGGCGAATTTAAATCGAATTTGATTCAAGTTTTGGATATAATTTTTTTTAATATATAACCCCCCAATCAAATTTCTAAGAAAATCAATTTTAATAGAGTTAAGAATAAATCACAGAAATTCAAAATTCGAACCTTGATAAATCTGTATCTAAGGGGCAGATTCACTAAAGGTCGAAGTGACTAACGCTAGCGAAAATTCACCAGCGTGACATTACTTCAACGATTTACTAAAGAGCGCAGGCACCCCTTCGATAGTGAAGCAAATCGCTTCTCTTTTGTTAATTTTCCCCTAAGTGTATATATCCCTAAGAAATTTGTAGTTTGTGATTTAATGCAATCGATCTAACAATTTGTTCTGGCAATGCTTTGCTTTTAGCCAACAAATGATGCCAGATATACATCTTTTCACTTCTTCTACATTTCCTTCCAATAAAATACATAAAAGTTGGGACACAAGCCATTCCTCACAGCACGGAGAGTAGATTTTAGACAAAAGCCTAATAAAGGTTTGATAAATGAAATGCAATTATGAAGTTTCTTTTGTTCTTGCTTATAGGACAACTTGTTGTTAATCTCTGTCCTGCCACACAGATGTGTGTTTATTAATCATTTGCAACAAAATGCTTTCAACTATTACCAAAAATGACATGAACCATAGACAAAAAAATTAAAGCTTTGATGAAAGGTCAATTCCGTGTTTTTCAGTCATTTGCTGTATTGATGTTATATTTTTCAGGAAAAAATATTTTACATTTAAAAATTGTGAGAAGGCAGGTTAATTATTAGCAAAAATTGCTTGTGTAAACCTGCATGTGACATAAGATACAAATTAATTTTCTAATAGCAATGAAACATTTTTCTTAATCTTTTATCCTTAATGTTCTATGTACATTAGACTTTGGATATTTTTTTGTTTTTAAACCCCATAAAACTGCTGTAAGTGTATTACACAATACTTGCAATGTAAAACAGAAAGGTATCTAATGTTAATAGACAGTTCTTTCTTATGAGGCTCATTAAAATATTTTTGAAAAAGTGGGAGAAGTTATTGATATTTTCAGATTTAAATATTAGAATGTTGTCTCTAAGTTACCAGGAGTAACCCTACCCTTGGTAGCCTGTGGGCTGCTGCTGTCTGAAGTAAGTTTCTCAACATGTATCATGGTAGCATCGATCATGTATACCTTCAAAAAGATATGGAACATTATTTTTATGATATACAGTAAGGCTGAAAATGGCGAGACTGTTTATATAGAGGAAGTGGTGTATAATGAGGATTATTATCTGTATGTAGCAATATTATGGTAGACTGTACACTGATTTCTGTTTTTTAAGAGAACACAGCATTCAGCCTGAAGCATAACACACAGGGGCAAATTTACTATAATTCCCCAAAATTCCTACGATTTAATTCGAAATTTGATAAGCATTCGACTATCGAATGCTTCACGAATAGTTTTAGGCTATCATTTTGCTCGATATTCGATTTCTCGATGAATTTGTACGATCAGATATCGATCGTTCGATTTCAAGAAGAAATCGTGAAATTTCCTTCGAGCATCCGAAAAATTTGTACGTTTCGAATGATCGAATGCTTCGATCGTACGAATGGTATTCGAGCAGGACTTCTATTGCAATTCGGTAGGTTCAATCTGGGAAGTAGGCATTCAAAGCTTTTTAAAATTTTTAATCCTTCGATCATCAAATGATGGAATTATCGAATATCCGATCATTGGATCTATTCGATAATTTGGTATTCGATGATCAAAGAGGCCAAATTTGAATGTTCGAAGATCCGATTAATTTGTACGATCGTAATTCGATCGTATTCAATCGAACTTCGATCAATTCACGTGAATTTTGCAACCGTTAATAGCTCATTAAGATTTTGGTTTGTCTACTAGGTTTATTACAAGCTAATTACAATATCTGATAATCATTTCTTTCTTGTTCTGGCTCTTACTGAATTTAGATATACTCTTCAGAGCAGGCCCGGACTGGCAATCTGTAGGTTAGGGCAAATGCCAGATGGGCTGCTATAAGTTGCCATAGAAAGTCACAATTTAGTGGGCTGCTGGAGGCTGTTTGGGCCTCTAAGTGGGATGATTGGGCCTCTGTGTACCTGAAATGCCAGGGCCTATTTTGATTCTCAGTCCAGCACTGCTTCAGAGCCACAAAGTGAACTCCACAGCAGTGAACCAACTATTCAAATTTTTTGGCATGGAAGTTGTCACCAGGAAACAATCTCCAGGTCTCTTCGATCAAATAATCTTAGAAAGTAAGAAAGGCATCAAGCCTCAAAACAAAAGAGGCTCACATATGACTGTTCCTATGACAAGTGCTGATGCCTTTTATTTTCCCTCATAAACGGAGATTCTGTGTGATTTTTTATTCATTTCTTGGCTTATAAGATGCAGCATGAGGAATTATTAAAACAGAAGGTATCTGGATGCATAATTGGCCAAAGGGACATAAACGAGTGATTTGCATGCCTCTGCCCATAATGCCTTATGTGAGGTTTAAACTTTTATTTTTGGTTTTAAGGCAGTGCTATATACATACAGCACAAGGCAAGAAAATACATATTTCTGTTTTCAGATGGCCAAGGTGGCACAGGGTGTGGATCTGGGTCGGCAGGGCCCACAAGAGCTCAGTCTGACCCTGAACAAGTGATATTACCAACAACCACACCCCTAATGCACACAACTAAATTCAGTGAGAATCATACTCCAAGGGGAAAATTTGTATAACGTAACTTCGCAAATTCACTAACACCGACTCTGGCAAATTTTCGCTAGCAAAGTAGATAGAGTAGCACAACTTCGCACCCTTACACCAGGCAAAGTAGCGCACTGACGAAGGATCGTAATTTAAGCAAATTCATTAAGATTAATTTTTTTACTGAATGTTATCACTTACGCTAGACGTTACTTCGCCCGGTCAGACCTGGCGAAGTTCAATACAATAGATAGGAGTTTGAAAAAAAATGTGGAAATTTTTTCTAAGCCCCCAAAAAAACGCTAGCGTGTTTTACCTTTCCAGCATGATAGTCTGAAAAAGAGTGAAGTTTTTTTTCGGAGGTTACCCTCCTTCCCCTCTACATTTCCAAACATATGGCAACTCAACTATACAGGGGGTACATGCTTAGGGCAGTAGGACAACTTTATTTTTTTATTAAAGGTTTCCTGGGCTTGTGTAGTGTAATGTAGTGGCTGTAACATTTACTTCTATTAGACTTTGAAATTCGCGCCATATGCAAATTAGGCATCGCCAGCATAAATGCGCTTTGCCTGGCAAAGTAACACTAGCACAACTACGCTACCGTTCGCCGACCTGAGCGTAACTTCGCACTTTAGTGAATTTGCGTACTGCTGGCGAAAATTCATCTGGCGAAGTGCGGCGAATGTTATCGAAGGCAACGCTAGCGAATTTTCACCAATTAGTGAATTTCACCCCAAATGAGAACAAAGGGCTTTTTTCTTATAGTTATGGGTTATGTGTATGTCCGTCAAGAAGGCCAGTATGTTGACACAATGTACAGTTGACAAAAGGCCACTTTATACAATATGAAGGGTTTGCGGTTTATTCTAATGAAACAGCTAACAAAAATAAGCTAAACATTTTTTGGGATACCTAATTACGGTGGAATTTATTTCATTTACAGTTTATGATATAGAAATTACACCTTGTGCACCAGCTTTTGAATATCCCAAAATGCAGAATATGATAAAAGTATGAGCAAAGTTTTGTGTATGCACAAGCCAATCATCACCCCCCACCCCCTCATTTGTGTGTGTATATAGTCATTTATGTATTTTAAAGGCTAGGTATAATATCTATAAACTTGTCTTTATTTGCCTGTGGATTACTTTGGTGGGCGATCACATGGAAAGGTTGAACTTGATGAACCCATATCTTTTTTCAACCTAAATAAACTATGTACCTGTATGCAGATGGGGATGTATTGGATATATACTCTGGATATTGTTGAACTGAGATCTTACATCTTTAATTCAAATGGTAAATAATTTCAGCATCTTTTCTCACCCAACACATGCCAGGATTTGTGAAACTGCTAATTATCATATTTGTGAAGTTGTTGTATATTTCATGTGGGTGTCTTTGTTCTTTAGAACAACTTAGCCTGACTCATTGCCCAGAAGTGTTTAAAAAAATAACTAATAGTTCTTCAGAACATTCTTCAGAACAATATTGTTTCAATTTCAGTTTTTCTATGTTTTCTCACAAAATGTGTGTGATAGGCTAGTGTTTCATTGCAAATTAAAAGTGTAAAGAAACTATGGGCTAGATAATTAAAGCTCTAGATTCTTTACTGCAAAATAATAAAAAGAATAACATAGAATTTCCACTTTTATTTGTAAACACTGTAGCTCAGTTTTGAAACCATACATAATTTTGACTTTGCTACCCAATCAAATGGGCATGTACCATTATGTATTGCACTTAGGAGGCAGTTTGGGTTTTGGTGACACTAAGGGGCAGATTTACTAAGGGTAGAATTTCGGATGCAAAAAAAAATTAGAAATTCGACCAGAGAATAGTGGGGAATTAAAAATTCGATTTTTTTTTTTTTAGCGCAATTTGATCGATTGATCGATCGAATGATCGAATAGGGAAAATTCCTATCGAATCCAATATTCGAACGATTTTTAGCGATCGATCGAATTTTTTCAAATTCGATTTTAGGGAATGATTTCCATTTCGGTAGGTTTAATTTGGCGAAGTAGGTGGTCGAATTTAAATTTAAAGGGGAAGTATTCGACCATCGAATTTTCGAATATTCAAATAAAATTAAATTTGAATATTCGATTCATTCGAATTCGAATATTCGATGGTCAAATTTGGTCGAATTTACCTAATTTGCATATTCGAAATTCGAATTCGAATCTTTTTGAAAATTCGATCGAATATTCGAATCCCTCATGTGAATTTTGTAAATCTGCCCCTGACATCAGGGACGGGTTGGGTTTAACATGATGGGGAAAGAATGAGGGGGTTGGTGTAGGAATAATCCGTTATAGGTTGGGCACAGATATGAAAAACAGACCCACACAGGGAGGCTTAAGTGTGAGATCAATTGAATATATTAGATATATACAGGCAGGGGAAAGAGAAACCCATTATCCATGAACCTCAGCATTACAGGAAGGCCATTTCCCATAAAGTTAATTTTAAGCAAATAATTCTTAATTTTAAAAACAATTTCCCTTTTCTCTGTAGTAATAATACAACAGTATCTTGTTTTTTTGTTTCTGAACTAAGCTGCATGAATTTATATTGGTGGTAAAACAATCCATTTGGGTTTATTTAAGGTTAAAATGTATTTTTGAAGACTTATAGGGGAATGCAATAAAAGTAGCAAAGAGCAAAACAGTTTGCCCACTTTTAAGAAGTGATTGAAGGTGTCGTAATCTTTTGTAGCAAACATAACATTTTCAGTAAGAATTTTGTTACATTCACTGAGCAGTTGCGCAAACTATAAAATTCGCAAACCTTCTTCAACTGTCGGAAGTGGTCGCTAAAGTTTTCCGGGTTCGCAAAAGCTGTATTAAATTCAGACAAAGGAAAAATTGTTCATAACTTTTCGCCTTGTGAATATATTTCCATTACTAACTTTTATTGCTTTCTTCCAAAAAGGTATTGTGATCCAAGTTAAGGACAGATTATTCAGAGAACCCCCAGGTCGCAATAGCGTTTTACATGGGTTAAAAGGGAATTCAACACCTCCTCCCCGTAGGCTCCCCTCCCTCCTCCCCCCTGGCCTACCTCTCCCCCCCTGGCTATTGCCCATAAGTTGATACTTACCCCTCTGTGTAAGTCCTCTCCAGCGAAGTTCACAGGGGCCATCTTCTCTTCCAATCGCTTCTTTCTGGATCCTCGGCGGAGCATGCGTAGGTCACTGGTACTACTGAGCATGCGCACAAAGTTCACAAAGTTCGCCGATTGAACTTCATGAATTTGTGTGCATGTGAAGTAGTACCAGCATCCTACTGAGCATGCAGTATCCAGGAAGAAGCCATTGGAACAGACGAGGACTCAGGAAGAAGCGGTTGGAAGAGAA
Organism: Xenopus borealis; assembly: GCA_024363595.1. Lineage (NCBI taxonomy): Eukaryota > Metazoa > Chordata > Amphibia > Anura > Pipidae > Xenopus > Xenopus borealis. The sequence continues at coordinate 27,042,234 of CM044438.1, forward strand.
GATGTCCCTGTGAACTTCGCCGGATGGACTTACACAGAGGGGTAAGTAGCAACTTAGGGGCAATAGCCTGGGGTGAGAGGTAGGCTGGGGTGGGAGGAGGGAGAGGTTAGCGCCTGGGGGGGTTGAATTCCCCTTTAAGTCCGGGTGGGAGGAGTGGCGTGTGATGTTGAGGGTAGTGTAGGTGATGTCACAGGTGAAGAATGTGGGCCTTTGGCACAATGACCATGATGACAAATAATTCACTCTACTGTGTAAAATGTAATTCCTAACCCAACAAGTGTATTTTTTAGTTATTATATTGGTGTGTAGGCAGCCATCTCAGGTACTTTCAGAAAGAGCCAGAACCTCAGGATGGAATTGCTCAGGAAGTTGTCTCAGTGGAACATTATTTTTTACTATTGAGGGCTGTTTTTATATCTGCCAGGGAGTTGTTATCTGGTTATCTTCCCATTCTTCTGATGATGGGCTGCTGGGGGAGGGAGGGGTTATATCACTCAAACTTGCAGTGCAGCAGTAAAGAGTGACTGAAATGTATTAGAGCACAAGTCTCATGACTGGGGGGCACCTAGAAAAATGAGAACATGGCTAGCACCATGTCAGATTTCAAAAATGTTTTCCCATGACAGTATCCCTTTAAAAAAAAATTATATTTTTCACTGGCGCCAAGTTACTAGAATTTGTAACAGTGCTCGTCATTGGTCTCATATGTTGGATATTTTATATGATATATGCTTCTGATTGTAATTCACTACGTGTGATACTGTTAAAATTAATTACATATCCAGGTGTCATGAATTCCACAGCACAGTTTACTGTGAGATACCCTCTTTTTGCAACATAGATACAAGAAGAAACTGCAACTTTATTAATCTTCCCTAATGGTCTACAATGTATTATTAGTAGGAAGATGCCATAGTGGACAATGTACATGTTTTTAAAAGAGCAAGTTTAACAAAATAATGTGGTATTAGACAGGAAAGCAATAAATGCAACTAAAACTACATAATTTGCTTAACTAGAGGCAAAAGCTGTCCATTCTGGACACATTGATACATTTTTAAATTTCCCTTTGTATTTCTCTAATGGAAATAATATGACCTGTATACACATATATATATATATATATTTATATAATAATTAATTCATTCATTCATTTTGCATGTAGTTCTATCCTAAACTGACTCTCTTGACACCACCTTCATTATCACCCACATATAACTCCTGCTGTGTTATAATCCTATAATCCCCTTAAAAAAGTCAGAAATTGATATGAATTAGAGTGTACATATTTGGTGATTAATAAGGACAGTTGACTAACTCTAGGGCTATTATGGTCAGAAGAGGCAGTACTGGTGAAGAAAACAGACACCCACACACAATGGCTTATAACACACATACAACTTTACTAAATAAAATGGCTAAACAATATGCTAAGTCAACTATAGTGAACTGAACAGTTAAACACAAATACACTTATAGGTGAAGTTTAGCAGAGGAGCTGCAGTCTTTGCAGGAAGGTAGAATCTCCACACACAGGATCCAATTGCCACCTTCTTAATTTTTTTAGGCATTTTTAAAATCTTAGGTGAGATTCTACTGAGCAGTCATGTGCAAACTAATTTCTTGGGTGTTCTGAACAAATCAAAATTCTCAACTTAAGCAAGCTGAGTCCACCTGTACCTGCGGCAGACCAATCAAAACAAACTGTGATCCCTCCCATATTATGTAGCAATCTAGAGCAAATCTAGTTTGAGAAAGATTTCTTGATATCATAATACAGGTTCTGGGTGGGGCACAGTGTCCGTAGTGTATGAAATGCTATTGTGTTGAGTGTGAAGAAGCCCAGCCCAGTATTGTTTGTTTATTGTAGACAGGCAGCTGTTGTCCACTGTTTACAGAAAAACACAAACTTAGAATTTGTTAATTTGTAAATTGCTATTTTGCAGGGATGGCAGGGACGCCCGCCGCCCCCTCGGCAGGGACGCCCGCCGCATCCTTTTTCCCCTGGCGCCGGCTTCTTCTGAGACGCGCGCAGCGCACTTCCGGGTTCCCTTAAAGGTGCAGGCGTGCTGACGTGATGACGTCAGTGCGCATCGGCGCGAAATTCAAACATATTTATAGGGATTTTTGGCTGCAATTCGCTGCCTGTTATAGGTTTTGTTCCTGGTGCCTTGTACTTTGTGCTATAAGCTTCTAGTCTTTCTATTACCTGTGTTTGACCCTGCCTGGCTGTTTTGACTATTCTGACCTCTGGAACCTGACCCTTGCCTGAAACCGACTGTGATTCTGCTTAACCCTTCGATTGTCTTCCTGGTTTGACTCCTGCCTGTTATTGACTCTGATCCTGTCTCATCCTTATCTGATTTGATCACCTGGTTTGACCCTTTGCCTGCCTGACGTTCCGTTGCTATCCGCCCGCCTCGACCCGTCCTGTCTGACCTCGTACTTGCCTATTCCTGCCTGAACCGTGACCTTCGGCCTTTCCAGACTCTGACTACAGTCATGCCCCTTGCTGGCCAGAACCCCTGCCTTGCACCTCTCGTTTAAGTCCAGGTGGCATCTGAGTAGCTGAGGGCTCCTCCCGAAGCCAAAGGCGGTCACACTACTGGTGAAGCACGAGCCGAGACCAGGGTGCTTGGCATTTGTTCTGGTTTGGGTGCCGACCGTGACATTTGAATTGGTACTTATGCAGAGCATATCATTGCCAAGCAGGCTTCTCCACACGTGAAAGAGCTAGTAAGAGATAAAGAAATGAATATATTAGGATAACCCCCTTTTTATTGTGATCTTTCAGACCTGCTAACTCATTACTCAAACATAGTCATACTAATTAGCAGTTGCCTGGATATTCTGTAATGTCACAAACACTGTATTTTTATTTCTTTAGCACTTGTCTTTAAGTCTGAGTTACTGAATACAGTTTTTCGAGGCATATAATTATATGGAACAAAATGAGTTTATGAAGGCAAAGTGGTTTTCTTCTCTCTTCTGCAGCTTGATTATTATGAGCTAGTATGCATAGAGTGTTGTATGATATTACTGGGTGCATTTATTTTATTATCTTTGGTCCAGCATAGTTCTCAGTGTGCTAGAGACCTGTTCAGGCTCTCAAAGCTTTCAAATGATGAGAAGTATGTGCGAAAGAGCTTTCAGATATATGTTGGTTTATATCATCAGTTTGTTCTGTGGGACTGAAAAAAAATTATATAAAATATTATATAATTTGCTGCATGCTAGTTAATGGTTACCATGCACATTGAATCTTTGTGCAACTTTGTTCTGCTGCCACGAGCTCCCATACAATCAAAATTATATGTCTCTTGAAAATATGCTTAAGTGGTGTTATAGAGTCAAGTTGTATGTATAGATGTTAAATTTATTATGTGTAATTTTGTGTGTATCATTACTTTTAAATACAGTGCAAATGCAAATTGCTAGTAGAAACACTGATGTTTTGGTTACATAACACACATCTGTAGAAAGCAATCATTATAGGAGGTAATTTAGTTTTATTCAAAAGGCAATGAAAAACAAGGTTTTGGAGAAGTCTCAAAAATAAAAATAGTTAGCTGTAGCTGATTCAAACAATATTCATTTTACAGAAAAGTCAGATTTGTCATGGATGACATAGTTATACAGGCATGGGACCCGTTATCTGGAAACTCTTTATCCAGAAAGCTCTGAATTATGGAATGGTAGTCTCCCATAGACACCATTATAATGAAATAATCAAAATTTTTAAAAAATATTACTTTTTTCTCTGTAATAATAAAACAGTACCTAAGGGTACTTGATCCAACTGAGATATTATTAATCAAAGTAAAACCAGCCTATTGGGTTAATTTAATGTTTACATGATTTCCTAGTAGACTTAAGGTATGAGGTAAGAATCAAATTATGGAAAACCCGTGGTCCTGAGCATTCAGGATAACAGGTCCCATACCTGTATTGCGTTACTGATTAGCCGGTGCTTACTCAGAGATCCTTCTATCATGCTCTTCTCCACTTTCTCTACCCACAATACACTCTTGCCTTTTCCCTACCCATTTTTCCTATCTGCTCCATTGTAAACTATTGTTCCCCACCCATCTCTCCTTTTGCCCTATTTTGCTATTTAAACTGTATATATAATATATAACAAACAAACAAGGGAAAGTTGTGCTTGCCACTAATTTTTAAAAACATTAAACGGGGTGCAAAATTCACATAGACAAATACAAGCGGTCCTCTGCACCCATTATCAATGTTTTATGGACATTGAAACATTGTTAACCAAATTAGGGTTATACTAATAAAGGTAATATAACTTTAACTATATGAAAGGAATCCCTGTAAGAAGTCTGAAAGTAGCGATACATATAAAGCTGTAATACTTGAATATTGTGTTCCTCAGATAATATGCATAGAGTGTTGTATGCATTTATTTTATTTATTTATTTTATTTACTGGGTGCATTTATTTTATGAGGAATGAGGAAGCATGAAACAGATCAAGGTACTGAAGTCCAAGAAAGAAATCTTTGCATGTCAGGATAGTATAGCTTGTGTTAGTTAAAATTGGTTTATTTTATATATAACAGTATAAATATAATGTTCTTCAGTATTAAGTCCTTGTGGTTTGCCCAATAGGAGACAATGTAACATACCACTGGCAAACTACAAGTGGTTCATCCAAAATTAGTCCATGTGACTGGAGCTTAAAAAGCAATAGCTGAGAGCTCTAATTGCAGCTACTCACTACTTTCCACTGTAATTTATCCTTTCAACTATTTTCTATGAATATATATTTTTTTCCATTGCACTGTGCCTATTAATCTGCACAATAATCATCTATGTGTATAATGGAAACTTTGTGCTTGGAGCTCTGTATTTAATTCTTTCTCTTGTGCAGGTATTTTCTAGATGAAGTGCATATTATTAGATATATTAAAGCATATTAGAGACTATACCTTTAAAGAGAGTCTAGAACCTACAGTGAAGCTTATTATTTAAAAATACATTAATACTGTTGCACCTACATTTCACTGATTTATTAGTAAAATATTTAGGGACCAGTAGCAACTAATCAGAGTTTTGATTTCATTTTTCTAACTTATTCAAAAGATAATTCTGTTAGTTTAATTCAGTTAGTTTAATTCTGTTGGACTGTTCAAAAATCATTACTGGGCAGGGCTTGAGACACGTGCCTAGGGCACAGTAGGGCACCAGGAGTGGAACTATTCTGCTGGCTACCCCTGTTCCGGTCATGTCCCCTTGCCCCTTACAGTCAGCCCTGCTGTGCACCACCAGGCTATCAATGCTCCATCGTACACACATGCACAGATCAGCAGTGAGTACGCCAAATCGAACTTACGCACATGCCATGAGTTTGCCAGCCAGGCTGTCTATGGTGCCCAACCAGTTTAGCCCACCTCTGCTGTCACCTCTCAATTTTCTGCTGGGATGTTCAGACATTATCAATGTGGGATCTTTTAGTTTCCAGAAATGCACTTTCCAATTAATGTTACATTACCAGGTATAATTAAACTTTATTATATTACAGTGATACTAGCAGCAGTTCATATTGTTTAATTAAATGAATAACACATCCTTTCAAGGAGAACTAAACACTAAAAATGAATTTGGCTGGACATGCGCTATTTTATATACTGAACGCATTGAACGAGCCTAAAAATTAAGCATCCCTATAGCAGTAATTACCCAGGCCTTCCAAATTGACACAGGGGATTTCCATCTTGGGTAGTGTTTGTGACACGCATAAGTTCAGTTTGCTTTGAGTAGTTGTTGAGAAGCTGAACTTAGGGGTAATCACACATAATCAAGGCAAATTTTTGCCTTGCCTGTCATAAGGTGATACATACAGCGCTGATTTTTACATTCTGAAGCAAATTATGTTGGTTTCTGAGCTGCCATGAACTAATTATTTAGAAACTAGCCTTAGCCTTATATTGTGACAAGTTTTTATTTGTCATTTTCCATTCAACAATCAAACAGAATGAAAAAAGAAAAAAAATGGAAGAAGAAATAAAATTGTACAAGGCACATATATTATTAATTAATCCCACAGTACAAGTTAGAGTCGGAATCCCGGTGCAGTCTCTAAAAGCACAAACTCTTTGGGTTCCTGCGGCACCTACACCCCTTGCGCTAAACAGTAGTTCAATTACACACATCTTTAACAATGTGAATTTCCAACCAGGGTAACCACACTGTCTCAAAATTTCGCAGGGGAACCTCGAGCTCTGTAGGTTAGTCCAACAGAAGGGAGTATCTTATTAACTAAGTTGACCCAGTGATCCACCGTCGGCACAATATGCCACATCCAATTCATCACTATTCTTTTCTTAGCATAGAAAAGTAATGTTCTGGCTAGGGACCTAGATCTGAAAAAGGAGGCATCCAGACCTAGACATTTAGGACAAGTGGTATCTAACCGGACCCCCCATTCTCTGCAGTTTTATTGGGGAGCTATACAACTGGTGTATCAGTTTAAATTGAATCATACTATCTCTAATCGATATAAGGTATGGGTACAATATGTCTGAAGCTTCATCCCATTGCACTTCATTGAGGTGAGTAATAACTTGCCCCCATTGGTGTTTTGCTCTATCAAAAGGAGAAGGGTTTCAGTCTATCAAGGAGCTATATAGGATTGTGGACCACTGTTGCAACCGTGGGAAGGGGAGTACTCAATGGTGAGTGAGCCAAATTGTGCCTGGAAGGTGTGGCGTAGCTGCAAGAATCTGTAGAATTGAATTACAGTTGCTCCGACCTTGGCTTGTAATTGTGATAATGTGGGAAATACATTGTCCATTAAGAGATTGCCCAGAGTCTGGATGCCCAATTGGGGCCAGTATTGGACATCTTACAAGGTCCTAAGGTGAGGAAGGTGAGAATTTCCCCAAAGTGGGAAAAAAGGAGAGTGGACCAGTAAAAGGATGATCAGTGATGCGGCAGGTTAGGGTCCATGCCTTATATGGGTTGTAATAGTCGTTGGACATGTCTTGTAGTCACAGAGTTTCCTATAAGAAAGATGCCTAAGCGCCTCCCAGGATCCCAGTTTGAGAGCTAACAGTATAGTGCCTGTGTCTGTGTCATCCATGGGTATCCAACTGCACATGTAGTAAATATGACTAGGAAATAAAGATGTATATGTGGGAGTGCTAGACCGATTTTGGAGCATCGTCCAAGAGAAATGCGGAAACTTGTTTGCCCACAAGAAGGGGATAAGAATTGAGTTGACCTTTTGAAAGATTGATTGGGGATTTGTGAAGTTTGTATAAAAATTTTGTCAAATAAATCATTTTGAATTAAATAAATTCACTCTGCCCCATAGAGTTAAAGGCATGTTGGCCCAGACACCTGTAACATTCTTAAACTGGCTTATCACCAGTATGCTATTATCATCAACAAACATGGATGGATCAGACATAATGAGTATCCCAAGGTATTTAAATTTAGTTACCCATTGAAGGCCCTGGGAATTCCCTGGCTGGTTAGGTATTACGTCTAGTGGTCGAATTACTGACTTGTCATTATTGATCACTAGTCCCGAGTTGACCCCAAACTTTTGAAGTGTCAGCAATGTTTGAAGCAAAATTTGCAGGTCAGCTGAAAACAGGAGAAGGTCATCTGTGTATAAAGCCAACTTATCTTCTAGGGGACCAAGCATATACCCATGTATATTCCTAGTTTGCTGTATGAGATATTTTTGCATCAGTGTTATTAGAATCACAAAGTTCTGGGTCCTTGTCCCCTTTGTGAATCAGAACATTAAGAGCGTTATGAAATGAGGGGGGCAAGAAGCCAGAATCAATTGTGCTCAAAAAATGTTTCATGGAGGTGTTGTATTATGTGGATCCCGTGAAGGGTATACCAAGCCAATGGGAAACCATCGGCGCCCAGTGTCTTCCCACCTGTCAACGATGTGGTTGCCTCGACCACCTCCATTTCTGTAATGGTATCATCCAAGTACCTAGACTCCTCCGGTGTCAAGCTAGGGAAATCAAGTACCATGCTGTTCACTAGTATATGAGACCCTAGAACTGTATAGGGTTTCATAGTAGGAAGCAAAGCAATCTTAAATATTTTGGGGGTTAGTAACTAGGTTACCCCCTTATATTGTGACATTTACATGATATACTGTTTATTGTGAATATTATACATTGGTCCCTAAGCTCAGTAACTGACAGCAGCACAGAGCATGTGCAGTGAATAAGCAGAAAATAAGATGAAAACCTAAAGGGGCACCTTTGGAGGCACACATTTTTACTGCTAAAGGACTGTGGTTGACTTGGTTTTGTATAGAAGCCCAAAACACAATGTACAACATTTCTGCCCTACTTCTTTGGTTTTAGTTCCCCTTTAAGGATAAGAGCATTATGGTGAAACAACAGAGCTGTTTAAGGGCAACAACCTGCTTTTGCCTACTGACCTCCAGAAAGTGATCTACTGGTGAATCACTAACTAATCACATTAGTGATTTAGAAAATCAATTATAGTACTTTACCCATTATTTTTCTGTGTTTTTTCCCAACATGAAATGGCAAATGAGTCAGATAATTGTTTTTTTTCTATAACAATCTATTACTAAATACACAGTGCCATTTTAGACATAAAGCAATATGATAAACTTATATAAGCAATTAGGGGAGTAGTACCAGGGTTACTAATTGACCCAAAAGTTAGGTCCCCTAATGAAGCAGTTCAGAAGGAATCATTCTACTGATTATGTGGGAAATATTTAAAACATAACTTTTAGGCCTATTTATTAAACCTTGAATGTTTCTGAGATTTTAAAGAGGAAAAACAAGATTTTTTTAAAGGAAAAAATTTTTTTTTTGAGATTTATTAAAATGCAAAAATATTTTAATCCAAAAATACTCCCACTAAAACCTGTTGAAATCATGTAGAAGTCAATGGCAGATAGTCCCTTTAACAACTGGTACATTTTTTTTATCTTCATGATTGTCGAAAGTGTTTGGCTGTTTGACGCTGGTATTGAATCAATAAATTCAGATTTTTCTTTTGATAATATGGATAATTTTTCAGTTTTTTAGGCTACATTTCAATAAAGTTGCACAGTAGTTCAAATTGTCTCACAATTTTGTCATGATTTTTCACACAGGCAATTTTCAATCCGAATTGTTAGTAAATAAAGCCAGAACGTGGATGGGAGTTTGATTTAATTTTTATTATTAAAATAATAGGAAATGAAGTTGAGTTTGACTAAATAGCTCCCTTAATGTAGACATTAAAAAAGCAAAACCACTAATAAAAAAACATTACTGAAAACAAAAAATTGGAGTGGGACAATGGCCTTAAAAATGGTGGACAATGCTTTATGTGGCACTTCTAATTTGTTGTGTCACAATTGGTTTAAAGAGTTCTCGTGTGTATATATATATATGTGTGTGTATAAAGGCTTAGGAAACAATTACCTGGGTGCTGTTCAGAAATTCAATATATCTATGTAAAAATGCGTAAGATTAATTAAAAGAAAAACGGTTTCCTCTTTGCAAGAAAATGATTCTGATACAGTGTTTTTAATTAAATTATAATATTTATGTATTATTATTGTATCACATTATGCACGTATATTTTTAAACATTATATATATATATATATATATATATATATATATATATTCAAAACCTTTTTAAATTCCATTTCACTTTGTCTTTCAGATACTAATATACACTTTTTCTGCTATATCATGAGGTTTACCAAGGGTTAATCTACACATGTAAAAATGTGGGTGTGTCTTGGTGTTGGTTCACTGGTGGGTGAGTCTATATAACTTTGGCATTTGTATGTTTGAACTATCTTGATAAAGGTCCTTGTGTGGACCGAAACTACTTACGTATACGGGATGTACACCAATAAGAGTGATTTAGCCTGGGTGCCAGTCTGAAGAGAGATAGACATCAGGGACAATAGATGGCACTCCAAGGACGCTGAGTCATTGTAGTCAACTTAAACAAAAGTGATGGTTTATTAGACCAACGTTTCAGTTCCTCACAGGAACTTTCATCAGGGAGAAAGGACTATCTATATATCTATATATCTATATATCTCTATATATAGAGATATATATAGCAAAATTGCTAGTTTTTCAGCATTCTCTGAAATTTAAGAACTTTTTTGCAAGGTGGGAAATTTGTATTTGGATTCAAATGTGTGCAACGCTTTTTTTGGGTACAGCACAAAGGATTAAAGTGTCCAGCTAGCGATGGATAAGCATGGTTTACACTGTGACCGAAACTGTACAATAAAAGATGAAATGGGCGCCAGGAGGTTCTTTACAACAAAAGGTGGAAATTTATTAGCATGATCAATGTCCCCAGGTTTGTACTCACACAGGAGCATCCAGAGAGAGTAGCAGATGATTACACAAGAGTAGTTGACATGTTAGCAGATTTTCATTCAACGCATCACATGGTAAATATTCCTCAGAGTCCTGATAGACAAGGGCAGTGTTGGACTGGGACACCAGGGGCCCACCCAAAAACCTTAGACCAGGGGCCCACTCTCAGTACTTATATTCTTCATCTCCTCAATCAACCTCTATTCTCCTAGTTTGTTTTCTTTACATACTATAATCAATTATTCCATCTATTTAGCCTCTTTGTTCTCATAGAAATAGGGAATGGCCATGAAATAGGCCAAAAGTTTAGCAGCATGAGGGCCCACTGACACCTTGGCCCACCGGGAGTTTTCCTGGTATTCTGGTGGGCCAGTCCGACAATGGGCAAGGGTACATTCAATTCCATACAAAGTACCTGCTGCTGCAATGTGACTGATTGGAACACCAGTGTAAGGCCGGAAAGCTGTTGCTAAGTCCTAATCCTTATCACAATGATATCCCTGCAATAAAAGCATCACAGAGGAAGCTTTGTAGGAAGATCTCTTCCTGCTAACGCTCCTCGTTAGAACACAAACTGTTCATACTAAATAATGCTATATTTCTCTCCCTCTACAGACTATTACAGTATTACCCTGCACTTGCTATCCCTCGTTCACGGGTCCCCGACTTGGATCACTAACAGTGGAGGTCCTGTTAGGGCATTTGGCTTACTGGGGCCTTGTGGATCCCAGGCTCAATGAGCAACCAGCTTGATGAGTACCAGCAGCCACTCCTTTCCAGCACTATAAAGCTGAGTGGCAGGAAGTGGTGATTACACTCTTGGCTATAACTACTGGTTAGAAGTTTGTTAGAAGTATGCACTTCTACTTCTGCCTAGTAACAGAGATTAGGGACTTAATTCCATAGGTACCAAACAGAAACCTATGGATCCCTACATGTGCTTTTATGTAGTGGGGCTTTTTAGGCAGTGCAGCTGGGGATGAACAATTGCAGAAACCACACCTTATTGAGCTTGATGCTTATCATGACCAATCAAGCAAAAACAGTTTGTAACTAACCTGAATTTTAGGTAATTATCAATAGGTCCCAGTCTGGCATGCTTACACATACCATCTAAACTATTTAGAAACCTAATTATACACAAGTTAATCTGGATTTAATACACTTCTTAATTACCCAATCTATACATACCCTTAGTATATGGATTTTGAGGCTTTGTTTTTTAGGCATACAGAGCCAATAAAAAATAAAAGAAAATATTCATGTAGTCAACTCTTACTGTCTAGAATGTGTATTGTTAACGGCATAGCTTAGTAAGACTTCAAAGTGTTTCCCACTATTAGCAATATATTTTGTTCATATACTATAAAATGCATAGGTTGTAATGGAGTTTCCTTCTTAAATAAAGGCACCACATTGTCTGTCTATGAATCTTCTCTTTCCAAGGCAGAGAATACCCATTGTATGATTGTAAAAATTAGAAGCCTGCAAAGTATTGCTCATTAAATGAAAATTACTTTTGTGCTTCACACTAATACACACTAATACAAAAATGTATTGTTTACATTTTAGATTCTCTCTCTCTATGTGCAATTTTGCCCTCAGCATTTATCCTTGGGCTACGTATCATATTACTATTTCAGTTACCTTTTTAACACTGCACTGTCACTGCAAACACATTTCCCCTCTAATTTGCTGGACTAAACTAATTACATTGGACAACACTGTAATTATCTTTATTGTATGTCTCTATTGCATTGTGGTAACTGTGATCCCATTCCACCAATAATTTCTTGTTTTACGAAAGGTGACTCATTATAGCAAAAATATGATTAGACATTGCCTTTTTAAAAGTATTATATTCTATTACAAATCTTTGTAGTCACTCGTATCCTTGCTATAGCAAATATATAAAGCAATCAGCTTCCTTTAGTTAAGTGCAGTTAACACTTTAACAAGTCTCAATCAATATGGCAGCTGATCTCTCCTATCTTCTCCTGTCATAAAGATTCAGATCTTAAAAGAGAATTCAACCCTTTAGCAAAAAACCCGTACCCCCCCCCACCCCACTTAAACCCCCCTCCCCGGGAAATGCCTCTAACTTTTTACTTACCCCTTGGCACAGATTCAGGCATTGGAGTTGTCTTCTTCCAGTGCTTCTGCAATTTCAGTCTTCTTTTCGGCGCATGCACAGTTGGCGACTTGGCGCAGCCCAGTTAATTGCTCCAATTCCTCTCCACTGACCTCCTACTTTGTTATAGTCAGAAATTAAAAGCAAGCGTTGCTTAGTATTTACTAGAACATGGTTTAGCATTTTGGCAACATGGACTCTTCATAAAATAGAATCCTCCTAGTTTATATATACAGGGTTTATACCTTAACACAGGGGCCCCCAACCTTTTTTACTCGTGAGCCACATTCAAATGTAAAAAGAGTTGGGGAGCAACACAAGCATGAAAAAAGTCCTTGGGGTTGCCAAATCAGGGCTGTGATTTGGTAGCCCCTTTGGGACTGGCAGCCTACAGGAGGCTCTGCTTGGTACTATACTTAGTTTTATGCAATTAAAACTCGCTTCCAAGCCTGGAATTCAAAAATAAGCACCTGCCATGAGAACAATGAGAGCAATATCCAAGGGGTCGGAGAGCAACATGTTGCTCGCGAGCTACTGGTTGGGGATCACTGCCTTAACATATGTCTGTGAGGCATTGTTCTGTACTATATATAGTTCTGCAGTGTAATTGTAAAGGCCTTTAAGGCTACAAATATACTTCTCTAGCCATTTATTAATATTCACATATTGACATTTTGCACAATATGCACAAATTGCTTCTAAAAATCCCAAGTGAGGATTATTTTCTGCATTTTTTCTGCACTTACAATTGAACTCAATGGAAAGTGTAACTGAAATTTCTGAATAAATTACTTTTTTTGCATTTTTTGCAGTTTCTTTAATTTGGGCTAGTGATGGGCGACTCTGATCCATTTTGCTTTGAGAAAAATGTATTTTTACACAATTTTTTTTTCTATAGGTGTCTTTTTTGTGGTGAAACCTGGCAAAAAATGTTGCTCATCAATAATTGGGACCTTTTTTATTTTTTTGTTTTTTTTAAAGGTAAAATTTTATTGTTTTATAACACATAAAACATAAAACAAGTATATGCTGTAAATGCAAGTTACCATTACAAAACTTGAAATAACACGTGTACATATCAATTCGTTTAGTAATGTGATTGGATTCAAGGATTACAACACAGTTCAAACAGTCGTACAATGAAATGTGAATATTGCCTCCAAAATTCCTATCATCAACATATTGGACATTGAATGGTTAGAATTAAGGATTTCTGCCTTTTACAGTATAAATAAACGCTTCTTTTCATGTTCGGGAGCCCTGACCCCCAAGTCCCGCTTCCCACCATGGATTCCATATTTTCTCAAATCTCTTCAGTGAGCCTCTGGCTAGTAAGGTGAGTTTAATGAGAGGCAGATTCTGATTCACCAGCGTTATGCAGTTTTGTACCGTAGGCAGCTGGGGACACATCCACGCCATAGCAATTACCTTCTTAGCATAGTACAACAGTGTACATTATCTAACTCTGGCGTGATTAGCGTATATGATTTCATCTATGACTCCTAATTTGCACACCTGTGGGGTCAGCAGCCGAGGGAAGTCTAATTTATCCTCTAAGACAGTGATCCCCAACCAGTAGCTCGCAAGCAACATGTTGCTCCCAACCCCTTGGATGCTGCTCCCAGTGGCCTCAAAGCAGGTGCTTATTTTTTAATTCCAAGCTTGGAGGTTTTAGTTGCATAAAAACTAGGTGCACTACCAAACAAAGCCTCAATGTAGATTGACAATCCACATAGGAGCTACCAAATGTTCAATCACAGCACTTATTTGGCACCCAAAGAACATTTTTCATGCTAGTGTTGCTCTCCAACTCCTTTTACTTCTGAATGTTGCTCATGGGTTCAAAAGGTTGGGGACCCTGATCGCATTACAAAAATATCTGCCACACACTGATCAATATAACAGATAATTCTTCATGCACAGTGTTTTCTAAATAAAAATGTTGTGCAGTTCACCGTTATTTTGGTGAAAAAAATATGCCATGAATTTGACATCTTTATTGCTAACACCCCTTTTCATAGATATACAGCCAAATAAATGAGTGAATTAAGAGGGAAATTAACTTTTGTTTTAATAGTGATGTTTCTTTTTAAAGCTTTCAAGTTACTTTTTATTTATTTTTAAAATATGAATTGGAATTCATTTGAATCACATTTCAATCTGAATTGCGTCAGAGATAAAAGTTTTTGATCATTTTTCTTGCTGAATTTAATAAATTGAAATATTAATATTGCTGACATGTCTATAGTACAATCTGAATGGTGTTTCGGATTAAGGAATGTTTGCATTTTAAATAATTTAACCACTACTAAACACGTATGTATTTGTTGGTGGTAGCTTTGGTGGTTTGTCACAATGGGTTTGCGACAAACAATGTTATTACATTGGTGTTCTAGTGATTTTTTGCACTTTGATAAAGGCTGATGTCACAGCCGAAATGTTAGGATTCTCTACAGAAAAGGTGGCAACCCTATCTATGACTAATAAACAGTTTTTGTTTGTATCATAAGAACCTCCTGGCACCCAATAATTTTTGCATGAACAGTAGTCTGGGTGTTGTAGTTGCAACACCTTAGAGGGAATGCTTCCACTTAACGAACGCCCTAGCCTGCAGTGTGAGTCCAATGTAACACATGCTCCTATCACTATTTGTGGTCTGCTTAGCCAAAATTAGTGTTACATATGCATATATTGTTAAAACATTCTGAAAATATTTAGCACAGAATACATACTGTGCAATACATATGCATCATGCATATGCATCATGCATTGTGTATAAAATAAATGAATGGATGGAGTCCAAGATAAAAATGACAGGTCTACGCCATGTTTAGCTTGAGGATGGAGGGAACAGGGAGTGATTACAGTTCCCCCAGGCAATGAGCAAGAAGTAACTGGATGAAAACCTAATTACATACCCTGTAAACGTCAGTAGTTTGTAACTATCCATAATAATTATATTTAGAGGCATATGAAACATGACCTGTAAAAAGGAAATCAATTTATGGTCAAACAAGAGTGTTTATTCTCTTATGACTTGCATAGATTTTCTTAAGCTAGTTGTGAAGTCTGTTTTCATAAAATCGTTTGATATCTTGTAGATGCTGAGATGGTTAAAACTATTCTCATTGCCTAAGAGAGTTTGACATGTTCAAATGAAATGTAAATCCCATTTTAAGGAGACAAACATATGGGTGTGATTTTCTGTTTACAAATGGTGACAGCCATGTTGCCTTGAGCAAAATGGAACATGTTTCTTGATCATTGTGATCACGATTTTTCTGCATATAATTACATTTCATAAAATTGCTAGCAAGGTCTTCATTGTTATTTATTAGTTAATTCTTACTCATTCAATGATAATCTAATGGGATCCCATTGTTACCTAATGAACCCCTTTGCATGATGATACAATCTGAAATTTAAAAGTGTCCCAAAATAATTTTGGGGATAAACAATTTGAATAAATTTTAAGGGGTCCATTTCGATTTTTCCACAAATTGCAAAAAATGTGTGGTTTTCCTAATTTTCTAAAAAGCTTTAAAAAATTAGAGATTTATCAAGTGTAAAAAAAATCAAAAAGCCTTTTAAGCCAAACTTTGGCAAGTAAAAGGAGGAATGATCAACCTAATTGGATTTTTTGAAAACAGATTTTTTTCGTTCAGAACCGCATGAATAAAAAATTGCATGAATAAAAGCAATCATGGTTTTAGATTTTGTTAGTTTAGTTATGGTTTCAAAGAATTATAAAAACAATAAAATCTGTAATAAGCCTCCACACAGATTGGAATATAGTATGTATGGATTTTTCAAAACACAGAATACACCATGGTGAAGGGAATTATTATTGGTGGACTGGTACTCAATCAGAAGAGGCAAATTTGGCAGCATAAAGTTTGGATTTATTTTATCTGAAATTGTGGAAAGAATTGGAAATATTTGTAACACAGATAATTTAGCATGGCACATGAAATGCTATTCATTCTAATGTGCTTTTTTTATTTTAGATAACTTTCTGTCTTAACTTCTCAAAGCAAAAAGTGCTCCTTCATTATGCAAGATCAACACCTCTTTTGGAAACAATATCAGGCACAAATAATTAATGCATGCTTATCATGCCATCTTTTTTTCTACCTGTTGTACATGCAGGCAAATTATTGTTAATACATTGTACAGGTATGGGATACATTAGCTGAAACCCCATTATCCAGAAAGCTCCAAATTACAGGAAGGCTGTCTCCCTTAGACTCAATTTTAATAAAATAATTAATTTCTTTGTAATAATAAGACAGCACCTTGTTCTTTATCCCAGCTAAGAAATTATGAATCCTTATTCTAGGCAGGGGCAAGGCTGCCACGGGGAAAGTTGAGAAACTTGCTTCAGACAACAGCAGCTGGCAGGTTACCAGGGGTGGCAAAAAGCAGTTCCTGGTAACTTAAAGAGCCAAATTTTTAAATCAGAATTTCAGCTGTTCTAGTAGAATTGTGTTCTCTGCACTAGCGATGTAGCACCACTTGGAAAGGAAAACACAGGGTGTGAGGGGGGAAGGGGGGCATCTGAAAAATTGCCGCAGGTGACAAAAAGCCCAGAAACTTCCCTGACCCTAGGTCCTGAGAATTCTGGATAACAGGTTCCATACATTAGCCATAAATGCATTTTTTTCAGATTGACAGAAATATCATCTATACAGGTATATCTTCTATGTTCTTGGTTTAGTACAGATTTGCATCCCTGAAAAGGTTTCTTCTTACTAAAAATTGGATGGGGAAGATCAAGTATGAAACTTGTTCAGATTGGGTGTATTGCTTACAGTGTCCCACTAGCTTTTATATCTACTTGATTTCACTACAGCTTTTTATGTCATTTTTAATATTTCAGATGTGGTATTTTTCATTTTTATTCTTGATTAAATATAGAAAATTGCAATGTATTAATGAAATTATTAACATGTATTTATAGACCACCAACATATTTTGCAAAGCTGAATTTGTTTTTTTTTTACAGAAACACAAATTTTTCAAGTTTTTTCCAGAAATGATTTATTTAGTCTGACTTTTTTTTACTTAAAAACTCAGATTTCGATAAATATCCTCCAAAGTTTTAAAATACATAGCTTACCCTTTAATTAAAGAGTACATAGAAACATTAGCCTCTCTCCATATTCTTGAAATTGATTATGAATGAAGTGCAAAATATAGTAATTTTTTTGTAAAAAATGTATTATACACTGGATTTATGTTATACTTGTCTGAGTCTATGTTAAGTATTGTGTTATATTATGTTTATGAACATGTTTGGTAAGATTAAACGCACATTATCATTTCTTTCTGTACATTATTTATTTAGGTTTTAGAGATGAATAAAGATTCCTCTTAGCATTTGTAGAACAGTTTAAGACCTAATCTGTTTTGGCAGCCTACCTAAAATGCAGTAGGCACAGGAAAAAGGGGTTACTCACCCATAAGTGATTTCTTTTATATAAATATGTAGGGGTGTGGCCAGGAGAATACTTTTTGGCTGTGAGAGTTTGAGAATAATAATAATGGCCATTAATATGGCAAATTGAAAGCAGCCCACATATCCAATCCTCTTAGAGTGATATCACTTCTATCAGCTGTCAAATTCCATTAAATATATGCCTCTGACATACTGACCAGCTGACAGCAACTACAAACCATACACCCACAATTAGCATTAGAAAATGTGAAATCAACTGGAAGGGATGGCCTCGGGAAAGGGAACCAAAAGGCTTTCATTCTGAAGTGTCCTTGTGTTTAAAGAATTCCCTTTAGCAAAAAAAAAACAAAAATAGAAATAAAATCAAAACCAAACAAGCATGCTGACATATATTTAACAAAAAATATAAGTTTCCATTCACATAACCCATTGTATTTTTTGCATGTTCTTTGTTCACAATTTGCTAAAAATACTTCATGTGATTTGAAGAACATCTGTGCTGCCTTCTTATACAGAGCAGTGTTACTTTTAAATTGGAGTGATGGGATCTATTATAAATTTTGGTCGCAAAAACATTTTGGTCGGGGAAAAAAATCAGTTGCATCATTTAAATGAACATTTTCTGAATGTCTTGTACCATCTGCTCTTAATTCTTTTTTTTTTTTTTAATGAGAGAACCATTTATTTTTTAATATATACTAATATAGTTTATGTGAATGCATTTTGCAAGGAAATATTACAGAAATGTCATATCTAAACAGAATATAGGAAGATGTGCCTATTTGGCTACACACCACATATAGAATGTTTGCAAGGTTTAAAAACTTGCATCCCAACCTTTTCTCTGATATTGGCTCCAGATGGAACCTGAAAAAAAAAAAAGAAAAAAGTTACGAGGCTAATAATTTTTAATGAAAGTAGGGCTTAGCTTCAAAACAGGTTATGTCGATAAAAAATAGGCGCTTACAATCTGTAACTCTATTCCCCCTTTTTCCTGGCAAGGATTAAATAAAATGAAGTTTCAATTAAAGTGAAGATATGTTTTATATTATTGATATGTTAAGCAATAATGTGGACTTTTTCTTTTAACCACATATTAAATTCCCATTCTCACCCCAACTCCCCATTCCAAATAAGTATCATTATTAGATTTAGCTTTAAAAAGAAAAAGTGCATATGTTACATGTGAGGCAGTGCAACAAACCAATAAAGGAAGATTTATGCATTACGAATGGCTAAGTCATTTGCATATTTTGCAGACAAGAAAAAAGTAGAAGTTGGAATTCATTTGGATCATTTGGGTCTAAGTATATTGTTGTTTGTTGTCCTGGAAACTAAACTTCAAGACAAAAGCATATTGGGCATTTTCATTAATCGCTCAAGTCAAGCTTCTTTACTGAGAACAGATTTATGTTTTTACAGCAGTATTTTTTCAGCAATCCCTCTTAATTCATCTTGTGATTTACATAAACAGCATATCTATTTTCTTGTATCACTAAACAACAGATGTATTCCTTGTGCCCTGGTATTCATGCCTGTATCTGTACATCCATTAGCATATTCTTAGACACAATGAATTGACTGTCTGAAATGTACAACTGTACATAGACTCAACATTGTCTGTGATCATTGTTTTGGGGTTTGCTTCTCTTACTCTCTACTTAGAAAACCTGCGTTTGTCCTTGCAATGTCCTGTAAAACATCACTTAAACTTAAATCAAGTAATCCCCAGGCAGATGCATCTATGTTTTACTGTACCTGAATTTTAAGTACTGTACTTAGAATATGATGAATGCCATGCTTGTAATTATGGGGGTTTCAGCATATTTATCTTATTTATTTTACATTTGTATTAAGCTTACCACCAGAAGAAAATGATACAGATCTCTGTTCTATCTATGAAACTATATTCGGTTTTCACCCTTTGGCAAATAAGGTTGGGTCTTGCATAGAAGTTCTCTGGAAGTTCCTACTGAAGGTAGAGATTTAAAAGTCAATAACTTTTAAAAGGGAGTGGAGTGGGAGGACCCTTTTTGCCCTGGAAAGATCTGTATGATAATAGCACCCGCTAATTGAGTGAATTTTTCTTGATTAAACAGTGGAGGCATCCTCAGTCCTAACAAGTGGTAGTGAGGGTAGTGATCCCCTGATAAAACCACAAGTAGGAATGAGGTGTGTAGGGCTAAAACCTAATGTGCTGCAGGAGAGGGTACAGGCACTCATATCAGGTGGCTCCCTTGATAGCCTTGAGTTATCCTATCTAACCCTGACAAGCCACATGGCTTCACTAAGAGAAAGAGAATAATGTTAGTGAATGAATGAAACAAGAATGTGTGGTTAGACTACAAGTTGACAGCCACAAGGACCACTAGGCTTGGGGAAGGTTGTATCAATTGTTCATGACTTTTGAACAGATTTCTTATTGATCATGATTTTTGTTAGAAGTAAGAAACCTTATAATCCTTATTTACTAATCATTGTTCCTTTTACTACTGATTGTAGTAACAGGAGAATTTATTTTTACCAATGTGGAAAGTGCCTCAAGCAGTGCTGCCACTGAACCTGTAAGATGCAGGTTGAGAGTGTTGCTCCATAAAATAATGGTACCATTATGGTTGTAACAGATACAGAAAAGGAAAATGTGCTAAATCAGTTCTTTTCTTCAGTGTATACAATAGAGGAGTCTGAGTTCCCAGGCTCATTTCATAGCTGCGCTAATGGCTCATCTCAATCTAGTCAGTGGCTGACTCAGGATATGATTCATAAAGCTTTAATAAAAATTAATGAAAACAAGACTCCAGGGCCTGATGGCATACACCCATGGGTTCTAAGAGAGCTTAGTTCAGTTTTAGACCAGCCCCTATATCTGATTATCTCAGATTCGGTTTCATCTGGTATAGTGCCTATGGATTGGAGGAAAGCGGATTTCTTTCCAATATTTAAAAAGGGATTATGATCTTAGCCTGGCAATTATAGGCCAGTAAATTTGGTGGGCAAATTATTTGAAGGCTTGTTAAGGGATCACATTAAAAATTTTGTCCTAGTGAATGGCATTATGAGCAGCAATCAGCATGGCTTTATGAAGGATAGATCATGTCAGACAAATTTGATTGCTTTTTATGATGAGGTAAGTAAGATCCTGGACTGTGGGGGAGCAGTAGATGTGATCTATTTGGATTTTGCCAAAGCAAGTTCTGTTGGGCTTAATGAAGTCGTTTGCAAATGGATAGGAAACTGGCTACAGGATCGGGTACAGAGAGTGTTTGTTAATGGTAAATTCTCTACTTGGAGTAAGGTTCTTTGTGGGGTCCCTCAGGGCTTGATATTGGGTCCACTTTTATTTAACTTGTTCATTAATGACTTAGGGGAGGGTGTTGTAAGTAATCTATCAGTGTTTGCAGATTGCATAAAACTATCCAGCCCAATTAATTCCATCCAGGATCTTGAAAAACTAGCAATCTGGGCAGCTACTGTAAGTGGCAAATGAGATTCAATGTTGATAAATGTAAAGTCATGCACCTGGAATATAAAAATATCCAAGCCACGTATACCCTAATGGGACTACACTAGGCAAATCCATTAAGGAAAAGGGCCTTGGAGATGAAAAACTTGGCTGTAACAAGCAATGCCAGTCAGCAGCATCAAGGGCAAATAAGGTCTCTAATCCCTCTAATGCTTTATTCAACAGTAGGTCTTTCCAGATGACACAAGGTCACCCATTCCGATTAGAAGAAAAGAGGTTCCGCTTAAATATTTGGAAGGGATTTTTTTACAGTGAGAGCTGTGAAGATGTGGAATTCTCTCTCTTAATCAGTTGTACAGGCTGATACATTAAATAGCTTTAAGAAGGGTTTGGATGGCTTTTTAGCAAGTGAGGGAATACAGGGTTATGGAAGATAGCTCATAGTACAAGTTGATCCGGGGACTAGTCTGATTGCCATTTTGGAGTCAGGAAATTTTTTCCCCTCTGAGGCAAATCGGAGAGGCTTCAGATGGGGTTTATTTGCCTTCCTCTGGATCAACTAGCAGTTAGGCAGGTTAAAAGTTGAAAGGTTGAACTTGATGGATATGTGTTACTATGTTAACGCCGCCCCACCCCAAGAAAATATTCTGTTTGGCTGCTCAAAGCATTTGCATTAATTTTGATGAAGAAGTCCAAAAAAGGATTTCATAATGTGTAACTTCATCATAACCTTTTTCTGATTGTCAGGAACTTTCCACCAGAATTCTCCTTAGATGCCATAACATTTCTTGGACACCATTTTTTTCCTGGCTTTCTTTCACCCTCTAATATCTGCTACTATATCTGGTGAATATATTTTATATTACCTAAACTTATGAAATAAACTATAGGATATTCTCTGTCCCCTGGAAGGAGTCTACTGTCTACATGTAAATACTGCATATAATAATCGGAATGAGAGCGTTTTACCAGCTCTGTTCTATTCCTGGAGAAGCATTTTTATTACTTTGACAGGATTTTTTTCTTGAGCCTATGACCTACCGTAGTTATAAGCTAAGGGGAGCCCATAACTGAATGCTGAACTAGAAACGGCAACCTTATCTGAAAAAACTGTCCTACAGGGACACACATACTATACATTCTATCTCCAGAATAAAAAAGAACTTACCACAGAGAGAAAAGGAGTTGAAAAGGGAAGAAGAGAGTGTACTAAGCTGCTGGCTACATTTCAGACAATTGCAACTACTAGATATGGTTCAATTATTAGTTTAGTCTGATAATAACTGTACTCCTTTAAGGCTTATCAGCTGAGACAAAATTAATTAGGTTAAACCCTGTAGGCCATTGCTCAAACAAAGTGTCCTTTGCATGAATTTAATATAGCTTTTGCGAACACCGAAACTGTTTAGGAAGCATTTCCAACATTTTTTTGCTTTGCACCAGTGCACAATATATGTAATGCAACTTCTTCCTGAAAAAGTTGTTTGCTCCAAAAGATTACCTTCCAGCACTTCTTAAAAATGTGCAATGCAGTATTAAAATTTGCATTAAAGTATAGCATAAAGAAGAATATTACATTGCACAATGTGAATTTTTATTCTTATTTGTGCAAATAATTTTTTCTTTGGGACTTTTATTACATTTCCCTAATGGTCAGTTTACACAAGAAGATTCAGGGAGATTAGTCGCCCCAGGGAAAAATCATCTCTTCTTTGGGGCGACCCGAACTGCGTTCTCGCTGCCCTCCAACCACTAAACTTCCAGACACGAACAGAGAAGAAGATTCTGCTACTGGTCAGGGGCTGAAATCGATCTGCGGATATTAGGCTATATTTTTACTATAATCTTTATGAAATATAACAATACCGTATGCACTTATACTGATGACATTTTAGAGGCAATTCTTTAACAAAATAAATTAATAATTTTGTTTTGTTAATAATTTACTAATTTTATCATATAAACATAAATAGTGGCTGGCTAACTAAAGACTGTAAGTTTTTTTATTGTTCTTGTTAAACCCAAGCTAATTTCGGAGCTTCTTCCCTATTATGTGACAGTTTTCAGAGAATTCCCCAAGCACTTATTTTTTGAATCCATGGAATTCTAGCATAGCTGAGAGAGGCTTAAAATATGCTTGGGATTACCATAAAGGATAACATTGAAACAGACCAGGGATCAAACAGAAGAAGCAACAGTTCTACCTTTCTGTGAATCATTGTACAACATCTTCTATAGTTGAGATCTGTAGTAACAAATTAATATTCTGTTTTGGCACCAAACAGTAAGTAATGTATAACATATAAACACTTATTTTGCAATTTACATTTTTTTCATAAATACTGTCATCCTAAATTACATTAGCTGCTATTCACCGCAAAATTTCAAGCTAAGTAGGCTTTTAAAAGCTGAAAGAGTTAAAGAGACTAGTGATGGGCAAGTTTATTAGCCTGGTGCCAATTCGCAGCAAATTTCCACGTTTCGCAGCAGGTGAAAAAATCTTTGATGGCAGCGACCATTTTTGTGCCAGCGACCATTTACCACGCGCCCATTGACTGAAGTTAGTTCTTTTCACTAACAGGACAGATTCGCCCATAACTGGCAGAGACACCATTCACAACAATCCTAAAAAATCAACTCACAAAAAATTTGTTACAAGGGGCTGTTTTTTTCCAGAAAAAACATTTCTGATACCTCAACCAGGACATTTTGTAATCCTGATCCTATTATACCTGTACCAAGTAGCCTACCCACTAATAATAAGTTGAATTAAATTTGTTTGTGTATTTAAATTATTTTTCATTAACCTACTAGGGGTTTTTTCCTTATCCCCAGGGTGCAAGTGCTAGACCACTAAGCACTTAATAGAGTCATGACAATTCAGAAACAGCAGAACTTACACTGGATTCTCTTACTTAAATGACCCCGATTATATTTAACATATGTTTTTCAGTATATTGTTCCAGGCTGAATAATAACATTTGTGACAACAATAAAGTCCATTAATGGGGAGACTAGACACTAGCTAATGAAGCTATTGTATAAATAATAAATAATTCAGGAGAAATGTGGCCTTTTTGGAGACCCTATAATATAAAAGGACAGAGCCTTCGTCATGAACAGACTAATTTGTTATTATAAATAGATGCTTCTCTAGGATACTATTCCCAGACAAAAAGGAGTTCTGTTTTTGTATAGCAGCTGTGATTGTAAATGAGCCCAACATTTTTTTTATCCTTTGATAATTACATATATAGGTATTTTGTACTGCTCTATGGTATAAAGAAATTATTTCAATCTATTAATTACTGTATTAACATTTTTCTTTTGGTAGCAGGATTTGCTCACAAACAAGCATTTGTCTGTTAATATCATATTAACATCATATTTTTAATTTCTTATTTTTCTTTTTTACCCACAACTTTTTTTTTTTTTTTTTTTTTTTTTTTTTTTTTTTTTTTTTTTTTTTTTTAAAAGCTGAATACAGACACCCTCTAATCCAGTAATTTTTTATTTTCTTGGGATTCTTATTCATTACAAATTCCTTTTTTTCCTATTTCGTTTGTTTTTGACCTGCTAAGCAGGAGTTTCCTGTTTAGTATGAGTAAGTCAGCTCTTTTTATTAGATAAATGTCACTTCTCTTCCTCCCCCATCAATAATATCAACTTTTTGACAAATAATCTCGGGGGCATTAGTTCTAAGCATCGCTACTAATCTTCATCTTTTGAAGTGTTCAAAGGATTATGTCAATAACAGTGACCTTTCACCTTTGGAAAGAAGGTACCAATATGTTACAATATCAGACTTTTAAACGAATTTAAAAGCCTAGGAGGGATTTAAAATTACCAGAGCCACTGTGCTGTGCACAGAGCAAACAGGATGAAAACAATTTTAATACAGCTACTCAGCATACTTTTTGTATTGTAAATATAAAGGAATATTTGCTACAAAAATAAACGTGTGGCATTCAACTTACCTTAGATAATTTATAGCATGCAGTACATTTTACTGCACAGTATAATATTTGAGCTAGAAATTGATATCACTCATCATTCAGATCATTCTCAAGATCATTTTGATGACATTTCAGACTTTACAGTTTTTAATCTTCAGTTGAAACTGGGATCCACACTTTTGCAGTTTACCCTTAAATAAGACTAAAGTAACAAGAACATAAGAAAACCTCAAGTTCTTTAAGAGCTTCCCATTCCCATTCCCCCTGTTAACTATACTTCTCTTTTCAGGAAAACAGGAAACTGTAACTGATTGATGTAGCATCTAAACAAAAAACTATTTTAAAAAAGGGTTTAGCAACAGGAAAACAAAATCACAGGTATATTTTGCACATACTGTATTACTATATATATTTTTTTTTTGATCAGCTAATTTCAGTGTCCTATACTCACTGGCATAACTTATAGAAATCAACTAATGTTGTTTTTATGACCACAAACATCTATTTTGTCAATGAAACTGGCTTTGAAATCTCAAAAACGTAATAGATTGAACCTGTCTAGATTAAAAACCAATCACCAATGTATTTTCTTAAAAAAGAAAAGTAGTTTCAATTCTTTCTTTAAAGGGATATTGACACTGTTTTAATATTTCCATTCTGCCATTCCCAGAATCTAGTTTTTGGCAGGAGGAAAAAGTGACTCTCTTAGAAGGAAACTAGAAAGTCAGGCATTTGTTTCCTCCCATATTATTATTATTATTATTATTAATAATAATAATAATAATAACAATAATAACACATTCATAAAACCACAATATAGTTTGCAGCATTGTTTAACAATAGCGAAAATCATGCAGATTCATAACTTACAGTGCTCCTTAGTATAATAGTATAATTATCCCTTTAATGGAGAACTAAAGCTTAACGAAAGAAGTCATCTAGAAATGTTGTATATAATGTATTTGGGTTCTATACCAGCCCAAGACAACCACAGCACGTTATCAGGGAAGAGTTGTGCCTCCGAAGATGCCCCAGTAGCTCCCCATCTTCTTTTCTGCTAATTTACTGCACATGCTCTGTGCTGCTGTCACTTACTGAGCTTAGGGACCATCACACAATATACTATTCCCATAGAACAGTGGTTCTCAACCTGGAGGTCGGGACCCCTTTGGGAGTCGAACGACCCTTTCACAGGGGTCGCCTAAGGGGTGTCCAAACTACAAAACCATTGTCTGGACAGGGTGGGTTAAACGATAGTGTTGAGGCTGCCATTTGTTATTAAGGGAATGGGCAGTAGCTGACAATTCCAGGAGCGCGCAGTGCAATCATCGCTTCATGGGGGCCAATTTACCACAGGCAGGAGGTCTTGAATCGAAGTCTGTCACTGTGGGGGCAATATTCTGGAATATTTTAGGATTTTTTTGCGGGCCAATTAAAAATGGATCTCAGGCTGAAGTTTGGACACCCCTGACTGGTGAGGCAATACGTACTTCCACTCGGCTGTTTGTGTATTTTACCGCATAACAGTAGCAAAATTACAGTTATGAAGTAGCAACGAAAATAATTTTATGGTTGGGGATCACCACAACATGAGGAACTGTATTAAAGGGTCGCAGTGTTAGGAAGGTTGAGAACCACTGACATAGAATATAAATGTCACTATATAAGGTGGATTAATACAGATAATTACCACATGCAGCACAGAAAACACAATGTAATGATCAGTCTTGTAGATTAATCTTATATTACAGGGCAACCTAATTTTCTGCTTTATAATTTGTGAAAACCCCTAAGTTTAGCTTCTCAACAGCTGCTCAGAGCCCATTGGTCATGTGAATGTTGCAGACTTTTTCCAAGATGGTGACTCCCTGTGACAAGTTTGAAGTCCTGGATCATTGCTGCTATTGACAAGATGAAACATTAGGCTGGTGAAATAAGTTCAGTTTTTTAAATACAGCATTTTAAACCATATACATTTTTAGGCTTTAATTCTCTTTTAAGTTTAAATATTTTTAATAGACAAGGTATGGTGATATAAATTATGTAAAAACCTCTTATCAGGAAAAACACAGTTCCCGAGAATTCTGGATAAAAAAACCATAGCTCTAATTGAGTAGGTTCCAGTACAAATTAAGTACAATTATGAAGCCCTTAGTAATTTGAGATCCACTTTAAAGGACATTTTATACCTTTCAAACAAGTTGAGGGTCATTAATTGGGAGACCGGTTTCTTAGGTTTACTGCAAACAAGGCTTTTGGAAGAAGCCTTTTGCAGGTGTTCTTAAAACACCATCCATTAGAATGCAGATCTGGTTGAAAATAATTGGATAAGGACTACTCACAATACTCTCCATTATTGTTAGACAGATGCAATGCACAATGTGGTGTTTTCATCTGTACTTTATATAGATATATTCAATACTGCATAACTTAAAGGACCACTAACATTAAATACAATTTCTTTTAAATTCATTAGTTAACATAGAAAAATCCCAAGACAAATAAACTTTTAAAACACAAAGCCTTTATTAAGAAATTACTTACCAAAACTCTGCTCCTCTTCAGATAAGGAAGGCAGGGAGGAAAAATCAAGTGCCGCACGATGGATCACCCAATCACCTTTTCTGGAGTGGAGCGGAAGCAGAGTTTTGGTAAGTTGTTTCTTAATAAAGGCTTTGTGATTTAAAAGTGTTATCTGTCGTGTTATTTGTCTTGGTGTTTATTTTTCTATGTATACTAAGGATTTTTTTTTTTTTTTGTTATTGGTCCTTTAAGTAACAGAGAATTGTGCAGTTCAAGATGTATATAAATAAATAAATGGGAGTATCTATAAAAAGGCAAATTATAGCATTCAAATTCATCCATTTAAAAGAAGAATGAATTTTAACTGTCCCCCTGCCTTGTCTGTAGCCACAAGTTTTGATCTAAACCTAAACAAAGGGACATTTTTATAAACTCAGTTGCAGGTTATAATAAAAAAATAAATTTACTCAGCAATGAACACGATAATACTTGTTACCAATCAGCTCTAAAGCATACTGTACTTTACATTGTTTTTTTTTATGTGATTGTGAGCTGAACAATTGGCCTAATTACAAATCAACGCTAAAGCATATGCATTAGTTAAAGGTTTTGTTTAAAGGACCAGGATAACCATAAATTGATTTTTCATTGTTGCATTTAAGGTTTGTATAAGTACATCCAGAACCTACAAATATATACGTGGATTATAGAGAACCAAGAGTTACATTTGACCTTTGTTTAAGTACTAATAATATTGAATTTACATAGTTTTTATCTACCTAACACGTTTTCTAATTTGAGGCAGTTTCATTCTGTGGTCACTAAAGAAAATACACTGCTGTCTTGGATAAAAAGGGCATAAACTCAAATGATAAAAACATAATTTTGTCTCTTTACAGGTCCCTGGTAAGGTCTCACTTGGAGTATGCAGTGCAGTTTTGAGTTCCCTTTATTAATAGGGATATGAATGAGCTGGATGCAACTAAACTGGTTGGAGGGATGGAAGACTTAAATTTAATAGGAAGGACTGCCAAGGTTGGGGTTGTTTTCTCTGGAAAAAAGACACTTGAGAGGGGTCATGATTACACTTTACAAGTACATTAGAGAACATTATAAACAAATAGCAGGGGACCTTTTTACACATAAAGAGAATCACTTCACCAGAGGCCACCCCTTCAGACTAGAAGAAAAGGACTTTCATTTGAAGCAGCGTAGGTGGTTCTTCACAGTGAGGATAGTGAGGTTGTGGAATGCACTGCCGGGTGATGTTGTGATGGTTGATTCTGTACTTCTTGGGAAAGCATAATATCCAAGGCTATTGTGACACTAAAATCTATAGATAGTATAAGTATGGGTATATATATATATATATATATATATATATATATATATATAGCATATAGTAGAGAGATCACTGTTTGAGTGGTATGTATAAATATACCCTGATTTAACTATGTAACTATTTAAGAAGGGCATTGTGCAAAGAGAAAAAATCGTATTAGTTAAAATATGTAACATGGCTAAGTAATAAGCAGCTATTTGACATGTGATCTCATGTTCTTCTTGTATTGTAAGCACTGCAAAATCTTTAGGGCCTATTTATGACATTTCAAATGTGTAATGTTACAGGGTTTTTTTTCTACTTTAAATACATTCTATTAAAAAACTGAAGGTTTGCCTCTTTATTAAAAAATCTGAATATTAAACATTTGAATGAATAAAGTCAAAAGTTGAAAAACAACTTGAATACAAGTGAATAATCCATGTTGAAGATACAATTTAAATTTGCCATAGGCAGCTCTCATTAAAGTGGAACACAGAGTGCCATGTAGGAAACAAACAGACATACCTATAGGGAGCACCGGTGCTTGAGCTTTTTCAGCTGTGTTTTGTATCCACTGACAGGCATGACATAAAAATTTTAGCGAACAAATGGGGCAAACTTCAGGCACAAAAATTCATACTTATGTGTGTCCACAACAACATTTGCCTTGTGTGTGCAAGTCAGTTGGTGAGTACATGCCAATTGACTGAATTTGATATGCATAATTTTGGACAATAGTTTTGGACGAATGTGAGAAAAACAAGAAAATGCCGCATATTATAAGCATTTTGCAGACATGATAAAGCAAACAGAGCAATAGATATGAAAATGCCAAGTGCCCATGCATTAGACTTTTATAAGTAAGCACAAATGTAAACTAAAAACTGACTACAGAAAATATTGCAGTATCCCTAGATTTACTCACTACCCCCTTCATCATGATGTTGGTTGCCCTGCTCTTCACAATATTTAAATCAATATGGCAATCAATATAAATTGATTGACATCTGATTCACTTGCAAACCCATGGTATTTGGAAAAGCTTTCATTGTTTTGATTAAGGAGAATCAATTTGTTATTTGAGACATGGTTGATTTGGTCAACGCTGGTTGTAATACAATATCACAAATGAGTCAAGCCGCAAAATAAAGGCGAGTTTTGCATTTTCTTATTGTCAGCATCACCTAATAATATACTTTTGTCTTTGCTTCATAAAAATATATAGAATATTAGCACCATTTTAGCCCTTTACACAAACCAATTCAAAGAATGAGCCCATAAAATGGTTACAAGGAAACAAGGTAAAGTAAAAAATATATATATATATACAGTATGAAACACAGAAAGACAATACTGGCTTATTATTTTTATTATTTTTCTGTCTTTTTTATTTTTATTTCTGTTACTCCACAAAGGGTGGGGATATACTGTGAGCGGGAAAACAGTGGACATTAGTAACATGAATGAATCAAGAAGACTTTCATGTTAGTAAGCCAGTTCAAAGAGTGTAACAATAAGAAGAATTTTTTGTTTTAAAGATGATAATTGTAAAAACATGTAACTAACACAATATTAATGTTTATATAATGCATAACATCTGTAAATATATTGTTTTCTGGAACCTGTATTTTAAAAGGGAACTGAAAAATAAAAATTTTATATAAGCTTCATCATACTGAAATAAAAAAACAAAAATACAAACAATTAAATGGAGAGAAACAGATGCTGAGAGGGGATTAGAGAAGATAAACTTGATACATAATTTACATAATTTTTAATTGATTATTTCAGTGTGATGAATCTTGTTTTAAATTTTAATTTTTGTGATAGTTCCCCTTTAAGGAAAACAAGTGGTGGATTAGCCAAAAGTCAGGATCCTTGCTCTTACTTTGACATCAAATAAACCTGGCAGAGATGTATGTTTAAGATCATTACTGTAATGGAAAAAACATAATCTCCCACACTTCATAGTTAGATGCATGTTTGTGCAGAACATAGTGGCAGTTGTGAAATATTCCCATACCTTGACCATAGGTTTTACACACTATATTTTGCAGTCTTTAAAACAATGACAATTCAATATTATTTAGCCAATTCTTAACAGTTACATCACAACTCTTTTATGAAGGCCAAGAGTATGTTGTTCAGCTGGTTTGAATCATGAAAATGTGTTTTTCTGTCTCATAAATTAGCTAAATTCATTTAGGGTTCCTTTACTACCACTACGCAGTAACCAATGGCAACCAAAAAAAAGATTTATTTTATTGTTTTACTTGCAGCTGGCTGATCAAAGTTCATCTTTGATTGGTTGCCATGGGTTACTGCCCAGGAGCACATTAACACTATGCTACATATTCCTTAAGATACTTTGGTCACATTAGGGCTGCTTGCTCTTGCTCTTGCTCTTGCTCTGAATGAAAATATTTGGTTTATAAAAATCTTTCTGGTCAGAGTTAAACATTAACAGCAAAATAACTAAGAAAACCAAGTTAATGCAGTAACTTTCCAGCATTAGTTGTCACACACTATACAATTTTCGAAAACAACAAGTTGATCCAAACTGGGCTACCACTACCAAATGGAACAGTTTAAAAAGTTTTATTTAAAGAAAAACATTCCAAAAACACAAGCCTAGCCTATAGAACATAAAGCTTGGGGCAAATTAACAAATTAACCACATCCCTTTAATTTGGAAGGGACAAGGGACAGAGCAATGAAATGCACATGCTTAACTCAACAAATATCCCAGCAGACAAATAAAAAGACCTAATCCCTAATAACCAGGTAACACTCAAAAAAATACAGCAGCCAACTTTTTCACAAACATTTATTTCACAGCATCTAACTTAGCTTTGGTGTCCTTCTTCACAAAGTATAAGCAATTAAACATGCAAATGGGAAACAGTGGAGTGAAACTTGGCTTTCTTCTCAGGATCCCAACCAGTCTGCATACAAAAGAGTTGGGCTCTCCTCCCTACAAATGTGTCATGTGAGGCTCAAAATACCCATAATACTGCACATAATTTCAGTTGTGAATATAGTGATGCCATTTGAATGTCACAGGAATAGAACTCAAGATCAAGTGTAGGATGTGCTTAGCAGGAGAATCTAACTGTTCCTCCAAGGCAAACTAACTTGATCTTTTGACCAAAGGGCCTGCAGTATGAAAGCCAAGGTATGCACTGGGAGTAGCAACCCCAGGATACCCTGAAAATGCTGAGTGAGGTGGTGGATCATGCTGCACTAGTACGGTACTTTACCACATGGCACTGATGATGCAAGGCTGATGCAGAGAATATTTTTATAATTCCAGCTGCTGGTCGGGTACATAATAACTGCACATTTTATAATTTTTTACTGTTCATTTATTGATAATGCACATCTGTGTGCTACTTTTATTGCTCTATTTATGTCTTTTTTACTTTGAATATTGAGGGTGCAATCCACCAGTTAGGGCAGTGGTCCACAGACCTGGAGGAGGACCAGGTTGCAATTAGGTTCTGGTCCTCCCTTGAAACAAAGAAGGATATTTTGGCCTTAGAAGAAACCCTGGACAAAGCTTGGACAAACCCAGGGGGAAGGAGAATCTAGAGACCATTGACCCTTGGTCTCTTTTGGCCCATGGTAAGGATGGCCTCAGTAAAGGAGGGCCTAAAGACTCATTTTTTGCAAGTGCCTTTTGACTTGTGAAAACACAAAATTTTGTATTCATTCATTGACCTGTGTACAGACGTTTAATATGTGCACATAAATATTTTTTTTGTACATAGCCAAAAGTCTGAGAAGTAATTTTCCCTCAACTCAATTTTTTCTCAACTCCTTCTTGGTTAAGATCAAGTTTAGTATATGTTCTTATGAAGAGATCTGACTGCTCCTTTATATAAGGCAGGCAACCTTGATCTTCTGGCTAAAAGGCCTTGCACCTACAGTATGTATCCCTATCATTTGTGCCCATTCTGATCACTGTGATAGCATAGCACTTATGCTGCACTTTTGCTTTTACCCCAGCTTTCTGGCAAGGGTAGAGCGAATATTTTAAATCCTGGCTGCACACACTCATTGATTTTTGTTTATTCTGATATCAATTTATTTTAATCTCCACTGTTTCTCACCTTGTATTATAGATATTTGCATTTTCATGAATCTAGCTTGGACTTGGGGGGGATATCAGGTTTCTTCCTCCCTTGCACCTGTCCCAAGGGTGCATACGTTTGGTACTTTCTCAGAGGTCCACTTGTTCTCTTCCAAGCTTGCAAGCCATCTGGCTGGAGGGTGGTGAATACTGGTGGACACCACTCAGGCTTCAATAAAAAAATTTGCAGAAATTTATGCAACATGTACAAGATAAGTAAAATTGACCATCAAACCTCAAACAAGGATAAATTATGCTTGCAGCTTCTTTAAAGGAGAACTAAACCCTAAAAATGAATACGGCTACAAATGCCATGTTTTATATACTGAACTTATTGCACCAGCCTAATGTTTCAGCTTGTCAATAGCAGCAATGATCCAGGACTTCAAACTTGTCACAGGGGGTCACCATCCTGGAAAGTGTCTGTGACACTCACATGCTCAGTGGGCTCTGAGTAGCTGTTGAGAAGCTAAGCTTAAGGGTTATCACAAATTATCAAGCAGAAAATGAGGTTGTCCTGTAATATAAGCTGATGCTACATGGCTAATTATTACATTCTGATGCTAGTCGCACTGGCTTCTGTGCTGCCATGTAGTAATTATCTGTATTAATTACTAATCAGCCTTATATTGTGACATTTCTATGTGTATATTGCAAGTGGGACCCTAAGCTCCGTAAATGACAGCAGTACAGAGCATATGCAGTTAATCAGCAGAAAAGAAGATGGGGAGCTACTGGGGTATTTTTGGAGACACAGATCTTTACTGCTAAAGGGCTGTGGTTGCCTTGTGCTGGTACAGAAGCCCAAATCATAATGTACAACTTTTCTAGCTACTTCTTTAGTTTAATTTTCCTTGCCCTTTAATGACCAGAGGAAGAGGCACTGCTAAGGACGTACTGGTTGATTTCATATCTTTCAAAAAATAAGGGTTCTATCAAAATGCCCATTAATTGAGGGGTAAGGGTTATTTCTGATGAATTTTCTCCTTTAGTCCGTGCTGCCTTATAATCAACTAGATCTTACCCCGCTCATAGTAGCCAAACTAGTTTCCTCATGAAGCTATCGGCCAACGTCAGTCCAGGCAGAGCTATGTGACAGTTTTTCGTTTTTTAACTGGCCAGTTTGATGAGTAAGCTGGGAGAAGAAGTTACATGATTGTACAATGAAATTAAATAAAATCCCTTCAGGTTATAACACAATTTAGCTAATTAATGGTTTTGTTTACATCATGCATTTTTATTAAGTTGTGTAGTATCATTATTGCTATAATGATAAAAGGAATGGTTTCAGGCACTGTAAATTTGTGAAATGGCATTCATTGTTTCCGCTGCTTTAATCAAAAGGATTCAAAACCACAATGCACAAATAATAAGGTTTCATGCTGCTTTATGTAAGGTCTGGAAAGATGAATTATAGCAAACAGCATAACTATAACATTACTATAACTTCTGGAAATGTAGCACATCCTATTAAGGAGCTAGGGAAATGCACAGAATAGCAAAGAGACAGTGATTAGGGT
The DNA here is from genome assembly GCA_024363595.1 of Xenopus borealis. NCBI lineage: Eukaryota > Metazoa > Chordata > Amphibia > Anura > Pipidae > Xenopus > Xenopus borealis. The sequence continues at coordinate 27,077,106 of CM044438.1, forward strand.
TCATCTACTGTAACATGCAACCTTTAGGCCTATGGCACAACAGGCAATTTGCCAGACTTTCCCTGTGAAAATTATTTTCAACGAACAACATTATTTCAAAAGGTGCACCAAAACAATAGGGGACACATGTAACTTGTATGTGAAATACTGAAAATGATTCCAGGAAGACATTGCAGGCAGAACTGCACCCAGTTTATGATTTATTGCATGCCCAGCTGTGTTACTTTTGCCAAATGAGCCCTAAAAAAACACAAATCTCCGACTTTTCTACCTAACATGATTGGATATTGAAAGCATAACATGAAACAATTTTTCTTGCATGGTACATGAATAGTCCAACAAAAATCTTAAAGGGGTTGTTCACTTTTGATTTAACTGTTAGGGGCATATTTACTAAGGTTCAAATGGTGAATTCAAATTTTCAAAGCTATTTTTGGTCAAAACTTAAAATTTTGAATTTAAAACCACCAACTCGAATTTAAATTTGAATGTGAGATTTAACACATCTCGACCCTGGAAACAGTTCTAACTCGATTATTCACCAATCACCACCTAAAACCTGCCAAATTCAAGTCATTGGCAGAGGTCCATTAAACCATTAGAAGATGTCAACAGCCTTTCTTACATTCAAGGTTTTTTTCAGAGGAAAACTTTTGGGTTGTTCCTATTCGATCAAAAGTTTTTTTTAACCTTCCATTCAAGTTGTACATTGTACATTTGAATTTATTAGAGTTAAAAAAAAAATCACAACTTCGAAATTCGATAAATAACCCCCTAAGTATGATGTATAAAGTGATATTCAGGTGATATATAACAGCCAAATGTGGGAATGTAATATGTTTCATTGGCGCAAAAAAAAAAGTTTGCACAGATCATTGCAAATATTAGCGACCATGTTTGTGTTTTTTTTTTTTTTTTTTTAATCTCAGACCTCAACAACAACAGACCTCAACAACTTCCTCACAATGCATGTAATAACATTTTGCAACTTCAAATATTAACCCTAACATTTTTTTAATCTATGTAATATTTGCCAGCAAGCAGCATTGCGAGCGGCGCTAAACAGATTAAATAACTTTTGCACTGTAATATAAATAGGAGAGGCCTGAATAGAAAGAGAAGTAATAAGTAACAATAACACTAAAGTTGTGGCCTCACAGAGCAATAGATTTTTATGATTTCTAACCCAAATGTGGAAATTTAGAAAGAGTCAAAAGGCAAACAATTCAACAACTAAAAAAGTAAAAAGAATGAGACCAACTGAAAATATGTTTAGCACTGGCCATTCTATAACATACTAAAAAAAAAAACACCCCTTTAAAACCATGTGATTTTTCATCACACAAACAATGGAATAAAAATTGTTTAACTAGTTGTATATTCAAAGTTGGGTTCAATGAGGCCAAAAGGATTTACGATTCAGTTGCATTCTCTGTACCTAAAGAGCTAAGTTTTTAGTTTAAAAAAATTCTGAAAAGATATATGGCTCCTATATGTATCCAAGAATGCCTATTTGTCACATGAGGTAAAATTATATCTTCTAAACTCCTCCCATCCCCATGTACAGTTTTGCCTAGTCCTAATTAGAGTTATATTATGCAGTATATAAAATATGGGAAATGGTTAGGTTTTTTTTTCATTTTGAGTTAAAGGAACAGTAACACCAAAAAATGAAAGTGTTTTAAAGTAAAGAAAATATCATATAGTGTTGCCCTGTGGTGTTAAAACTGTTTGCTTCAGAAAGACTACTATCGTTCATATAAACAAGCTGCTGAGTAGCAATGGGGGGAATTGAAAAACGCCTAAATGGCACAGGATAAGTAATGGATAACAGATAACATTATGTTCTTGTAGAGCTTATCTGCTATCTGCTGTGTAACTTGAGCCATTTCTCCAATGAATGGCTGCTCCCATGGCTAAACAACAGCTTATTTTTATAAATATTAGTAGTGCTTCTGAAACAAACACTGCAGTTTTACCAGTGCAGGGCAACACTGCATTTTTAGTTTTCTTCAGTTTTTGATGTTAATGGTCCTTTAAAGCTCCCGTTTTGTGCCAAATTCTCATTGGCAGGAGTTGCATTTCTACAGTTTTTTTTCCCCTCTACAGCCACTGTTCATCACAAATCTCTCAATTCTCTTTTCCTTTTTGTAACTTCACCTTTCACATTTGAGCTTTTAACCTCCCAATTCACTTACAGACATATTGTTTGAACACAACATCCTCTGCAGGGTATGCCGTTACTGGCTCACCCACAAAAGGAGGATTGTGCTTTGGAAACCCAGATTTAAACTCTCCCAGACCTGTGAGCAATTGAGAACCCAGGTAAAAGAATAAGGACAGGATTTTGTAACCAGTTTAACTAATGTATCATTTTCAATCTGCTTGCAAATGCCATTCTCAATGCAGAAGAAAAAGGTATTGTCTGCACAGGTTCCATATCTGCAATTATTACAAGTCAAATAATGTTGCATTCCAAACATGATATATTTGTCTCTGCTGCTGCTGACTTGGTTTGCTAATTGCCTGACAGCGTTTTCTTTGTTCAGCTTTAACTGTGATCATCACACTTTTGTTACAATGACAGTAGAAATATTCAGTAACAGACGCCCTAAATACATTATAAGCATCACTATACTAATCTTTAATAATGGGTGTACTTTGGCACACTTGCTTACAATCATTGTCAGGAGTCACAATGCTCCCAAAGGCAGTGAAAGCTTTATCTGACAAAGCATTGCACAGATCTGCATGACTAACTAAACAAAGAAAAATAATTTGTTATTTCATTTTCTGTCAAACTGGAGCTTATTAAACAAGAATATGTAAAAGGGACTGTTCTGCATCTGTGAAGAAACTGGATCAAACTGGTAATTACTTCACGTTGTCCCAGACAAGGATAACTGGCAGTGTGTGGGTGCAAAAATGCTGCTTTGCTCTGGTGAGTAAGAGAATAGGTACAAAATGATCATTATTGTCTGCAGCTAAATTTCAACAAATACAGCATACTAGAAAACTGAAAAAAATCACTGGGAGTGTTTGCTTATAACAGATAAAATGCCTTGTGGTAAACAATTATGGCGTTTTCACAGTGCCCGGCATTTAATATATACATGGATATGTCATGTCTCGCTGGCGATTTCTTTCTGTGATTTGTGTACAAATTGTAGCTAATATTGCCCATAGCTGCTATTCAGCCTTTAAAACAGGGACTGATTTCAATGCATATGCTAATGGGCTGTGGCTTAAAAGCATCTTGCTTTCTCACTAGAGCTCCTGAGTTAAGGATAAAAGCATGTCTTACTACTTGTGGTGTTTATACAAATGGCCTGCGAGTGTCACTGTGCACATTACTTGTACTAAGCAGATACACAGTACTTTCTGTATAGCTTGAAAGTGAAAGTAAGAAGTTCCTGCTGTTGTGTAATGGCTGCATGAACCTGCAAATAAAGCACTGTTATACTCTACTCATCCTCGGCTACCAAAACACAACACTACTCTTGATTTTAAATGCACTACAAACTTAGATTCTAATGGATAGTGTAGGACCTACAATGAGGGACCTTGATGTGGTATGTGAGCTTACATATTTGTGGTACTGGAGCCTCATTTTTTGTAATAATGATTTTTAAACACAAACCATGCCCTGGCAATTTTTCTCTTTCACTATGAAAGTAGGTGTCTGTCAGGATCTGCAATCTAAAAATATGGCAGGAGCTTCTTGACAAGGAGATTTCTCAACTGTTGATTCACCTTGAGCAATTCCTCTGAACCCCATTGTTACATACATTAATGAAAAACCAGGACCCAGAAATGGGGTTTAATGACAACAACATTTATGCACATTTTATCAAATAAATAAAACCTTACCAGCATAGCCCAAGGCAATATTCTAAAGCCAGAATTCCAAAAAAGATTTCTTATATGCTCTGCCACTATGTCATTATATCCACCACTCAGTATTAGACTGCCTTTACCAACAGGATGGCCCCAAACTCTGCTACCAGCCATGAATCTGCAGTGTCTCGATAATAGGAAATCCAAGCAGGCTGTTATCAAGTTCAAGCAGTAGTAGCATCTGTATCAACTCACCACACAGTCACAGTAATAGATAATAATAGAAATTAAAGAAAAATATGCAAAAGGGGGGAGAGTGGGTGTATTGTTCCTACCTGCTCAGAACAGAAATAAGTGAACTTCTTTTTTCTCTGACATCATATCCCTCTTTTTCTCAACCCCCAACCCAACTTTTCCTGCCTTAACTTATTCTTTCTCACCCAATCAAAGCTACATCTGATTATGGCTGCTGGTCATTTGGGTCCTTATCATGCATACTTTCATTTTTAGAACTTACCCTAAATTGTAAGAGGTCAGTTAGTAAGGAAGTATATTATCTTATTATGAATTCTAGGGGTTTATGGTAGGGATATACCCAGGGCCGGAACTAGGGGTAGGCAGAAGAGGCACGTACCTAGGGCGCAAAGGTAGAGGGGCACCAGGCACATACCTCTTCTGACGCCTTCCCTTCGTTCAAAAGCTGCGCACATGGACCCTGGTACTTTCTCGGCGCTTGGGTTCTTCCGCGCATGCTCAGTAAATTGTCCTCAGCACTTGCGTTGTTCCGTGTTCAATTGTCCACGTCATTTGTGTTCTTTCACACATACTCTGTGGGGGGGGCTGTAGTCGGGCGGGTTGCCTAGGGCACCTGGCCAACTTGGCCCAGCACTGTGGATATACCACAGTGAACCATGCAGTGAAATGTCCTCCAACAATAGACAATAATTAAAATAAATTAATAATTCATTCTGTTTCAAATTTTAGGTTGCAAAGCTGACTCCTACAATTAGTCTGAGCCCTGCCCAAAATAAGGTTAAATTAACAATAACATTATGTAGACAGAGAGGCACAACTACTCAGCACTCACGAAAAAGGGATTATAGTGCCTGGGTGCAGTATCAAAAATTTAAAAAAAAACGAAACGTTGGAAACAAATGCAAATAAAAGTGACTTGATTCACGTTATAATGGAAGTCTGGAGTGCGGTTCTGTATAAATAATAAGTAACCTGCTTTGAACCAGCACCCACAGAGTTCAAATCCGGATCAGAGTGCGGCTGCTAGTTGGGCCACTTATTCTCTACAAGGACATTATTTTCCCATTATTAGGTTTTTGCTTAAAGCACAGGTTTTTAACTTTCTAGAACATTTGTTCATTCACCCATCAGTACCAAGGCTTTTTTAAATTGTTGTTTGTTTACCATTTAGATTACTAAGTAGAAAAAAAACTGTATAAAGGCAGTAACGGGTGAAAACTAACAGACATATATTTGAGTGTGTGAGTATATTCTGCAATCTCATTTGTATTCTGACCCATACAGTAGCTTAACAACCCAAATTTTAACATGTTACTTCTGTTTTAAACTGACCATATATGTATTAGCCTGTTCTTATGAGGAGATGAGGACCACATCAACAAATGGTCCATGACCAACTAGATTTTCATACCTACCCTATAGGGGCAAAAAAAGATGAACTGTTCAGTTTTTTTATAAGGCCTGTTCAGGACTTTCTGTTCAGTTTTCAGCCTTGTGAAACAGGAACAATAATCTGGCCAATAAATAAAACATTTAAATACTAAGATATTGTAATATAGCTTAGTTATTAAAAAGTGTAATTATAGTTACATAAGTCAGGTTGAAAAAAAGACTAAAGTCCAATCAATAAATAGTTTTTAGCATTTTGTATTTCAGAGCTTTCTGGATAACTGATTTCTGTTTAATAGATCCCATACTATAATTAAAAGATTGGGCTTACTCTTCAGGCAGAATGTAGATAGAGATGAAGTTACCACCCCTGTGGTTTTGAACCAAACATCTCAGTTTTTAAAAGGATTATCTGTTCAAAACTTTCTATTAGATATAAAGCATTGAGAAGTGATTTAATAACCCTGACTGGCACAATATCTCCACCATCATTGTGCCCACCTCTGATGTCATCATGTCTACCTCAACATCACTGCCCCACTGCACACGTTGTACAGGTTTATCTGCCAGCAACGGTGGCATCCTTAACTGTAACAGGTCACAATATAAGGCTGATAATTAATATAGATAATTATTATATGGCAGCACAGAAACCAGTGCAATCATCATCAAAATTTAATAATCAGCCTTGTAGCATCAGCTTATATTACAGGCCAACCTAAAAAAAAAAAAACCCTAACCTTAGCTTCTCAACAGTCCTTTCTGCTGCT
>CM044438.1:27084744-27141380 GCA_024363595.1 Xenopus borealis
TATATATATATATATAGCCATATTAATTTTATGGGGTAAGTTTTTTCTAAGGGGCTTATTTGCTAACACTAGCCTGTGCCTGTCAGTGACCCCTGACTACCACTCAAATGTTATGTTCAATGTTTTACAATGTCGACAGACTTGAATCTCAGTTGAATATAGAATGATATATTGATACATAAGGAATATTTCCCTAGCAATAAAGATTCATTACTCTGACTGACCTAGCAGTACATTACAGGCAAATAGAAATCTTAATGGTTTAGAAGTAGAGGAATAACCAAAGTGTGTGAATAAAAACAGTGGGGGTTTTTTCACTATAAAAAAGCCATTACACTTATCTTGATTAAATATATCACTGTGAGAACAGGTGGCATCATATTGCATGAAATATTAAAACTGATTATGTGATATGTAGCCATGCTAAGATTGTCCATAGTGTATAACTGTTTCCCATTAGTTTTAGTTAGAAACTTTGTGGCTCAGTGAAGCCAGTCTGGGTGTTAGATGCTTTACAATAAAAGTCTGGTTCCCCTCCAAGTTTTTACTCATCAGCATTCAACACCAAAAAACACCCATAAAACAGGAGAAAACTCACAACAAAAGAAATATGAGCACAGAAGATAAAATTGGTGCTGCGAATAGGGGAAAACATGCTGCTTCTTAATTGCGCTGTAGGATTGTTGCACCCTGCCCTACCCCCTAACAAATCCAAACCAACTGCTACCATGGGCTGTGAAATGCAGATGGATGAACAGTGGCATATTTACAGCTGCAGCAAGTATATGACACACAGGTGTTACAAACACAGTGGGTTACTTGGCATAACAATGCTTATTTATTTATTTTTTAATTGTTATCTTGGGGTTTCTGGATAGTTTTGTACAACATCTGCTTGCATTGTCCTAACCTCAAAGTTTTTAAAAGGTTGTCAGAACAGTGATGCCAATTGCGCATATTTTGAAGGGAATCAATCAGAACTCTCCGTCTGCTCACATTTTAAAAGTAAAAAGAAGAAACACAATCCATTTTAATGATATTATCAAAGCCTTGTTTAGTATTTAGATGCAGTGGTAAAGAGAACTTTTGTAAACGTCTTCTTATTACTTTCCCTGAAACAGAGGACATACTGTAGATATCTGCATGCACATTTATTATGTTTGTACATATAAGAAGGTGCCGCCACATTGATTGACTGTCTCACTATAGATTTTGGGTGTCTGAGCTCTTTACCAAAACTATGATGTGATATCTTGTGAATAATATACTACCCCTTAACATCACTGTCAGACCTACTGAAAGGTGAACTCTCTGGATTCGCAATCATATTCAATAAATCTGAGGCACACATTTTTCCCTGTAATATGTATTGGCAATATCAAACTCACTTTCAGTTTAAATATATTGAAAATTGGCAGTCTAAAAAAAAAAAAATCAAACCTCAGTAAATTGAATTACCCCTTCATGCTCCAATATATACTGAAAAGAACAATTTCCAATTGAAAATAAAGGGGTCATGTATAAGAGCTATGTACCTTCTATAAATCTGCACTTCTAGTACACATGGGGGCAGATTTACTAAATTCACATGAAATTCACATGAAGAATTCGAAGTTCGATCTAATTTGGATTAAATTCAAATTCGAATCTTCGAATATGCAAATTAGGCAAATTCAACCATCGAATATTCGAAATTCGAATGATACGAATATTCGATGGTCGAATAACTTCCCCTTTAAATTTTTATTCGACCACCTACTTCGCCAGATCAAAGCTACCGAATTGGGTATCATAATCTTTGATCGAATATGAAAAATTTGATCGATCGCTTAAAATTGTTCGAATATTCGATTTGAATATTCGATCTAATTTTTTAGATTTGATTGTTCGATCGATCGAATTGCGGTAAAATCCTTTTAATTCGATAGTTGAATTCAAAGGATTTTACTTACCCCTTTACTTTTCCCATGGTTGAATTTCGAATTTTTTTAGCATTTGAAATTTGACCAATAGTAAATCTTCCCCATGGGGTCTGAAGCAGTGATGCATAGGCCAACAATTGTCAACCCTGACCCACCCCATTGCAGTCCAAACATAAGCCATTCCCAGCCCCAATGAAGTGGATTTAAAAACATTAAACTTCCTAGCAACAATGTGCATTATATATGAAAGAGTGCTAGAAAGTGTGTTCACATACCCTTTATACTATAAGCTATAGAGACATTTTCAATCACTGAGCCCCCAACTACAATGTGCATAATGAGTGGCGGAACCTTGTTTACTTACCCTTTGCTCAGACAAGTCTTTTAAGGGCAGAGCAGCAGAATCTGAGACAGGGAAAAACAAGGGAAAGAGTTGGGGTCACTTGCAACCCCCCAAAGAATTAAATCTCTAGCCCACGAACCAGTAGAGGGAAGGGTCAGTATTTAGAATATTTAAAACATTCTACTGAGCACTGCAGGGTGCCTAAAGGGTGAAATAATACTCCAGTATCATGCATTTAAACCTGGAGATACTGCTCAAATAAAGCTGTATTTTTTTTCTACTTGCATCACCTTAGGAGATAAGATTATTGTCTTAGACATATGATGAAAATAAGTAGTATGCATTCTATAGCAGTTGCCCCATTATAGGACACCTACTCAATGCTTGTATAAAAGTCTGTCATTTAAAAATCAAACAATTTGCATGCTGAGATAAGGCTACATATTTTCATATATGATGTTTATTTTTATAATTATGGCAACCCTCCATCAGTTATTAAAGGATGATTTTGTAAACAGGCTGTGACTGAATGATAATGGAAGTTTTTACAAAAATGTTTGACAATTATATTTATGTAACACTATAAGAGAGACATTTGATTGAAGGGGAAGTAAAGGCAAAATAATATCCCATTTTTACTGTATTTATTGAAAAAGAAACCTATCACCAATATACTTCTATTAAAAAATCTGTACTGTCTTTTAACATCTGCATGGCTTGCAAGGAAGGTGTGGAGATTAGCTGGCATAGAGATTACCTAGGTTTGGCCATATGCAAACAAATCATAAAATAACCCTGCAAATTGCTTCCCTGGCATTCAAAAGTATGTTTGTTTCCCTGCAGAGAGCTACTGCCCTTCCAATCCACAGCAGTCAAAACAAGTAGAACAAATATGGAATTTCACTGCATACAATCAGGTTTCTTATAAAAATGGTACAAATTTTAAGTATATTGGAGGTTTCTTATTTATTAAAGAAAGTAAAAATGAGATTTTAAGTTTTTTTGGCTTTACGTCCCTTTTAAATTGGAGAACAGGGCAGCAAATCGGCAAGTTCAATGTTGAGAAGTGTAAGGTTATGCTCTTTGGCAAAATATCCTAAATGCTAGTATGGATTGGGGGTTGTGTATAACAGGTTGTATAACTCTAGTATTCAGTGTCTTGTAAAGAAAATGTTTTGTCTTGCATACAAAAGGCTAAAGACATATTTTTGCCTCTTTATAGATCCCTGATAAGCTTTCACCTTAAAGTGGACCCGTCACCCAGACACAAAAATCTGTATAATAAAAGTCCTTTTCAAATTAAACATGAAATCCATTTTCAAATTCATAGCTGTTTTAAGCTCATTTAAAAATCTCAGCTGTCAATCAAATATTGTCTGCCACTCCTCTATGCCTTCGCGAAACGAGTCGCGGCACGTTTTTGACGCGCGTAGCGTCAAAAACGACGCACGACTTGTTTTAAAAGCGAATTTTCGCCAGGCGAATTTTCGCTGCCGTTTCGTCAATTTTAGGAATTTGCCTCAAATTCGCCCATCACTAGTCTTAAAGTAATGAAAATATAATGCACTGGGTTCCTGTACTAGTAACTCTGGTGTGTTTGCTTCAGAAACACAATTTTAGTTTATATAAGCAAACTGCTGAGTAGCCATGGGGGCAGCCATTTAAAGCTGAAAGAGGAGAAAGGTAACATAGCAGATAAAAGCTCTGTAGTATATGGGATTCTTCATAATGTATCTGTTATCTACTGTGTATCCTATACTTGAATGGCTGCCCCTATGGCTACACAGCTGTTTGTTTATATAAACTATAGCCGTGTTTCTGATGCAAACACACCATTTTACCAGTGCAGGGCAACAGTACATTTTATTGTCATTCATTTAAAACAATTAAAATTTTTGGTGTTACTTTTCGTTTAGTGCAGTTTTGGGATTAAATATCCTTAAAAAAGATATTAATGAACTGGAAAAAGTACAGAGATGTGCAACTAGACTGGAAAAGGGAACTATACAATTATTGCATAAGGAAAGATAGCTACGGGTGGGGTTGTTTTTTTCTAGAAATGGTGCATGTAAACAGTCATAATTACTCTTAATCTTACTCTGTGGTTACTCTAGAGAACATTATGGACAGATAGGACTGTCAAAGACAGAAAAGAACACATTGCAAAAGGCGGGGATGGAAATCGATTGATTCCCCTTCCCACCCCTAATTTGCATATGCAAATTAGGATTGGATTTGGTTCGGTTCCGCATTTGGGGGTTAAGTTTAATCCAAAATAGTGGATTTAGTGCATCCCTAATAGATATATGTATATATTTAAATATATATATATATATATATATGTGATATGATTGATATGTCTGTACATACAGTATATATAAATATATACATATGTTTATAAGAAAGGGATCATTTGGAAATGTTTAATTAATAGAAAATTGTCTTTTTCAAACCAAATTAACTATGCAACATGGGTACGCCTGATCTACAGGTGATAGGTGGTCATCATGCACTATTGATATGAAAAAGATAAAATGCACGCTTTCCACTTTTGATTTGAGAAAACCTGTGACTGGAGTAGTTAAGTGTAAAAATTATAACTTTTGCAAATGGATCCCACAGTTTTGTTATGCAGTATTTGCTCCACAGACCTAGGTGGAATCACCTCTGAAAATGTAAGAAAAGGATATTAAAAGGTTCAAGTAGTCCACCTCTAATACACCATATTAGATCCATTTTTTCTTTTCCCTATTTGTCTGACTTCGTGTTGGTGAGCGCTGGTCCACTACAAACCTTTGAAAATGTGTTTCTTCTGCTATTACATGGAATATTTAATACTCCGCAATTCTCCTGGTCTCCAAAGGCTTAAGGTTGTCAAGCTTCATAACACAAGAACTAGTTTTATGCCTTACCACTTAAATTGCTTGTAATTTAAAACATACAGTACAAATGTTGCCACTTTATCAAGCTATGGCACTAAACATTATTGTTACAACCTGCATGCTTTATAGCTCTCTAAATGGAGCTTTATTAAAATTGTCTTTAGAGTGGCTTAGCTGATTATATTCTGCCTCTGAAATGAACATGTAAATTTATTATAACAAGTTAACCTCTTTTTTTCAAGGGGAAAACACTGAAACTTTCAGCTCCGTCTTATTTGATTGTTATAGTGTTGTTATATTAGTGTTTAGCAAGCAACAAAGACAATATTTACTGAATAATTTACTGTTTGTAAATCAAAATTTAAATTACAGAAGCAGATATATTTTATATGCAAAGCAAATGCTTTCTTATTCTGTGTATATTTTGTTTTGCAAAGTTTCGGCCCATTAGCTGGCTTATAAAAAAACAATGCATGGTTCCAGTTTAATTGAATATAGAGTGGAGGTTGTCTAATTCCACTGTTGATATAGAAGCACTGGTTTCAGTAACGGTGGATGCAAATATTGTTTGTGATACAGCTCAAATTCTTTGGGTTTGTTGCATAAATCATATAAGAGCTAGTGATGCAAGCGACAATTCTTATAAGTGGGACTATTTGGTTCAAATGCATTAGTCGGTGGGCGTCAGAATAATTTTGACCTGTGACAATTTTTATGCGCACGCCAATTACAATTGGATCATGATCCAACCCATCAAGATGCCACAGGACTTTAGAATGTGACAGATTTCTTTGTATGACAGTATCTTTTTTTGAGAATTAATTGACTGGCAGACATCCTTCAATGTCAATCAAAAGAAAATAGCTGCCTGTTGCTGTGGCTGAAAAAAGAAGGGAGTGCTTTAATTGACTCCTTATGTTGTTATGTGGTAAAAGAGCTATATTTTAATTTTTGGATTACAAAACAAATAAGGCAGATAAAAAAAATCATTATTTCTTTATTTTTATGCTTATATGTTTTCCTTCCATTTCAATTTATAGGGACAGAACACATATTTTTAAACAATTAATTTTTTTACTACAAGATTTAAGAATGATGTATTGATTTTGATCACATTGTGTAGAAGGTTAAATATGAGAGTAAGGTTGGAGCAAATGCTCACATATAAAACTGGTTCACAGTAGCAGACAGAAACAGACTTGTTTACTACTATCAGGCACAGGTCTCAGTACAAAACTGAGTTCAAGTTTGCACAAGAATTGGGAAATGTAATAAAAGTTGCAAAGAGAAAAACTATTTGCACAATACGATTTATAACTGCATTTCGCGATGTAATATTCTTCCCTAAACTGTTATTGCAAATTTTAAGTAGTGCTAGAAGGTGTCTTAATCTTTTGGAGGAAACATAACTTTTTCAGTAAGAACTTTTATTCATTCACTGCGCACTGCGCACAAACATCAAAATTCATAAACCTTTTTTTTTTGTCGGAAGAGGTTGCTAAAAAGTTTCTTGTTCGCTTTAGGGATTTACAAAATCGTATATATTAAATAACACAAAGGAAATATTTTCCATGCAAATTTACATATTGCATACAGTCTATCACTAGCTGACTTTTATTACATTTCTTACACTCATGTGAATGTATTATTGTTCCAGTCATTCAACTTTTCTGTCAGTGGAGGTGGCTACGTAGCTTTCTTTGACATTTAATTAGATTAATTAAATTGCTTCTAGTTAGATCCTAAATAACAAATGGAAGACAATCATGAGTCAACATTATTAAAGTGACTGTAGTAATTAAAACTACCCAAAATGGTAACAGATTATAGGGTGTGGAGTAAAGGCCAACAATAAAATGCTGTGAAAGAAAACAGGCTTATCTATACAATATCTAACAATGCAGGTGAAAGCTATGCTATAACATTGGAAATTCTAACTGCATGTAGAAAATTAAATTTTGCTTTAAGGTGGCATATTTTTTGCACATGAAGCTTTCTTGTTTTTCTTGCAGAATTTTGCTCTTCAGAAATTTTATAGGCAATTTCTGGTGTTTTTCTTTCTTAATTTTTATCAAAGATTGCTTGGTGACTCTGTTGCCATACAAGCAACGGCCTTACAAAAGGCTACAACTACCCAAGCCAAGTTGTTGGCTGAGGCAGTACAGCAGTTCACTCCAGGATGTGAGTCCAGTAAAGTGGCCCAAGGTAACTGCACAGTAAGTCATTGTCTCTAAAAGTTGACTCCCACTGATGATGTTGAGGCCTTTCTTACCAGGTTTGTGAGGACTGCTGAATAAGAAGGATGGACCTGAGGTAAATGGGCTGGCCTAATAGCTCCATTTCTGTCTGGCAATCCACAGAAGGCATATTATGATCTTAACCCAGATGACGCCATGAATTATGATCTACTGAAGGCAGAAATCCTGGCCCACCTAGGGATAACCACGGCAGTCAGAGGCCAGTGGGTGCACTGGTGGAAATATCAAACCAATCTACAGCCTAGGTCACAGATGCATAACCTTATCCATTTGGTCACCAAGTGGCTGTAACCCAAGGCTCTGACTGGACCCCAGATGGTGGAGTGGGTCGTGACAGATCAGTACCTTCAGTCCCTCCCTGTTAACCTACAGCGTTGCATCAGTCATGGGGACCACAAAACAGCAGAGCAGCCAGTCGAGGCAGTAAAAGTCCACTGATGAACTACTGGTTCCCACTAGTTGGTTACAGTTCACCATCTTACATTAGGGAAAGTCTACTCCAGCCGGGAAAAGTTCCACAGTGACAGAAGGAGGGGGGAGACAGATCTGGAGAGAGATACAGTTGGTTTCACTAGGGATAAGTGGAAGACATTGGGGATTCACATCTCAGGAGGAAGTTGAAGTCGGACAGCCACAAGATTAATGATTTCCACAATGGAGAACTTACCAATAAATCTTGGACCTAACTTGGGAGAAGGAATCCTGAGATGAATGTTTCCCCTGACTTATATTGGGGAGAGGATTTCCATCTAGCGTTGACATACTCCTTGTGAGTCAGGGAAATTTTCGTTAAATTGGCCTTGGTGGTAGACCAAATAACAGACATATGGGCGTCCTGACAGAGAGAGATGCGATTCCTCAGGAATTGTTCTAGTGCTTGATTCACCTGTTCAGCTGTTCAGCTATTCAGAATTGGAGTGCAATACCCAGAGCCTTACATAAAGAGTGCCAGAACCAGGATATGAATTGGGAACCTGTGTCAGTGTCTATTTCCACCAGCAAGCCATGCAGACACAAAATAAATTGAATAAATAGCTGGAAAAGATGGAAAAGTTCCACTGCAGAGGAAAGTTTCTGAAGGGGTATAAAGTGTGCCATCTTACTGAAGCGGTCGATAACCACCCAACTTATGGTATTCCCTTTAGAGGTTGGTAATTCCACGATGAAATCCATGGCTGAGTCCATGTGTAAGAGGGAAAAAGTAAAGGTTGCAACAGACTGCTGGGACAGTAATGGCTTGGTTTGGAGGTGGTACAAACAGCACAGGCAGCAACAAAGTCTTTTACATCTTTTCATATGGTCGGCCACCAAACAAGTCAATTCAATAGCGCTAAAGTCTTTGGAACAATGAGTCAATGAGTGGCACAAAAGCCATTCCTATGGGCATATCTGGTGGGGCAGAGGACTGACCAGACAAGATTTGACTGGTGAAGTGAGGGAACAAGGAGGCAATGACTTGCTGGGGGGAATAATAGGACCCAAAACATCTTATGATGATCTTCAGGAGTTAAACTTCTGTAAAGAGCATCTGCTTTCCGGTTGTTGGAGTCAAGGCAATAGGTCAGAACAAACATAAAGCAAGAAAAGAAGAGAGCCCACCACCTTGCCTGCCGAGAGTTCAATCTTTTGAGAGTCTGTATAAACTCCAGATTCTTATGGTCGGTGTAAATAGTGATCAGATGAGGAGCACCCTCCAAGAGCAAGCTTCACTGCCAAAAGTTCACGATTCCCAATATCGTGGTTCTGCTCCTCTGAGTAGAAATTCTTGGAAAAATATGCATATGGGTTTAGTTTCCCATCAGCTGAGTGTCTTTGGGAAAGAATAGCACCGGCCCTAACATCAGAAGCATCTTCCTCAATGAAGAAAGTCAATTGAAGATCAGGATTATGGAGGACCTTCAGTGACTGGCAGAAGGGAACCAGGAATTAGGTTTACCTCCCTTTCAAAATTAAATATAAAAAAAATTGTTTGCTCTTTTGAGAAATTGATTTCAGATAAGAATTCAGAACTATTAAATGACGTGTTTTGTGGGCTGGACATCCAAGAGGTGTTTTCAGGGAGTGTGCAGCAGGTATGTGTAGAGAGTAGGAGCTGCACAGAAAATAAAATCTGTGACAAACATTAATTTGTTGAGAAAAAATAAAGTTTGCATCTCAACATTTTTTTAAAAGCAAATTGTTCACGCCTATTTCATCTAACATTTTGCCATGACAGCTGGAGGGAAAAAATGGCCAACCAGTTTAATTCTATCTATGCCAGATATGAACCATTATTTTATGTTAAGTGTTATGCATATACCATTCTGCCAATATTCATGCAGCCCTTGCACTTATACCATCATCATTTTTCAATTAGTTTCAAGCACGTTTCGGAAAATTTGTCATGAAAGGGTCAGAGATGAGATAAAAAGTTGTAAAATGACCTTACCACTGCTTGTTCAAGCATAAATAATGTTCTGCAATTGCCCCTGAGCCACAAGTGCCAATTTCAAACTGACTGCAATGAATCAGGTTCTTCTATAGAAAATAATGTGATCAATTTCTCATTTCACTGAATAAAAAGTTTAAATATACAAAACTATCTGACCCTGTGTTAACCTTTGCGTCTCATGATTCATGTCAAAGATGACATGCAAGAAACTACTGCTGGTTAGTTAATTATTTGTTAGGAATGAAATCTCTGTGAAGTGTTTCTGAGTGTACATGTATCAAGGGACATTAAGATATCTCAAGAAAATAATCCTATGAAAGATAGACGTCTGCTTAATGTCTGGCAATAATTATAACACAGGGGAGGGCAGATTAGTTTATTAATGCTTTAGTGGGCATTAACATACGGTAGCTAGTATTCATTGATTGAGTGCTTTTGGGAAAGTGCAATAAATGTCAGAATTATTTTTTTATTTTACATATTTTGAGTTCAATTTAAAAAAATAAATGGTACTGCATAAATTCCAAGGGGCATGTATATAATCATGTAAATGCAATTCTACCACTCTGCATCAAAATGTTGGTTGCATGTTACTCTTTAGGAGCAAGTGTGCTGCATATATTCTATATACATATATTATATACACAGTACAAACCCTTTTGAAGTGGCAGTATTTCTAGGAATCCACTGCATTAATAGGCGCACTTGCACATAATTCGTCTGAACATCTGACAATTATTATAAATGATTCATTATATAACTCCAAACATTCTTAAGTTATCCATTCTATGATCTAGATTTTAGATTGTTACCTCAGTTCCTGTAACAGTCCAGTGAATGATACAAAATAGCATGAGCCCTGAGCTTTATTTTAACACAATTAATATACAGTATAGCAGGCTGAACCAAAAACCATTGTCATGGTCAACAGAGAAGGAATACTGATGGGACAGTTATTCCTTAAATCATAAAATACTACACTGTTTTTTTTAATACTATGCTAAATAAGTATCTGAAAAGTCTTCCTTTTGTAGCACAAATAAGATTCTGTATGCAAAATAAATTAAATATCAAACCCCTGTGAAAGCGAAATTTTATGCATTGCATAAAAGAATAAAATGAACACCAGTAGAAAATGTTTTCTAGATTTTAAAAATAACTATATTCTAAGCATCAACTGAAAAATAACATGGATTTAAAATATTTATGGATTTATGTCTGTATAAATATTATTACACTTCTGTATAACAGTTCTAGAATCTTAAAAATTGCGTAATCTGGTCTGGTCTGCATAATCTGGGTCCATGCTTATGGTATGGAGGAAGGGCCTACTACTCTGGTACCCGCGGGTTACCCGCAAAATCCTGCGGTACCCTGCGGGTTGCTCATAGAGTTTCTTGGTGCGGGTTGCTCATAGAGTTTCTTGGTGCGGGTATAGAAGCGGGCTGGTGGTTCTGCAGGTTGGCGGGTTGAGGGTCGGGTCGCGGATCCTCGCTATAGCGATTTTTACTCCTTTTTCTGAGCATTTATACTACTGAGGATCTCACATCCGGTTCACAATGACAGCACTTCCTGTTTTACTCCTTTTTCTCTGATCTCGGCTGCTTCCGATGATGTCGCTTCCGGTTTAGAATGGCAGCACTTCTGATTCTTGATGGTCAGCGGGTCGCGGGTCCGGGTTGCGGATCTCGGGTTGCGGGTACGGGTCGGGTTGCGGGTACGGGTCGGGTCGCGGGTCCAAGCGGGTAAGAATGCAGGACGCGGGTCCGGGTTGCGGATTGTGGATACGGGTCGGGTATGGGTCCCAAAAAATGGACCCGGGCAGGACTCTAGCTTTGGGTGCCAGTGTTTTTTTAAAACATCAGAACATTTAATGAACTGGTGGTGGTAACTTCATAAAGAAAGTAGTGCAGCAGGTCATTAATACACAGTTGTATTACTCACAAATACTTTCTGATACATTTGTTAGTCAGCTTTGTGAATTGAGCCGCCTTTCCTGCCTCTGCTGTACAATCCCCATAGAAGGTGATTTCACAGCTGGTTGGACACTCCAAGGATCTCTCTGTCCCTGAGTTTAACCACTTTTAACCACCCTAATCTGGTTGATGTCACACCACATGGTGCTAACCCTTCACTAAACTCCTCGATGGAGCCTTAACTTAACCTATGGTGACCTATGACAATTTCTAACCTGACACTCACTTACTTCTATACTGAGGCCTACTTCCACCCCAGGCCTTAGCAGCACACCCCACTTCCAGTGGGTGCAATGGAAAGAGGCAGAACACATGGCACATCCCTTTTTATAACCTCTGGGGAACTATTCCCCATCCCCTATGGGAAAAAGGACCCAACCTAGCTGGCTAACACATTCACTGTAGCATAGGAAAAAATAGGGATGTCATAGGACAATCTACTGGCCAGTCACTGAACTACCAGCACAATACTTTCACATAGGACAAAGGAAACGGCTTCCCTTGTATACCTGAGGACCCAATCTAGGTGTCTAAATTATGCCCAGGGGGACAAAGAAACGGCTTCCCTTGTATACCTAAGGACCCAATCTAGGTGTCTAAATTATGCCCAGGGGAACAAAGAAACTAAAGGTTAGCAAAACATTTACCCTCCTACATAACTATTAGGAATATCTTTGTTATAGGCCCATATAATTAGTGACCACTCCCTGTCACACTTTAATATAGTGATTGGAAAGGGGTGGTTCTTCTTCAATCTTCTGATACAGGTGTATGTGTTTGGGGAGCCTTTTGTCAACAAGGCCCAATAAAGAGTGCACTAGACACAACCCTTCTACAGAAAGTCAAGTAAAAGGTACCCAGTGAGCAAGGTTTAGTCACATATAGGACTAGATTCTAGGACAATCAAATAGTGAAAAAAAGTTTGAAAAAGCAACCTTCTCCTCCATTTATAGCTGGACGTAGCTTTCACTTAGGCATAAGTTGGCTAACTTAAAGGGGCCACAATGCTGAAGGAATACAGGCTTGATATACTACTTTGAGGGTATTACCTAGGAGGTGGGGACTTCTGCCATCTTAGTTGTGGGGACGCCTGCCGCTCACTTCTTCCTTTTCATAATGTGTGCCATTACTTCAAGGTTTACATGGCATGCAGCAATCATAGGCTTTATTCGGCACCTTTGCGTCTGATTTTATTGCATTGGCTCACACAAGTAAATCTGATTTTATGAAAGGGCTCAAACAAGTAAATCTGACAAAGGAAAAATTGGTGCAAGATTACCAAATATGAAGACTGTAATTATTGTGGCAATACCCATTCATTTAACAACTGCCCAGCTTTTGGTAAACAATACAAGGTGTGTGGCAAATAAATCACTTTGCCAAGCAGTGTTATAGTAAAAGCAAACTAAATGCAGTGATGGACAGCAGCAGTGAGGAGAGTTAGGAGGAGATTTATGAGTGCTGTCAGTAAAAGGAATGGAAGTGATAAAATATAGACTATAGACATTGATACAAATGGATCTGTGAACATAGAGGGCAGAAACAAACATTATCACAGAAAAAGATGAGAACCCTACAAAATTAAAAAGTAAAATATATCAGTGTTTAAGGCATACAATGAGTCTGAAATCCCATTGGTAGGAAAATGCACATTCACTCTTACTTACAAGGGCATGTCTTGGACAACTGTAACATACGATACTTCATTAAAGCTGATGCACCAGTTGTACAACCAAAAGGCATGTGCCAGTAGCAGTGCCTGACTGAGTTAGATGTAACTGAACCTATCAATGAACCTTCAGCTTGGGTACATTCCTTAGTCACTGTAGAGAAAAAAGATGTATCCCTGATTGTGCTTGGATCCCAAAGAGTTAACTGAAAACATAAGGAGAGCACATTTTCATATACCTACTCGGAATGAAAACCTGGGTGAAATGGCAAATGGCAAAATATTTACAATGCCTCTAATGGGTTTGGCAGATTCCTCCCACTAAGAGAAGCAGAAAACTGTGTACTTTTAATACACCTTTTGGAAGGTATCAGTTCAAGTGTCTGCCTTTTTGATTAAGTTCATCACCAGAGATTTTTCACAGAACAATGCAGCAACTCTTGTAAGGGGTTGAAGGAGTTAAAGTCTAGATAGATGATATTTTAGAGCATGACAAAATATTAAAGCGAGTCTTACAGATAGCAAAAGAAAATAGACAAACTGAATCGTACTAAATGTCAGTTCAAGAAACCAGAAATGTTGTATCTTGCTGAATAATAATAACTTCTCACAGTGGAGTGAAACCAGATTAAAAGAATGACTAGTGATGGGCGAATTTATTCAGCAGTCGCAAATTCGCTGCGAATTCCCGCGATTCGCGAAACGCCAGCAAAAATTTCGCCTGGTGAAAATCCGCTGGCGTGAAAAAAACACGACGCAAGACGAAAATGGCGCAAGGGTAAAAAAACGAGACATGACTCGTTTTGCTAATTTTTCACCAATTCGTGAATTTCGCTGGAAATTCTAAAATATTTCACCCATCACTAAGAATGACTGATCACAGTAATAAAAAGCAACTGCAGAAATTCAAGGGTATGCTAAACTACCTTGGCAAGTACATTCCCAATCTGGCAGACAAGTCTCCCCATATGAGGAGCTTGTTGCTAAAGCATGCTGAGTGAAACTGAACAGAGAAGCAGAAAATCACTAAATCACTTAAAGACATTCTTTGTTGTGCACAGACTCTGCAATATTTTGACATACATCGGCCTTCAAAAATTTCAACAAATGTATGTATATTTGTATTTTTTTATTTGTATAGTGCTCCTTGAGGGCAAAGCACTGTACAGCAATAATAAATTAGTAAGGGTTCACTGCATTAACAAGTAACAATAAGTGCATTATTAGAAATACAATTCACATAAATATAAAATATAATTACACAGTGTCAAGGAGACAAAAGGATAGAGGACACAACCCTGTGGGGCTTACAGTCTAAACGGGAGGGTAACTTATGGACACAATTTAGAGGGGTATTAAAGTGCTGTAATTTACAGTGGGTGACACTGTCATATAAGTTCCACTTCCCAGTTCAGGTGTTATCCAGGTGCTTCCAGAGGTAGTCTTTGAGTTTTGTTTTAAAAACTTTGAAGGAGGATTCTCTCCGGAGAGACTCAGGATAAATATAAGGAGCCCCAAGAGAGAAGGGTTTAACATGGGAAACAGCAGTAGCAGTGGGGGGTGCAACCAAGAGGAGCAGAGGTTACAGCAAGGAACATATAGAGAAACAAGCGATGAGATGTAGTTAGGTACAGAGGAATGAAGGACTTTAAAGGTTACGAGGAGGAGTTTATAAGTTATTCTTTGTTTTATAGGAAGCCATGATAATGACTTCAACAGGGGAGGGGCCTGTACTTGTTTGGACAAGAAGAGGATAATTCTGGCAGCAGAGTTTAATACAGACTGTAAAGGGGATAGATGGGAGGCCAATTAGTTGAAGGTTACAGTAATCTAGTCAGGATAGGATGAGTGCATGTATGAGCGTCTTGGCTGTAGCAGGTGAAAGGAAGCAGGGCCGGATTTACCTAGCAGGCGCCCCAAGGCCCACTGTCATTTGTCAACTCGTCCCCTGCCTTTTACTTTCTCAAATTTTCATCATCGGGACAGAGCAATGGGAATTGGCACACAGGAAATTAAAATTTCTGAACCAAAGTGGGTGTGGTTGGGCAGCATGCCACCCCCTAAAATACTGTCACCCTAGGCCCGGGCCTAGGTGGCCTCTCCACAAATTTGGGCCTGAAAGGAAGGGAGAGATTTTGGCAATATTACGTAAGAAAAAGTGACCGGTTTTGACAGTGGTGTTAATATGATCAGAGAAGGAGAGAGAGGAGTCAAAGATTACCCCCAGACAGCATGATGAGTTGACCGGGTTAATGAGCATGCCATCAATAGAGATAGTAAAAAGGGGAGCAGGAGCAGGCTTAGGTGGAAAGATGATTAGTTCAGTTTTTGTTAGGCTGAGCTTGAGGTGGCGCTGCTTCATCTAGTTGGAGATTGCTAGGACACAGTTAGAGATTTGAGCCTCTGTTTCAGCTGTTTGAAGGGGTGGATGAATAAATATATTTGGGTATCATCAGCATACAGATGATAATTAAAGCCAAATGATCAAATGAGATCTCCCAAAGACAGAGTTTACAGGGAGAACAACAACGGACCAAGTACAGAGCCTTGTGGCACCCCTTCATTAAAAAGATACAGACACCTGAATTTAAACTCTTTTTTACATCTATTTTAATATTTGCTTTAAAAGCTACATCTAACTTTGCCATAAAGTATTTGCATGATGCTTTTACATTACCTGTCTGATCCCCCATGTTCCTGTATGATGGGGCTGCCATATTTGTGCATCAGGAGTCCGTTAGCATTAGAAACTGTAACTAACAGGCTGAGATGGGACAGTCAGGTTGGCAAAGTCAGAGTGTGAGACAGTCAGGTTTAGGATCTTCAACTAACAATTATATACAAAAACAGCAAAAAATTATCAACATGACCTATAGGTAACATTTAATGTACATTCATATGTTAAAATAAATTTTTTAGTGTCAGTATCACTGTTGAATTGGAGATGAGGTTTTGTTAGCATAAGAGACAGTGTATCTTCGGTTAGAAAGGTATAAAGAAAGCCAAGATGCAGCTTGTTTACAGATGCCAAATGAATACAAAATCTGCATCAGGAGAGAACGGTCACCTGTGTAAAATGCAGATGATAGGTCAAGGAGGATAAGGATGGAGAAGTGACCCTTGGCTTTGGCAACCTGAAGATCATTTGTAAATTTGCAGTCTCAGTAGAGTGACCAGACCGGAAACCAGATTACAGAGGGTCCATCAGATCATGGGTGTGTAGAAAGTTAGTAATACGGGAGAACACAATACGTTTTAGGAGTTTAGGGGAAAGAGGTAGAAGGGAGACAGGATGGTAATTTGACAGACAGGATGGGTCAAGTGTGGCCTTTTTAAGAATAGGCTTTACACAGGCCTGTTTGAAACTAGAAAGCAAGGTTCCTGAAGCTAGAGAGAATTGAAGATGTGAGTAAGTGGGGGTGTAAGCTCTGCCATACAGTTTTTGAGCAGAGAAGAAGGCACAGGGGCAGATTCACTAAAGCGCAAAGCGTCTAACGCTAGCGCTAATTCGCCAGTGTGACATCATTTCGCAACTTCGCAAATTCACTAACATGGACTCTGGCAAATTTTCACTAGCGAAGTAGATAGACTTGCGCAACTTCGCACCCTTACGCCAGGCGAAGGTGCGCACTGACGAAGGATCGTAACTTCGCAAATTCACTAAGATGAACATTTTCTTAAATGTTAGCACTTACGCTAGACATTACTTTGCCTGGTCAGACCAGGCGAAGTTCAATACAATAGATAGGAGGTTGTCAAATTTTCTCTAAGTCCCAAAAAAAGCTGGCGTATTTTAGCATATGAGGGTGATAGTCTGAAAAAGATCGATAATTTTTTTGGGGGGGTTACCCGTCTTCCCCCCTACATTTCCTAACATATGGCAACTCAACTATACATATTACATATTATTAATAACATACATATACCTCTATTATAAGTTAAAGTTCCTGCCGTATGCAAATTAGGCGTAACAGCGCTCTGCCCAGCGAAGTAAAACTAGCACAACTACGCTACCGTTCGCCGACCTGAGCGTAAATTCGCACTATAGTGGATTTGCGTATCGCTGTTGAAAATTCGCCTGGCCAAGTGTGGGCGAACGCTAGCGAAGCCTACGCTGGCGAATTTTCGGATCTTAATGAATCTGCCCCATAGGGTCAAGAGGGCAAGTTATGAGTGGGGAGCATAAGAGAAGCTTGGAGACTTCAGGTATTGCTGCTGGGGGGAAGGAATTAAGACATGCAGAAGAAGGAGCTGGTTTGCAATAGTATAAGTAAGGATCTAATTGTGGACGGACTCTACTTTGTCTTTAAAGAAATCAGCAAAGTCCTGAGCCGAGTGCGTCAGGTTGGTCGATACTGTCAATGAGGGACAGAGAAGAGTATTGAATAAAGTAAACATACATTATGGATTGGATTTGTGATTGTTAGTAAGGGTACTGTAGTACTTCTGCTTGGCCTTTGACAAGACAGAATTGAGGCATGAGAGTAGAAATTTATAGTGAATAAAGTCTACTTGCGTACTTTTTTCCACATACTTTCAGCAGATCTCGTATAAGAGCATAAGAATCTGATTTCTGAATTCAGCCACTGTCGTGGGTTCTGAGCATGTGTACGCTTAGCCTGTAAAGGTGCAAATAAGTCAATAGTTATGGATAGAGTGTGATTATACTCACTTACCAGGGTATCAGGATCAGACATCTCCTTATAGGAAGTGAGACTGGACCTGAACGACTGAGCTAAGGCTGGGAGGTCAATGTCATGTGTATCCCAAACTAAGACAGTGGGGGAAGAAGCAGGTGGACACAGATGCATCACAAGATGGTATAGCTGCAGTTCTACTACAACAATATGGTAAGGAATGGAAGCCAGTTGCATATGCATCAGGCCAATTCACACACACACACATACACACAGAGAACAAATATGCACAAATAGAAAAAAAGACACTCTTGGTATTGCTTTTGGATGTGTTGCTCTTGGTATTGCTTTTGGATTGTGTATGGAACTAAATTTATAGTTGAAACAGATATCAAGCCACTACTTACCATCACACAGATAGAACTATGGAAAGCTCCTACACGGATTCAATGTTTGTTATTGAAATTGCAGAAAGTAGAATATACACCAGGTAGGTTCCTTCTAGTTGCAGATGCTTTATAAAGGACATGGAATGAGGACACTGTTGCATCAGACACTGAAAAGGAATCATGTGTGGAAATGCATATTAATAGTGTTATGGCTAGGAAAGCAGTATCAGAAGAAATGTGGAAGAAATTTAAAACAAGCACTGCCTCTGATCATCTACAAGAAGTGAAAACAAGATGCACAACTTGACAAACCTTTGCTTCAGCACTTCCAAGGGAGCTCCTAAGAGAAATGTCATGTGGTCCCTGGGATACAAGTGGAGTTGATATATTCATGCTGAATGGAAAGGAGCATTTGGCAATACTAGATGCATACTCCAATTATCCAGAAGTTCTAAAATCAGAAAATAGCACATAATTTGAGGTAGCAAAAAGTTTAATACACACTTCTGCAGATATGGTATACCAAGAGAAGTAAGAACAGATAATGGTTCTCAATTTATTGGAAAAACTTTGTAAGATTCACAGAAGAGTTTGGATTCAAGCACGTCACTTCAAGCCCAAGATTCCTACAGAGTAGTGGACTTGCAGAGTGTGGTGTAATCATTATAAAACAGTTGTTGAAAAAAGGTGTTTATTCAGGTCAGGACCCAAAAGTAGCACTCGTAAACTAAATAGCAACAGCTCTGGAAGAAAGCAAATCTCCAGCAGAGTTATTCCTTGCAAGACAAATACAGACAAAATAACCTGCATTGTAGCTTAAGTGTTACCACAATGATAAGACCCTACATAAATGGTACAGACAACATAAACAAAACATGCATGAGAGACAAAAGAAAAATTATGACAAAAGTACAAAAAAACTTGATCATTTATACATTGGAGATGAAGTCAGAATTTTGAATGGATCTACCTGGCATGAAAAAGCACAAGTGCTACGCCTAGGGACAGATTTACAAAAGGTTGAAGTGAAAATTTGAATAAAATTTCAAAGTAATTTTGGGAAATTAGAATTTCGAAGTACTGGCCCTTTAAATATCCTTCGACTTTGACTATTCAGCAGTTTAAATCTGCCGAATTGGCATTTTAGCATATGGGGGACCTCACAGAACTTGTCCTGAAATTTTTTCTAAGTTCTGAGAAATCTAAGGATTTTGGTGAAACCGTTCGAATTGTTCGATCAAATTGAACAATTCAAATGATTTTTCATTTGAACAAATATGACTGTTTTCAAACAAAAATTACCCCCCCCCAAAAAAAATTTAGATGGTTGAATTTCTTAGTTTTTTCACTTCGAAATTCAACCATTAGTAAATCTGCCCCCAAGTATCACCTCATCCTTATCAGGTTAAAACAAGTGATGGGAAAAATACAAATACAATACATAATTGCATAGTAAGTTAGGTTGAAAAAACCTTTTAACTTTTTCTAACCTGCCTAACTGCTAGATGATCCAGAAGAAGGCAAAAAACCCCATCTGAAGCCTCTCCAATTTGCCCCAGAAGGGACTCCAAAATCAGACTAGTCCCTGGATCAACTTGTACTATGAGCTATCTTTCATTATCCTGTATTCCCTCATTTGCTAAAAAGCCATCCAACCCCTTCTTAAAGCTTTTTAATGTATCAGCCAGTACAACTGATTCAATGAGAGAATTCCACTTCACAGCTCTCACTGTAAAAAACCCCTTCCGAATATATAAGCGGAACCTCTTTTCTTCTAATAGGAATGGGTGACCTCGTGTCAGCTGGAAAGACCTACTGAGAGATTATTATATGATCCCCTTATATATTTAAACAAAGTTAACATATCACTCCTTAAGCACCTCTTCTACAGCATGAACATCCCCTGTCTTTCTTCATAGCTAAGATTTACCATACTTTTTACCATCTTAGTTGCCCTTCTCTGTACCCTTTCTAATACAATAATGTCCTTTTTGAGTGATGGAGACCAAAACTGTACTGCATATTCTAGATGTGGCCTTACCAATGCTCTATACAGTGGAAGAATAACTCCTTCCTGCCATGAATCAATGCCCCTTTTAAAACAAGACCTTATTTGTCCTTGCTGATTGCTGAATACTGATAAGCATTGTTTGCTACAGCCAAGTTTAACATCTACAAGGACTCCAAGGTCTTTTTCCATAATGGATTTGACTAGTACAGTCCCATTAAGGGTGGCTTGGATATTTTTACATCCCAGGTGCATGACTTTACATTTATTAATTATTCTCATGGTCAGCATTGTAATTAGTTAGAGGAGCAAGGAGTTATCTGGCAAGAGTTTTGACCCATGTTTTACCATAAATAACTTGTAAAGTAGCTTGTCGGCAATGAAAGGGCTAAATTGCACAAACAGTACAAACCAACCAGGTCTTGGCTTTCATGTTTTAACTTGTAGTGGACGCTTCAAAACAAATCTCTTATTGGTTTCTACTGGCAACTGAACTTGTGCAATTTAGCACCTACATTTAGTTCCAAGTCCTCTGTGTTGTAAAATACTGTACCTCTGGAAAACAGGCTATGCTAGGATGAAATAGAAGGAAGTAACACAGGCCAGATAACCCAATTTTCCCAGCAGATGAAAGGTTTTCCAGCTCCTGTAGTTTGTGATTACAAGGTGTCAGATAATTTTTTACCAGGCAGGATACCTCCTAGCTTTTGGAAACACTACTATCTTTCTTAAACAGTTTACCCTTTGGGAGGAGTAATCTGTAGGCTATACTGGTTCATTGATATCATTAGCATATAATGAAGGGAAAATATTTCATATATTTTAAGGCATTCATAGAATATAGGATGTAGAAGCCAGATTATAAAGTTAAAGCAGTTCTCAGAGCAGGACTCCTGACACTGGCGAGATAGCCAGGCCTGTTTTGGGAGCTTTAAATGCTTTGAAAGATATAATCTATTTCCCTGGAAGCTTGAACCTTAGATTGTTATGTCATTATGGTAATTAAGCAAAAATATGAATTTCGTGGTTACCGTATGCATGCTAATCTCTGTCACCTAAGGGCTGGGAGGAAATCTGTTAATCTAACTCTATGGTTAACTTTTGGTGGCACAGTCAAAATGCAGCCAACATGCAAGGGTCTAAATTCCTGCAAATTGGTATATTTTAAGCTGAAAAAAAGTATTTATGTGTTATTAACATGATTTGCAACTGTTTTAAATAACTTCCTTAAATTAATAATGTTGTATAAAAGGTAATTATATCCACTGAAATATAAATTATACTATTATACTACTAATTTATACTTTTTTAATAACAATCATTTCTTATTGTTTTTGCTCATAAACTTCTAAATGTAGTGTATACTTAGGGTGTGAACATCTGTATTCTAGTAGGCTGAAAGTGTGCAAAGGCTTCTTGATTTAAAGAAGATCTCTTTCGGGCTGTTCACAAACTGAACATGTCAGTATTGAATTCTGTAACATATCAGATTTCTTGAAATGTATAGAATTATTTTCCTGCTAGCAGACAGCTGGGTCTTGTAAAGCATATTCTGCAGGTTTTGTTCATAGAAATGAAAAGACTATTATGTGTTTCTAATTTAAGGCTTTTGTAAGCCACACATTTATGTAATTTTATACTTCTGGTATTTGTAAATTTTTAAATGGCTATTGTTGTATCTTAAAAAAAGAATTAATGAACGGTTTCAAATGAACATAAACTTTTAGCTTGGTGAATCCATTAGGTAGTTTCCACATACACCCCCAAAGTCAAAGCCTCAAAGTCCCTCTACTTATGATCCCCCTATATCATTGTCACATAATGTGACTGCTTTAGATAAAGTCCCTTCACTATGAAACCTAATGTGGTAGAGACAAGCAACAGAGCTGAAGTCAAGTGGTCAGTTATAATTATTTCCTGCTGCATTTATCTGTGTGATATGAGGATTGGTAGTTGCAACTCTGATGCTGCTAAAAGTCTGAATAAAAAGTACTCCATCTCAAACCTGCCATTGTAATGTAGAAGTCAATGGCAGATATCGCTGTTACCATTGGAAGCTATTATGATCTGCACTGGGTTTCGTGCAATAAACTGAATAATTTGTGGTTTTCGGGTAATAATCTGAAAAAAAATCAGTTTTCGTACGTATATCAGAGCTGCAGAGAGATCTTTACAGGTCAAAAGCTAGGCTGAAATGAAGAGTGCAAGTGTCTGTTCATTCTCTCACAGGAAGTGGTCACAGCACTGACTGACAGGCTGAACTCTGCAGGGAACCCTCCCCCCACAATCTGTCCTGTGTGTTCCCACCCTGCACATACAGTAGAACCCCCATTTAACATTTTTCTGGGGGCCAGGAAAAAATTATGTAGAATCAGGGAAAATTTTAAATCAGGGAAATGTGTTAAAGTAACTTTTTCTTTAGTGAAAGAATAGAAGCACAGGAGTCTGTTTTACATTGAGATACAACATTTGCTGTGTTAATAACAAGGGCTAAGCATTGCAGTGTTAATGTTACACTATCGGGGGCATGTGCAAGACTCTCTGTCAGTCACATACACAACCTAAAGCAATAATTGATTGGTGCAGGACTGTATAAGGGTCAGACTCATTGAAATTGACAATTTACAAGTAGAACAGGCAGAATCTGGTTAGTATTTTAAACCTCTTTAGTTAAAAAATAATAACATTCATATAGGAAAAAAGCAGTTTGGGAATATCAAGACAAAATTTTCATTAGGGGAAACATGACTTAAAATCTGGGAAATGTACCCATTGAGATGCATTATAAACTGGTGGGACCACAAATAAAAAATGTAAAATGTGGGAAAACTTAAAATCGGGAACTTTAAATCAGGGTTTCACTGTAGCTGTCTTATGATGCTGCCGATCATTCATTTATAACAATATTATGGGGTTTATACAAATTGCCTGTCACTGTGCACATGAGTTATAAGTCTGTCTATACTGGTTAAGGTGCTAGAGTTTATGTTACTGTTGTGTAATGGCTACATGAGCCTGCTAATAAAGCACTGTTATACTCTACTCATTCTCGGCTATCAAAACATAACAAATTGGAGATGAGATGTCCCTTCTTCATCTGCAGCAGCCTGCACATTTTCTCCCAAACCCTAGTAAGCCCACACATTGCAAATTATGATACATGTCCTGCAAAAGCTGTGCAGTGCCGCAAATGCAAAAAGTTAAGTCATTTTGCTAAGATCTGCCATAATTCTTCTAAAGATGTTCATGAAGTCACTACAGCAAATGTTACAGTATTAAGTGTGGATAAAGCTGGTATATTTATTCCAGACAAGTTTATATGCGCTGTCAATGTCAATACTGCTTCTCCTGACAAGGAATGCTTGATACACGTTCAGCTGTTTCAATTCTACCAAACGATATTTTCTTGAAATACTTTGCAAAAGATACACGTATTGCACCTGCCCTGAGAATGGTCAGTTACTTAAAGGATCCAATCTCTATGCTTGGTTGCTTGCTAGTGACTGTACAATTTGAATCAAACACTGCAAAATGTGACTTTAACATTGTGAACAAGGGTACTGCTATACTTGGAAGGGATCTCTTTGCTGCATTAAACCTACCAGTAGTTGATGGTCTCATTACTGCAGCACCAGTGCCTGCCACACAGGCTGTGTCTAAAATTTCACCACAAAGCAACACATCACTGGGCTGTGCAAATAACTTTGTGCACAAAGTTAAGTTGATACCAGATATAAAACCAGTAAGCCTGAAATTGAGGCAATTGCCCTACTATATAAGGGAGACTGTCTCACAAAAACTAAAGAAACTGGTAGAGCAAGATATGATTGAAAAATCAGAATCCTCTGAATGGGTGTCACCAATTGTTGTAACGATGAAGAAAACTGGATGAAGAAAACTGGAGGTATTCGTATTTGTATTCTGATCTCCGTGAACCTATGAAAGCAGTTGTTATTGATAATCATCCCCTTGCCACACATAGAGGAAATATTTTCAGAATTCAGAGGAACACAATTCTTTTCCACCCTTGCATTTATCACCCATGATGGTTTGTTTCAGTTCAAGCTTGTACCTGACCGATGTCTTCTATACTCTATGACAGTGATCCCCAACCAGTAGCTCGCGAGCAACATGTTGCTCTCCAACCCCTTGGATGTTGCACCCAGTGGCCTCAAAGCAGGTGCTGATGTTTGAATTACTGGCTTAGAGGCAAGTTTTGATTATATAAAAACAGATTTCCTACCAAACATTCTTTCCTGTAGGCTGCCAGTAGGGGTTACCAAAAAGCCAATCAGAGCTCTTATTTGACATCCCCATGGACTTTTTCATGCTTGTGTTGCTCTCCAACTCTTTTTTAAATTTAAATATGGCTCACGAGCAAAAAAAGGTTGGGGACCCCTGCTCTATGACATACTTAGTGTACAATGCTACTTGGACGATATAATTGTCTACGCTCCAACTATGGATCTTCATGACAAGTACCTAGAAAAGTTTCTGAAATGCATTGATTCTGCAGGACTGAAATTGAAACTTTTTAAATGCCACTTCCGACTGTCATTTCTTGATTATATAATTTCACAATAGGGATTACTGCCTGACCCTGACCATGTCAACGCTGTTACACAAGCATCTACTCCATCTGATTTTCAGACCTTATATGAGTTTTCTTAGTTCTTACTTTATGGTATTCTAAGTTTATTCCCAACTATGCTTCAGTTGTGGAGCCACTTAGAGAACTACTAAGTGGAACTTCAAGTCTGGTTTGGTCAGAGACTGCTCAACATAGCTTTGAAATAGTGAAACAGTTCATTGTGAACAGTCTAGCACCAGCTTAATTTGATCTACCCACTATGATTACTACAGACGCTTCAGACTATGGGGTTGGTGCAGTTCTCACACAAATCCATGCTGATCATTCAGAGAAAACACTTGCAGAGACGGAGCATATTCAACTGTTGAAAAAGAAGCTCTAGAATGTGTTTGGGCAACAGAAAAATGGGGAACCTACCTATGGAGTAGAAAATTTACCTTATGCAGTGATTACAGCCCTTAAACTACACTACTTACAACAAAGGGACTAGGAAGAGCTGGAGTCTGTATAGCCAGATGGGATGGTCAGCGAGGTTACTGAATTTCAACTACAAGATGCAATGCAAACCACGTTTTAAAAATGTTACTGCTGATTGTTTGTGACTTTTAGCTTTACCTGCAGCTTCTGATACACTGGTTGAGGACATCCAGCCACGGATGTCGATGTGGTAACTGCCATTCATTCTTGTGTTCAGTGGCGTAACTACCAGGGGAGCAGGGGGTGCAATTGCACCAGGGCCCCCTCCCTCTCGGGGCCCACTGGAGAGGCTAGGAGAAGTCTAACTCATGGGGGAGAGCCCAAAAGGGGGGCCCGGGTGCCAATCCTGCACCAGGGCCCACCAGTGAGTAGTTACGCCACTGCTTGTGTTACTTGTCAGAATCATGACAAAACAACTATCACACATACATCACCACTAAAGCCAGTACCATTCCCTAATTCAGTATGGGAAAAACTTGCTCTTGATATTGTGGGTCCTTTTGCAGATGCTATAACTCTGACTATTACAGTAAATGGCCTGAAATTGCATTTGTTTCTCATATAACATCAGCTACAGTAATAACACTTCTGTCTACAGTCTTCAGCAGAGAAGGTAATCCAAAAGAGTTAATATATTAATATCAGACAACGGACCACAGTTTGTCTCATCTGAGTTTGAATTCTTTCTGAGAGAGAGGAATATTGTGCATAGGAAATCTTCAGTGTATTACGCACAAGTAAATGGAGAAATCAAGTGATCTGAAGTCTGAAAGAAGCACTAAAACAGCAAACCTTACTGGGAAATCTTGGAAAGTATTTACAACAGAGTTCCTACATAACTACAGTGCAATGTACAATGCAACAACCCAAGCATCTCCAGCTGAATTATTACATGGCAGACAGATGTGCACTAAGTTGCATGTTGCAGACAATCAACTTCCACATAATACTGTGCCTACTAAATCGTCTACTGCTGACATTGTCAAACATCAACAAGCCAAATGCAAGGCATATACTGACTGAAAACATGGTGCAAGAGAAGTGTACTTTCAGCCTGGATCTTTAATCAAAATTAAGACACCAGACCTACTGAAACAAGGACACTACCTGCATGGACCAAGGACTGTGACGTGAATAATTTATATTATTGCTTTAAGATGCAAGACAACAAACAGGGCATGGAGGGGGTTAAATTAACAGGGCAGAGGATGAGAGAAATGAACAGTGCAGAGAGGGGGTTAAATAGACAGTGCAGAGAGGGGGTTAAATAAACAGTGCAGAGAGGGAGAAAAATGAACACTGCAGTGGGGGTTAAAGGGGAATCCAACCCCCCAGGTGCTAACCCCTCCCCCCCGCCCCTCTATAGGCCCTCCTCCCCCACTGGCCCACCTTTCCCACCCCCCGGGCTATTGCCCCTAAATTGCTACTTACCCCTCTGTGTAAGTCCCCTCCAGTGACGTTAACAGGGGCCATCTTCTCTTCAAACCGCTTCTTCTGGGATGCTGCTCCCTCTGCGGTGCATGCGCAGTAGGACGCTAGTACTACTGCCCATGTGTACAAAGTTCAATCAGCGAACTTCGCGAACTTTGTGTTCATGTGCAGTAGTACCAGCATCCTACTGTGCATGCACCACCGAGTGCCGATGGATCCCGGAAGAAGCGGTTTGAAGAGAAGATGGCCCCTGTGACCGTCGCTGGAGCGGACTTACACAGAGGGGTAAGTAGCAACTTAGGTGCAATAGTCCGGTGGGAGAGTTAGGCCGGGGGGGAGGAGGGAGGGGGGCCTACATTCGGGTGAGGAGTTATCGCCGGGGGGTTGGATTCCCCTTTAAATGAACAGGGCAGAGAGAGGGTTAAAAGAACAGGGCAGAAAGGGAGAGAAACAAACACTGCAGGACATAGAGGGACAGAAAGGTGCAGTTCAGGGAAAGAAAAGGGTGATCAGATGTCTGCAAGGAAGGACTAAGTGTGACATCACAAACACGCCCACTCTTCCCTCAGTGGCTGCTCTGTAACTTTGGCAGAAGGTGCTAGTGGCTCTAGATCCTGATACTGGAAACCTCTTAACAGGAGAAAGGGGGAGGGCTGAGAACAGTTTCAAGCTAATACAGACACTTTTGACACAAAAGGTATTATAATAAAAAGTATTTTTTCTATTTTACATTATTTTACATGGTTTGATGCATTGTCAGAATTTATGCTATATGTCCCCTTTAAGTTTGTCTAAACAAAATGATGTAAGTCTTATTTTTTGCATACCATTTCTAAAGGTCTCCAGAAACCATTGTATTATTTAAATATTTGCTGCCTTGCAATTAGGTGTTATAATACATACTGCACAATTATCAGTGCAAGTCAGAAGAAAATCTCACAAACTCAGAAATTACATATTTTATTTTCAAAAAGCATCCTTTTTTTAAAAAAATATTAAAAGACCCAAAATAAATTCAGAACAGCACAAGGGTTTACTATTGGCACTGGTTTTCCATGAATATAGAACTCTTTTGATGGTTTCTGGGTGAGCCAAGGGCCTTTTGAACCATATCTCACCAACCATAGAATAGTTTCTGGTGCACTTGATACTACAGATACTGCCTCAGACTTTACTCTACAATAAATGTATGCACATAAACACTTGAATAGCATTATGAACGAGCACTGTAAAGAATTCATATAATAATGGAACCAGTACTATTAATTGGTTTAATAATCTTTGAATAAGTCCTCAGTTGTCAAGCCGTGCTTAACCTCCAAGCTAATACCTCAACTAGTCAAAATGAAATATTCTGAAGCTAATATGACTAAACTGTACATGACAGATGCTTTATCTCCTGTCTAATCCCATATTTCTAAGGATAAACAGATCTTCACATGTGTAGCAAATGTACATTAAACAAACTTAATATTATGCACAGTATATAAGAAAGGTTGATGGCATATTTATTTTCGTGAGCTCTCCCATTTTACTACACAATTGAACATGTGGGCACAATAACCATTATGTATGATTAGAGAGATAGCTAATAATTCAATATTTAGCATTGTTCCAAAATGTGATCACAAGTAAAAAAAAAAAAAAAAAATATGAAAAATGTAAACCAACTGTCCATCTTTCTATTTTCCATTATAGTTTATTATTTGGAATATTATTCATAATTCCTGCACACTGAAGTCATTTTTCAGAATGCTCTTCATCTTGGTAATATTTTTGATACACAAGACAATTGCACTCACGCCATATAATCAGACTGTGTTCAATATTCTTTTGGGTAAATATTTTGCATATTATAATATTTGGCCTTGTCTTAAAATGAGAAATATAGGGAAATAAATGTGTTTCATTACAGTACATATTCCTGTAGACTGATGCCATTCAGCTTACAGTAAGTCATTAAATGCTTCCCATAGGTTAGCTCAACCTAAAATACTAGATAAAGGTATAGGTCTTCAATATTAAAAAGGTTTACTTCTGCCTGTAATCAATATGTAACAAAAAAAGCAATTGACATTTTTTGACATTTTTAAAAGAAAACTATACCAACAGATGACACACACGGGTATGGGATCCATTATCCAGGAAGTTCTGAATTACGGTCTTCCATAAACTCCATTTTCTCTAAGTAATCCAAATTTTTTAAAATTATGCCCTCTTTTTTTCACCCCGTAATAATTAAATAGTAGCTTGTTATTGATCCAAATTAAGATATAATAGACAAAACAATTGTATTGGGTTTATTTAATTTTACAGGATTTTCTAGCAGACTTAAGATATGAAGATCCAAATTATGGATAGAACCATTATCTGGAAAACCCAAGGTCCTGAGCATTCTGTATAACAGAATCATACCTGTATCATAATTAGTGGCCTATTAAAGAATGTTACATAATTGGCATATATCAGTAAAATTGCCCTTTTACATCTTTTACCTCGAGTCACCATTTTGTGATGATCTGTGTGCTTCCCCAGAAATCACATGACAGGAACAAGTGTTGGAATGAAAGACATAGCTCTGCCCATTGAATGTCTCATGTATTGAATGTGTCTGATGTATCCTAGCATGTATATTGTAACGGTCGGCACCCTAAACTTAGAACCAGTGTCAAGCACCCTGGTCTCGGCTCGTGCTTCTGCCTATAAAAGCCGCCTTTCACCTCGGGAGGAGCCCTTGGCTAATCGGATGCCGCCAGGTCTTAAAACGAGAGGTGCAAGACAAGAGGTTCTGAGCAGGCAAAGGGGCACAACTGTAAGCAAAAGTCTTTGAGCAGAAGGTCGAAGTACAGAGGCGTGAGACAAAAATCATAATCGAAGACAGGCTGGGTCGAGGCAGGCGGATAGTAAGCGTAGTCAGTCAGGCAAAAGGGTCAAAACCAGGTAATCAATCAGAAGAGGATGAGACAGAATCGGTAGTCGGATAACAGGCACGGATCAGGATACAGAAGTCAGGAGTAGTCAAAGCCAGGTGGGGGTCAAACACAGGAATCAGAACAAACAGCAACCAGAATAAAGAAAAGGCACCAGGAACAAAAACCTATAACGGGCGATTTGAAAAAAGACGAATTGGCCTTTTAAACTTTTGAATCTCGCGCCATTGCGCGCTGACGTCATCACATCAGCGCGCATGCGCCTTTAAGACCCGGAAGTGCGCGCCGCGCGCGCCTTAGTTACCGGCGCAACGTGGAAGCAGACGGACATCTCCATCATGGGAGTAGCAGGCGTCCCTGCTGCCCCCCCGCTAGACCACCAGGGTGAGTCTTCACTACATATATAAGCCGTTAGTTAGTGTGTGAGCACAGTAAATCATATGAGCCAAGCAGCCCTTGTTACTCAAAATGCAAGTTTTTTCGATTTAGAATGATCCAGTGCCCCATACTAATACACATATTATATTTTTTAAATTGTTTAGACAAACCAATGTTTTACTCACAGCTTTGTTCAAATGGAACGGCCATTTTGTGATAGCCTTCCCCCTGTTATTACTGTGTATTACATAAGTGATATGTACATTGTATTTATGTTGCATTTATATGGATTGTTATCCTTCTAAATAGTAGAAATGTTCTTTGAAGGAGTGACTTCTGGGTTATGGCTGGAATTACCACGATTTTGCTTGGCAGATTGAAGAGACAGAATCAGATGTAAGCCAGGAGTGCATAGGCCACAGACATCAAGTGACATCCTGTAGTGACCAAAGGCACAAATGGTACTATCAAGCAGCAAAGGCTTCCCCCTCTGCATTAAAAGGCTAACTGATTGAAAAAAAACATGTCAAATGTTTTTGAAGACCACTTTGACCAGTCAATTTTGAAAATTCAATTGAATCGAAAGATTCGAATAATTTGAATAAAACTGTATTCGAATATTCGACTATTCGACAGTCGAATTACTTCCCATTTAAATTTTTATTCAACTGCCTAGTTTGCCAGATCAAAGCTACCAAATTCGGTTTCATTATTTTTGATCGAATAAAAATATTCGATCGAATGGTTAAAATCTTTCAAAACGATTTAATTGATCAATCGAATATTTTCTATTCGATCGAATTACGGTAAAATCCTTTGAATTCGATATTCAAATTCGCAGGATTTTACTTCCCACACTATTCCCAGATATTCCCATGGTCAACCCTCGAATTCGACCCTTAGTAAATCTGCCCCTTGCTATTTTTTTAATTTAAAACAAATTGTGATAACCACTACAGTTAAAAAGGGTATAGTTTCACTTTAAATGCAAGGAAATCTGAGCAGGAAATGTTTAGCTACCTTTAAGCACAAATACAGTACAGTACCTAGGAAAACGCCTTTCTAAACTGAGAAGCAATTAGATTAAATATTTTCCAACAATACCATAAAATGCTAAATGTGGCAGTGTGATTTTTCCACTAGTTTATCATTCACTGATAAGACAAAGGCATATTTTCATGATTACAGAATTATCTCTGGGAAAAAACATAGCTGGACTAAGCCAGAAAATTATTTTTGATTCATTACAGCACAAAAATGCTGTCTACTACAAATAGAAACTTAGTGATGATTATGAAGTTGTTTGATATACTGGGAGGGGAGTAGGGGGCACCCATCACCCTTCATTGACAAACATTCTCAGTAATAGCAAGGTGGCATGCATAAAAACAGATATGTATATTACTTTATAATGTATTTATGTCTTCACACAGTCATTTTTGGTTCTGACCAAAGTAAATATTCTAATACATGATTTTAGCTCTAAAAAGTTTGATTGAGGGTGACAAAAATAAATATGAATATTAATATACAGGCCCCAATGTGACCATATAGTAAACTGGCCTCTAGAAATCCATAACCGTGCTTTCCATCTTCTTTTTTCTTATGCATAGTTGCTGACTTATAAATCAGGTTCCTCCTGAAAATAACATTTAATATTTATTTAGAAATATACCTAAATGTATAATTTGCTGAGCACAGCACTAGTGTATGAGCAGCCATATGTTAATTTTATTTTGTATTTATGATGTCACAGGTTGGAAAACGTTCTGAATGATATCTGTAGGAGCAATCTTTGTGTTTGTTCTTGGTCTGATCACATCCATGTTTTATTTTATTCTTTATTAGAATTTGGCGTGGAAGTAATATTATTTAGATAGTCTTGTGTCAGAATAGTGTTTTGATATACATAAATACTGCATGGAAAGGATAAACCTGCTTGCCAAACCTGATGGAAAAATATATACCGCGGGCTTGGCAAAACTTATGCAGCTAACGCTGGTCAGGTGAAAACCCCTTGAAACAGCTATTTATTCTTTTACTTCCCTCATTTGATTTAACCTTTTCCATGCCAGATGTTCTAGCCTACAATGTTAGGGAATCGAAATTGCCAGGCAGAAAAGGTTAACCTGTTCATTGTTAAGGCATTCTCAATGATCATCAGGTTTTGTTTTATGATTTGATACGAGTAGTACTTGGCAACAATACTAATTTGAACAAAAGAGGGACGCATTGCTAAAGGAAAACAAAAGATTGAAACAGTTTGGGCTAACAGCACATCAGCTTTTTATCTTATTTCATAATTGCAACCACTTTTCTTGCAAAACATCCAATGGATGCTTTGAGTAAAATTAGTTTGAACCACTAATGGTGCATACACTTTGTTTGCTCATAGTAATCCTTATTCCTATTATAGACAATAGGTAGCAGGGGTATGACACTTATGCAAAATTGGAAAACAGTTACAATTGGAAAATAGTTACTTGGGGGCAGATTTATCAAGGGTAAAATTTAGAATTTCAAAAAAAATTTAAATTCGGATTCAAAAAGGCCAACCGAAATGAATTGATTTTTTTTTTATTCAATAGTTCAGTTTTTGATTAAATAGGTCCATTTTCTATTGAATTCTAAATAATAACACATTCGATCAAATTAGATTTGACATTTTTCCCAAAAGAAACTTAGAATTTAGGAGCAGATTTATCAAAGGTCGAGGTGAATTTTCAGATGATAAAAATTCAAATTTCAAGCTATTTTTGTGTTTCTCAACTAGGGAATAGTCCAAATTCGAGTCGAATTGGCAAAAAATTAGAATTTTGAAATTCATAATGTACAGTCTCTTTATAAATTCAAATTTGACCATTCACCATCTAAAACCTTCTGAATTGCTGTTTTAGCCTATGAGGGACCTTCTAGAACCTATTTGGATTGAAAATTTTGGCAAAAGATTTTTATAGAATTCAATCCTCCGATTCAAACAATTCATATTCAGACCTATTCGATTGAAAACAGACCTATTGGACCAAAAAAGTTTTACTTAATTTCAGCTGGTCTTTTTGAATTCGAATTTCAAAGTTTTTTCTATTGGAAATTTGACCCTTGATAAATCTGCCCCTTAAAGTCCACCAATTGACTCACCAGGAGGTCCCCCATAGGCTAAAACAGCAATATGGCAGGTTTTTGATGGCAAATGGTTGAAGTTGAATTTTTAAAGAGACAGTACATGATAAATTTTGAAATTTGAATTTTTTGTTAATTCAAATCTAGTTTGGACTATTCCCTAGTCGAAGTGCACAAAAATACCTGGAAATTCAAATTGTTTTAAATTTGAATTTTCACTTTGACCCTTGATAAATCTGCCCCTTAGTATAACTAATTGTTTTAATAGTTTCTAGAGAAAGACAACTTGAAAAATACTAATTACTGTCCTTAATGTAGCATAAAGTTATTTTTCAATTGCTGCTTCTGTTGATCTTTTAATCTAAAATCATATCAAACACACATATTGTGACCATTTTTTTGTAATCTGCAGCCAACTAACCTGTGGAATGAAACTGGGGTATCTGAGGAGGAAATCAGTTAGACACAGGAAGAACATACACATCCATGCAGAAAGAGCTTTTTCTGTAATCAACTTAAGACACATTTGTAAATATTAGCTTTTTTTCTTTTTTTTAAAAAAGGCATGTTTTCTTCAAAAAGTGTGTAAGCCTTTGTGCACATAAACTAAACTAAATCTTTGAGCAGTCAAACAATTTTTACTGCTCTATCGTACAATGCTGGCACATGTATGAAGCAACGTGTGCACTTGTAGACTAGGACCATTCATCTCAAGGTTTTAATGACTGCAACATGTTGGAGCCAAATAACTATAGACCTCTGCATTCTCTATTCACTATTTCATCCAATTTTCTAGTTATTCAATGCTAACTAACTTAAATGAGAGCAAAAGTTCATCATAACACGGTATCTGTTTAATGCAGCAACTTTTAATTGGTTTTTGAAATAGGCACAATCCTCTAATATGAAAACTGGTTAATTGGTCTAATAAATCTTAATTATTAAACGTGGTTTCGTGTTACCTCAAGATGCTAAGCAATCAGTGCAATTACACTTTTCTAAATATAGTTGTTTGTTGGAATGAGCAGGTTAAATGGGAGAAAATGGTTTTGGTTTAACATTAAAAGCAGAAAAAAAACCTGAAAATGAAACAAAAAAACAGCTGTTTTCTCCAAAATGTTGCTTTTGATGGCTATTTTTATTAAATTTGGACCAACACCTCAAAAGAAAGGGTCTGTCTGAAAAACTAAATGGATACCTTTCCGTGAAGGTAAATATTAAAAAAAAAAAAAAATACTTCAGTGACCTTCATTGAGTAAGACTTTTTATTATCTGCAATTCAGCCAATTAGCCATTTTTATTTATGTATAAATTACTATGTTTATCTGATTTTAAAATTGTATAAAAAGCAATTATAAGGAATTATAGCAAATTTGTGGTTCAATTTGTCTACAAAAGGGTGGGAATTTCATTAATTTCAATATGCACATACTGTAGCTTTGAGAACTATGCCAAGATGCCGGAAGAGTTAGGCTGGTAGCATCCCAGTTAAGCTCTATATAATGCTACATGGGGGTCCTATCAAGGTACAACTATGACTCATTTGAACAATACTGTATTTTTTGTGAAATCACTAATATATATATGTTCCTCTAATATTAATAGTAGTCTAGCATGGGACCTTAAAGCACTGATTTACGTTGTTTATTTACCAGTGCAGTAATATTTAACAAAGAACCATAGATTTTTGTTACCCTTTCTGCACTTGTAATTGCATCCGGGTCATTAACTCCTTATATCAAATTCCCTTATATGAATCCCACAATTCAATACCTATGGAAGGAATACCATACAGTATCTTCTGAAGTATGATGTCATGGCTTCACCAACCTACCCCTCATGACTGCTTACCCATAGGGCATGATACAAAGTCCAAAAACATAGCATTTTGCCCCAGGTTTTTCCCCTGCCCTGTGAGTAATAAAAAACCCTTATGGTGTTCATAGCTATTCCTGCTACATGTGCAAATGGTGTGAAAGAGTGATACATTATTTATTATGAGGCTGTACTTTGTAATGGGGCTTTTAAAGTGCACATATGGAAAGAGCAATTTATGCGTATTTTATCTCTTAACCGATTGCAGAAATGAAAAAGGAGCAGGGGAAAAGTAATCGACTGAGAAACAACTTTAACAATAAATAATTTGAGGCAAAAAACCTTGATAAATAGTATATATTTATAGCTTTGAATGGTTGATTAGGATTTAAATGATTGTGAAGGGCAACTGACACTGTGCACAAAGAAAGAAAAAAATAAGCAGAGAAACAAGTTCCAAGAAAACGTGGGCTGGTACTGATGCATTATATACTTTCTTTTTTGCAGAGAGCGACTTGACTTATCAAATTGCATTTCCAGGTTGAAAGGATTCAGCAACTGTGCCAAAGTGTTGTATATACTTTAAATGATTCATAATTAGAAAAATGGCACATTTCACTCTTTCCCCTGCTTAACTATGGAGCCAGACACAGAGCACATCATATTAAAATGCAAACAATACTGGTAACATTTCTGAAGCTAGGGAATCAAGGAATAAATATTGATTTTAAATGTTCCATTTCATTTCCCCAAATAAATCCAGTGTTTCATGTAAACAACCCTTGTCTGTCCTAGTTTCTTTGCTCTTAATTACAGATTATACAGTTTTAGTTCTACCTGTTAAAGGAACAACATCATTAAAAATGCAAAATTATGCTGTGTAGGGGCTTTGTAGAGCAAGTTTAACAGGTTGTATCATGTGCCAGATAAAAATTCTGGCACAAGGTACAGAGTATATTGTTGTCTTGGTGCCTCCCAGCCATAAGCAGGTGTTTAGTACAGATGCCATTGACATTTAATTGACATAAACACCCTTACTATAAATAGCAAGAACAGGCACAATATAGATCACACACTCAAGCATCACTAGTCCAGGATTTGAGACTTCCTCAACCTAGAACAAGACAGTAGAGAGATATGTTTACATACATTTTTTTGTATTTATTTTGCAGGTTCTACAGTCTGAGTCTCTAGGG
Source organism: Xenopus borealis (assembly GCA_024363595.1). Taxonomy (NCBI): domain Eukaryota; kingdom Metazoa; phylum Chordata; class Amphibia; order Anura; family Pipidae; genus Xenopus; species Xenopus borealis. Next base: position 27,121,198 of record CM044438.1, read on the forward strand.
AGAAAACTGTGTAAATGCAGCAAAAATATTTCTCTAGAATGTCTATATTTGTTCCAAGATTTTTTATCAACTATTTTATCTGGCTTGAAGCTAATCCTTTGGTATTAAATAACAACTGTTCATTTAAATTCATTGAATATACTATTCCCTCTTAATTTGGGGATTCTGGCCAAGCTACATTACATACATTAAATGGCACATGTGTAAGTTCAACTACATTTAAACATTAGCTGAGAGGATTTGTCATCAAGAAATACAGCAGTTCATGTCTAACAGAGAAAAGCAAGTAGTTGGACATACTGAAGGATGCCCCCACCAACAATGCACTAAAATACAGTACACACAATAATGCCCAACTCTAGTCCCACACCCTTCCTAATAATATGTATAATTAAGCTATATATATATTATTTGACAAATCAAGGACACTTATGATAAATGAAAGCTGACGGGCTGAACTTATTCCAAATAGTTGCATTTAGATGAAATCCGTGTAGCTATAATAAATGGATCTGTTCAAATATTTCCCAACCTGGAATTGTTCAGTTTGCCCTTAGGTCCCATGCAGTTGTGGTTTGCTCTAATTTTTTACACTTTACACCTTGCCCAATATTGGGTAAATGATCCCTTGTTGCCCATAATTTATTACATTCATTTGCTGGTGTCAACCAAATTTTTATCAAAAAGAGTGCTTGTTTATTCCTACCTAGATTAAAGTGAAATCTATAATTGAATGTATGGAGTCTATTAGGTCAAACGATCAACAACAAAAAAAACAGTAATGCTAATTGCCATAACTTGAAAAATTTTTACCTAATTCAATATTCCTCTATAATCATAAGAAAATGCGTTGACAATGCTTTGTAGATATGTCATAGAATGGCTAGGTGTTTTCAGTGAGTTCTTTTATGAATATTTTATAGTTTTTTTTAATAATTTGTCTCCTGATAATCCCTCTTCAAATGGCTTGAAGCCAAGTTTTGGTTTCATAAAATCCAAGTATACTGTTAAAGAGAGCCTCCTTCCAAATAGAGACTGGCCTATCACAGCACATATTTTGCACCACAAATGAACTTTTTTCATGCTAGTGTTGTTCCCCAACTCTTTCTACTTGAATATTTCTCATCGATAAAAAAAGGTTGGGTTATGCAGGCACTCCCTCTTTACCACAACAGGGGTAGGCAGAAGAGACAGCTGCCTAGGGCACAATAATATGGGGGTGCTGGGCAGCTTCTGCCAACCCCTAGTCCACACCTCTCAGTCCTTGTCCCCCCATCTCCTCCATCTCTGTCCCCTCCCCTCTGTCCCTCCCTTCCATCCCTTCCCTCCATCCCTTCCCTCTCCCTTACATCTCTCCTCCCTCCGTCGCTCACGTCAATGCGTTGCACAAGCATGCGCACTTGCGCAGGGGCGGGGCTTGCTGGCCGGGTTGCCTAGGGCACTCAGCCAACCTGGCCCCGGCCCTGACCACAACAAACATCTATGATGAAAATGCAAAAAGTACTTTGTCTTTTTAAATCTTTAAATGACTCCTTATTCAGAAATTTTCAAAATTTGATAGTCGAATTGGTCTTCAAAAACATTATAAAATTCTAATCTTTTTGAAAATTCAATCGAATTTTGAATCATTCATGTGAATTTGATAAATTTGCCCCATAGTGTCTTATATTACAGCGGTCTTGGTATACATAGGTACCAATGACAAAGTTAGAGGAGGTGGTGAAGTTTTAAAAAAATAATTTTTTCAGAGATATTACTTGTGCCACGAGCAAAGCTAAGAAGACATCGTCATCTTAGGGAGATTAATGTGTGGCTGAGAGATTAGTGTAGAGAGGAGGGTTTTGGGTTTTTGGAGAGCTGGGCTGATTTCTCAGTCAGCTACAGGCTCTTTGCTAGAGATGGGCTGCTTCTCAATTATGATGGTGCAGCTGTTTAGTGAGAGAAGGCTAGAAGGTTGGAGGACATTTTAAACTAGGCCTGGGGGGGAGGGTTCAGTTAAAGATTCATTGGAAGACAGGTTAGATGAGATAGTGGGCAAAGGAGGAGAAAATGGGCGAGATTTGGTTGGGGATACTGTTAAGGATAGGGAGGAACACATGGCATGTCTTCAATATGGTACCAGTACCAGTATTAAATGTATGTTTGTAAATGCTGGTAAAATGGGAGAGCTGGAGGTGCTAGAGGGAAAATATGATATGATTGATGTGGCCAAAACATGGCTGAATGAATCGCATGACTGGGCAGTCAATATCAGTGGCTATACTTTGTTTTGGAGGGACAGAGGCAATAGAAAAGGAGAAGGGCTATGTCTGTTTATTAGGCAGGATTTAAAAGCTTATATAAAGGAGGAGGTTATGTTAGAAAATGAGGGGGCAGAAGGCTTATGGGTGGAGTTCTTCACCAATTGTAAAGAGTCCAGCAACTTAATTATAGGGGTATGCTATAGACCCCCTAATGTTAGTGAGGAGGAGGAGGAGGCTAAGCTCCTGATGCAAATAGAAAAGGCTGCTAGTTTGGGTAAAGTAATGATAATGGGGGATTTTAATTACCTAGATATTGACTGCTGCCAGATCAGTTAATGGGAACAAGTTTATAAACTTGTTGCATGACATTTTTATGGCACAGGTTGTTGAGGAGCCTACCAGAAAAAAATGGATCTGTTCTGGATCTAGTAATCTCAAATGACCCAGAACTTGCAAATGTCATTGAACCCCTGGGTAATAGTAATAGTGACCATAATGTTATATCATTTATTGTCTGGTGCAAAAAACAAATAAATACTGGGGCAACAAAAACCATGAATTTCGGAAAAGCTAATTTTAGTGCCTCGAGGGCTGCCCTTCAGAGCATTGCAGCTAAAAACACATTACAGAAATGGTTGGCATTTAAAATGATATTAAAAATCAATAATTATATTAAATCGTTACTGTTCACATTTTATTCCTCAAGGAGTAAATGTAGAAGCTCTAAGAATCATCCTATGTGGCTTAATACAGAAGTAAAGAAGAGAAAGGCATTTAAAAACTACAAATCTGTTGGGACAGAAGCTGCATTAAATTAATGTAAACAATATAATAAATGTTGTAAATCGGCAATCTGGAAGGCAAAGAAAGGAAACGAAGAGTTCATTGTGGTGGAGGAAAAAACTAACCCTAAAAAGTATAAGTAATATATTAATAGTAAAAATATGCAGATTGAGAGTGTTACTCCATTAAATAATGTTATCAGTATGGTTGTAACAGATACAGAAAAGGCAAATGTGCTTAATCAGTTCTTTTCTTCAGTGTATACAGTAGAGGAGTCTGAGTTCCCAGACTCACTTCATAGCAGCACTGATTGCTTAGCTCAATCTAGTCAGTGGCTGACTCAAGATATGATTCAAACATTTTTATAAAAATTTATGTAAACAAGGCTCCATGGCCTGATTGCATAAACCCCTAGGTTCAGAGCTTGGTTCAGTTTTAGACCAGCCCCTATTTCTGATTTTCTCAGATTCACTTTCATCTGGTATGGTGACTAAGGACTGGAAAAAAGCTGATGTCATTTCAATATTTAAAAAGGGATTACAATCTTAGCCTGGCAATTATAGGCCTGTATGTTTGACATCTGTGGTGGGCAAATTATTTGAAGGATTGTTAAGGGATCACATTCAAAAATTTGTCCTAGAGAATGGCATTATGAGCAGCGATCAGCATGGCTTTATGAAGGAAAGGTCATGTCAGACAAATTTGATTGCTTTTTATGAGGTAAGATGCTGGGCTGTGGGGGGGCAGTAGATGTGATTTGATTTTGCCAAAGCGTTTGATACCGTGCCCCACAAAAAGACTGCTTTCTAAACTAAGGTCTGTTGGGCTAAATGAAGTGATTTGCACATGGATAGGAAACTGGCTACAGGATCAGATACAGAGGGTGGTTGTTAAATCTCTACTTGGAGTAAGGTTCCACTTCTATTTAATTTGTTCATTAATGGCTTAGGGGAGGGTATTGAAAGTAATGAATCAGTGTTTGCAGAGTGGCAAATGAGATTCAATGTTGATAAATAATAAATAAATTATGCACCTGGGATGTAAAAATACCTAAGCCACGTATACCCTTAATGGGACTGCACTAGGCAAATCCATTATGGAAAAGGACCTTGAAATCCTTGTAGATTATAAACTTCACTGTAGCAAGCAATGTCAGTCAGCAACATCATGGGCAAATAAGTCTTGAGCTGTGTTAAACGGGGCATAGAGTCATGGGAGGAGAGAATATGCCTTACAGTTTGGGTCTCCATCACTCAAACAGGACATTATTGTATAAGAGAGGGTACAGAGAAGGACAACTAAGCTGGTAAAAGGTATGGAAAATCTTAGCTATGAGGAAAGACTGGCCGAATTGGGGATTTTCAGACTGAAGAAGAGGTGCTTAAGGGGTGATATGATAACTATGTATAGATATATAAGGAGGTCATATAAAAATCTCTGTAATGCTTTATTCACTATAAGGTCTTTCCAGCTGACGCAAGGTCACCCATTCCGATTAAAAGAAAAGAGGATCCACCTAAATATTCGGAAGGGGTTAGAGCTGTGAAGATATGGAATTCTCTCCCTGAATCAGTTTTACAGGCTGATACATTAGATAGCTTTAAAAAGGGGTTGGATTTGTTTTAGCAAATGAGTGAATACAGAGTTATGAGAGATTGCTCATGAAGTTGATCCAGGGACAGAAGATTTTTTTTACTTCGTCTGGATCAACTAGCAGTTAGGCAGGTTAAAAAAAAAAGTTGAACTTGATGGACAGGTGTCTTTTTTCAACCTAACTTACTATATAACTATGTAACATAAAAGTGTATTACTCTAAGTAATGCTTCCAAACAATTTTTAAATGCAGATTCCATTATACCCCACTGGAAATCTTTAAAATTATGTAAAGTAAACCATGTGCATAACGAAGCAGTGCTGTGCCTATCTTTGGTAGCGCTGAAGGATGAACATTCTGCATGAATCACTTATACTTCTTAGGGAGATGACATAATATCAACCAACAGTAATTTATTGCCATTATTATCATGACTTTAGTACTGCAGTTATATAAAGTGGCCTTTGTGTAAAGGTTTTGACAATTAAGAAGCTGGGCTGAAATTAAGATGATATATTCTGGTAATATATGTCGATTTGAGACAAAGGAATAGTGTGGATCTGATCCTCAAACATGCATCATAGACGCCTCTAGAGCAGAGCAGCTTTTAAACATTTCAATTAGTCCTGACACAGGCTAGCTTGGCCCACAGATTATCTAAGCACTATGCTGTTAAATTTTATTAGCCTTTTCCCACAAATTACGCATTTGTGTAACCGTCTATAAATTCAGCTGGGTAATTGTATATGTAATTATGTTTATTTATTTTTCTTTTTTAAATTGTTTTATTCTCATGTACAGTATGTAAGGAACACTGTTTTTATTTTTTTTCTTTGCCAATTAAGATGTTTCCTTTATATTTTTTACATAAACCCTGTACAAAGAATACTCGTTGAAAAAAAGTCAATTTTATGCAGTCACCCCAAACGTTTATAAAGAGTAAATGAATAAAATCATAATATACAGTAGTAATTTAAAATTTTAGGATTAGACAAAACAAACATCTAAATAACAACCTTCATTCAAACAGTCCTGTTGCTGCTAACCTTGTATATCTTTATTACTAACTATAAAAGGAACTAAAATGTTCTGAAAGCTTGCTATGATTATATTAGTTAGCCAATAAATGTATCACCTTTATTCCATTTTGTTATTTTTTATTTCAAAAGGGTTGACCAATAACTTTGCCCCCAAACCTTGCTGAAATTATCTATGGTATCTGCCATGAAAACCATTTCATAAAATGAAATTCCTTTCTTCTGGCATCTAGAATAAACATGACTATGTTTTTGGATTCTGATTCAGCACCTCGCTGCTTTCTTGTTTATTGCCCTTCGGCTGTCCTTTCACTACATTTTGCTTCATCTCATTCGGCTCTGGTTCACTTGCCTGCCCAGAAGCTGTTCCATGGTTTGCTCACTTTAAGACCTGGTGGCATACAAGTAGTGGAGGTCCACTCGACAAGCAAAGGCAGCTGTTATACGCAATAGAATGAGCCATAACCAGAACCTAGGCCCTTGTTTTGGGAGACCATGCATGGCAACACATTTGTCTCCAACTACTACAGTATATCAATATTTTAAAGGAATAGTTCAGTGTAAAATTTAAAACTGGATAAATAGATAGGCTGTGCAAAATAAAAAATGTTTCCAATATAGTTAGACTAGCTATTCGGGGAGAGAGAGATTCGTCGCGGCGAGAAGTCGCCAGGCGACAGATCTCCCCCGAATCTCCCCGTCTGGCCTTGCCCTAAGGCATGTATTGAGATGCCTATAAAAACACAATGCAATATATTAAACATTACCTAGTGAGAGATAGCTTCCAAGATAACAGAGGTAATTCAGTGCTTTGCTTTGTGTCAGTTTAACTGAGGCACTTGGAACTTCTGAATTTTTGCCGGGGCTTTTATCTATTCTTCTAGTCCCAACTTTTATTATTCCAGAAATGTACAACATCATGGATATACATTTTTATTACTTTTTTCTTATTCCCATCTCTATTGACAGAAGATTCTTCAAGTCTTGCCCATTCTCTAAGATTTTCTTAACCTGTTGGACCACATTCTTATGAAGTAAACTAAGACTAAATCAAAAGAGGGCAATATAAAAAAAGGACATTTCTGTACATGTGTACAGAATTTTTTTTTACAAAGATGTATTTATTTAATTTGCTATAGTTTATGTATATGTATCTTGCAAGCTATAAACATGCTTTTCATTGATGCTTATTCCAACAGTTGTTAATAGTGCCATATGTAGTTTTTAACAGTTTTTTTATTAAACTAAACATCTAGGAAATAAAAGGTCAGTAGAAAGTGGTTTATAAATGTTATGTAATGGTGGAGGAGTAGAGGGAAATGGTTTAATCTGTAGTGGTTATGATGGGGCTTGAAAAATTTAACATTGCACTGATTATCTCTTGATACTATAATACTCTTTTTGACCCACCTTCATATTTCTATGTACCATGTTGGTACAGTTAACTTTTGTATTCCATTGTTGCAGTAGCCATAAAATTCTGTCGGTAACATGGTATTTTAGGGATGTCGGGAACGCCCGATGGTGCTCTGCTCAACTTCGGCATCCAAGATGGCGGCGCCCATTTCTGCCACATGGACAGCGTCGCCAGCGTCATGACCTGTAAGTCTTGTTTAATTGATTCCTGACTCTTGCCTGACCTTGACTTCGCTGTTTTCTGCCTGCCTTTTGGATGTATTGCCTGGACCGCAAACTTGGACCTTTACCTTAAAAGCTTCCTCCTTGAGCCACATTACTCCCGCTGGGAGCTGATAGGCCCCTGACATTATTATCAGGCCATGGACCCCACTGAGGAAGCTAAGCCTGATGTCGGATGAGCTCTTCAGGGACTGGCGTCCCGCATGGAAGAGTATGAGGCTCAGCAGGTCTGTATTGGGCAAGTACTGGATACCCTTCTCTCCCTTATGCCTTCTATGTCTCCGGTTATCAGTAATCCTCCTGTGGCCCTTATTCCTTCTTCTGCAACAGCTGGTGAGCCCCGCATTCCTCCACTCCCTTGTTACAGCAGGGATCTGCCAGCCTGCAGAAGTTTTGCTACTCAGTGTATGATCCAGTTCGAGTTTCAACCCTCCCAGTACTCCAGTGAACGAACCAAGGTGGGGTATGTGATGTTCCACTTAGAGGGGAAACCATTGGAGTGGGCAACTCCACTTTGGGAGAAGAATTCTCCATTGACCTTCGATGTCAACCCTTTTCTTCAGGCCTTCCGTACTGTCTTTTACCCTCCTGGTTGGGTTGTTAATGCCTCTTCCCATCTTCTACAGATTCAGCAAGGTAGCTGCAGTGCCAGCAAGTACGCCAGAACTCTGAATACTGAAACTGCTTGGAACAAAGATGCCTATACCTCAGTATTCTATCAAGGGTTGTCCTCCAGACTTGATGATTTGGTCTCCAAAGATTGTCCCGAATTATTAGATGACCCTCGCCATCAAGGTGGATACTCGACTCAGACAACAGCAATCCAACAGGGAACTCAGCAAGAAACTTCAACTCCACACTTTCAAAGACCCCTGTTGCTTCCTCCATCTCAGTAGCCTTTTGTCATTCCTCCAGAGGAACCAATGCAGGTCGGAAGGGCACATCTCTCTGAGCAGGAGAAACTTTGGAGGGACTTGGCAGGTCTATGTCTATATTGTGGTAGCCAAACTCATTTTGCAAATTCCTGCGCTTTGAAACCCAAGGGTTCTCTTCTTCAAGGTAAATCTGGGGTGACACATGTGGGTGGAATTACTCCAAAACCCCAAGAGAACTCTCACAGGTTTCTTCTGCCTTTTCAGATTCGCATGGTCACTAAGACAATCATCAGTTCTGCCTTCCTTGATTCCTGGGCAGCAGGGAATTTCATGGACACTACCTATGCCAAATACATGAAGGTTCCTCTGTACCCCTTGACCACCCCACTGCGGATTACGGCTATTGGTGACATAATTAATATGTCTATTTGACCACAGGGAAGTTACCTGTGCAGGTTGGGACTTAAAATAAAGAAAAATGATCATTCCTTATAATTAATTGCCCCTCCGTTCCTGTGGAATTGGGATTACCCTGGTTCCGTCTGGCTACACAATCCCTCAATTGATTGGGCTTCCAGTCAGATCTCTCGTTGAAGTCCTTATTGCCAAGAACATTGTTTGCCTACTACTCCTCTCCATCATGTTACCATTCCGTTGACAGAACTTCAGTCCCTGCCAACAGTTTACAGGGATTTCAACAAAGTTTTTTGTAAAAAAATCTGCAGAACTTTTTCCTCCTCATCATCATTATGATTGCCCCATCGACCTTCTCCCCAGAATAATGCCTCCTAGAGGTTGTACATATCCTCTATCTCCTGTGGAAACCTCTGCCATGAAGGATTACATCCAGGAGAATCTCCAGTGGGGGTTTATTCATCCCTCTACCTCTTCGGCAGCGGCTGGCTTCTTCTTCGTTGAGAAGAAGGATGGTGGTCTGCGCCCTTGCATTGACTACTGTGGACTCAATAAAACTACGGTTAAAAAATGATACCCCTTGCCCCTTATCTCAGAACTTTTTGACTAATTGAAAGGGGCCAAGATTTTCATAAAGTTGTATCTACGCGGGGCTTATAACATCATGCGCATACGCGAAGGTGATGAATGGAAAACGGCATTCAACACCCGAGATGGGCATTATGAATATCTCCTAATGCTCTTTGGCCTCTGCAATGATCCTGCCATTTTCCATGACCTTCTGGGGCAATCAGTGGAAGTATACCTTAATGACATCCTAATTTTCTCTATGGCTTTGGAAAGCCATTGCTCCCAAGTGAAGGAAGTACTCTCCTGTTTAAGGGAAAACTGCCTCTTCACCAAGTTAGAGAAATGAACCTTTGCTGTTTCCAAGATCCCCTTCCTTGAGTATGTAATTTCCCCCCAGGGTTTTGAGATGGATCCTGCCAAGATCTCGGCAATAGATCTTGGCAGGATCCAAGATCCAAGATCGCTTTAGTAAGATGGCACACTTCATTCCTTTGTGGAAACTTCCTTCAGCAGTAGAACTGTCCATGCTGCTCATCAAATTCATTTTTCGACTGCATGGCTTCCCAGTGGAAATTGTTTCCAACAGAGGATCTCAATTCACAGCTAGATTCTGGCGTTCATTATGTAAATCTCTGGGTGTCACTCTTCAGTTTTATTCTGCCTACCATCCCCAAACCAATGGGGTAGCAAAACGGGTGAACCAAGCTTTAGAACAGTTCCTAAGTTCCAATCTCCTCCCGTGGCCTGAATTTGCTCATAACAATGCATGCCATACTTCTACTGGAAGGTCTCCTTTTATGACAGTGTACGGACAACATCCTCAAGCCTTCCCACAAGACTTTGTCTTGGCAGATGTTCCTGCCACAGATGATCATGCAGCCCATATGTCTGCCATTTGGGCTGCAACCAAAGCATATTTGGAGAAGGGTTCTCTGGTGCATAAGACTTTATGGCAAAGATCCTCTCCTCCATACAAGGTTGGAGACAAGGTTTGGTTGTCCACTAGGAACATTCATTTAAAGGTTCCTTCTCCTAATTTGGGTCCAAAGTTTGTAGGTCCTTTCCCCATTTTGTTAACCATGTGGCAGTCCGCCTATCACTTCCCCTCTCTGGTTAAACCAGCAGTATCCAATCGCTTCTCTTCTGAGCAACCTCCTCCTCCATCTATTTCTGTGGACGGTCAACAGGAGTACGAGGTGGAAAAGATCTTGGATTCCAGAATCTCCAGGGGGTCTTTACAGTTCCTCATTAAGTGAAAGTGTTTTGGCCCTGAAGAATGCTCTTGGGAGAAACACTCTGATGTTCATGCCCCTCGCTTAGTAAGGGAATTCCACAGTAAATTTCCACAGAAAACAGTACTTAGTGGTCAAGTGGCCCCCTCGGGGGGTACTGTCAGGAACACCTGATGGTGCTCCACTCCTCTTCGGTGCCTTGTCCAAAATAGGGGTGCCCATTGCTGCCACTTGGACAGCGATGCCAGCGGCGTGACGTCAGCGCCAAAATTCTAAATAAATAGACGCCGGGGTCACAATGCCCAATTATAGGTTTTGTATTTTACATTCCAGGGTGCTCAAGAATTCTTGTTTAATTGATTCCTGGACTTTGACTCTTGCCTGACCTTGACTTTGCTTTTTTCTGTCTGGCTTTTGGATTTATTGCCTGGACTTTGATTACAATTTTGCCTTTTCCCCCTCTGTACATTGAACTTGGACTTTTACCCTAAAAACTTTCTCATTGGTCCACACTACTCCTGCTGGGAGCCGATAGGCACCTGACATGGGATAACTTTCAAATAATATGTTCAAAGTAACCCTTTAACCCACACCATAATTGCAGAAAGACTTTATGGCTGATGATTAAACTGAAGAGCAACACATATCTTGCTGATAAAGTCTGGAACAGGTTACAAACTTCCCATCATCAACCATCACATTGTCAGCAAAACAAATAAACAGCACCAGAGAACAACAATGTGTAAAACTTCTACATATACACACCTTCCTATCTCTTTCTTTACTCTATTCTCTTGGCTCACCTAGGTATCTGTCATGGAGAAAACACACATCAAAAGAGCCCTACATAGTAAGGACGTTCCTCATCCTATGACCCTAAACCTGTGAACCTGGAACCTGTGTTCTAACCAATTACTTCCCTGCTAATTTTTGGGGCAGTTGATGTGAGCTCCTTGTTTCCACAAATAATTTTATAATTTAGTGTACATTCCCTTGTTCTCTCCTTCTAGCTCCTCTTCTGTCTGTATGTATGAAAAGGTTGTCCATAAAAGTTCGGCTATCATTACATACAACTTTCTTTACATGCCCATGTGGCAACGGGTATGTGGGACAGACAGGCAGAAGTGTAAAGACAAGGATCAAGGAACACAAGGGAAACATTAGAAATTACAAACCGGGTACACCCACAGACACCTCGGTGTCATGACACTTTAATAGTGCAAGCCATATCCCAGCACAATTAAAATGGCTAGTGCTCGAAGTGGTCCAGTCCCCTATAAGGGGAGGAAATATGAGACAATATTTATTACAAAGAGAAGGTTTTTGGATGAAAGGGTTAAACACCCTTCATCCATATGGCCTAAATGACAGCTGGAATGTTAAATGTTACCTGTAAAACCTGAATAGTAACACCATGCATTGAGTTCCAAAGTTTATCAGGGATTAATCTTGTGAAGTTTCGCATGATTAGTTACAATGTTCATATAAGTGATACAATGGCTCCCTTATCTATAAAGTTTAGTAACAAATCATTGCACTAAACGAACCCTAGTGGCCAACAAGATAAGAGATATAAACTGTTACAATATTGACTGTTCGTCTGTTTCCCTTACAGATATTAACCTTATCTATAGAAATACAACATAAAGTGAATATAGAACCCCACGGAATGGTAAGATTTATTACACTTAGCTATATCTCTAGTGCCCAAAAAGGGTTCTCTATATGCAGTGGAATGATTAAAGATGCATTGTCCGAATAAAAGTAAGTTGTATAAATCGAAGAAATAGATCTTTTTCAGGTGTTCACTATATATAGGTAGGCCAAGTACATGGCAGTTCCTATATTTATATATATAAGATTTTAACAACAGTGTTTTTAATATTGTTTTTGTAATTATATGACGGTCCATTTGAACTGTTTTTTCAGCACGTTTTCTAACACACCCAGCAAGAAAGTGTTTCACATTTTAGAAAAGATGAACCGAAAGGATGTTGACGGACTTTAATGGGATGTACACACCCCACCTCCCCTTTAGAGGCGGAGCATAATTCACTGATGTATATAACTTGATGTTTTCACATTGCTTATTATGCACTTGATAAAGGGCTATGTAGCCCGAAACATGTTGTGGCAATAAAAGCACTTGTAGCAGCAAGTTCTGCAGCCTTGGCTAAATCTCTCAGTAACCTGATTTACATTTCTTTACATTTTGTTGTGGTTTGCCATGATCTTTTTCTTGTCCTTGTATTCTGACAGAAACTTCATTATTCAGTTTCCACATCAGGTTCTGACTTACATATTTTCATTGTGATTCACTGTTTGGTTCTCTTTTTCTGTTTGTATCCCATATATATGTTTTAAAGGAGGTGCTCTGTTCACTGATACTGTCTCAATATAAACATTTTGAAATGTATTATGAGCTCCATTTCCAGCTGAACTTTCTACATTTTCATTACATATGTTCTTGTAGTTCTTATGAATGTAATTTTAACCACTGTATATTTAGTTCAGGGTAAATTCCAGTCCTTCACCATTTTGTAAGGCTCTTTTGTCATTGATGAAAATGCATATTGCTTCTGTTATCTGGCTGACATTGGAAAGTTGCTTTTTTGTGTTGATAAATGTATTGTGTTTATGAATGATATGCTTAGTGGTTATTTTATTGCTTTTTGCTGTTAAAGAATATGGCACCACCATAAAGCATGCAATGTTGGGGTAACATAAAATTTTCTTACAATGCATTTGCGGTATAAGATGAGCTGCTTCTCTTTATATTTATGTTTATAAAAAATAATAAGCAAAGCAGCTTTGAAATAAAGTATGCCTTATTGTGTATCAGCCCTTTAATATTTAACCTGCAAGTGTGCACCCTTTGTGCTTACAGTGGAAGCTCCTTTTCATTATTCGGATACACCTTTAATTACCTTCAGGAGATGCAATCCACATATTAAACATGACATGATACTGCACGTTCTGTTTGACATCTGTCAGCGTGGATAAGTATAATTTCCTCTGAGGCCTTTACAAGTTTAGTAACAGGTAAGAGGTGCCGCAAACAGCATCATTATATGGCTGATTGAGTTATGACAGCTGAAATCAGCAGGGAGAGAGAAGCGTGGAAGGGCTAGGGCAAAGGAGCAGACAAATGATGATTAACTGATCACTTTAAGGAACAATCTCCATGATATTTCATTCTTAGTCCAGAGTATAAAGCCTGTGCTCCTAACTGCTCCATTAATTGATTTGATTTAGTACAGTTGCTTCTCCCAGTCATAATATTTCATAGAAATGGTATTGTAGACAGAAATAATATCTACATCAATATTAACCCTAAAAGAACTAATGAACACCAGCCATTCATTTCTGAACATCCAGAAATGGCTATGTTAAGTGATTTGTCTTTTTATTTTAACCCCCTCTCCTTTTATTTACTGCATCAGAGTTAAGTACCTTCACCCCTGACACTCTTTCATTACTGTTGGCACATTCCAGTCTAGATTCTAAAATTACAGCTTTAACCACTTACCATCTAAAGATTTAAAAGCAATATAATACAGCAGCCATAAATCCATAAGAAATGCTAGGTAGCAGCAAATATGTCAGTAACTGCCACTGTGTGATTTTGTGGCAGTGCATTATCCTTTCTAGCCACTGGAGAATTTGGAAACCAGCATTTCACATAATGTTAAGTCTCCACTTGTTTTCTCTCTTATCACCTTCTCCCTCATTAAGCCCATGTGTGTGTAATTTCACAATCAAGGGGCTATATAAACTTGTCTCACGCTACAGAGAGTGCTTGATCATTAAGCATCAACCTCCAGATCTGTATCCTGTGACTACAGACCTATGACTACCCTGCCTGGTTCCCTGTTCCTGCCTGGTTGCCTGTTCCTGCCTTTGTTACTGATTCCTGCTGCAGTTCCATTCCTTCTCCATGCCTGTTCCCATTACCTGCTCTCTGTTGGAGCTCCTGGTAATTGACTACCTTCTCCCATCGGCCTGCCATACGTGTTACTGTCTTCAGCCTGCCCCCGACCTCAGCCTGATTTATGGACTTGTCTTCATTGTTGCCTGCCCAAGACCACTGGCTTGTGTAAGAAGTTATATATTCAAATTTTTTGTTCTTCTGTTATATTGCCATTATTTTCAATATTAAAACATTCTTCTTCATAATATGTTTCCGGCCTATCAAAACCTCAAATACTCTCTGCACCAGTGTTCTACAGCACCAAGGCTCCTACCTGAAAGCCACACACCTGTGGCCATACCTGACAAAATAACTTCTTCTTGTAAAAATAATTATTCATTTGCATACCAACAGAGATAGTTACATAGTTAACATAGTTACATAGTTAAATTGGGTTGAAAAAAGACAAAGTCCATCAAGTTCAACCCCTCCAAATTAAAACCCAGCATACACACACCCCTCCACTCTTTCACACAAACCATATGCCCATAGCTATACTAAATGTAGAGTTTAGTATCAAAATAGCCTTTGATATTATGTCTGTCCAAAAAATCATCCAAGCCCCTTTTGAAAGCATCAACAGAATGATCCATCACAACATTACCCGACATTGCATTCCACAACCTCACTGTCCTCACTGTGAAGAACCACCTACGCTGCTTCAAATGAAAGTCCTTTTCTTATAGTCTGAAGGGGTGGCCTTTGGTGCGGTGATCCTCTTTATAGGTAAAAGGGTCCCCTGATATTTGTCTATAATGTCCTCTAATGTATTTGTAAAGTGTAATCATGTCCCCTCGCAAGCGCCTTTTTTCCAGAGAAAACAACAACAACCTGGACAGTCTCCCCTCATAATTTAAGTCTTCCATTCCTCGCACGTCCCTGCACTCTCTCTCCAGCTCATTTACATCCCTCCTAAGGACTGGAGTCCAAAACTGCACTGCATATTCTAGATGAGGTCTTACTAGGGATCTATAAAGAGGTATAATTATGTGTTCATCCCTTGAGTTTATGCCCTTTTTTATGCAGGACAGAACTTTATTTGCTTTAGTAGCTACAGAATGACACTGTAACGGCACCCTAAACTTAGAACCAGTGTCAAGCACCCTGGTCTCGGCTAGTGCTTCTGCCTATAACAGCCGCCTTTCACCTTGGGAGGAGCCCTTGGCTAATCGGATGCCGCCAGGTCTTAAAACGAGAGGTGCAAGACAAGAGGTTCTGAGCAGGCAAAGGGGCACAACTGTAAGCAAACGTCTTTGGGCAGAAGGTCGAGGTACAGAGGCTTGAGACAAAATCGTAATCGAAGACAGGCTGGGTCGAGGGAGGCGGATATTAAGCGTAGTCAGTCAGGCAAAGGGTCAAAAACAGGTAATCAATTGGAAGAGGTTGAGACAGAATCGGTAGTCGGATAACAGGCACGGATCAGGATACAGAAGTCAGAAGTAGTCAAAGCCAGGCGGGGGTCAAACACAGGAATCAGAACAAACAGCAACCAGAATCAGGCAAAGGCACCAGGAACAAACCTATAACGGGCGATTAGAAAAAAGGCGAACTGGCCTTTTAAACTTTTGAATCTCACGCCATTGCACGCTGACGTCATCACGTCAGCACGTATGCGCCTTTAAGACCCGGAAGTGCGCGCCACGCGCGCCTTAGTTACCGGCACGACGTGGAAGCAGACGGACGTCTCCGTCGTGGGGGCAGCAGGCGTCCCTGCTGCCCCCCCGCTAGACCACCAGGGTGAGTCTTCATTACAGACACTGCCCAGAATTAGACAACTTGTTATCTATAAAAACCCCAAGATCCTTCTCACTTAAGCAAACTCCCAAAACACTGCCATTTAGAGTATAACTTGAATTTATATTATTTTAGCCAACGTGCATAACCTTGCATTTATCAACATTGAATCTCATTTTCCAGTTTGCTGCCCAGTTTCCCAACAAAATCGCTCTGCAAAGTGGCAGCATCCTGTATGGAATCTATAGTTCTGCACAATTTAGTATCATCTGCAAAAATAGAAACCGTACTTTCAATGCCCACATTCAGGTCATTAATTAAGTTAGTCTGGCAAGATCTATTATGCATAAAACAATGCTGGCACAGACTCATAATATTGTTATTTGCTTTGAAGTCCAGTATCCTTTCCTTTATTAATCCTTTGAAAAGCTTTCCTACCACCGACGTCAGACTGACTGGCCTATAGTTTTGAGGCAGAGAATGGGATCCCTTTTTGAATAGCGGCACCACATTAGTAATTCGCCAGTCTCTCGGCACCATGCCAGACCTCAATGAATCCTGAAAAATTAAGTAGAGAGGTTTGGCAATCACAGAGCTAAGCTCGTTAATTACCCTGGGATGAATCCCATCTGGCCCTGGACCTTTGTTTATCTTAACATGTCTCTGTGTGAACCATGCATCATTACATGCATTATTATAATTGGGACTATTAATAAGGAAACCTTCATTAGCTGTGTCATGATACAGGCCTGTAATAGCTAATAAAACAGGCCAAGGTATCATGAAAAAGCATTTCTGACTAAATTAGACACATAACAGGCCTCTATTCACTAAGGTCTGGAGTTAGCCATGTGTAACAGGATCACAACCTCTTATGCCCTTCTCCAAGCCCTGGCTGATAAGAGCCATAAAATAACAGGAGGGAAAACTCAAGGATGGAGAACTTAAAGTTCACACAAAGGCTTCTCACAGGTGAAGGGAAGGTCACAAATAATGCAACCAAAAACATATTCATCCTCACAGAACCCAGACCTGTTGTACCAGCAGTGTTAAAAACTGGTGATGGGTTCAAAGTAATATTGGCTTTCAGATGAGTCCAAACATGACTAGGTTTGGTACTCTGCTTATCAGATGTGAATATCGGGGCAGGGGCAGGTCACACAGTATTGATGTTTAGTATCTATGGAATCCAGGAGAGAATTCATAACCAATGAATACAATATCATATCTCTCCTATGTTCCTATAGGGAGTTATGATCATTGTATTCTTGGTCCAGTTGCTTCTCACAGGAGGTCATAAAAAAACTCAGTCTGTGTCCTGCTAGGCCACGCCCCCTTACATTCCTGAGGGAGGGGGAGTGTGCAGTTACCTGATGCCCTGAAATCACTGATAAATAGTAAGCTCTTCTGACTAAGAGTTGGATTTACTTTGGAGGACCAATTGCGATTGGAAGTTATCCCGTTTGTTTCCCCTTGCCTCCAGGACCAGGAATTCTATATCTTGAAGCTAAGTATAGGTTTTCCATGTTTTCCCTTTTTATTTTATAACTCTTTGTATTATTGATTGTATGTCTCTTTTTGTAATATCATTGTATTAACTGTGCTGTTATACCTTTTATAATATTAAAATTACAACTTAATAAGATTGTCTTTGGTGCTCTAAAAGAACCTAGCCTGAAAGAGAGTAACTGTGAGCCTTAACCTTCTGCATGCTGAATGGGAATGCTAGTCTGTATGTATGCTAGTTAACCATTTGAGTGCTGGTAGGAAGTGTGTGTTTGAATTACCCCCTTCACTACTAGAATACCTGGTTTCTCTCAACACCAGTGTGAAGTTGAGAGTGGTGGCAGCAAGTTGTGTGTGTTTGTGGGTGTTGGTTGGTGTTTGGGGTGCGGTTATGCTAGTCTAACCTGTGCCCAAGGGGTGAGAGACTGAGTGAGTGACCCCTGACAGCCACACCTGAAGTCACGTGCGGTTTGGAGTACCGTGTCCGTGACAAGCTGGTTCCTCCTTTGTGTAGACAGACGAAAAGTATGCATTCAGAATCTGAGCTTTTTGCTTGTTCACATCAACCAGCTGACCCCCCTCTGATAATAAAGGTCCTACCCCTTCCTGTTTCAATTTTTTTACTATTAATATATTTTAAAAAATAATTTGGGATTCTTTTTACTGCTTACTGCTATATCATTTTCCTTATCGATTTTAGCTTGCCTGATAGATATAACACCAATACTTAGTTGAGCCTCCTTTTGCAAATGTAACCCATAGATTTTCCATGATATTCAATTTGGGGAACTGTGACAGCCTTTACAGAATATTGTACTTCTCCCTCTGCATAAATGACTTTGTAGATTTTGAAACATGTTTAGGGTCATTGTCTTGTTGAAATATCCAACCACTGAGCAAATTCAACTTTGTGACTAATGCTTGAACATTATCCTTAAGAATTTTTTGATATTGGGTTGAATTCATCCGACCCTCGACTTTAACAAGGGCTCCAGTTCCTGAACTAGCCACACAGCCCAACAGCATGATGGAACATCCACCAAATTTGTCAGTGTGTTTTTCTTTTTTTGTGCAGGTGTTTTTCTTGGAATGCGGTGTTCTTTTTCCACCATGCAAAATACTTTTCTAAATAGATCGTAAGCACTTGTGCATACAGTATATAAATTAGATATATAAAACAATGGATCTTAAATACACAGGTTCATGGTGTACAGAGTCATACAGTGCAGTAATACTGTCACAACCATTTCACCTCATTATTGCTGTTTCTCATAAAACAAAGCCTGTAAGGCCATAAAGCTGAATCAGTGGTACAAAAGCTTTTTATGTGTTTTTATTGATCCCTACAGTATTTAGTGCAAGGCACACTGAACCACAGTGTATCTGCCATAATTCCTGTCTCATACACAGAATTATTTTAAATGATGCAGTGGTCTTATTGTCAAGCCCGGAAGGATACTTGGCAATAACCTATGATGCTTCTGTTTCAATCTTTATCCCTGAACCAAGACTACATACAAGGGCCTTATTTGCTAAACTCGACTTTTTCTGATGAAAAAAATATGACCAAACTCCTATACCTGAATCCCTTTTGTTCACTAATAAACATTCACAAAAAATTTGCTGCAAAAATGTTGCAACAAAATAGAGCATCAGTTGTAATTGTGCAACTTTTTCGAATTGACACTCCAAAAAAACTTGACCTTATTGATCGGTTGCCTGAAAAACTTTATAATTTCAAATTTATTGGAATATTGAATGCAAACTAGCAAAAAGTCCAGAACTCTCAAAAATGCTGCAGGTTAAAAACATGTCCCAAAGGTTAAAGGGTATTTTTTTTAAATTTATAACTCAACCTTTAATAACAAAGGCCACAGAAGTGTTTTTTTATAACTGAGGCTTTATGACAAATGCCTGAATTTCAACAAACATGTTCCTGTCATTGTAAATTTTTATTTTAAAGGAATGCTTCACCCAAAAACATAGTTAAAAAAAGTATTCTAAGCAAATTCCAATCAAAGATATTTGCAAATGCAATTGCTATTGAAAGCAGAATGTGTGAAGCATTTTACATTCTCTCCACTCCTCATGAAGCAATGTTACAAGCAACTGATAAAAGCTGCTTTAAAGAACAGTAACACCAAATAATTAAAGTGTTTAAAAGGACACTTAATATAATGTAGTGTTGCCCTACACTGGTACAACTGATGTGTTTGCTTCAGAAGCACTACTATAAATTATATAAACAAACTGCTTTGTAACCAGCGGGCAGCCACTAAAAGCTGAAACAGGAGAAAAGGCACAGGATACCCAGAAGATAACTGATAACCTCTGTAGTATTCAGTGGGATTCTTCAGACATTTTCTGTAATCTATTATGTATCCCATGCTTGAATGGCTGTCCCCTGGCTATACAGCAGCTTGTTTATATAAACTGAAGCAAACACACCAGTTTTACCAGCACAGGGCAACACTACATTATATTAAGATTCCTTTAAAACACTTTCATTTTTTTTTTTGGTTTTACTGATCCTTAACCCTTTCACTGCCAGCCATTTTGTCCGAAATGGAACATCTACTGCCAAGCA
>CM044438.1:27146336-27177614 GCA_024363595.1 Xenopus borealis
AAAATAAAAAAATTAAAATACCAATCTTTACTAAAATGTTTGTGTAAGTGTGTAAATGTACCGTAAGTGTAGGTAAGTGTGTAATAAAAACGTGTACTTACTTTTCTGTTGCAGGAGATCGCAGGGAGACATGAGGAAGGAAGAGTCATGCAGAGCAGGAAGCAGGAAACGGCTCTGCAGGAAGGAGCAGTAAGTAAAGAAGCAGACCCTCCATGCGATGCGTCTGCTTCTTTTACAAGTCGGATCTGCGACAATCGAGTCGCAGATCCGACTTGACAGCCCCCTAGCAATGTTGCCTAGGGGGCTGTCCTGCTTCCGATCTCTCTGCGGATTCAAATATGATTCAAATAACTCGAATAAAAATCTATTCGACAGTCGAATTATTTCCCCTTTAAATTTTTATTGGACTGCCTAGTTTTCCAGATCAAAGCTAACAAATTGGGTTTCAAATTCGATGTTGAATTCAAAGGATTTTACTTCCCACACTATTCCCAACTATTCCCATGGTTAAATTTGAGGGGGTTTTTTTTACCCTCCTATTCGACCCTTAGTTAATCTGCCCTTTACTGTTTACCTTTATTAGACCTGGAGAAGACCTGGGGTCTGTTACATTGTTTTAAAAGTAAAAACAGAAAAGGATAAAACAATTCTTTCAACTGCAATTACATTTACAAATAAATTAAAACCATTTAAAAAAATTGTAAATGTATTTTGCACAGTATATTTTAGAAATATCACACAACAGTTTTTGGGTAGAGGACGCCTTTAATGCCTTATTAATTTATAAGTATAGAAAATTTATTGCAGGAAGATATTAAAGGGGTTGTTCACTTCCAAACACTTTTCAGTTCAGTTGTTTTTAGATTGTTCCCCAGCTATAAAGACCTTTTTTTCAATTACTTTCCATTATTTATTTTTTACTGTTTTTCCAAAATCTAAATTTAAAGTTTAATATTCGTGTCTCTGGTGTTTGAGTCTGGCAGTAATTCAGGTCTAGACTCTAAACTGTTACAATTTTCCAAATTTTAGTTGATACATTTTTTAGCCACTAGTGATGGGCGAATTTATTCGCCAGGGGCGAATTCGCAGCGAATTCCCGCGATTCACCGCTGGCGAATAAATTCGCGAAATGCCAGCAAAAATTCGCCAAAAAAAAAAGACACGACGTGATGTAAACGACGCGACGTGATGGAAACGACGCGACGTGATGGAAACGACGCGACGTGATGGAAACGACGCGACGTGATGGAAACGACGCGACGTGATGGAAACGACGCGATGGAAACGACGTGATGGAAACGACGTGATGGAAACGACGCGATGGAAACGACGCGATGGAAACGACGCGACGCGATGGAAACGACGCGACGCGATGGAAACGACGCGACGCGATGGAAACGACGCGACGCGATGGAAACGACGCGACGTGATGGAAACGACTCGACGCGCGACTCGTTTTGCGAATTTTGATGGAAATTCGCAAATTTTTCGCGAAGCGAAACGGGTGAGATTCGCCCATCACTATTAGCCACATCTCTGGTATATTAACAGCTGCTTGTAATGTTCAGCTGGGACAAAGATAAGAAATGTATCCATTAAATGTACCAATTTAGAACAGTTTCAGGGGTCAGCGGCCCCCCTCCCAGAGCTGCTTTAGAAGGTTAAAAATTACTTCAATATTAGAAAAACACAAATAGAAAATAGGAAGTAAATGGAAAAAGTCCTTATTTCTGGTAATCTATCTGAAAACAACCAGTTGTTTGAATGTGAACAACCCCTTTAAGTGAGTATCTGAGCTTAATCTGCAGTGGAATGCTACTGCGAGAGTAGAAAACCTTTAACACAAGGCTAAATAAAAGATGTGTGTGTCATTTTCACATTATGTAAAACAATATTCCCCCATTAGAACTGCACTAAAAAAACTATACTTGTCTATAATTTGAAAACCAATAACTGAAGCATCCTTAATTCAACAATAAATCACATGGTTACATGTAATTTGCCTTCCAATAGACTGACTGCTGTTGATTTATTCAGGTGAAGGCAAGACTTCTCTCTAATTGACTAATGGATTTCAATCATTTTGAATCCACTAAATTATCAATTCCTGGTTCATTCAATAAATGTATGTGCACTTTCAGATTTAATCAACTGTAATGAAGCCCCTTGAGTTTAGGAGCATGTGAGCAAAACTTTTTGGTGCTGTTCTATTAACAAGAGCGACTAATGATAATATAATAGGACTCTTTACAAAGCTGCAAATTAGTGATGGGCGAATTTATTCACCTGCAACGAATTTGCAGCGAATTCCCGTGATTCACGAAATGGTGACGGATTTTCTTTTTTTGGTTTTTTTTTTTATGCCAGCGCCCATTACCAGCATCGAAAAGTGGACGCCCGCGTCAAAGACGCAAATATGCAAATATGCAGTTGGCCAGAATCAATTCAAGGGTGAGTGAGTTCCCAATTAATACTAACGTCCTTCTTGTAAGTTGGTTCATTGTCAGCATTATGTTTAAACTTTTATAAAAGACATTTTTTTCAATTTTCAATTGAAAGTGCTAGAGCACAAAGGTACATAACTAAAGGTTAGTGTTCATTTAAGAAGCACCCATGGTTATACTGTATTCTGCTAATTAGGTGTGTGATACAAAGTATGAACCACGTTAGGTGCAGGGGCGCTCCACCAATGAGGCGAGTTGAGGCTTGCCGACTTGCCTCAGGCGGCAGCACCCTTCTGATTACCAGGGGCGGCAAAAAAGCCGCTCCTGGCATCTAAGAGCCGAATTTCCAAACCCTAGTGCAGAGCGAGCACTTGCGCGCTCTGCACTAGCGCCATGGACCCCCCCACCCCGCTTCAACGCACAAGAAGTGAGCGCCATGGGGAAGGGGGGGCGGCATATTGAAGGCCGCCTCAGGCGGCGATATTGCCAGAATCCCCCCTGGTTAGGTGATAAGAAAGGGGTGTGAGTATGGTTTAGAGCACAAAGACCTAGGCCAGCTGAGATGCACTGACAGCGAGGCAGCTTGCAAAGTGTGAACAACATGCTTTTTTTTGCACTTTACTCCCTATCCAGCTGCCAGTAAATTACACCTATGAGCAGGGCCGCCATCAGGGGGGACAGGGGGACAAGGGTCCCGGGGCAGAAGGGGGGGTCCTGCAGTGTTGCATTTTTCCAAGAGCCGGGCCCCCGTTACTAGCGCCGAGCCTGTGCAGCTCCTTCCGATGTTCCAACAGACGCAAAGTCCTGAAGTGGAGTAAAGACGCAAAGTCACGAAGGAGCCGACACTGAAGTCCTGAAGCGGCGAAAATACCCAATGTCACGAAAGGAGCTGATGCTGAAGTCCTAAAGCCACAAGTTCAATTCTACTGACACCAATGTAGGTTTTTTTTTTAATCCCCTGGCCACCAATGTTTTCTTTTAATACTCTTATGGGTCCCTGCCACCAATTTCTTTAAAAAATATTTTTTGGGGCCCCAATTTTTTTTTTTTTACTTTTAAAGGGGGCCCTGACCATCAATAGCTTTTTATAACTTGTGTGTGTGGGGTTACTTTTTTTAGCAATGATATCTGTGTGGTCTTTTGACTGTGATGTGGAGTGGGCAGGACCAGGGGTGGGGCTTGGGCATTAGGGGTGGGGCTTGGGCATTAGGGGTGGGGCTTGGGCATCAGGGTGGGCAGGGCCCAGGGGGCCTCAAAAATGTTGTTATATGGGGCCCTGTGATTTCTAATGGCAGCCCTGCCTATGAAGTGTCAAGATCTAACATTTGTCTTCTCACCCCACTTGCAAGAAATGCTGATTGGGTGATATTATAGTGGTCAAAATAGTATTTGTATTTTGCCACAAACCTTAAAGGGAAACTGTCATGGGAAAACATGTTTTTTTTCAAATGCATCAGTTAATAGTGCTGCTCCAGTAGACTTCTGCACTGAAATCCATTTCTCAAAAGAGCAAACAGATTTTTTTATATTTCATTTTTGAAATCTGACATGTGGCTAGCCATTTTGTCAATTTCCCAGCTGCCCCAGTCATGTGACTTGTGCCAGCACTTTAGGAGGGAACTGCTTTCTGGCAGGCTGTACGCAGTGGGACATGGGTTTTACTATTGAGTGTTGTTCTTAGCTCTACCAGGCAGCTGTTATCTTGTGTTAGGGAGCTGTTATCTGGTTACCTTCCCATTGTTCTGTTGTTAGGCTGCTGGAGGGGAAAAAGGGAGGGGGTGATATCAATCTAACTTGCAGTACAGCAGTAAAGAATGATTGAAGTTTATCAAAGCACAAGTCACATAACTTGGGGCAGCTGGGAAATTGACAATATGTCTAGCCCCATGTCAGATTTCAAAATTAATTATAAAAAATCTGTTTGCTCTTTTGAGAAATGGATTTCAATGTAGAATTCTGCTGGAGCAGGGCTATTAACTAATGAAGTTTGAAAAAAACATTTTTTCAGATGACAGTATCCCTTTAAATATTTACAGTAAAGACGTTAATTGACCAGGGATTGGGGGAATCAGAATTTCAAATTACACAATCCTTTTTTTCGCAGGGTTACTTTTAATAATAATCTATTTCCTATAGTAGAGATTATCTTGTCTCAGAAGTAGCTCCATCATCATTAAGTGTGCCTAGCAAAAGAAAGTTGCAATTGGCCTTGCTAATTAAGGTTGCAACACAGTCCATGCTAGAATGACAGAAAGCTGCATGTCATTTGCATGTCAATGGGTAAAATAACTTCCTTCTTCATAAACAGCGTCATCCAGATATGCCGTTACAGTGGTTAGCTCTGTTTTAAAAGATGATTAGTGAAGCTTACTAATGTGATAACACTTTCTTTAATGAGTATGATTATACCTCTCGTTAGAAAAGAAATGATAAGTGATATTTTAATGAAATATGTTTTTATCATCTGCTAATTATGTTTTCATCATTGCTTTCACAGTCATGGTTAACTAATTAATTAATATTTGAATTACAGAAATGTGAGGATAATTGCCACTTTAGTAACTAACATCGAGCAATGTCAGACTTGTGTGCCTGTTTCCCTTGTGCATTTAGTACTTCATTCTGTAAAACATGTTGTTGTCAACGTGTATTTGAGATGAGCCAGAGCTACAGATTTTTCATGCTGTATGAAAAGTAATTGGTTTGCCGTGAAAAAAGGGGATCGTCATGCATAAATAAACACCACCTTGATGTTACTATGCTACTAAGTTGCTTAAGTTGAAATAAAATGAATCAAGTAAAGGTTGGCTAGTCAAGTCAATACAGGGCATTGAGAATGAATGACAAGTATCTTTCTTAAGTATGATTGATGTCCTTGAAAATATGTTATGTTAGAAGATCATATTAAAGAATATGGGGCATGTTTATAACATATCTAACTGAGCAGCCCAGAATGATAATCAGTTTGAGGTGTCCAGGGCCCACAAGGGCTGCCTCCTCAGGGGCCTCCCACCATAGTTGTAAACTCCTACCTACAATTCTCAAACCCACCACCAGCCTTTAACCCCCCCCCCAGCTTTACTCCTTATCAATTACCTTTTGCTTGTGCCCACAGCTGGACGTGAGGGGGAGTGTGGAGTGAAACTTGATTGGTAAGGCAGGCATCAGGCAGTCCACTATATGTTCACTTGTCCATAGACTTTTCTCCTTCCTTTAAATTAACTAAAATTCAGCCAGGTTCACTTTGAAGTATTTATGTATTTGTCAGTGCAACACCAAAGTACAGGCACACAGAAGGAGCTGGAAGAGGATACAATCACATGATCTTTATTAAACCCATTAAAATTGCAAACATTGCTAATTGTAAAGATCTTGTGATTTTGTCTTCCACCAGTTCCTCCTGTTTGCCTGTGCTGTTGGGATGCTCCTGAATTCAGATAAGATTTACCCTGAGGAAAGGATGATAACACTCTATTTCCTATATTAGAGATTATTTTTTTTCTCAGAAGTAGCTCCATCATCATTAAGGGGCAGATTTACTATTGGTTGAATTTCGAATGCTAAAAAAAATTCAGAATTCAACCATGGGAATAGTGGGGAATAGTGGGGAAGTAAAATTCGACTATCAAATTCGAAGGACTTTACCGCAATTCGATCGATTTTAAGCGATCAATTGAATTTTTTATATTCGATCAAAGATAATGATGCCCAATTCGGTAGCTTTGATACGGCGATATTTAAAGGGGAAGTATTCGGTCATCAAATATTCGAATATTCAAATAAAATTTTATTAATTAAGATTGCAGCACAGTCCATGTTGAAATGGCAGAAAGCTGCATGTAATTTGCATGTCAATGGGTAATATAACTTCCTTCTTCATAAACCGCATCATCCAAATCCCTTATATTGTTAAAGTGGTTACCTCTGTCTTAAAAGATAATTAGTGATAATATCCAATCTGTTATCAGACTCAAGTATCCAGGGTCCACCAGGGCAGCCACTTCAGGGGCCCCAGTTGTAAACTCTTACCTACAATGCTCAATTCGACCACCAGCCTCTAACCCCCCAACTTTGCTCCTTACCATTTAATTCTCACTGAAGTACAGGCAAACAGAAGGAACCCAGAAGAGATAAAATCACATGATCTTTATTAAACTCATAAAAAGTGCAAGTATTGCCAGTTAAAGATCTTGTGATGTTGTAATTCCACCAGTTTCTCCTATTTGCCCTTGCTATTGGGATGCTCATGAGTGCAGACGAGATTAACACTATGGAAAGGACAAGTGGATTTGGGGCAACTGCATGTAGCATCATCACAGTTGAAAAAAAAATAGCTTTATTTTTGTTTTAATTTAGTGAGTAAAACAGCCCAGGTACTTCAAACACCCTCTATAATGTTTATATAGCAGCTAACATCAGCTTCTTTCTAAATATTACAAGTCTTAAGTTTATTTTATACAAGCTTTTATGGATGATAGCAAAAACAAAAATAAAGATTTGCTGCTGGTATGCATGAAAATCCTAGCTGTACAGTATTGCTCTGAGCACTAAAAATATTCGTTCATTTCTACAAGTTGGCAACTTTTGCTTGGTTATCTAACCCGATTTCTGACTTGTATTCTAAGCAGATATTAGATTACTGTACTACACCTAAACCAACTCTTGTTCTGCATTCAAAAATCTGTATTTCTTTTGCATAAATTATGCCAAGACATATGTTGCAGAGAGAGGGAGTCCGGAAACATACTGTATTAATACAGGGTTTATCAAAACCATTGCAGCCATAGCTAACTCCATAAATACTGGTCATTATCCACTACTTCTCATTTTATTATTTTCATTCCCATTATGGATGTTTTGTTTACAAAACAGAATTATTTCTGCAAGGAGGTAACTTGCTTACCTTGGTTCACTTGCACTTAGGGGCCCAGTATTTCTGTCCTACACATGATTGCATAAAATGCAGTTGATGTATTGCTGCAGTTCTGAAATGCATCAGGAATATATGAGCATCTTACAGTGTGAAAATCAGACACTATCAAATACAGTATATAGCAAGACAGCAGTAATATAAGCATGAGTGTAGATGTATGAGTTTGTTTCTTGCCACAAAAGGACTTCCTAGAGATATGGTTCCATTTCAGCCATGAACGAGTTCTTATTGTCGGTGGGCAGTTTTATCTATAAGTCCCTGGGTGCGACAAAAAAGTTTGGTTAGCAATTTCTGGACAGTTGTCTTGGATTACACCATTGCTCTATGATTCCCTAATGCTTCTGCTTCTATCATTAAGGTCAATCTTATTTGACTATTCTCTATTACTCCTTCTATTACTCCTATTGTGGGCTTCTCTACCAGTCCAAGGCAACCACAGTCCTTTAGCTGTAAAGATGCCGCAGTAGATTCCCATCTTCTTTACTGCTCATAACAAGGGAACACCTCAACTGACCTTTCACGTTCATCCACCGCACTGAACTCCATTGTTACATACCTTTATGCAATACCAGCAGACAGGAATGGGGTAAAATGGCCACAGCATTTATTTACATTTTACCAAATAAATAGGACCTTACCCACCACACCCAAGGCAATATTCTAAAGGTTGAATTCCATAAGAGATCTCTACTATGCGCTGCTGTTCCTCACTGAAGACTTAAGTTTCACTTCAATAGTTGCCATATAAATAATGGTACCACAGTAAATGGAAATGGCGAGGGAACAGAACACTGCTGAAAAAATTTGAGGGAGAATAAAGACATTATAGCAAGAACTGCTGTCAAAGGGGGAGGAGTTGTTATAATGGACTATCATTACTACAAAAATGAACTGCCTGGTCAACTTACAAATACAAACGATTATGACAATTATTGATTAATCCCACCGAAAAGTACAAAAATTGTTAAGTATGGCCAGAATTAATGAGTGGGTTTCAGCAGACATCTTTGAATATTTCTTACCAAAGGAGCCTGTTATTCAAGTGATATACACCTTATCAAAGGTACACAAAAATTTACAGAGACTCCTGAGTCGACAATAATATCTTCCAAAGGTTCATTAAATGAAGGCACTGCAGAATATGTAGATGCCTTTCTGCAGCCTTGTGTGAGACAGATGAGCAGCTATACAAAGGATACAAATGAATTTCTCAATTCATAGTATTAAATGGTCACTGAATTACATGCTCTTGGTTACGATGGATGTACAAAGTCTCTATACCTGCATTCCACATGAGGCAGGTATAGAAGAAGAAAATTGCTCTCTTACTATTATGGGCCCTCAATAGAGTTTGTGTTGTCCCTGTTGAGATTTATCTTATATAGAAATTACTTCAGGTTTCAACACAACTATTATATCCACAGCACAGGACCCGCCGTGGGGTCAAAGGTCACTCCATCATACGCATAAACATATGATTATAAAATGAACCATAGATTGAGTCATTCCCTATTTAGACAATATGGAGTGTTTTACAGACGCTTCATAGATCTGTTTTTTGTCTGGACAGGGACAGCAGACCAATTGCAAATATTTTGTGATGAGTGGCTCACAATGAAGTTTGGTGTCTGAAATTAAATTTTTGGATGTACTGGTCACTCAAGACCAATTGAAATTAAACACTGCTATTTATATTCAAGATACAGACAGAAACACCATGCTACATTATCACAGACATCATCCCAGACATCTCTTAGATTCTATGCCTAAATCCCAAATGTTAAGAGTAAGGGCACACGGCAGGATTCGGGGAGATTTAATTGCCTGGCAACCAATCAACTCTTCTTGTGGGCAACAATCTCCCTGAACTGCCTTCCCACCGGCGAGATGGAACTTGCGGCACTTCGTTTTCCAAAGTTGACCAAAGTGACCCAGGGCTGAGCTTGGTCAGTCTGAACCTCCTGTTCACCACAGGGCATTGTGACAGTGTGAGCTGCAGGGGATGGATGTATGTCCCAGTCTGCTCTCCCTCACTCCCCAGATAAGCGTCAGTGTAATGTCCAGCACTTGCAAATCGCGTGTGTATGCCGCACTCCTGTCACTGTGTGCCCGGTCTTAGGGGGACATGTCCTGCCGACCACCCTTCCAGGTCCTCAACCCTGCACCGCCCCGCTCAGGAACAGCGCAGCAGCGCAGAGCAGCAGCACAACCCTGGGCAACTGCATGGGGCTCCCTGGGCTGCAGATCAGGGCAGCTCCATCCGTCCGCTGGTAGGCTCCGAGGGCGCCATAGAACAACCCTGGGCTACACCCCCTGAGACCAAGTGCACAGTGACAGGAGTCCGGCATACACACCCGCTGTGCCCGAGTACAAGTGCTGGACATTACACTGCCGCTTATCTGGGGAGTGAGGGAGAGCAGACCGGGACATACATCCATCCCCTGCAGCTCACACTGTCACAATGCCCTGTGGTCGGCAGGAGGTGCAAACCGACCAAGCTCAGCCCCCTCTCCTACAAGCAGTTCAGCCCGAATATACCCGAGAAGACCCTGGGGGCCAGCGGCAGGTGAAGGGAAGATTTCTCACAACTCAGAACGCTTCAAGGAACTCATGCGATCTTCTTATGCGATCGGGTGGTTACAGAGGGACAAGAGAAGGTGCCAATCTCTTTGGCCAATCTCAGTAGAAACTGAGCAAAGATCTTTGCTCTCCGACATATGTGCAGTCTGAATTTTCTCCAGCTTGCAGTACATCAGCGCACAGCCCATTACTGACAGATTTCTGCACTGCTGGTGAATCGGTATGAATCGCTCATGTTTCCTCTTCCCACTGATCTAGGTCTAGTTGAGACATTACATTTTATTTTTTAGGTATCCTGCACGAATAAACAAAAAGGCTTCTGGATTTAAAAATATTTTTTATTGGACGTTTGACAGTTTAGAGGTAGTCTTCACACTTATAACACACATGAATATACAAACTGAAAAAAGAAGTAAGTAATTAATGGTTAATTGGCATTGTGATGTGATCGATGGACTAATATATCCAAATGATGGGGTCACAGTATCACTTTTTTTAAATACTAAGTATTTAAACCCAAATGTATCACTTGCACAGAATCCTTGATAAAGATCCAAATGTGGATTGAAATGTTGGAATGCACAGTGTAATAAATAATCACTAATATGAGAAATTGGTGTGCTGATCTTTTTGACAAATATGTATAAAATTTAGATCAAGCACCCATTATATGTGAAATGGATTACAGCGTGGATACACAGCCAAACTGTAGATATATATACCTACATGTCAATTTAACTCGTTAGATTGGGAGATTGATTGTTTTAAATTTGGTTGATTATTAAATTTGAAGGATTATTACAAGAATAACCCAGTGCCTCTGGATCCAATGGCTTTGACTCTTAAATTGAAAAGTACTTTCACCCCTCCCACTGTGAATCCCGCCATTAAATTGTTTACCCAGGTAATTGAAAAGGAGTGCGGTAACATCCCCTCCAAGGCTAAACGCAGATATATGTCTAAGGATGATCAGATTAAAAATCTCTCATGGAGGACACTAATGTTGTTAAAAAGTCCAGCCGATAAGGGTGGAGGGATAGTAATTATGAACTATGTGGACTATCGAGATGAAATATGGAAACAGTTTTCTGATATATCGGTTTATAAACCTTTGCCTTGTGATCCTTTGGTTAAATTTAAGTCTGAGGTTTATGCATTGATAGATGGGGCTATATGAGTCTTAATGTGATTGATAAGAATTTGAAAGATTTTTTGCAACAGCAGTATCCCAAATGCCCTGTTCTTTATACATTACCTAAAGTGCATAAAAGCTTGGTTCACCCCCCGGGCCGGTCTATAGTGTCAGGCCGTGACTCTTTGCTGCATCCCATTGGTATTTATCTTGATTCACAGGTTGATTCACCGTTGCAACCAGTAGTTCAAAACACTCCAACTTACCTTCGTGATACACCACATTTGTTGTTAGTGTATTAAGGATTTATCTTGCCCAATATACTCATCTTGCTATCTTGTAAGCATGGATGTGGTGAGCCTATATACTATAATGCCACACGAGTCCGGCGTGCAGGCAGTGTTGTCAGTATCTTTAAATTGTTTTAGATTTGAGCAAAAATTTTTCCTCCAGGTATCAGGGACAGCGATTGTTGCGGCCATGGCACCATCATATGCCAACTTATTTATGCATGATTATGAACAACCCTACATAATGCACCAAAGTATTATATTTTATCGTAGATATATCGATGATATGATGATCATCTGGCACGGCACTAAGGAGGAATTTATTACTATGGTTGACAAGTTAATTGCACTTGATAGTCGAGTTAGATTTACTTTTAATATTCATCCGGAGAAAATACAATTCCTTGCTGTGGAACTGCTATGCAATATGTTGGTGCTATAGAAATACATGTTAATAGCTGTTTGTGAATGGAAACCATTTGGAGTACACTCTGTTCAGAAAACCCACTGATAAAAATGTTTTGTTCCATTACACTAGCTGTCATCCTAACCCGATGAAAAAATCTCTGCCTATTTCACAGTTCTATAGAGTGCTGAAGAAAAATTCCCTGGGTTATCGTGCAGAACAACAATTAGACAACACGTGGGCTTGACCCAAGGGTGGCTGTTGGGAGAAAACTTGGGGTGTTTTCACTGTCCAAATTGCACATCATGCATATTCTTTTTTTCATCCCCACACTGGCAAATGATACCTGATAAGACACCATATCACATGTACAACACAATATGTGGTATACTTAATAACTTGCCCATGTGGGTTATCCTATGTTACATAGTTAAATTGGGTTGAAAAAAGACAAAGTCCATCAAGTTCAACCCCTCCAAATTAAAAGTCGTCCATTCCTCTAACCAGTTTAGTTGCACATGTCTGCACTCTCTCCAGCTCATTTACATCCCTCCTAAGGACTGGAGTCCAAAACTGCACTGCATACTCCAGATGAGGCCTTACTAGGGATCTATAAAGAGGTATAATTATCTTTTCATCCCTTGAGTTTATGCCCTTTTTTATGCAGGACAGAACCCTATTTGCTTTAGTAGCTACAAAATGACACTGCCCAGAATTAGGCAACTTGTGATCTATAAAAACCCCAAGATCCTTCTCACTTAAGGAAACTCCCAACACACTGCCATTTAGACAAAACTGATCAGACTTTAAGGGCAGATTTACTAAGAGTTGAATTTCGAATGGCAAAAAATTTGAAATTCGACCAGGGAATAGTGGGAGAATAGTGGAGAATTTAAAGAATTTAATAAATTTTCAGCGCAATTCGATCGAATGATCAAATAGGGAAATTCAACCAAATTCGAACGAATGATTTTTAAACAATCAATCGAATTTTTCCTATTCGATCTTAGAGAATGATCCCCATTTCGGTAGGTTTAATCTGGCGAACTAGGGGGTCGAATTTAAATTTAAAGGGACGTATTCGACCATCGAATTTTAGAATATTCGAATAAAATTAAATTCAATTATTTGAATAATTTGAATTCGAATATTCAATGGTCGAATTTGCCTAATTTGCATATTCAAAATTTGAATTGGGATCTTTTTGAAAATTCGATGGAATATTCGAATCCTTCATATGAATACATGTGAATTTAGTAAATCTGCCCCTAAATCTACTGATGGATGGCCACAGGTCGGCAATCAGCACAGCTTTTAGGGGTGGAATTACTAACAAACCTATAGCTAAGCATTATTTGGAGTTGGGACATAGGGTACCCATTTTTAGATATATACCAATTGATCATATTCCCCTGCCTAGACATGGGGGTGACAGGTCCAAGCTGCTTCTACAGAGAGAGGCATTTTGGATCAAAAATCTAAATACACTTGCACCTTTTTCTCCTGAGAAAGCCACGAGTAGTGGCGAAACGGTTGTAGAGGCACAGTGCTGCTTTGGAGATACCTGGACTTCTCTTGGAACTGCGGGGTGAATGTCCGGAACAGCAACGTCATGCGGTTAGCATAACATGCTCAAGAAGCCCCTTTGGGCGGCACCTCATTGGACACGGTCGATGTAAACTTTTATATCTTCTGCTGGGAGACACACACCGCTATTAAAGGAGCAGCTTTTCCGTATGTTTATACACATTGCAGCATTTATTGAAGCGCTTATGACTGCAATTGCAACATTACCATTCTCATTTTATTTATTGCACTGACTGTATTACCTGAATTTATCTTAAGAAGACTCACCGATCGAATAACCCGCAGTATCTACCAAGTTAATTTTTGGGATTTCCCAGTATATGCACCAATTTCAAGTATTATAAAGGCCCGACCTCTTTTTGGAAAATTCTTGGGACAATTCTATTCAAATTCATCGGAATTGCCCCAGACAATAATACCTTGCATATTGGATTACAAAGGGTTTATTTTACCCATGGGAATATACCTGGATTGAACCCACCAGGAAAGGATTTTATATCATCATTACACCAATACCCACATTACTCTAAAACATCTTCCTATCCTGACTCATTGGTTGGGTGTTGAGGCTGGGTCCTTTTTGGGGGAAGTTTTCCTTGTACTCCTGCAGAGCTGTTTGTTTTTAACTAGTTTTTCAATTTGTCCATACGGCTTGGTGGTGAATAAATATTGTCTTTTATTTAATTTCATCTTGTTTTGTATATATATATCAACATTAGGTTATTACTGGGTACAGTATATGGGTCTTGGTGGTTGAAGTCCCATCTGTTGG
Organism: Xenopus borealis; assembly: GCA_024363595.1. NCBI lineage: Eukaryota > Metazoa > Chordata > Amphibia > Anura > Pipidae > Xenopus > Xenopus borealis. Next base: position 27,160,481 of record CM044438.1, read on the forward strand.
TTTAGTTAGTATAATTTATTGTTTGAGGACACTCCAGACCATCCAGTATAATCTTTAATTGTTCTATTATTTGAACCTCGCTTTATATATATTTTTATTCACTATATAATAAGTGGCAGATTAAAATAATAATTCAGGTTATTAGTACGACAGCTCAGAAACCATCACAATTAGTATTATAATTGTAAATTATGACAGGCAAACTTAATTTTTTGCTTGATAATTTGTGACAAGGTCATTATTACTACTACAAATAAGGCATTTCCAGCCATATACGATTTTAGGGTTTCGTTTTCCTGTAAAGCGATTGTGCCAGAACTATAAGTTAGCATAAAACAAAAATATAGTGACAGTGCAATATGTATGAAAAACAGTTTCACCTAATGCATGTGCAAATGTCTCCATCAGTGAGACACTAAGGGTAAGGCCACAAGTAGAGATTTCGGGGAGATCTGTCGCCTGGCGACTAATCGCTGCGACAAATCTCCCCGAATAGCTTTGTAGCGGTGCGCACCCACAATTTTGAGCGACTTTTAAAATCGCGCCGCCGCATGTGAATAAGCGCAGGCAACTTTACGTGTAGCGGGTGCGCACCGCTACAAAGCTATTCGGGGAGATTCATCGTGGCGATTAGTCGCCAGGCGACAGATCTCCCCGAAATCTCTACGTCTGGTCTTACCTAAAGCCGAATGTCATTGCAATATGAAAATAGTTCCCAATGAAAAAAACCCTTCACCTGCCACACAGTTATCCTACACACACAGACCAGTTATGAATTAGAGCTCATTAAATAGTCCCAGTGCAGGGAGGTACACTTCAACAGTGAATCTGAACCCCATCCAAATTAAACAGGAGATACAGTGCAATAAATTGAAAGGGTTTACCTACTTAATACAGACTACTTTCAAACATCCAGTAAAATCAGTGCATTCACATAAACCAATATGAATTCTTAAATGTGTCCAGATGCTAACAACATACAGCTATAAAATGTTTTGTTTGACTTAAAAACCCAATTCCAACATGTTTCTGCTCTAATGATCTAATAAAATGTAATTTTCAGACATTTGGATTTTGTGTGCCTACACAAATACAAACAAATACATATCTAGAGCATTGGAACCTTCATGCTTATTAAAACAATTACAAAATCAAGTGTCCACATTATGTGCATAAGCCTTAAAGTGCCAAGAAAGTCCCACCCCATCCCCAGAACAACATAACATATTGCTATGAATTACAAGCACTAGTGGCAATGACATTGTTAATATTTATTACAGACATATGCCATTACATTAAAGGGAAGTTGGAAGAAAGTAAAGATTTCCTTTCTGTGAGGTCTAGAAATGATTAATGTGGAACTCTGGATAAGTTATGCTGGATCATACCTTGGAGATAAAGCAGAAAGGTACGATTGAATGTTGCTCCATTAAACTGCAAAACTACATGCTTTTAACTCTTCCATCTTATGTTCTTGGCCCTTTTTAACAGTCAAAAGAGAGGTTGCAATGAATTTAATATAACAAAACACATCTGTCCCCTCCTCATAGTAATATAAAGTTTATTTCCTCCACATATTATTTTTAATAGCCTTAGCACAAATATGATGGAATTGCTCACGGTGCCCATAGCATTCCTCATCTGCATTTCTGCAATTATGTATAATAGTGAAAGGTGCATATACATAACATCAATAAAATGTTGTAATTTCTTTTTGTTAACTGGCCGCCAATGTTATTTATACAGTTCAATGCAGAATGCATCAGCAGAAGCAATTAGCATGATAGCTCCTATTTAACGGGCAAGGAAAGTGTATATTAAACATAAACATGAACTTACTGCAGCACAAGCCTAATCAAACAAATGATTTATGCTTTCAAAGTTGGACACAGGGGGCGGTCATCTTGCAACTTTGTTATACATCTTTGCAAGACTAGACTACATACACATGCTCAGTGTGGTCTGAGCTTCTTAGGGATCGTCATAAATGATCAAAAAACAAAGCTGCTTGAGTTTTGCATGGCTGGTAAGTAAGGCGGGGGCTCCCCCTGCTGTTCATAAATATGATTGTTTCCCTGCCAGAAGTTAGGGACTGTGACAATTCCTATCCACAGCACTAAATGAATGGGGAATTTCACTGCATACAGTCAGGTTTCTTACAAAAACGGTACACATTTTGTAATTAAAGTATATTGGAGATGGATTTCTATTTCATTAAAGAAAGTAAAAATGGGATTTTATTTCTTTGTCTTTCCTTGCCCTTTAAGTACATCTGTGTAAACATGTGGAGGAATGGTTAAAACACAGGGTTGATTTAAAGTTCAACATTTTGCTGGCTAACATAAAAAGAAAGATGCATAAGCTTTTATCCATTATGTAGGCTGATTATCTGCCCACTGGTAATCAGATTATTTACCTCACAAGAGCAAATATAAGTAGCTTCAGTTTCCTGATTGCCCTGTGGTTCACCTATTTAGAATGTTACAGAATGACTAATTCTAAGTAACTTTTCATTTGGCCTTCATTTCTTTTTTTAGTGTGTTTGAATTATTTGCTTTCCAGCTTTCAAATTGAGAGCATTGACCCCATCTTAAAAAATAAATTATCTGGAAAGCTACAATTTTATTGATATTACTACTTTTTGTTATTCATCTTTATATTCAGGCCTCTCCTATTCATATTCCAGTCTCTTATTCAAATCATTGCATAGTTACTAGGGTCATTTGGACCTTAGCAGCCAGATTGATGAAATTACAAACGTGACAGCTGCAGAATAAAAAGCCAAATAATTCAAAAACTACAAATAATAACAGTGAAATCCCCAACCAGTAGCTCGTGAGCAACATGTTGCTCTCCAACCCCCTTGGATGTTGCTCCCAGTGGCCTCAAAGCAGGTGCTTATTTTTGAATTACTGGTTTAGAAGCATGTTTTGGTTGCATAAAAAACAGATGTCCTGCCAAACATTCTCTCCTGTAGGCTGGCAGTCCATATAGGGGTTACCAAAAAGCCAATCAGAGCTCTTATTTGACATCCCCATGGACTTTTTCATGCTTGTGTTGCTCTCCAACTCTTTAATTTAAATGTGGCTCACGAGCAAAAAAGGTTGGGGACCCCTGCTCTACACCATACTAAAAGTTAAATTAAAGGTCAACAATCCCTTTAAACTCAAGAAATAAAAAACATGGACATTTTGGACTTAAAACAACAGACAAACAGGGCCTTATGTATCAGAATCCAAGTATTTCAATTAAATAAGTCAGACCAAACTAGAAATCACGATTTTACCTTATTTATAAGTAAAAAAAGAACAATTTAATTGGTTTGGGTAAAAACTCAAAACCGAGAGAGAATCCAAATTGGAGTTTTTTGTTTTTTTCCCCAAATCGGTCAGATTTTCTGAGTTTTGACTGAAAAGCCCAAAATACAGTAGTTGGATTTTAGAGCTAATTCCAGCACATACATTCCAAATTTCTTTTGGGTATAATAAATCTTGAAAAGAAAATTTCCACAAAAAATTTGGATTTTTCCAGTTTTTTGGATTTGGACGCCCTAAGTATGTCAAGCACAAACCCTATTCATTGAACTCATGTTGAACAAGGGGCTATAAGGCCAGAAATCCACAGGGTGTTTTAAGGACATGGACAAAGAAGCGGATTTACCACTTGGATACAAGATGCACTAAGTGGTTTCAAGCAGGCTGATTTCAGCACATCTGGCATAAGCCTTATTTGCCCTTTGCTTCACCTCACTAGCCACACATTTTGTGCATTGACTCCCAATGTGAAATTCCCCCAAAAATCTGCATCCAGCTCTGTTTTGTCATTTTTTGTCTCTGCAAACAATATAACAAACTCTACTAACTGCTAAACTTAAGCAGCCAGACCTTAAATGATGTAGATTTATAGTCTAAATGTTATGAAAACTGTATCATTGTGCAACATTTTTAAATTGCAACTTGTCCAATTAAGTCAACATACAGTATCTGGTTGCACATAATAAAATACTGCACCAAACAATAATAATGCAGCTTATAGAGTGGCTTTTGCATTCCATATGCACAGACCAACTCTGTCTCCCAAACAGTGTTTATTGTTCAATAATGTTAAATAACTTTAAATTGGAAGAATTAACAACATGATGAGGTTTCTCCTATATATTTTGTTTTGTTTAAGACTAGGTTAGTATTTTTCACCTCACACTACAATGTTATTAAATGGGATCTGCATCTAAAGATGGGCTGTATTTAATGAGTTAACCGAGAAATACAATAGGATATTGACTAAGTGTGAGTTACCAAGGTAAGTATCCGAAGCTGAAATGTTCCATTAAGGACAAAGTTTTCAATAGAGTGCTTTTACCCATCAAGTACATTAGTTAAACTGATGTTTGCAAAGACATCTGTGAAGGAATCAATGAGCGCAACCTCCTTGTGGAACACATACATTGATGTAATCATGTGACAAATAATATAGCAGGAAGAAAAATATGGCCTGATGTTTTCACTTACGCATCTAATGTATATTTTGTCATGTGGTAAAGTAAAGGCACATAAAAGCTAAAGATCAGATCTCCTTTATGAAGGAAATAATACATATGTATTTAAATCTCCTATATTGAAAAAAATTACATATATTACATTACAGGTAAGTTTATTACTTACTTATTACCCAGAATTCTTGGGACCTGGGATTTTTCCAGATAAGGGAGATTTCCTTAATTTGGATCTCTGTATATTGTGTACTTAAAATTAATTTAAACAATAAATATGATTGTTATACCTCTAATAAGGATTCATTATATCTTAGTTGGAGGTAATATTAGTAAAAGGCACAGGTATAGGATTCATTACCTGGAAACCTGTTATATAGAAAGCTCAAATTTTTGGAAAGGCTGTATCCCATAGACTCTTTTTTTTATCCAAATAATCTAAATTTTTAAAAAGTATTTCTTTTTTCTCTGGAATAATGCAACAGTACCTTGTGCTTGATGTTAACCAAGATGTGCTGTAATTAACCCTTATTGGAAGCAAAACCAGCTTTTTTTTAATGTTTGCATAATTTTTAAGTAGACTTAGAGGGCACCTATTTATTATGCGCATAATGAAAATCGGTCCCTAAAGGAGGCAGCTTTTCATTATTCGCGTCACATTTTCATTGTTCCCTTGGGCACAATTTAAGCACTGGATAACATATAATGTATCAAATTGTTACTTTTTCAAACTTTCTCAAAAGAAATCTTTATGTTAGAACCATAATTTTGAACGTTTTTAATCACTCAGATATATTGTTGGATATATTATTCGGATTTGTTATCATGGACTTGTTGACCTTTGATTTTAAACAATAAACACTATGTAATTGATTGAGGGGAGGGCACTGGGAGGGACTAAGCCTCCTTTTCACTATTTAAATGTATCACGTTATGTACCATTAGGCTTGAGAAAGGGTCTTGCATAGGCCAAAAACTTTTCCACTACTATGAGCTAATAAACAACCCACAACTGGCTGAACAGCATCAGAAGTGCCATTGGTGTTTTTGCTTGTGTTTTCATTATTCGCATGACGTCACACATGCAAAATGCGCATGCAAGTGAGCGGACATGGCTGCTTGCACTTGGAGCTCCCTCCCTGTGCAAGTAGCATAAAGCTGGCAGTGGGCATTTAAAAAAAATAAATAAAAACTACTGTTATCCCCATCCAGAAAGCGGGGTCTACCAGCCTGCACCTTTGGTTGGGCATAGGTGCTCTTTAAGGAATGATCCAAATTAGAGAAAAAACCCATGGCCCCAAAATAACAGGTCCCATAAGATACTGTTTTGTATTACAGAAAAAATCTGAATTATTGCTTAAAATGGAGTCTATGGAAACTGCCTTCCCCGTAATTCAGAGCTTTATGATAAATGGCTTCTGGATAAAGGATGCCATAGTGTATAATATTTGCACCAAATCCAGGATTAAATAATGGACATTCATCTGTTATTTGCATTAAGACAAATCCTTACTATCTGATACATGTCATAAGGTATAATGCAATATATGTATACATGGACAATGTTTGCTACAGGTCTGAGCCCAAAAAGTAGATCAGGATCTAATAGTAGACCTTAAGCTAGCTGGTGATTAGTAGATCTCAAGACAATGCCTACAAACAGCTTGACTAAGTTAGCCTGTTGTTTCATTCTTTTCATTAAGATACTTATCAGCAAGTAGAACGTACATGTTATTAACCTGCTATGGTTTAGAGTACCTGGGAAAATGTTGTGCTTTTTGTTATATATCAAGAGCAAGAAATAGGGAAAAGAAGTAGAGATCATTCTACTTAAACAATAAATAAACAAACCCCAAAGAATAAATTGGTGTAGTGAAGGTAGAGTAGTAAAATGTAACATTCTGGTTGATTTGCATCTGTCTGAAACACTAGTGTTGGCCTACAAATCAGGGTACATGTGTTTTTTTTTCCATGCTTTCTTGTAAAATCAGGCAGAATTTTCCATTCCATATTCTGTAGTAATGCCATGCAATTTAAAGTGAGGATGGCTATGGGGAAAGAAAAGTCCCAGTCACCACGTTTTCTGCATTTTGCGCCTTCCTTGCACTTTTAAAAATTGCAGCAAGTATCTGTTAAAGGGCAGTTGCATTTGTGGTTGACCTCTTAAGATTTACAAACTCAAGACCCCTCCCACTACAAAAGGTTAGGGATGTGGCTCTCTCATAATAGCTATAGAGATTATATAAACCAACTACAGCAAAGTCTATATAGCAAAGTCATGTTTTTTTGCCAGAATACCTTTATTCCCTAATAAAAAAAAAAACTTAATAGCGATTTCTGCTGACACTAAATTAAACATAAATGCAACAATGCCCTTCTCTGGCATTTGTAAAATAATTAAGTAGATTTCTGATAAATACTGTCTCATTGCAAAGTGGCATAAACATACATTTAACCATGGCAAGGTATAACATCAATAATCCTGGAATATAAAATAGTTTAAAAATGCAAATTGATGAGAACTGAAAAGATGAAGCTTTGGGTATGTTGTTTATAAATGCCTGTAAACAAAACACATTTATAGCTAATGTAGTCTTCTCGCTTGGTGGATGTTGCAGCTTCAGAAAATACAAAAAATACTCATTCCATCATTCTTAAAACCTTCTTGGCGAAAAAAGTACTATAAAAAAGTTAATGTTAATTCGTAATTTACGCCCTTAAGAAGGTTTAACAGTTCTTTCTAAGTGCTCATCAATTAAACAGGACTTGGCCTTAATGATTTTTTTTGTATTTTACAAGGCTCTGTATTTTTAGTTAAACACTGCATATTTAATTAACTTGATGAAACCTTTCAAAATTGAAGAAATATTTTTATATTAAAATGCTTTTAAATTAGATGTGTGTCTGGTGTGTTTTTTTTGGAATATGCAAGACATGATACATTTGATTACTTTTTATTAAAGGATGGGGTATAGTGATGGGCGAAACGGCCGCGTTTCGCTTCGCCGAAAAATTCGCGAATTTCCAGAGAAATTCGCGAATTTCTCGCCATTTCGCGAAACGAGTCGCGCGCCGTTTTTGATGCGCGTCGCGTCGATTGCGACGCATCGCGTCGTTTCCGACGCGCGTCGCGTCGTTTTCGGCACGTCGCATCAAAAGCGACGCGCGACTCGTTTTTGCGCGGCGAATTTTTGCCGGCGAATTTTTATGGTCGTTTCGCGAATTTATTCGCCAGCGGCGAATCGTGGGAATTCGCCGCGAATTCGCCCCTGGCGAATAAATTCGCCCATCACTAATGGGGTACTTTTCAGTAATGCATACATTTATAATGTATAGGTTCTGATACTTTTCAGATTCGTTCAGCAACTTCTTGAGAAGTGTCCCGTCATGGTCCATGCTTTCCATAATAACTGAAAGAAGCAATAATCACATGGCATATTAAGTGCTGTTGCTGTATGATTATAAACAATGTTTTGAGAAAATCCACCCTGGTCATAAAGGTGGACATACAGATGCAGCCACTTGGATATGTGAGTTAAATGCGTCATGACTCAGGGTTAATTGAAGAAACTGTGTTATCTAACGTTATCTTAACTCATTTAATACATTTAACCTTTTCATTAGAATACCAAAGCACCATTGTTTTCAATGGTGAACTCTTTAATTGGATGGGATGCTGTGACACAATATTCTGTGCTAAGTGAGTTAAATGGGATAGATGAGTTAAGTTATTCTGTGTCAAATGCACAATCCAAAGTGGCTTCATCTGTACATTGAGAGATCCGCTCATTTGGTGATGTCGCCAAACAAGACTATCTCTCTCCGATATGCCCACCCTAGGGCCCAACGATCGGATCACAATGCAGGACATACGGGCGGTCGGATCACGGGACCGCATCAACGGACAGATGCAGCCGCGATCCGACAGGATTTTTAAGATATCGATCGGAGTAGCACGTCAGAGGGCCCCATACACGGGCCGATAATCTGCCGACTGTCGGCAGCTTTTATCGGCCCGTGTATGGCAACCTTAAGAATCATTAGGGTAAAAATATTTTGTTTGGTTAGGTCATGGAATCTTGATAGCATCATGCAAGAAATATATGGCTTCCAAGAACCAAAGGAGCCAAAAATGGCCATTTGATCCCAATACCCAAGTAATGAAAACAAATCACTCATTTGGTAGAAAAGGGTCACAGATTTAGTACTTTAAATAACAAATAACATTACATAGTATGCCAACTGCTGCCAATGCTGCCGGGAGTTACACCAAAACTGTGGGATTCCAGCAGCCACGTGACTAAACTCACTAGATCCACTAAATACAGACCTGGACGTGTTCAAAACCTGCCAAATAAAGCTGTGATAATAAATTCAAATCTGTAATACAGTAAAATGAAATATAACAATGATACAAAATTCAACAACAACACAGCTGACCCAGACATAGTAAGTAACATAGTAAGTTAGGTTATAAAAGACACATCCTTCAAGTTCAACCGTTAAACTTTGTTTTAACCTGCCTAACTGCTAATTGATGCAGAGGAAGGCAAAAAAAAGCCATCTGAAGCCTCTCCAATTTGCCTCAGAGGGGGGGAAAATCCTTCCTGAATCCAAAATGGCAATTTGACTAGTCCCTGGATCAACTTGTACTATGAGTTATCTTCCATAACCCATCTTAAAGCTATCTAATGTATCAGCCTGTACAACTGATTCAGGGAGAAAATTCCACATCTTCACAGCTCTCACTGTAAAAAACCTGAGGTAAATTGGTTAAAACCAGTCTGTACAACACTGGCCTGCTCACCTGCCTTGCCTGCCTTAGCAGGGGCAATCCTGTGACCCAACCTGCATTGGATGCCCATTGGTCCATAGGCCATAGTCCAACTACAGCCCATTGCAGCTGTTGTTGGCCTTACAGTTTACATCAAGGCTGTCCAACTGGTGGACCCCCCTTGTGTGCCCCCCCCCACATACTGTGTCTGCTTACAACGTGTAAGATTTAAAAGGTATCACTACAGAAATTAACTGGCGCCTGCGTTGTTTAATTCAAATTCAGACTTTAATCCCCTGTATTGTTCACACATGTAAAACCTCTATTGTTCACACCCCTAAAGCCTGAGACCCAGACTGATACTGCCCACATTGTTCACCTGTTCACACTCATACAAACTGCTGAAGGGGCACCAGCACTGGTCCTGATAGGTTTCCCCTGCTATAAAAAGTATAAAGCATAAAAAATTTAAAATAGTTGTTTGACTGCATATAATGTAAATGCCAGCTGCATGGACAGGAACACAGGAAAGGAGAGCTCTGACCTCCTTTGTGGTGTCATGTGCAATGCTGGAGGACCCACACTGCTGCAAGGGTTATAAACATATATGAAAAAATATCGCAAACAAGTTTATTTAGTCAAAAAACATACTAGAAAGGCCTAATGGCATCACAGCGGATGGTACAAGTGAGAAAGCTAAAAAGTGATGGTGGAACAAGAAATCGAGTGTTCATAATTTGTGTATATAGACATGTCCCTATAGCCAAAAGTAACTTCATATTGGAACTAGTGGGGGAATGTAATAAAAGTTAACAAAAAACTTTCCATAATGGGATAATTAATGCCTTTGCGAGATCATTTTTCATTCGCATGAATTTAATAAAGCTTTATCAAACCTGGAATTTGTTTAGCGACCACTTCTGACAATGGAAGAAAAAAAGAATTTTACATTTTGCGTCAATGCGCAGTGTATGTAATAAAACTTAAATAATTGAAAAGATTGCATCAAACACTTCTTAAAAGTGTGCAATGTGCAGTTAAAATTCACCATGCAATTAAAGTCCAAGGAAGAATATTACACTGTGATATATATATATATAAATATATATATATATATATATATATTTTTTTTTTTATATATATATATATGTATGTATATATATGTATGTATATATATATGACCTAGATAATGAGAACCCAATTAAACAAATGGTTAAAAAACATAATGCTTGCTATTTAAAAACCATCCAAAGTTACATCATTTTGTGTAGCAGAAATATGCAAAACTTTGTTTACAGTAATTTGACCCCCTTACGAAACTAATTACAGACCTTAACTTACTGATCTTCATTCAAGAAAGTAGACTATGCCAATAATGGTCAGTTTGGCTCAATATGTATGACGCCACACTGGTCAATAATCTGCCCATTTGGTAGAACCAGTTTAAAATTGCAATTGACTTACCTTTATGCAGTTAGAGAGTAGAAATACACCAACACAACACTTCAGACATGAAGAACATACAAAATCCCTGGCCTGAAAATGAACCAATGGGATTGTCTTGGGGTGGATGGTGTAAAATAATAAACTGAAAGTACAAAGGAAAATGCATGTAACTGGCAATAAATGAGCATGTTAAGCTGGCCATAGACGCAACGACCCGATTCGTATGACTATCGTACGACTTTCGGATCGTATGTGGGGTGCTCCGATATTTGTCGTACTATGCCGATCGGTCGTTTGGTCGATCGTACAGGTTAAAAAATTTCTGTCGCCTGACGATCGTATCTCTGCATGTATTGACAATCTGACGATATCCATGAAACCTCTGACGGAAGTACACGACAATATGAAACTCAAAACAAATTTGAACAAAAAAAAACCCTTTTATTTCTCATACTCTCACGTTACATGCGTTTTGTTTCATGAATATATCACACATATATATAAAAAATGGCCCATGGAACCGAATGCTGCAGGCTCTGCATGATTAAATGGGAGGCAACACACGTTTGAGAGATTTCACAAGACATATGAGGATATTGGGATATTAGAAAAATTAGGATATTGGGATATTAGAAAAATGCTGGGCACTGTGTCCAGCAAATGTGGCCCATGGTACCAAATGCTGCAGGCTCTGCATGATTAAATAGGAGGCAACACACGTTTGAGAGATTTCACAAGACATATGAGGATATTGGGATATTAGAAAAATTTGGATATTGGGATATTAGAAATAGCTGGGCACTGTGTCCAGCAAATGTGGCCCATGGAACCAGATGCTGCAGGCTCTGCATGAGCAACTAGGAGGCAACACACACTGTATGCAGATATTTTGCTCTACATTACAAACAACCAAGTATTTAGGATAAAACAAGACATTTTGAACACGTTTCTGAAAACATTTAAAGAATACTTAAAAAAATGATTGTGTCATTCTCCATTTCTTCAATCAAACCAGTGATTTGCTCTTGAAGTAATAGTATGGCTTCCTTCGCACACTGTAAGCTCTCAATGCAGCTCCTCAGTTTGGTCTGGTAATGGTTTTTTACTAACTGCAACTTCTAATTCTACAATAAAAGATACAATAATTCATTAATAAAATTAGGTATTAAAAAAAAAATTGCACCTGCACTGCACTATGTACAAACCTGAAATTGGCAGGGTGTCTTGCGAGGAGCTGTGAGGCTCTTCTGTAATATCCTCCTGATTTCCACCCAAAAAGCTCTCTGTCACCTGTGCCACTTCAGCCACTTCTGCTGGGGCGTCTGCTGTGCTATCTGTGAGGTCTATAGCAGAATCCTCACTTAGTTGTCTTCGGTTTCTTTTGGCAAGAGCTCTTGCTTTCTTGATTTGTTCTTAATATAAAAACAGAATGATAATCAGATATGAAAACATAGATGCGTCATAACGAACGAACGTGTGCTGCCCGCACGACTCTCGTTCACACCATAACAAAAACTAACTACAACACTTTTTGTTAAACTTTTACTTACTTTTCTTTATTATTCTGATAATAATGAGTTGTTCTCTCTCCCTCAGTTTCAGGTGTGACCATCGCTTTCTGAGTTGGTCTTTATTTCAGAGCACTCGAAATCTACTGTTCAAGCCTTCAACAATTTTGGTGAGTATGCCATCTTTCCTGGTATTAGCATGCTGATATACAGCTTTTCTGCCATCATAATCATGTTTCTCCAGGATCTGCACCATGTAGACCATCTCAGCACGGGTCATAGCTATAGCCCTCCTTCTGTCTTGCTCTTGCTCCATGTCCAAAAGAAGACTGCAAACTGGCGCCAGCAAACGATGTCACGTGACCGATGTGACGTCAGCAGAAATGACGTAGCATCACGAGATATTCCGGAAGTGGTGGCATAAACACAAACGATCGATCGGCACACGAACGTTCCCTCTCATAAACGCACTTTCAAAATACATGTTAGTATGTTTGTAAGTACATCAGAATGCATTCGTAAACCTGTAAAATAGTTCGTAAAGCTGTAAAATAGTTTATAAAGCTCTAAACTAGTTTCTTTGCAGGATGGTTTGCACATACATACATTCACAGTCACTGAGACCGAACGGTCGCCTTCCCACCGAACGTTCGTGCGACTATAATGCCGTGGCTGTGTTTTGCTTTTTTTCCAATACCACTGTCTATTTTAATTTTTAATAATTTGTTTGATTACTGTATATATATATATATATATATATATATATATATACATACACATTTTTTTTAGATGGCTGCTGAAAAGTTTATGCATCCTGAATTTTTGAGAGAATTCATTGATCTTTATCAATCTTTGCCATGCTTGTGGAAAATAAAGGCGGCAGAATATTCAAACCGGCACAAAAGAACAGAAGCATATGAGACACTGGTGCAACTATGCAAGAGAATCAATCCTGCAGCAAATGTCGACTTTGTAAAAAATAAAATATCAAACATAAGGACTGTTTTTAGAAAAGAATTTAACAAAGTGCAGTCATCCAAAAAGTCTGGTGCCTCTACAGATGATATATATACCCCAAGACTATGGTATTACGACCTCCTCTACTTTACGGTGGACCAGGAGATACCACGAAGCTCTATCACTGTCATGGGTACAGTACTTGAACCAACACAGGAAAATGCACAGTCATGTGAAGAAATTCCTTCAGAAATATCACAGGTAAATCTGCAAAAACACATTGGAAGGTTACGTTTGTTTGTTTCCCATTTTCTTATATCCTTTATAACCATACTACATTTCATTCCTACAGACCATGAACTCTGAAAATGTTCAGCAAACACAAGCATCACAGCCAGCACAGCGCACAGTACCAAAAGCAAAGAAAAGAAAACCCCAGCAGGATGATGCAAAAAGTAAATTTTTTAATGAAGCATCAGCCATACTTGCAAAGGCTGATGATGAACTTGATGCATTTGGGTTTACTGTAGCTGCAAAATTACAGAGGATGCATGAAGAACAAAGGCTGCTATGCGAATTATTAATTACTGATTTGCTTCATAAAGGCCTACAAAATAAACTTTCGGAAAGTACCGTAATATCCAGCAATACGCCACCAATGTTACTGTAATCTATTATATATATATATATATATATATATATATATATATATATATATATATATATATATATTATAGCATATATAATAATATATCATATATAATACTCAACCCTTTTACATGGGTCTCGGTTCTTTTGAACAAGCTGACAAATAATCCACACCAATAAGCGTATAGTAAAGAAATTATATAGTTTAGTAAATGAATAGACTGTTACACATAAACAATTACATAAAAACAATTACATTTAAACAAACATGGTATTTACAGTTACACTTAAACAGTTCTACATATTCGTTACCAAAAGGCATGGGAATAGAGGTCAGCTGGACATGGCTTCCCTCTCTGTTCTGAAGTCCTCACATGCTGCCAAGTCCCAGGCTCCTCTGGCTTCCCCAGCTGCCGCCTTCTTCCTCCCAGCTGCCCAGCTCAGGCCTTCCAGTCTCTCTCTGTTCTCTAAGCAGTGTCAAGTGTTCTTCTTCAGTCTCAGTGGCAAGAAGCCCGTCATCCAGATACTGCAATATGGCATCTGGCTTGGAAAATTTCGTCAAGATGGCAGCCATACGCTTATTGAAAATCGTTGGACTATTGTGTAGGCCTTGTGCTAATCGATTCCACGTGTACTGGCGATCTTTCCAAGTGAAGGCAAACTTATACTGGGATTCTGCCGCCACAGGAATTGACCAGAATCCATTGCAGATATCTAGCGAACTAAACACCTTGGCCTTAGAAGGAATCTGGGAAAGAAGGGTAGGAGTTTCTCTGATAACTGGTGCACAAGCGGGAGTGACAGAATTCAACTTAAGGCAAAGTCTCCATGAGCCATCTAGTTTCTGAACGGGATATATAGGAGAGTTAGTCACTGATTCAAATTCCCTCAATACACCCTGCTCTAGTAATGCCTCAATGGTTTGCTGAATATAAGGGTCACTGTCTTTTGGGAGAGGATACTGCTTTTGTGGTGCATGGGCCCTATCTGGAATCACTTCCTCTCCCTGCATTTTACCACAGTCGTGCTTATGTTTAGCAAACACAGGTTCAAACTCTTGTATTATCTGTGACACCCTGGGATCACAATGTACTGGAAGTGAGAAACTTTCAGGCTTCTTTATAGCATACACAGCAGGGAAGTCTGAGATAATACAATGTTTTCCTTCACCATGGAACCAGATCTTTCCATTTGCATAGTCAATTACCACTCCATGCTGCCCCAGGAAGTCAGATCCTAGAATGGAGACAGAATCAGGCAAGGTCATTAAGTAAGCATTCAAATCAAAACACTCACTTGCAATACACAACCTAGTTTTCTGAGCTTCTATGGCTATGGCATTAGACCCCTGAAATGCTTTTAGATTGAGTGTTTTTCCTGTAGACAAAGGGTGAGAGTGTGGTTGTTTGGTATGTAAAATAGATATGGAGGCTCCAGAATCAATCAACATTTTCTGTTGTGGGCCTCCTTCCACAGCAGCAATGATAATCGGGCGGTTGCATCCATCTCTCCTGAACTCCACTACAGTTGAAATGGAAGCAACGCTTTCCTATGCAGAGGAATTAGAAGGAAGATTGGAAACTGAGGAGCAATTCAAACTTTGAGAGGAACTGGGATCAACAATATTACTTGCAATTTGTATTGCTCTATTTTTCTCCATTTCCCTCTTCATCTCTGCCACTTCTTGTCTTAATTCCCTGTATGAAGGGGCAGTTGACTGTAAGGGAGCTTTTGCTTTAACATAAGTGCAATATTTTTGAGTGTGACCCAACTGCCCACATGAAAAGCATTTAAAGGCTTCTCCTTTTGAGATAATAGAGGGCCTAGAACTAGGACTCCTTAATACTGAAACTGGACCTTCTACAACTGCAACTCTGCCTCTCATAGACTGCTCTTTAATTATTACTTCTGCCCTCTTGAAGCAATTAATGATTTTGGTAAAGGAGTTTTTGGCCGATACTGATAATCCAACCAATCTACGTATATCAACCGCCGCCCTGTTTATCAATGCACGTTTGTATATTTCATCACTTTGACTACATTGGGCTCCATTTGGCAGTGCTAATTTGTATAACTGGAACAATCTGTCAACAAACCCTTGTACAGACTCCCCTTTCTTTTGTGTACAGTTACCAAAAGCAGCATGGTGATCATACTCTTCAATCCCTAATGCCTTTAATAACTCATCCACTAGGTTTTGTTTAGTCCTAGGTTCTGTGAACACAGAAGGAGGTAAACTACACCTAAGAGCATTGTTCATACTTGCAATAACGATATCAAAAACGTCAGTATTTACATTCAAATTTTTATGAACCTTTTCAAACTGTTCCACTCGCATCATGACTTCTACTGGATCATCCCCAAGCTCTACGGTCCCTAGTTGTCTGCTAAAGGCTTGTACCTCAGTATTAGATAGGGGTTTAGATACAGTGGTCTCAGACACAGTAAATCCCATAGCATCTAACTGCCTCTCTGTAGAGATTGGAGCCATTTTAACCTCCTCCTCACAATAATCAATTTCATTCTCAATGTCTAATTCATTATCATATAATAGATCACAATCCAAATCTGGCACAACATACCCAGGTACATTAAATGCTGCAACAACCGCACTCTGTTTCCCCAGCTGCTGTCTCAACTGGTTAATTTGCGTTACACACTGAGAATGATCAGCCTTTGCAATGCTGGAGGATATAACAAGAGATCTAATTGCCCCTTCTGCATCCTTCAGCCTTTCAATAAGCCTCTCATTCTCCATATGTAAATCTCTGTTTTCAGCTAACGTTTGCTGATTATGAATACCTACCGCAGCAGCATTTTGGGCTGAAATTCTTAAAGAATCTATAACAAGGTTTAAATCCCTCACCTTTATCTCCAATGCTTCTTTCTGGCCATTTACAACTTTGTGCTGTTCTGCTATCCACCGGGCAGCAAAAATAAGGACATTTTTACCTTTTGATTTATTTAGTTTCTTATCTGCTATGGCTTGATTAACATAATCTTGGGCCTGTACCCATGGATCTGTAGATCCCTGCATTATTTTAACAACAATATTAGCGTTTTTTACCTTAGCAATCTTTTTCAACAAAGCCTCCATAATGGCTATACTAATATCACTACAACAACTAGTAGCAACAAAATTTTCAGTAAATGGACATTGTTATTTGATGCACAGTTACACAGTTACACAGTTAGTTGAAATATCCTTTCCACCAACGGCCTGCCCCTCCTGCCTGGATTCTTCGCCAAATATGTAAGATCTTATTAAGGACTTTATCAATATTAATAGGAAATATCAATATTAGTCCATAA
>CM044438.1:27177714-27209648 GCA_024363595.1 Xenopus borealis
CCAAAAACCTCAGAGTCGCAATAAGCCTTTGTTCTGGCGAGATAGATTTTCTCATAACAGCATCTTGCTTCTGAATTAGTGGGCTGACCAGCTGAAGCAGGGATCTGAAGAATGTTTCAAACATCCTCAGATAATTTTTAAAATCATCAGGGTTGTGATCTTGCAACTCCCGTAGAAGTCCCATATAGACAAAGTCTCACGCTTTAAAAGCCACTGCTTACTCCAGCATGAACAGTTTCTCTTTTTCTTCTTTTCTGGGAGTGCTGTTGCCAAAGTGATTGCCAATGCTGCTCTTTTCTTGCCATTCATAAATCCTGGACTCATTTTGGCTTGAAATATAGAAGGTAGTGAGGCTTCGTGCAGACGATCAGTCGGGGCGCGGTTGTAGCGCGATCGTTCGTTTGAATACCTAGTTTCCATTTAGAAAAGATGTCATTTCCGTGAGCGTCAGCAACATACATCACTACTGATGTCGGACGATTTATGTTTGACAAATAATGACCAGAACATCGTGCGATTTGTCAGTTCTTCAACTTAAATCCGATGAAAATCTTTAGGTTAGTAGTAGGTCGAAGCATTTGTACAAATGATCGTAATCTGAACTATCGTCATATGTCACCCGAGATTGTTGCGTCTATGGCCACCTTTACTGCCCCATTGTATGTCTATATGTATGTCTCATATAGCTGTGCTATAGGATTTGTGCTATGATAATCTTTTACTTTATTGTTATGTGTGATTATTATTTTATTTATTTGGGTGGGATAAAGCAAGCTTTTGTGTTGCTGTGTCAAAAAACTAAAAGAAAATTGATTTGTATCTTTCCTCCAATCAAATCTTGTGGCTAGGTATATTTTTGTGGTGTAAGCACAATTTGGACTCAGTTTTAGAAGGTTTCACTTTGCCTCGTGTTATATTTATGTTTGAATGAAACAGCTTATGCTGTCATTTCTTTGTTTAGAATATGTTATTGTGCTGTTAATTGTTTCTGGTTTTATAACGTTGTAGGCTTTTACGTTTCGGTATACGCATTTAATCTTATGCAGTGGGCTCTTTTCGATTTTTAGCTACAGGAAGTAAGCAGGGCTAGTAGAAAACACTTCCCTTCTTGTTGCTTAAACAAAATGGTTGCCACAAGAACAACTCAAAACAATAGCATCCTGGAGACTTTGTAATCAGTTTCTTCACTTACCAAGCAAACTTATTAAAGAATGAACTTTCATCTCATCACCCTACGTATCTTTATTTCGTTTCTCCTCTCTCTCTTCGCATAATTGCTTTCCTTCTCTTGAAACCACATGTAATTCCAGATCAAGAAATATTTCTTTGAATTACATTTGCAGCAACAGAAGTATTAGTTTCTTGGGCATGACAGTGATGTCCTAACAAATCTATACATATTGATTTAGGCTGATAATAAACAATTTGATTAGCCTCTATCTATTGTGTGTCATTTCAATCACTGTCACAAGACCAATAGAGTGGAAGGGAAGCTTTACACGCACAGAGGTTGAGATTTCTCAAAATAAGAAACTCTGTCCTGATTAGAGGCCTGGATTCAGTGAATTGGACAAGACAGTTCAACTGCCAGGTTATTAACTCTCTCAGAAAATACTCAGCCTTTTTCCCTCAAGGCCAAGCTGAATATTCTGATCTGGATCGATAAGCAATCTCCGCTGTACAGAAAATGCCAAGCAGAATCATTTGTCTCGATGAATCTTTCCTACAAAGGATAAAACACCTGCAACGGGGGAAAAGAAAATACATCTTCTGCTGCCCCCTCATCTCTGCACATTTTAAATAATGACCCACCACCTCCAGTGTAGTAACTAAATCCATTTTATCATGGAGAGTGTTTTCTCTAAGGTTGTGTCTGCCGATACACAACAGTACCTCTCAATCTGATAAAAATTATATCAGTGTCTGTATCCCGATGGCATATTTATGGGAATAATGTGAGCATCGTTGTAATGACAAGTGTATAGATGTCACACTAACTGCGCCCTTGGCTACGAGATATTTCCAGAATGTCACTTTTTTTTATTAAACAGTCATACTATCCGTACAGTTTGTGGATATTAAGTTTTCAGCCATGATTGTGGAAGATGCTTTATCTTGTTGGGCAACAAAGATTATTGAACGAGCATGATTGTTCCAGTGATAGATTTTTAAAGACATTATTGCTGGATATCAATTGTTTCCCAGAACTAAGCTCTATCAAAATTACGTTTTGTTATCCTGTAGATTTCATGCCAGGTACAAGTCTTCAATATATAGAAAATTTATAGCAAAAAAATGGGAATTAAATCAAATGGATATGCTGAAAGTTAATTACTTCTCACAATTTAACCAAATCAATTCTGGAAAAATCTGTTACTATTCTTAGGAGAAAATATAGGGTCAACAGAGTGATATGTGCAAGTTGATTTTTATTATAGAGTTTTGGAGTGTTATCAGCTAGATCACAGAGCAAATGGCTGCCAGTGCCACTCACCTACTTATTTTGCACCCAAATAGTGTACACAAACAGAATATAAGAGGAGCAAATTGCAAGTAAGTTTATTTAACCATATTTGGAACAGTTCTCTTAAGAATAATAATGATAATAATAATAATGACAATCGGACTAGTCCCTGGATCAACTTGTGCTATGAACTGTCTTCCATAGCCCTTCTTAAAGCTATCTAATGTATCAGCCTGTACAACTGATTCAGGGAGAGAATTCCACATCTTCACAGCTCTTGCTGTAAAAACAACCCTTACAAATATTTAGAACAGAACCTAATTTCTTCTAATCCGAATGGGTGACCTCATGTCAGCTGGAAAGACCTACTGGTAAATAAAGCATTAGAGAGATCATTATATGATCTCCTTAAATATTCAGAAGGCATTTTATACAGTGAGAGCAGTGAAGATGTGGAATTCTCTCCCTGAATCAGTTGTACAGGCTGATACATTAGATAGCTTTAAGGGGTTGGATGGCTTTTTTTTTAGCAAGTGAGGGAATACGGGTTTATGTAAGATAGCTCATAGTACAAGTTGATTCAGGGACTAGTCTAATTGCAGTCTTGGAGTCAGGAAGGAATTTTTTCCCCCTCTGAGGCAAATTGGAGAGGCTTCAGATGGAGTTTTTTGCCTTCCTCTGGATCAACTAGCGGTTAGGCAGGTTAAAAAAAGTTAAAAGGTTGAACTTGGACGTGTGTCTTTTTTTAACCTAACTTACTATGTTACTATGTATTTATACATAGTTATCATATCACCCCTTAAGCGCCTATTTTCCAGCGTGAAGAAGAAAAGACACAAAATAAAATATAAAACAAAATATATTTTCTGGGACACCATTCCATTTACTGTTTCTATTTGTCTAATCTGAATGTGTAAATGTTTTGATTTTGCTTAAAATCTTTTCCTCCACCTCTATGTTGGAGTTGTTAATACAAATGTTAAAATGTTAGTCTTGTTCATACCTTCACTGTATCCAGGCAGTGAGCCCATGTTTGTTTCTATGCAAAACTAAACACAATGTTAATATTTAAATACATCTTTTTTTGAGGATGAGTTTTTTCAAGTGTTAGGTCTCCTCTGTGTTAGAGTTATGCAGTGTGTCAGAGAATACTGTTAATTCCTGAAGATAGGAAAGAATAGTGGGAACTAATGAGGGGGGTAAAGAGGAAGAAATATTTCAATAATGGGAACTGATACATTGAAAATGGACAGCATAGTGATAGAAAAGACAGGTACACTGGTCTAAAGAGTGCAAATTAACTAAAGAGTGCAACTTCGCAGCGTCCGATTCACAGCCATCGCAACCCTTCGCCAGGGAATATTCACTCAGACAACACTAATTCACTAAAGTGCAAAGTTTTGTCCAGGGCGTGAACACTGGCAAAGTTCCGCTAGCATTATTTCATCAAGCAAAGCAAAGTTGCACCAGCATTGTCTAATCTGCATACAGCGGGAAGTTAAACTTCAATGGGCGTATATGTTGCAGCAAATACATTACATTATTAAAAGGAAATGTAGGGGGGAAGCCAGGTACCCCTCAAAAAATTATGATCTTTTGCAGCCTATCACCATGTAAAAACTAAAAGACGCTAGCGTTTTTTTTTGGGACTTTTTTTTCAACTATTTTTTGATTAACTCCTATCAACTCTATTGCACTTCGCCTGGGCGGAGGTGGGGAAGGCAAGTCTGGCGCAAGAAGTAACGTTCAGTAAAATCCGTATCTTAGTGAATTGGCGTAGTAACGCTCTTTCCCTAGAGCGAAAATTCACCTGGCGTTAGCGTGCGAAGCAACACTAGCGTACCTTTCCTTCGCTAGCGAAGGGGCGCCTGCGCTCGTTAGTAATTCGGCAGAGTAACAAAATGATGGAATGCTCGCTAGTGTTAATCACTAATGTGTTAATGTGCCCCTCTGCCTTTTAATAATATTATAAAGGGCAAAACTTTTGAATCTTGTTCCGCTATTGCCTGGAAATCAGTAAATTATACCTTCTGTACACTGCAATGTTCAAACACTTTTTGGAGGAAGATTTGTCTTCCATTTGTGGAAGAAAGTTGGGCCGGTTGTAACTGAATTCAGACCTTGCAAAATTGACATGTTAGACATTTTTAACGATGTTGGTACAACCCAATTTTTAGCCAGACATTTTGCAGAAGAACTCATGATAATATGTTTGTTTAACGTACAGTAGTTTCAGGAAAGAACACATATCATAATAAGAAATGGTTTAGAAGTCTATTTGGAGACTTTACATGGTACTAAGAATTAGACTACTCATGCATATTTGCATGCTTCAGTCACAGTTTTGTCTTTATTATATCTCTCTTATATGATCCCTTTATCAAAAAACAATTACCTTTCACCTTAAAGGTATCCTGTCATGGGAAAACATGTTTTTTTTCAAAAGGCATCAGTTAATAGTGCTGCTCCAGTAGACTTCTGCACTGAAATCCATTTCTCAAAAGAGAAAACAGATTTTTTTAATATTCAGTTCTGAAATATGAAATGGGGCTAGACATTTTGTCAATTTCCCAGCTGCCCCTGGTCATGTGACTTGTGCCAGCACTTTAGGAGGGAACTGCTTTCTGGCAGGCTGTTTTTCCTTCTCAATGTAACTGAATAGTACGCAGTGGGACATGGGTTTTTACTATTGAGTGCTGTTCTTAGATCTACCAGGCAGCTGTTATCTTGTGTTAGGGAGCTGTTATCTGGCTACCAGCGCAGATTCTGGGGCTGCCGCCTGATGCAGCAGCCCCGATGCCGCCCCCTTCCGCTCCGTGCTTAAAAATCAGCGTTGGAGTGGGTGAAAAGGGGGCGGTATCGCTAGTGCATTGAGCGCTATTGCGTTCTCTGCACTAGCGGAGCCGAATTCCCGGGTTAAAACCAGAAAATTCAGCTCTTAAAGTTACAAGAGGCGGCTTTTTGCCGCCCCTTGTAACCGGCTGCTCCGTTCCACCTGAGGCAAGATTCTCACCTTGCCTCATGGTCGGAGCAGCCCTGCTGTTTACAATCCCATTGTTCTGTTGTTAGGCTGTTGGGGGGGGGGAGGGAGAAGGTGATATCACTCCAACTTGCAGTACAGTAGTAAAGAGTGATTTAAGTTTATCAGAGCACAAGTCACATGACTTGGGGCAGCTGGGAAATCAACAATATGTCTAGCCCCATGTCAGATTTCAAAATGAAATATAAAAAACTCTGTTTGCTCTTTTGAGAAATAGCACTAGTAACTGATGCATTTTGAAAAAAACATTTTTTCCCATGACAGTATCCCTTTAAGCAGGTACTGTTGCACACTTGTCAGTATATGCATAATTATTTCCCTATTTGTAAGCACCCTATTCACTATGTAAATAAACAGCCAGAGTCCATTGCCTATAGTCATACAATTTTCATTTCTGTAGTGGAACAAGGCAAAGGTACCTACATTTATTTATATAATCTGAATTGTGTGGGACGGTAATATGTGGGGGTTTCAAACATTTGATTGACAATCTCTTAGTATTGAGTGATTTCATTATTAATGATTATGAATGCCTATGGCTCACATTTTCCCAAGCGACTATATAATTCCCTTTGAGTACAAATTTTTTATTACAATTAAGCATTGAATAAAAGTAATTGAAATTTTTTTTAATTGTGTCAAATCAAAATATCCCTGGACATATGTGAATACTGTGAAAGGACGCTGCATATGTGTAATTGAACAGAAAATAGTTTCTTCTCTATTTTTCTTGTATTTGACCCTGCTAAACTTCTAGAGGGAAAAGAAGACAATTATATTTGTTTGTCCTCATTCGTATAGATCATGAAAAGTATGTGTATAAAATATGCTGATGCTTTGAAAATGCATTTCCCTGAAAAAAAGCCCTATAAATCTTGGGGAAAGTGGTAGGTAGTTATAACAACATAACTGATGTTATGGTAATTTTCACTATTATACATGGAGGTTATTGGGTAGAGAAGTGCCTTTAAACCAAAGCATAGTCATTCTTTCTGCTTTGTTACAGTTTTATTGAAGTGAAATATGGTCATTTTAGCAGAGGAAAATCAACTTAAGTCAACAATATAATAGCAGCAGAATGCCATACTATAGAGAGCAATTTTCAGATGATATGCTACTGAAATAAAGCTTCTGTTTTATGTATTAGAACATCCCACAAATCTGATTGAAAACAGATCCGCTGAATGATATTTCTGTTTTTATACAGCATTAGAGTGGATTTATCTCCTGCTGCTCATTGTAGCTATTGATTGATTTTTAAATTACATGAAAGCAATCAGTAAATACAACCAAATCAACTCTGGGAAAAAAAAAAACATACCGGAGATTAGACAATTTAGGGTAATCAATGAGAATATTCTGTGATTTGTTTTCACTCCTTTCTGCCCATAAATTACAGTCATAACTTGCAACTTACTAAGACATAAAACAAGACCATGACGGGAAAAACTATAAGAAATAGATTAACGAGATGAAGGGAACTCAGTGGTGTTTCATCTTAATGAAGTAAAATTACGCTTTACGCACATCTCTGCATTCCCAGAGATAATGACGTGGGATTGTCTAGCTTTGAGATTAATTGCTTGTCAAAAATGCTTCTGCTGACCACAAGATGCTAGAGCAGGTCGAAAGCAAACCATCATTTCAGTAGTGGAAAAAAACACAAAATTTTTGATTATTCTTGATCTTTACAGTTCTTTCAGTCAATAACGTTGGATTGTTTTAAAATGTAAGTTGAAACTGCCAAATTAACACTCAACAAAATGGTCCATGGAGTACAAAGTAGTTTCATCCTGAAATTTTGCTTGCTGATGCAGGTATTGGTCCTATTATCCAGAATGCTTGGGACCTGGGATTTTCTGGATAGTGGATCTTTCTGTAATTTGGATCTTCATACCTTAAGTCTACTAGAAAACAGTCCAAACATTAAACAAACCCATTAGGCTGTTTCAATAAGGATTAATTATATCTTAGTTGTGTATCAAGTACAAGCTGTACAAATGTTTTATTATTATTATTCTAGAGAAAAATTGGGATAATTTGGATAAAATGGTGTCTACGGGAGACAGCATTTCCGTAATTCGAGCTTTCTGGATAACGTGTTTCTGTATAATGGATCCCATACCTGTAATACATTTGCCCAAGAATGACCCTGGACTATAAGCAGCTTTAATACAGCATTTTTATAACTGTGTGTAACTGATGGTTCTCTCCCAGGTTTGGGAGAAATGGGGGCCTTAAAACATTTTACAGTACCCCTAAATTTGTGTGTTCAAAACATGTAAAAACAACAATTCAACCTGAAGGACAATTAGGTACCAAAGCATACCTAATTACGAAATTGGTAGGTTAATTACAAAATTTGGCAGGTTATAAAAGTTTAAACACATTTATAATAATTTATAATAACAGTTTGCTAATAAAGGGGACATTAAACTGTCATACCTCCCAACTGTCCTGTTTTTAGAGGGACAGTCCCTCTTTTGACAGTTCAACCCACAGTCCCTCATTTGTACTGGAAAGTCCCATTTTCTCTGCACTGAACAGCCAGAAAAAGAAGCAAAGTTTCTAACTTAATTGGCTTTTGGCTAAGAGCCCACAACAGCCACAGCAGCAGATACTTTTGTAACAATTTCTAGATAAGCAAATAAGTAATTGTAACAAAATAAGATAACAGGTCCCTTGGGAAAAGTTTGACTTTTCCCAGGCAATTCACCTTCATTAGCAAAACTGTAATAACTGGGAAAAAAAAAACAGAAATATGTTCAAACTTTCATAACCTGCCAAATTTTGTAAAATGAACATTATAATTAGGGGGTGTGGTCACAAAAATGAGTGTGGTCAAAAAATGTGTCCCTCTTTTTATTTCCAAAATGTTGGGAGGTATAAGCTGTGAGTCCCTCAACAGAACTGTGTATCTTTTTCTGGCGTCAGTACAGAAGATCAAAGAGAAACTCTGGACGTTTTAATATAAATCCAGGACTGCAGGCTGAGCTGTCAAAATCAGGACTGTCCTGCAAAAAATGGGACAGTTGGGAGGTGTTCCAAATCATCTGACATTTTAATTTGTTTCTTCTCTCTTTGACCAACAGACAGCTAAATCAAAAACTTGTATTCCTCCTGTACTTCATTAATCAGCTATTTTTAAAATTTAGCACTGCATATCTGCACACAGCATTATTAGTTATAAAGGGGTTTGAAGGGATTCTGTCACAGAATTAATTTTTTTTTCCAAAACACGAGTTAATAGTGCTGCTCCAGCATAATTCTGCTCTGTGTTCTTTAAAAGAGCAAACATATATTTTTAAATATAATATTGAAATCTGACATGGGGTATGCAACTTGTGCTCTGATAAATGGGTCAATTGTTACTGCTGCGCTGATATCACCCCCTCCCTTCTCCCCATCAACAAAACAATACAGTACCACGAAATATGTCTGCGCTCTAAAAACACGTTATTAATAATAATTGGAAGGTAACAGGATAACCGCTCTCTGGGAGATATGATAATAGCACCCAGTAGTAAAAATACAAGTCTCACTGTGACTACTTCAGTTACACTGAGCAGGAGAAACAGTAGCTCATCTGAAAGCAGTTTTACTGTGATGTGCTAGCACAGGATTGGGCACAATGAGATGGCTGCATACACACACCAATATAACAGATAAAAAAATACACTTGTTGGTTCCGGATAGATTTTTAAATTGTAGAGTGACTTGTTTGTAACATAAACAGGTCACTTTGTAATTAAAAACAACACCATAAAAAACATGACAGAATCCCTTTAAGGGCTAGTCCAGATGGGAAGATTCGCTGGCGAGAAATCGCCTGCGTTTTGTGGTGTTAGGTAGCGGCGACTAGTCGCTCGTTATATCCACGTATTGAAAGTACAGGCAATCAGCAAGTACCTGTCACACAACGCTATTTAAAAGCACGAGCGTCTTGAAAACACGTGGAGACCCTTTTCTGAGCGATGCGACGCGATTATAGAAAAAATAGCAAAGACATGGTACAGTATACAAAAACGGCTACACCAACCAGATGGGGTGCTAAATCGCAGCATTAAAACGCACGTACTTTCTACGGCGTCAGGACTAACAACATACGCACGTATTTTCTACGGCGTCAGGACGTAGAACGTAGTGCCGAGGGCGCGAAATAGGAATTGTTTGGTCGCGCGACCACGCTCTGCATCATTTCGCAGTCGACTTTTCACAGTGACGGACGTGTGCGACAAAACTTCTGCACAATACTGAAAAAAATGCCTTTGGTAAAGCACCATTTTGACACTGATAGGCTCATTGATTTAGTGGAAGTTCGGCCTGCTCTCTATAGGACAGACTTACCAGGTTACCATAATAAGCTTGCCAGGAAACAACTGTGGGATGAGGTGGCAATTGATCTCATTACAGACTGGGAAGCTCTCTCAGATGTGGAGAAAAATATGAAAGTTAAGTGCTTGTCACAATTTTAACTTTTACAATCACTTATGTGGGTAGGGTTGACACCTTTTTTGAAGATAAATATTAGTCTACCCTATTGTGGGGCATATAATGTGTTGCAAACTTATGTATGGGGTATGCATACAGCCTGTGGATGTGATGGGTTTTTTTTTTTTACTGGGTAGGTGGCAATCATGAATGGTAAGGCTGGTTCAAAACATGATTTTAGTGTTATACTATGTGGTTTGGTGCTGTCTTACTATGTGAGTCATGTAAATTTAGTATACATTGTAACAATATTAATTTTCTTCTCCATCCATCCCAGCCAAAGAAATCCAAAGCCGGCGGAAGCATATCAGGGATTGTTATCGTAGGGAAGTGTCTGCCCAGAAGGCAGAATCACGAAGCGGTGCATCACCATCAAAAAGAAAAAGTACTTTTATGCTGATCAATTGAAATTTTTATTACCTGCTTTTGAAAAGAGACAGTAAGTACATAATACTCCTTTTTTTGGGGTGGGGGGGAGGAAAGGAAAGGGTATGATCAATGCTACATCATACTAATGTTTAACTTGGCCTACATACAAAGATGATAAATAGAAAATAGTTATTGGGATAACTGAGCATTTGATCAGTGCCCTCCATTTGAATGTTACCTACCCTGGTATATCCATGTAATATTGCAGATATATGTACCACAACAATGCAGATGAATTCCTTGTTTTAATTGTATTTTTTTTATGTTTTCCATTAGAACTTCAAGCAATCTTGATAACATGCAGGTAGAAGAAACAGTGACAGATTACAGAAACTGTCTCATCAGACCAACCGAATACCCCACCTGGCACTTCTACCAGGCCTGTTACTCCACCTGGCACTTCTAAAAGCACTGTCACCCCACCTAACAACAATCAGGCAGCAAAAAGAAAAAGAAAAAACTCAGATATTTCATCTGGTGATGTAAAAGAAATGCTAACAAAGTTATGTGACTCCGTAGCATCCAAGGGAGCTTCCCAGGAGTCATCTGTTAAGAGGACCTATGCCTTTGAGGAAACGCAAGATTTTTCATTTTATACAGGCTTAATGCCTACTATCATGATGGTCCCAGAGGCACATAGGCAAATGTTGCGGATGGACTTTCTTCATCTGTTATACAGATATTTACCACAAGGAAATCATCCTTCTAACATGCCGGTTATGCAACCACCACCATTCCACACGCCTCAAAGTAGCACTCCAAACCCTTATCCATACCCTTCCACTTCCCAAACATGGGATCCTTCCCAAAACTCTTTCACAGACTTGTAATATAAACTTTGACTGTTTATAATGCACTTTTTTTTTTTTTGCACTTTTGGAGGGAAGATTAATGTTTGCACCTTTGGGTAGGGGGGATGCTTTACAAAATGTTACATTTGCAGTTGTTTTTATAAATAAATGTTAAACTTATTAAGCTGAATTCTTCCTTGTCTACAAATGCTTATAAAAATGACAGATATCCATACGGTTTACAGATTTTTATTTATAAAACTATTTACAAATAAAGAAAATAAAGTAAATAAAATTATAACCGCTGGTTCTCAAGGACCAGCACTCTGGCTTTTAGTTGCCGAACCTCAGCTACCAGCCTGGCATGGTCCCAGTTTTCTTCTTGTATATGAAAAAAAAGATAGAGAAATATTAGAAAGGTTTCAATATAGACTAAATAGTTGTATGCGGGGGGTGTGATTTAATCTTGCAGCTACCTTCATCAGAAAAATCAGCTTCCTGTACTGCTGCCGCCTCAGGTTGCTCTACCTCCCCAGGCTGCTCTGCCTCCCCAGGCTGCTCTGCATCCTGGAAGTATTCTTCCACCTCCTCCTCCTGTGTCACTGCCTCCTCTACATCTGACTGCTTGTGGATGTCCCCTGATAGAAAATTATGTATTAAATAGATTAATTTATTAAAAATATATGTGTATATATATATATATATATATATATATATATATATATATATATATATGTACTTTTGATGTTAGTTACGAAATACTAAATACTCACTGTCTTGGTGCAACTGGACCTGCATGACAAAATCAGGGTCCCTGCGTTTGAGGTCTGACCACAGCATCTGCAGGGTGCGGTGGTCAAAATGGACCCTGTGTCTGTGTCTCAGCCTGCGCCTCAACCTGCGCAGCAGGCTCCACTTGTGTGCCCTTTTATTGGGCATCCACAAAGGCAGGTCGTCAATTTTCTGCAAGCAGAAAACTGGCATTAGGTTTTCTGTTAGTCCAAAGGCCTCATCACCCACAAAAACATAAGGCATGGATGGTGCAGCAGTCCCAGGCAATGGTCTAGGAAGAGGTAGACGAAGTGCCCCTTCAGATAATCTGCGTCCCATAGCTGAATCACCAGTGCTTCCATAGGATCCCACATCAATAATAGTGAAGCAATAATTGGCATCAACACTAGCCAGAAGAACAACTGAAAAGTATTTTTTGTAGTTGAAGTACCTTGAGCCACTTTTGAATGGCATTCTAACTCTAATGTGTTTGCCATCCAAGGCACCCAAGCAATTAGGAAAATTGTTTTTTTTTGTAAAAATCTTCGGCAATGGTAATCCAAGCATTTTCATCTGGAGGTATCATCACAATTCTTTGCAGCTCGGTCCAAATCAGCTGAAAAGTTTCTCATACAATCTCACTTATAGTGCTTCGACCAATTAGGAATTGAAAATACAAAGAAGCAAATGACTGTCCAGTTGCTAAAAATCTGAAAAAAAAGAGATAAAGATTACTTCTCTATAATTAAAAAAAAATTATTATGATAGGCATATGATTATGACTGGTCCTGCCGACCAGTATTATTGCTAAAAGCCACATATAGCTTTGTCCATATACCTGACATAAATTCACCTAATTGCCCATGCCAGCCACCTAAACCCATATATATTACATATATACAAAAATAGGGGTTGTGGGAGCGCACATAAGGCAAAGTAAAAACGTATTCAAGTAAATGATCCCCTGTCTCATAGTCAATTCAGTAAATATAAAAAGCGCATGAGTATGTAAACAAGGGTTTTTTAGTTAAAAAGTTATGATCATAAAGTTGATAAGCCACCATACCACATCAAGGTAAACCCCCATACAGTGGTCCCCTAACTTGTTTACCTCTGGACATATCTAGTGCCTCTCTGTAAAATAACATCCATTGAAGTAAATGATTCCTGAAATAAAAAGGCTGCTGGGGTGTTGGATGGTTAGTTACCACCAGATAGCAAGAAAGCATACAAACCTTAGTGTTACGCATAGCCTCTCCTCTGGCAAAATTGGAACCAGCATCAAAGTAGGGACACGATACAGGCCTGGCTTTAAAACGTTCAGAAGTTCATCAAAACTTGTAATCGACATTCTGAAAAAGTTGTGGAATTTTTCTGGATAATTTCGAAGTTCGCCATATAAAAACTGAAATTGTCCATCCTTTAGCCGCTGATTTGTCATGGGATGTACCCAATATTTTCTAGCAGCAGCTCTTTCACGTTTCTCCTTCTGTAGCAAATAATAATAGAAGTAAATCAAAAAAAAAAATCACAGCCAATTCTTTTTCCATCTTCAAACTCCGCTGAGAAAACACGCTGAGACAACACGCTGCAAGACAACACAACAATGTGTGCGGGAATACCTTCTACCCATAATACATTCTGGGATGGCCTGTAGGCGGAGATAATTCTGCAATGCCAATGGGTAAGTAATTGCTCAGGAGCAAAAATCGCCATCCTTGTTTGCTTGTACTATTCGCACGCGACTAGTCGCCTGCTGCCATTTTTTTAAAAACGCTCACGATTTCTTGCCCGCGAATCTTCCCGTCTGGCCTTAGCCTAAGGAGTGCTATATGATAAAAGCCCAACACAAAATACTAACAACAAAGTCAACTGTGAGAGTAGGAGTAATGCTACACTGCTGAAAATAAATCACTAAAACTACAAATAAAACACAAACAAATATAAGACATTCATATTCATGTCATTTGTATTTTCACAATTTCCAAGTATTGTTCCCTAAACAGGAATTAACATGTAGAGACACTGTGCAGGATTATCCTGGAGCAACACTATTAAATGATTTTGAAAACATTTTTTTTTCCCATGACCATAGCCCTTTAAGAAGTAGGTGCTTATTAGGGACGATGTTTATAACGTGATTTATACCATTCATTTTACTAAATAGTTATAGAAAAAATAAAAAACACAAGCCCTATATAAAAGCAGAGAATTATTAATTATTCAGAGAATTTAAAAAAGCAGAGATATAAAGTCAGAACAAATCAATTGATGAATATATCTATTGATATTCCACTAAGATTCCATTTGTGAAAGTAATTTTGAATAGCTAAAATTTCTCCTTAGCTGAGATACACAAATGAATTGTCACGGACTGACAAATTGCAAAAGGGGTGAAAGAAATCAACAAATAGAGAGAACAACGACAATGACACAGGCTTTGCATGGTCTTGTAGCTGCGCCGTGTTAGCAGGATGGCGAATGTGTAAGAACGATTGCTGAAATACTGACCACTAGCAACGCATTTTACTTTATCATGGTAAATAACTAAAAGGGCAAAGCAATTAATCAAATAACTTACTAAAAGTGCTTTTTATTTCACCATTTAGCATGCCAGAAAGATCTTTGTCTTTAATGTATATGGCCAGTAGTTACATGATTTCATCTATCTTGTATTATGAAATTAGATTCTGGTTGATCGAGCTGAAGAACATTAACCTCTGCTGTTATCAACTCCATTCATCATGTGACAATATTACCTCATGTTATAGAAATAAAGCACTTTCTTCCAAACAGTTGACATTCTCAATGCTTTTTTTACATAGAGAATTTTTCAGCATCAGGGTGAGAGTTTAACCACAAAGATTTCCATGGGCCAAACATTACAGTTCACTCTCAACTAGGTCAATTCCCATTAATATTCCTTGTTCGCCATTTTCTCCTTGAGACGCTAATTCGCCAGCATTACATCATTTCGTAACTTTGCAAATTCACTAACACCAACTCTGGCGAATTTTTGCTAGCGAACTAGATAGACTAGCGCAACTTCGCACCCTTACGCCAGGTCAAAGTTGCGCACTGACGAAGGATCGTAATTACGCAAATTCACTAAGATGCCCATTTTACTAAACGTTACCACTTACGCTAGACGTTACTTCACCAGGTCAGGCCTGGCGAAGTTCAATACAACAGATAGGAGTTTGGAAAAAAAAATGGAAATTTTTCTAAGTCCCAAAAAAAAAACGCTGGCTTTTTACCTTTTTAGGGTGATAGTCTGAAAAAGAGCAAATTTTTTGGGGGGATCTTACCCTCCTGCCCCCCCTAAATTTCCTAACATATGGCAACACAACTATACAGGGGGCACATGTTCAGGGCAATAGGACAACTTTATTTTTTTTATTAAAGGTTTCCTGGGCTTGTGTACAGTATGTGGCTGTAACATATACTTCTATTATACTTGAAATTCGCGCCGCATGCAAATTAGGCGTTGCTAGCGTAAATGCACTTTGCCTGGCGAAGTAACACTGGCGCAACTACACTTCCGTTCGCTGAGCGTAACTTTGCACTTTAGTGAATTTGCGTAGCGCTGGCGAAAATTCACCTGCCGAAGTGCAGCAAATGTTAGTGAAGGCAACGCTGGCGCATTTTCGCCGCTTAGTGAATTTGCCCTATAGTCTGGAGGCAATGGGTTTCAATATGTTTGAGACAATAATCTGTCACGCTAATGTCATTCCTCTATTTTACAGCACAAATGACCAATCAGTTCTGTTTAGTACGTTTAGAAAAAAAGGTTAAATCTAAACCAAAGAGGGCCAAAGCCATTGAGAACAGGAGATAAAGACCAGCTTGCAAAAGTAAAGTAAACTCACTCTACTGTAGACTGTACTGCACTGTATCGGTAATTTCACTTTTATGAAGCTGAGCAGGGCTTCTGTTACAGAGGCATCTTTTTAAAGTGGACCTGTCACCCAGACACAAAAATCTGTATAATAAAAGTCCTTTTCAAATCAAACAGGAAATCCAATTTCAAATTTTAACTAAAGCATTCATAGCTGTTTTAAGCTCATTTAAAAATCTCAGCTGTCAATCAAATATTGTCTGACACTCCTCTATGCCTTAGGCATAGAGGCGTGGCAGACAATTACTTTCACTTTCCATTCAGTACGTCCTAGATGTCACTGCTCCCCACACATTCCCCCAGTTCCCTTAACCATTTAATTGTGTAGCCAGGACATGGGGATAGACATCGGGTCCCCAATTCTGGTGCACAAACAAGAGTCTGAGATGATACAAGGCTTGTCTTAATAACAGTGTCCACAAAATGGCTCCTGCCTGCTTGCTATAATTATGAATTCCCAGACTGAAGAAAACAAGATTAAAATAATGTATATAGTGTAATTAATGTTCATTTTGCTTGACTAATGTGATAAAATAGTGATTTTGAATATTTATTTTGGGTGACAGGTCCACTTTAAGGGGGCATCTAAATATGCAGTTGGTATCTTAAATGGCAAACTAGTTGTTCTCTATTTTGCTCTAGGGGATTTAATAGCTGTACTGGGTTTTCACACACCTGAGCTGCCAGATAAGTTGTCAAAGGCACATGAAGTGCTGAAAAAAGTAATTAATTTATACATGGTAGTCATCAGTGCAATAATGGTACACAAGGGAGAATGTAGTAGTGTAGAAGGAAATTGGGGTAACAAGAAAATAATGGCATATCGGTCATTGTGAAGAGTATTTAAAATTGCAAAGAAGCAGAGAGGTCATACTGTCGACATGGTAAAATAATGGAGTGGAGCAAAGTGTAAAACATGGTGGGGAAGGTGTTTAAAAGCAAATATTTTATTGGCTGCTATGGGCTACTACACCCCAGTTAATGTACCCTCTGTCATTATAGGATTAGAAGAAAAGAGTTTCTGCCTAAATATTCGGAAGGGTTTTTTTACAGTGAGAGCTGTGAAGATGTGGAATTCTCTACCTGAATCAGTTGTACAGGCTGATACATTAGATAGCTTTAAGAAGGGATTGGATGGCTTTTTAGCAAGTGAGGGAATACAGGATTATGAAAGATAGCTTTCAGAAATGTTTTTTTTTGCCTTTCTCTGGATCAGCTAGCAATAGGCAGGTTACATATAGCTTTAAAGGGTTGGATTGATGGACGTGTGTCTTTTTTTCAGTCGAACTTACTATGTTATTATGTATATCCCCTTCCCTATAAAGAGTGTCAGCTTTCATCTAGAATCCCTGCCACAATGTGACAAAATTGATTTAAATACATAAAAACCTGGATATAAATATGGTCCAAAGATGTGAAAATGTGACAATCTTTTTTCTGAAGTCAAGTAAAACTGTATGTATAGTATCCCTTTAAATTGACCTTTCATGGGTTAAAAACATGATACACTAACTTGGTGAATATTGACAAGTGTTAAGGTGGCCATACACGGGAAATCCGCTTTTTTGACGATGCAGCCAAATGAGCGGATCTCTCCCCCATAATCCCACCTTGAGGTGGGCAATATCGGGCTGATCCGATCGTGGGCCCTAGGACTTTAGACCAGATAAAGATCGGGGGAGCCCGTCGGAGGACCCCATACACATAAACTTCATCTGTCGGCAGCTTTTCTCGGCCTGTGTATGGCCACCTTTAGTTGGTAGAGAACTTCATTCTCTATTGAAGTTAATCATTTACAGTTGCTGTTATTTAAGGGGATTTGCAGGGAGTGCCATTTCCCCTCCCTAGAGATATAATACAAACACATTTTTTGTTTTGTGCTGTATTTAATTCTGTGCATGCAAATCATAGAGTATTGGAAATAAAAATAATTGCAGAGGTGGGTGGACATCTGGGAAAAATGTATGTTTTATTAGAACCCCTATCAAGAGGCAATGAGATGGATGGGGAACAGAAAGATCTGGAAGCATCATGTAAACTATTTGATCTAATAAGCCCTATAATTTTATCAACCATATAATATAATATATTATATTATATCAGGTGGAAAGTCTACTGGCTTTTGTTTATACTAACCAAAAGATACATAACCTAATAGGCTGGGGAATAAACCCCCAGGGCTGATGGTGGCCCTATACAACACACTATGGTCAATCTCATTAGGAGACTGTTAATCTGTTTATTTTTGGAGTATGAGAGGAAAGCAAAACAGGAAAGAGGAAACACATGCAGACAGAACTACAATGTTAAGGGTTGTAACAGACTAGCAGATTCTGGGAGATTCGAACTGCCTGCTCCCTTCCCACCACCTGTTTGAATGAGAAAACACCAGCGCCAATGCACTCGTGGCGATTCGATTTCCGGAATCGCATTAAGTTGCCTAGTGAGGAAACTTTGTGCGATTCCGGAAAACGAAACGCTGCGAGTGCATTTCGCATTAATGTAGACAGGAAGGCATTTGGGGAGATTAGTTGCCCGCAGTAGAGAGGATTTGTCATTGGGAGATTAATATTCCTGTCTGCCACCACCCTTAGAATGAAGACATACAGAGCTACAAATACTGAGAATTGCATTTGCTAAAATCTTCGTAAAGCCAATTATCACTGTTGTCTGTTTTGTAGCCAGGACACGTAGCTGCTACTAGTAGCTCTGTATGCCATTATAGTTAATGCAAATTATATAGAGGATCCCATAATCAAAATGCATATAGTCACCAGTTTTCCCTAATAGGAAAAACACTAGAATCATCGTAATCCATTTTATCCCACCAATAAATCTCATAAAAATGTGTAAACAGAAAATGATTAGTGATGGGCGAATCTACCCCATTTCGAAAAAATTCGAAAAACGAGTCGCGGCACGTTTTCGACGTGCGCTGCGTCGTTTTTGACGCGTCGTTTTCGTCGCGCCGCGTCAAAACGACGCGCGACTCGTTTTTTTGCGAATTTTCACCAGGCTAATTTTGGACGCGAATTCGCCCATACAGCTTAATGGTTCTGAGCCATATATCTAAACTTGCAGACAGTTTCGATCTCGTTAGATCTTATCAGTGCAAGATATTGGAACATGGCTTCTGAGGGGGTAGGACTTTGAGAGCAGCAAAAAGGATAACCGAACATGGTTAGAATTAGGACTGAAAGCTAAAAAGCCCTTCACAAGCAATTAAATGCAAAGTGAAACCTTCTGAAATCAGAAGATATTTACTTGTCTCATGCCATACACATACTGTAGCACTGCCTAGATATCAAAAATGGTAATTGTAGAAATGGTAAAAAAGTCTGACACATTTTTATCCTGCTCAGTAGATCTTAAAAAAAAATACTGGGTGGAAATCATCAGCAATCCCAACCATACAAGAAATAATCCACAGACTTGAAAGCAATAAGAAATTTGAAGAAATTACAGCCTGCATAAGTAACACACTACTATTGCATAGCAATATTTGTGCCAACTGGGATTACTATTTAACGACCAAAAAAGAAGGATCCTAAATCACCGAAAACCTATTGAAAGGTTAGAAAGACAAAATATAAAAACGGATTAAACCTTCCTCTTCCTATACTTTTTCTTTTTTTTTTTTTTATAAGGTTTTTTTTTTGTTTTCCCTTTCATCTTATCTCCCTTCTTTTTTGCACTGTTGTTATGATGTTGTATAAAACATTGTTAAACTCAAGACATAAACATAATATACTACTGTATTAGAAAATCTATTTGAGATATAATGTATAACGAAGAATAACAACAAATGACATATGCTGTTTAATATGCAAGTTTATTCTGAAAATAAAATTTAAGTTACAAAAAAAAAAAAAATACTGGGAATAAGCAATGCTCTAACTAATATTATATACACCCACATTTCACCAGTCACCGTTTTACTACAAAAGCCCAATATACTGTATCTATTGCCAAATATAAAAGAAATCATAGACTAACTTTTTATCAAAGGCAGCTGAAGTATCGATCACTAGGAGTTGCTATTCCAACATTCCTGGAATGGATGCTTAATGTTAACTTTATTAGAGGGAATTCTAAGAATCAGACGCATATAAAGATCTATTGCCTAGTGAATCATAATTGCAATACTGAAATTTATTAGAAAAATAAAGATGTTTATTATTATTCTTTACATGTTATGCAGGACTTTACACAGATGTTTCATCATTCACAGCATTCCCTGTGGCAGTGCAGCAAATTCACCATCATTATCTAGAGGAAACCCACACAGAACATATAAACTCCAGGTACATAGGAGATAAATATTTGGAGAGATTTCTGGAGATGTTGCCCATAGCAACCAATCAGCAATTAGATTTAAACAGCCACCTATAAGTTAGCAAAGATCTGATTGGTTGCTATGGGCAACATCTCCAGAAATTTCTCCAGATATTTATCTCCAATCTTAGTAAACATGCCCCATAGTTCCATGGTTGAAATTAATCTTAAATTGAAGTCAGTCTTAGGAATCATTGACATCAGTCCCTTCCCCAGTAGAGCTTACAGTATAATATCCCTATCACATTCACACACAGTGGGGTAGATTTTAGCAGGAATGAAACCAGAGTACCGGAAGGAACCCACGCAGACATGGGGAGAACAACAATCGCCTTGCAGATAGTGCCCTGGCTGGACTAAAACTCAGTATCCTAGCACTGCAAGGATGAAGTACAATGTAGTCACAAACAAATATATTATAACACCCACCTGTTTTATTTTTGGAATTATTGGCAGATATTGATAAAGATAAATTGTTTAGTGCCGTTATATTAATTTAAGGTGGGGGAAGGTTTTTGGCATTTCACATATGTGGTGTTTGGCTAAGATGGTTCAGTAGTCCCTGCTCCATGCATGTATGGATGTTATTATTGAGGATTATAGGTCTAGAATTATTACCTGTCATGGAGGCAATATATTTTTCACACCATTCCACCTGATGTCAGGTGTTAGAGCATTTGCATTTGCCTCTCTACTCTGCAAGATTTAAGATGGTCCTGGGCAGATTTACTAATGGTCAAATTCAAGGGTTAAAAACCCTTGAATTCAACCATCGAATTTAAAGGGAATTAAAATGCTTCAAATTGGAATATCGAATTCGAAGGATTTTAGTGCAATTCAAACGATCGAACGATTCAAACAATTTTAACGATTCAATAAATATTTTCTATTATAAATATTTTATTTATATCTTAAAACGCTTAAAAACACCTATGGGAGCTTCCCATAGGGTTTTAAAGCTATTTGGTAGGTTCAATCTGGCGAACTGGCCTATGAAATTTTTCTTTTAAAGGGGAAGTACTTCGACCATCGAATGGTCGAATGATCGGATAGATTTTTATTTGAATTATTCGGATCCATTGGATCGATGGTCTAAGTACTCGAAAAAAGGTATTCGAAATACAAATTTCAATCTTTTTGAAAATTTGATCGAATTTCGAATCATTCATGTGAATTTGATAAATCTGCCCCTAAAACATCGCAAAACAATTGGATCACAACAGAATGCAGACACCAAAACAACAAGCTAATGTGCTCCTCACCTTGCAGGACCAACTTAAGCAGGAAAGGCCACCTAGGCCCGGGCCTAGGGTGGCAAGATTTTAGGGGGCGGCATGCTGCCCAGCCACACCAGCATTGGTCCAGAAACACTGGGAATACACAGGAGATACAATAGTTTTTTTAATTTCCCATGCGTCAATCCCCATGCTCTGGTCCTGATGATGAAAATTTGCGAATAAAGGGCAGAGTATGGGGGCGACGATCGGCAGTGGGCCAATGGCTGTTATGTAAATCCGGCTCTGGTCTTAAAATGCTTAATCTGATTAAAACTGGGTAAATGAATAGAACGTGCCTACCCAGCCTTTGTAGATTACATTTATAGGCTAACTATATTAGAAACATTTTTGATTTTGCACAGCCTATTTAGCCAGTCTTTATTTTTATACTGAAAAGTTCTTTTAAATCTGCTTATGTATGTCCCCCGTTACAGTCTTCTTTCAGTTGCTAGTTCCCTGCTTTGATGCCGCATCATGGGGAAAATAATTTTTTTCAAAATGCATCAGTTAATAGTGCTGTTCCAGAAGAATTCTGCATTGAAATCCATTTCTCAAAAGAGCAAACAGATTTTTTTATATTTCATTTTGAAATCTGACATGGGCTAGACATTTTTTCAATTTCCCAGCTGCCCCAAGTCATGTGACTTGTGCTCTGATAAACTGCAATTACTCTTTACTGCTGTACTGCAAATTGGGGTGATATCACGCCCTCCCATTCCCCCCACCCAGCAGTCTAACAGAACAATGGGAAGGTAACCAGATAACAGCTCCCTAACACAAGATAATAGCTGCCTGGTAGATCTAAGAACAGCACTCACTAGTAAAACCCATGTCCCACTGCATACTATTCAGTTACATTGAGAAGGAAAAGCAACAGCCTGCCAGAAAGCAGTTCCCTTCTAAAGTGCTGGCACAAGTCACATGACCAGGGGCAGCTGGGAAATTGACAAAATGTCTAGCCCCATGTCAGATTTCAAAACTGAATATAAAAAAATCTGTTTGCTCTTTTGAGAAATGGATTTCAGTGCAGAGGTCTGCTGGAGCAGCACTTTTAACTGATGCGTTTTGAAAAAAAAATATTTCCCATGACAGAATCCCTTTAAGATTACAACAAAATACCCTATCAAATAACGTTGGAAATACTCTCTTACAATCTTGCACCTTGACACCTACTAAGCACCAAAAACATTCTTCGAGAGAATTACAGTATGCTATCTTGGTCTTTTTAAGAAGTAAGATGTTTGTAGGTGTTATAATTTAAGGTAAGTTTCCCTTTTCATTAATTTATATACAGCTCTGCACTCATTCACACTTATTCACACTTACTTTGTTTCTTACTACTTACTCCAATTCATGACACTTTTCAGCAGCATTCATTTTTCATAATTTATATCTTTATCAGTCTTCAATTACAATTTAATTTTAAAAAGCAGTGGTAGGGAGTGGTGAACTTCCAAGGAATGGCTTGGACTGAAAAAGCCTGACAGCCACTTTTTGTCCAAATTAGACAATGTCATTGACTCAGCCCTAGAAGAGAAGCAATCCCCATCAAAACCATGGGCCTAAAATGTTGCATTGTTGGGAATACGAGCTTGGTGGTATGCAAAGAAAAAGGTTGCACTTAGATCAGTGCACTTGTTTCATAAATGAGCCCTTAAAAGTTCTGAAGTCCCAAAAAACATCCTCACATAAGCGTCAGCAAAGTAATTCAAAAACTTTCCTCATCTTTTTAAATTAAGCATGGGACCTAAAATCTCTCTAGTTTGCTGACATTCAAGATCAATATTCACCCATTTCTGAATTACAGCCAAGGGTATACAGTAAAAATAGCTAATGGGCAATGAGGAGTAGTCTGGTCCATCCTCGTCCTTCTCTTTTTCTGATGTCTCATCTGCCTTCCTTGGTATGGGTATGCAATAGGCCTGCACCAATTGGATCTTTCAAACTTGCATATCTGAATGATACACAAGTTAGGGGATGGGGGGGGGTAACACCTAGGTG
The DNA here is from genome assembly GCA_024363595.1 of Xenopus borealis. Taxonomy (NCBI): domain Eukaryota; kingdom Metazoa; phylum Chordata; class Amphibia; order Anura; family Pipidae; genus Xenopus; species Xenopus borealis. The sequence continues at coordinate 27,201,212 of CM044438.1, forward strand.
CCAACCCTGCCCATCCCCCATAAATACAGCACTGATGCTATGCTCCATTCGGGAATACAAAAGCACCTTCCACTGCACTTAGTAATCTCACATTTATTATAACCTTACTGGTCACTGTCATCTCTTTTGGTGAATAATACCAGATATTAATATTATCAGTTCTTCTCTCCAAACATGACTTTGTATTTGTTACTTTTTGTATAAAGACTTATGTGCCAAGCTTTCTTCAGGTGTCTCTAGGGTTAAACAAAACAGGAATATTGTATTTTGTCTGAGTTAGTTATACATTCACAGGCCCAGAGTGAAAGTAATACCTTTCTCACAACCAGGTGTGAGACAGGGTTGTAATTCAGCTGCCTGGATGCATTGCACACATCCGTTCAGAAAAGCATTCAGCGGTGACAATAATCAAACCATTCTACAAGTCATTTCATTAAGTAGTGCTCAGTGGAGAAGGTGACTGGCTCTTCTCACCCTGCCAGGCATCTGCTACCTGCACTAGTTCAAAGAAACATTCAGTTTAGTTTACAACATGAAAAGGGTATTTGAAAGCATATACAGGGAGGGGTATACCTAGTTCTTCTCAACATGTTACATTACCTGGCTGTACAGGGGGGAAACAAGAAAGAAATAGTTGTACAGACAAAGGTTTTAAGGTCTAGCTCTTCTCCCCACTCAATGTTACACTCTATTTCCCATTCACAATAATGCTTGCAGAAGTCCTTGGCTTGAATACAGTGAGCTGTTCCCTTTTGTGTGCTGACTCCTTGCCTGCAACAGACACACAAAGCACTTCAAAGACTCATTCAGCTGCTGTTCTGCCAATTAATCGGCAAAGTCCCACTTGGTTTGTTAAATAAGAATATGAAATTCCAACTGATGTGTGTTGCAAGTCTCTGTGGCTTACCCACATGTTTGTCCTTTTCCTGTGCACTTAAACAGGCTGGTTATGGGAGCCACCATTCTTGAGCATATGGAAAAAACAAAAATGATAAAGTTTGGCCCTCTGTTGCCAAACCTATAACTTACATTATATATTTATTGTAAAGGGAATACTCAGTAGATTTATTTAAACTTAATTAATTCTCTCTCTGTCTATACAGGCAAGTCTCAATCTCCTGCCATACAAAGAAATATGTCAAATATCATTAAGTTTGGTATCCTCTGCTTTCTGTTGAAAATGCTTTTCCATTACAATAAGTATTTTGTCTCAGTAATGAAAACATAGTCCTCACACACATCCAGTACATAAACAAATATTTTGGGGCCTATAGACAGTAATGTACAGTACAGATCTAGAAACATTGTATATACTGTATGTATACATTGTTTAGAGGTGTAAGGAGAGCTTTAAGGAGGTTTTCAGGATAACAGCTCTTTCTATAATGTGAATCTTCATACCTTACGTACTAGTAAAGCATATAGACTTTAAATAAATGTAGGGACCCATAGTATCTTGGCCCCTATGGCTTCATTCTCTACCTGAGCAGATATCCATTGTGCCTGGAGTCAACAAGGCCCCAGAAGTGTTAGGCCCTAAAGGGACAACCTAAAGTTGGGGAACAAGGACCCCGTGAATGAGGTTAGATAGTGTGCAGGATAGCCACTGTTATAACACTCTCTAGAGAGAGCGAATAAGTAAGCATTATTTAGCAGGAGCAACTTTGAACTGCAAGAAGGAGGATAGATTGGAGTAGCTCTCCCCCAGGCTCTGCTTGTCTATAATGAAGGGCCCACAATACAAGGGAAAAAGGTTATGGTTCTGCCCCTTTTTAAGTCTTATGTAGGAATCCAGACCACATGAGGTACTGACAATATGGAAGGTGTATACTTCAAGTCCCCCTACTATTCCTTTAGTGGTGCATTTCTTTCTGTACCTTCAACACCTGTCACTGTACCTGGTATTTATTGACTACCTCATATATGTAAGTATTTTAAACCATGTTGCCCTTTATATTGAATAAATCCTGTTTGCAAAGAACCCCTGGCATCCTTTTTCTATTATTTACATTTTTACCAGGATAGATGTATAATACACACACACACCTCACATGCTTGTAACTGTCCTCGGATCCTTGAAAGACTTTAAGAACATACCACTGGTACAAAAATAACTTTCTTTATTGGTAACATCATCAGGATAAGGAATCAGGAACAAAGATGATCAGTTTTAGCAATATTGGTTTGATATAAGTGCAGTAAGTGCGCGTAGAATGCGGCAGAATGCGGTAAAATGTGGTAGAATGCGGTAAAATGTGGTAGAATGCGGTAAAATGTGGTAGAACTAAGGGGCAAACATACAAAAGGAATATTCAGTATATATTCTAACATATAATCACTAACATTGTCATTAGCAGCATTAATCAGTACACATAAACAAAGATAGCTCACCTATTTTCGCCTCATAGGATCTTAAGGGCAGTTTCTCTACTCTGGCCTGCTCTCTGGAGTCTGTCTCTAAGATGGCTGCTGGCATGTCTGGCTAGATTCTAGCAGATCCCAGAGTGAGGCTTGGTTCTGCTTGGACTAGACTGTCAGGTGACTGGTGTACTCAGATTAACCCTGTAATGTCCTGTGCTTAGCTGGCTATTTTAGCTGATGCTGTTGACTGTTACTCTACACACAAATGAACTTTAACAGCAGGATTAACTTTTCTGCTTACAATACAACAGAGCATATACAAGTATATATTGTTCTGTACTGAAAATTAGCACTAAGTTGTTATAAACTTCTCTTACATTAACAGTCACAATGAATTATGCAGTTCAAATGTTAGATTGGCTTGGGCGGGCAGCTACAATGCTCTTTCCATTTAGTGAAAGGCTATCCTGTTGAAAGAGTACCCAGTGAACCTATGCTCATGGCTGCTCCTGCCATAAGGCAAGGTGAGAACTTTTAGAAAATAATGGAGCAAACAACTATCTCCACAGTAGAAGCCATGCACAGGTCCACTTTCAATACTACATGTAAAATAGAAACATGCACAGATTCATACTGAAAAACATTTATTTGTGCATTTTCAACCGTTATAAAGTTTCACTTTGATACATTGATACATTCAAAAAACACCACAGTGTAGTGTCACCCCCCAGTCTGCCTACCTTGTGTTAGCCACTCCCACATGACACGTTTCACGCTATTGGGCACTTCATCAGAGGCTCCATCCATGAACAGGGCCTATTATCAGCACATTTGCAGTTCATTTCTATTAATAAAAATACTGCATGTGTGACAAGAACTAATTGGGAGTCATTTACTTTTTCCCAGTGGGGGCCAACACAGGTCTCTGTGCTCTGAAAGAAGCACAGAAAGCTGCTGTAAATCTTTAATGGTCAAAGGCAATGTGCAAAATGGAAAAAATAGGTGAATATGGAAAAAATAGGTGTATAGCACCAATGCTGACCCGGCAGGAGAGATCTACAATATAGGGCCAGTGTGACCTTTGCTTTGTCAAACTTTTTACCTTGCTCAGTCAGTCTGTCTTCTTTTTGGCTACTTATCAGTTGGGCAGGCCACATACCATTGACAATAAGGAGGGGTGTCAGCAAAATTTGTTGACCCCTGTATAACCAACTTGACATTCCCTTCAGGTTAGAGGTTAAAGCATTCCTCTCAGTAAAATGTATTTATTTTGTTTACTTATGCCCAAAAACAATGTAGTTTTGTTTTTAATTAAAACAATAACAATATCACATAGACATCTTTCACCTGTATTGTGTTGTGTTGAACAAAGTCCATTCCTTCTTTAAAGCATATGTAATACATTTTTGGCCTATCTGGCACAAAGATAGTTCAAGGCTCCAGCTACAGCATGAGCATGGTTACACTGCGACTTTACACATCAGGGCAGGGCCTTCGAATTGTGGAAGCTATCCCTTTAAGAGGTGTTTGAACTACAACCCGCAGGCACTGTACAAACACAAGCATAGAAACTTGGGCGCCAGGAGGTTCTTAGTGAAACAGAAAAAGGTATTTATTGAACATATGCCCAAGGCAATGGACCACAGGTTTTACTCAGGCAGGAGATGAAATGAGGAAATAGTACATGACATGCAGTCATCTCAGGTAACAGGTAATTCAGCTGCAGAAATACTCCCTTAGGCATTTGCAGACATCAGTACAACCATTCCCACTTGGAAGTTGTCTGGAAAGTAGCCAGGGCCGGACTGGGAGGAGAAAGCAGCCCTGGCAACGGTATTGAACCAGCCCATGTATTCAAGTGCATGAAAAGCATGATATATATTTCCAACCCCAAGGTCAGCTAGAACTAGTGTTAATTAATAGATATTTCAAGAGTCCATTACCATATAATCCCCAGCAATATTATACACCCTATGTGCTGGAACTGTCCCTTGCAACAAATATCTCACCCTAGTTTCTATTATAACTATTCTATCAGATGGATTAGTGGCCCTATACTTACAGTATATTCTAAATTTTCCTGTATGTGCACCTAACTAGACCATGCACCCTGGCAGATAAGAGGACTTTAATTACCATGTGTATCACAGGGCCAAAGTGTGGCATACTTGAAGAGACTAGACTGTCTCATGCAATTAATGGTACATATCACAGTGTTCCATATACAGGCTGAAGTGACTGTTCTGAGCACGGATCCTGCTGTTGCCAACATACTTATAAGCATAAGGGATTGGGTAGATAGCAAGCAACTCTAATATTACTAACTAAAGTTGGTCAGAATTCCTGATTCCACCCATATGCTAGTGCACTAACAAATGCAGGCGTCGGCTTAGCTGTGGCTGGCTATTATGGACAGCTCATTTACATTTCTAAAGTGAGTGGCTCATTTACATTTTAAAGACAGACCTAATTTTCATGAGCAGCCCATTTACATTTTAAAGCAAGCGGCCCATCGGGCATTTGCCCAAATCCACAGATCCAGGCCTGGCCTCTACCTTCACAGTCCCTCCTTACTGAGGTCCCTGCACTCAGGTTTTTCAAAAGTCTGTGGGAAGCTACTCCATCCTGCAAATACTTGTTGGAGCCTAGCTGCTCTTTCTTTCTTACCCTGTCTACCTTTCTCTTCCTAGAGAGATTATTACAAATATACCCTAGTACAACTATTCCTCATTGACAGGGTTTCCTGGTCCCAGACTTCACTGCTGTACCCAGGTCCCCCCTGAGCACACCCAGCTGTCTGACTTTACTGGGCCCATCTGCCCAGGCTCATCACACATCCACCCAGCTCCTCTGGTGGATGACAAAGAGGAAGCTGCCAGTCCCTTCCCAGCACTATACCAGTGTGTGGCAGGATGTGGTCAGAGCACCAACTGCCCAATAGCAGTGGATATGCAAATAGAAATTAAAAACATGAACTTTTGCCCAGTAACTAGAAGATAGGGATTTAACTCCATAGGTGCAGTTACAAACCTATGGGTCTCTACATTTAAATTAATAAAAAGACAGTAGGGCTCATTTATAAACTTTGCGCAGGGCTGATTGGTTCACAAAGTTCGCAAATTCGTTTTTCACATTGCAAATGTCTATAAGAGCTTTTTAAATATGCCAAAAATCACAAATTGTGAATATTTATGCACAAACTCTGTTTGAATCACTGCACAACTTTGGTTGTGGAGAAAATATTTGCAAACCTTAAATTGCGAATTTAAGTAGCTGTCAACGATATTGTTGCACACAAAGTGCCTGTACTCACGCAAAGAGTCATTTGTGAAAATGTATTTACAATGCGAATTCGCAAAAACCGGAAAGACGGGCACAGCAGTGCAATATTTTAGTGTTCAGGAAAAAGCATGGGCAAAACAATCATTTGTAAACAATTATAAATTACCCCCTTAGACATATCCCAGTGGAGTTAAATGCTGGGGAATATTATTTTTATGGAAAACACTAAGGTGTAGATTTACTAAATTCACATGAATGATTTGAAACTCGATCGAATTTTCAAAAAGATTTGAAGACAACTTCGACCATCGAATTTTTAAAATTCGATCGAATTGAATGATACGAATAATTTGAATAAAATTCTATTCAAATATTTGGCAGTCTAATTACTTGCCCTTTAAATTTTAATTCAACTGCCTACTGTAGTTCACCAGATTAAACCTACCGAATTGCTATTAAACCCTATGGGTTTTTTAAGCATTTTTAGATCGAATAAAAAAAATGTATTCAAATGGTTAAAATCGTTCGATCGAAATTTTTTTATTCGATCAATCAAATTGCGGAAGAAACCCTCAAATTAGAAGGTTTCAAATTTGACCAAAATTTGATTGGTCGAATTCGAGGGTAAATTCACCCTCGAATTCGACCAATAGTAAATCTGCCCCTAAGATGACAAAACCTATTCATTTCATGCGATACAACATTATTTATAAATAGCTACATGAATACCCAGAGCTGTTCAATTTTATGAAAATACACTTGTTTTTAAAATTACGTGTGCCTTTGTATTTCTCACATAGCTGTAAAGCCTTCAAATTTAGGATTAGCATTCATCCATTTTTCCCTATTCAGCACTGGCAGGTCCTACTGATATACAACAGGTCATCATTAGGTTTCCAGGTCGTGCCCTTGCCTTGAATGAGCACATAGAGGTAGTGAGGGGGTGAATTATTGTAAACTTGCAGTAGTAGTAGTGAGCACATATGCAAGAATACACACAAGCTTGTATTGCCTAATGATGTGCAACTTCTTTCTGTGTGCCCTCTTAGCAAATTCCATTCTGCTGAAAAGTTTATTTTTGTACAAACCTTTAATTGCTGGGTGGATTTCTTCATTTATATGTTTCAAACATCACAATCTTAACAAAATGTTAGCTACTGTACATTTGATTTACCCAGAAACAGTTACCCATTACACACAAAAAATACACAAACAACTCTGGAGAAACAACACAGAAAAAGCTTCATTAAGTTTATAATATTGACTAACCATAGGTACTAAAATTACATTGCCTACAGATCAAAAAGCATAAGGGAAAAGTCTTGTTATAGCTCTCCAACAATACATTTGGTCACTTTTATATATATATCCTATTAAATACTCTTAGTGCTTTTTGATAATTGTGCTTTGTAGTTTTTAAAGCACTTCAACCTATTCCCAGTCCAATCTCTCCTTTTATCTGATGTTAGAAATATTGATTTCTGACAGATAAAAGCAAACATTATTATCTCTATGGTATATAATAAGAAAGAGCAGCCGAGATTCCCGGTGCTCTTGGGATTAGTCATATTAGAAACACCCTTTGTTTTATTACATTTCGTCAACTGAATTTACTTCACCAGTTGCTGATATTTATGTAAAAAAGGAATGCTGTAATTGCTCTGCGATATTGCCAATTGTACGAACAGTTTTGCATTTAGTCAGATAAAAGGAGGATCTCCCATGACGGCTTTAGTGTTTGTCATGGGTTTCACGTCTGTCAGCTGGCCTCACATAAGTGTGATTTATCTTCCCCTGGATTCTCTGTATTGAAGCTTTGAGAGTTTGTATTCAAATTCAAGATATTATCAGTGGCTAATCTCTCCATTACATTCAGTGCATTTTAATGTTACGCACAAATAAAATCCCTCCATTATGTTCAGTGCATTCTTGTACAAACAGTACAGTACTAGTGCTATTAAAGCATTTGAAAACATGTTAAGCATAATTCAGTATAATATTTAAGTCTTCCATACTTGAAGTATTATAGATAATGCAAAATCTAATTTGTAGCAATATTAGAATTGGCGTGATCTGGGCAGGAACCTCTGCCTCTGGAAAGCACAATGCCTAAATCGGAGGGAGAACTACTCCATGGCAGCATTGATAATACTGCTTTTTTTGGGGTGCTGTGGTCAGAATCTACAGCCTTTCATTCACATTTCCAAAACCAACTGCAAACTATCACTGTATATAATGTACTTGAATTGTCATTACACAATATTTCACTGTATTTTATAAAACTGGAATTCAAATACCCACTACTGCTTTTCACTTTGTGCAAGGTTTTTTACGTACCTATATCCAATGTACATGTATATAATATAGTTGAAGTGCCAATATTAATCTTTTATCATATCATCTTATTGTATAATGCCTATCAGACAGTACCTACAGACAAGGCAGTCTGTTAATTAATGTGCTAAAAGCATAAAGCATAGTATAGCATTTTCCTGTAGCTTCCTTTTTATGGGCTACCAAACAGACAGAATTTGAGTGCTGGTGGCTTCTGAAATGACTGAAGCACAGGGATGCAAAATTAAATGGTGCCCACCATTAAAGGAAAAACCCCCGAAATCCAGAAAATGAATACTTGAGCAAAAGATTTTGATCGAATTATAAAAATTTATCGAATGGTTAAAATCGTTCTAATCGTTTTACAATTCGATCGTTCAACCAATCAAATTGTGGTAAAAACTGTTCATTCTGGTAATCATCCTTTCCATATACCTGCAACTGTTATATACTGTTTAAC
>CM044438.1:27214499-27226418 GCA_024363595.1 Xenopus borealis
ACATTCACTTTACAGCGCTACGCAACAAGTTGGCGCTATAGAAATACATGTTGATAATAAAACATGTTAATAAAATCCTTCAAATTCGAAGGATTTTAATTCCCTAACTATTCCCATGGTCAAATTTCGAATTTTTTTCAATTTGAAATTCGACCAATAGTAAATCTTCCCCTTAATCATAGACATACATTTGTAATTATGCCCATTGTTGTTAGACTAAAGAAGCTCATGAAGCTAGCTTTCCTGGAAAGATTGGTTTGCCAAAGTAGCTGTGATGGGTATGTGACATAAATGAAAGCACGAGAGCATTTTACAAGGTTTCAGTTGTGTTCTTCCTACAGTAGTTTATTTTTTGTTTGAGTCATCTACTTGCTTCAGACATTCTTTTTCTCTGGCCTGTTGCATAGTGCTGTATGTTTAATATTTACAGAAAATAAAGCAAGTAAGTACATCTGCGAAACCTGTTTGACTCTATTAAACAACTGTACTTAGATCTAAGCCATATTAATTTATTATAAGATTCCATCAGGCCTTTGACTGTCATAATAATTACTCTTATTGGACAGCGGGAGTCATTATGTGAACATATCATACACTTCATCAGGAAACAATTGCCTTTACAAACAACAAAATATTTCATGGAACTATAGATTCCAGAGTGAAATGGGCTGCAGATATTAGGAAGAACAGAGTATGTATGAATGGATTGTATGTAATGTTAGTGCTACACTAAGGGGAAGATTTATTATGTGGTTTTAAAAAATTGAGGAATAATTTGCCACACATCGCTGTGTGTAAAAAAAGTGCGTAAAAATGGCATCATTTTTTTTACAAGATTTTTTTTTGAGCAACTTCCCCAGAACTTACTTAGGTCTGAAGCAGTGTAAAATAACAGCGCTTTTTACATAATGTTTCTGGCAAATTAAATTTTTCAAAACATAATAAATTTGTCCCTAAAACTTTCCATTTGCTGAAATTTTATTATGAATTCTTATACAGGTATAGGATCCATTATCTGGAAACCGGTTATGCAGAAAGTTCTGAATTACGTACAAGCTGCCTCCATGATCTCCATTTTATTTTAAAAAACATATTTAACATTTGCATTGTTTTCTAATACACTTAGGGGCAGATTTATTAAGGGTCAGATAGTAAATTAGAAATTAACACATTTGAATTTTAATCGCCCAATCAAAATGTAAATTTGAATGTGAGATTTATCACACCTTGACCATGGAAACAGTTCTAATTAAAATTTTCGTTCATGTACAAGTCAATGGCACAGGTCCGTTGAACCATTTGAATATGTTAATTGCCTACCTGACATTTTCAAGAAGGAAAACTCAATTCGAATTCAATTAAAATTTTTAGGTCTAGACTATTCGATCCAACTTTAAGGGGCAGATTTATCAAGGGTTGAAGTGAAAATTCAAATTAAAAATTCCAAAGTAATTTTTAATTTCTTCGACTATCGAATAGGCCTAATTCTATTCAAACTGAAAAAATTCAAATCGAATTGAAAAGTTTGACCATTCGAAAATCAAGTATTGTCTCTTTAAAATGTTCTAATTCGACCCTTCGCCACCTTAAAATTGTTGTTTTAACCTACAGAGGACCTCCTATAACCTTTATGGAGTCTTTTTGAAATTTTTGAGAAATCTTTTTTTTTTTGGAGGAAATCGTTCGAATGGAACAATTTAATTGAACTATTCGAATGGTTTAAATTGGATCGAATAGGTCAGTTTTCAGTCGAATTAATATGGAAAAAAAAAGGTTTTCACTTTGAAATTGGACACTTGATAAATCTATCCCCAAAAGTTCAATTTTTTTCTTAAATAACATCCCATTCGAGTTATATTCTAATTTATTTGAGTAAAAAAAATTCACTAAATTTGATATTCAACCTTTGATAAATATGCCCATTAAGGCATGAAGAACCAAATGACAGAGGGATCCATTATCCAGTAAATACAAGGTTCCAAGCATTCTGGATAACAATGTTAAACTTTAAAATGTATAAACTGAAATATCTAACCATTGGTAAATTCAGTGGCGTAACTACCGGAGGAGCAGGGGGTGCAAGTGGACCAGGGCGTGCACCCCCGCAGCACCGCCCCCACCCCGGCGGATCGCACCCCATGTATCTGGCTGCAGACGGCTGCAGGCGCATACAAAGTGCATAGAAAATCAGCAGGGAGAAGTGTGGGGGGGGGCGGCTGCATGGCCCGCACCTGGGCCCACCCCCACATAGTTAAGTTAATGGATGAATTAAATGTCCTCTATACTTTTATGGTTATTTATGCTGGTAGACAACTGTGGTTTTTCCTGACCCATTTTTCCAACCCTAGGGGCATATTGACACGCAAGACTTTGAAGCGATTCTGTCGAATCTGACGCTGGCTGAAAAAAAACGCCAGCATCAAGTCAGAGCCGACAGGATCAAATTTTTTAAAACGGGTGTTTCGATCGAAAATGGATGATTCGAACGATTTCAATTTTCAAAAATTTGCTAAAACAGCCCAGGTTCCAGGAGGTCCCCCCAAGGGCTAAAATAGCAATACAGAGGGTTTAAGGTGGAAAAGGGTCGTATTCGATTTTTTTTTTTAAAGAGACAGTACTTTTTTTTTAATTCTAATTGAATTTTGCCCTCTTTGATAGACGAAGTACCAAAAATTACTTTGAAAATTCGAATTTTCTCTTTGACCTTTAGTAAATCTGATCCTATATGTAATGTTACTTTCATAGCATTCACTAATTTTAAAATACATACTGTAACTGGTCAGCATGATGGGTGTCTTATTTAATTTAATTTAGTTTCCTAAAAAAGGTATGGGAAAATTCAGTGTAGCAGCAGAAGGGAAGGCTACAAAATTGGTGCCTATAGTTGCTAGAGAAAACACGAGTTTCCTGGTAGAAATATTCTACTGTTGGATACAAAAGAATGATACCGCCCCTCGCAAGGAAACTCTGGGCGACTTTGGAAAACGAATCGCCGCGTGTAATTAGCGCTGGAGATTTTTCATTTAAGCCAGCGCAGAGTGAGGGAAAGCGTTTGGGGAGATTGGTCACTGCAAAGTCGAGGTCAATTAGTCACCAGGCGACTCAATCCCCCCCAAATAGCCTAGTGTGTAACAACCCATACTGCTGTACTGCAAGTTGGAGTGATGTCACCCCCCTCCCTTTCTTCAACCCTCCCCCAGCAGCCTAACAACAGAACAATGGGAAGGTAACCAGATAACAGCTCCCTAACACAAGATAACAGCTGCCTGTTGGATCTAAGAACAACACTCAATAGTAAAAAACCCATGTCCCACTGAGACTGCCAGAAAGCAGTTCCCTCCTAAAGTGCTGGCACAAGTCACATGACCTGGGGCAGCTGGGAAATTGACAAAATGTTAAGCCCCATTTCAGTGCAAAAGTCTTCTAGAGTAGCACTATTAACATGCTTCATTTTATAAAACCAGCATAATAGAATGGAATAAAATTTGTATTCGTTTTTTCTTATGTGACATCTGCCGGAAGCAAAAAAATTGCATCAAAACTGGTGTCCCCATGGAGTAAAATCACACACACCTTTGCAGTTTATTTTACACAGTTTTTACACAATTTTTCAGCAAATTCTGTTTTACATAGCATAATAAATATTCCCCTTAAAGGGGAAGTCAACTCTCCCGGCACTAAACCCCTTCCCCCTGTAGACCCCCATCCCTCTTCCCCTCCGGCTTACTTCCCCCCCGTGCTATTGCCCCTAACCTGTTAATTATCCCAAAGTCCAGGTCCCCTGCAGGAAAGTTCACAGGCGCCATCTTGTCACACACCGTCTTCTTCCTTGATCCAGTGGCATTTGGCAAGTGTGTGCGCAATAGGATGCATTTGCCGGTTGGTGCTACTGCGCATATGCCCGACTTTCACAAAGTTTCTGAAAAAGGAAATCGGAAAAATTTGTGAAGTTCGGGCACCTACAGAGGGGAGGGGTTTTAGCGCCGGAGGGGTTGACTTCCCTTTTAAATGTCTTCCTGTTACAGTTACTGCATTATTTCTGGTCATGTGATTTCTGAGGAACCATACAGACCATCACAGAATGGTGGCTCAAGGTAAGAGATGTAAAAGGGCAATGTTTACTGTTGTATTGCTAAACTCTACACTAGCTAATTTGCCTGGGTGCAGATAAAAGTATTCATAAAAATGAATCAGAGTACCACACCCAACTGATCCAACTGTGAAACAGAACCCTAAAAAGGTAATTTTTCATGTCTTTGCTGAAATTGGCTACTATTACTTCAAAAATTGCTGAACCCAGACATCTACCTCATATATATATATATATATATATATATATATATATATATATATATATATTTGAAAGACAGGACAGTTAATCTCCATGGTTACAGAAAGTGGTTTGAAAAAATCAATGGTTAACAAACCATTAGATATTTTACTTCTGCTGCTAATAATGTCAATTAGCCTCAAAGATGAATCATCCAACAGTCATGCTTTTTCACGCTCAATTAACAAGATATTCAGTTTCATTAATAATGATTGTGAAGCAGTCAGATTTAATGAAAACACAGTTTCCCGTTATATACACAAAATAATGAGAAATTACAACCATATAACATTAACACATTACCAGATGAAGTAGGCCTTGCTTGAACCTTTTGTTTATTATTATGTATTTTGAGGTGCTGGGCTGGGATGTGATAGACAATGCCACATATTAATATAATCTGTACCTACATATAAGCCTTCATCATTCTCATTTTGACACAAGTGCACTAAAACAGCCTTAACGTAATAAGTACTAAACATTGACAACTAAAATTGGTTAAAAACGCTGCAGCTTGATTAATGATTACATTAATGACATGTTATAAATATTAACAAAAAATAACAATTGTATCCTACTGTATAGTGGGGACATAGTAACATTCAGAGTGAACACATTTGTGCTCAAATAAGAATAAATAAGAATGCATGCATGCAATGTTATATTCTTCATTAGGCTTTTATTGTATTACGAATCTTAATTGTGCATTGCAAACGTTTAAGACATGCTTAAAGGTAGCGTAAGCCTCTGGAGCAAACGTAGCAAGGTTGGATGGCTTCTGTCAAATGGAAATGGGAAACCATTTTGTAGGTTTTGTAAGTACAGTGTACCTTGGCAAATTGTCAGATGGATTTGTTAATTTTACAAACCCTACCAAGGGGAGGGATATGGATATTGTCACTACTACAGGGTTCAGTGTAAACAATGAATTATCTGTAGTTTTTTTTGTTTGTTTTTTTTAAATGCAGAGGACAGAAAAGTGATTCTTCCCTTTAGAAATCTTTGGTTAAACCCCATATAGAAAATGAAGTTGTAGTTTTGGTCTCCAGTATTCTAAAGACACACGATTTAAAGGGATACTGTCATGGGAAAACATGTTTTTTTCAGAACACATCAGTTAATAATGCTGCTCCAGTAGACTTCTGCACGGAAATCCATTTATCAAAAGAGCAAACAGATTTTTTTATATTCAGTTTTGAAATCTGACATGTGACTTGTGCCAGCACTTTAGGAGGGAACTGCTTTCTGGCAGGCTGTTGTTTTACCTTCTCAATGTAACTGAATAGTACACAGTGGGACATTGGTTTTACTATTTTTCTGTTTTCACCCATTCTACTTTATCAGCTCAAGAATGGAAGTTCACATTCAAACCACTTTTTGTCGTGCCATGCTGATCGGTCGTTTGGCCGATTGGACAGGTTATAAAATTTGTCGGCTGCCGATAATATCTCTACGTGTATTGCCAATCTGACAATTTTCAGTGGGAGACTGTCACAAGGTTTTGTCGGACACAACTTTCGTACGATCCCTGTCAGGGGCAGAATATCGGCTGATCTGTGCTTTTACTACTTTATTTAATCTGAAGGTTAGTGGCAGGTCGGGAGATGGGGATGTCCGATCGTACAATGATTTGTGCGATCGGATCTTTGCGTCTATGGCCAGCTTGAAGGTGGCAATTCAGCTTTCACAATAATTGGAATTGGAAAATATGGACTTTAAACTCTTATTTTGCATTAATAATTATGAAGTTAAAATATGTGTATTCCTCAATAACCTTCTATAAACAGCTGACACAGACAAACCATACTTCTATTAATACAGATGAAGCCACTTGGATTTGTGGGTTAAATGCGTTATGACTCAGGATTAACTGAAGAAACTTATCTAAAGTCATCTTAACTCATTTAATGCATTTAACCTTTTCATTAGCATACCAAAGCACCATTGTTTTCAATGTGAACTCTTTAATTGGATGGGATGCCGTGACACAATTTTCTGTGTTAAATAGGATATCTGGGTTTAGTTATTCTGTGTTAAACACACAAACCAAAGTGGCTTCATCTGTACTTGCAACTCAGGCATGCAATTCAAGTACAGTTCCCTTCCCTGACACAACACTTGACCTCTTTTTTCACAAAACACACATTACACACACCAGACACTATCAAACTAGTTTCACGACTGTACCGTATGGTTCTCTCTATGGGCCCTGTCCTAAACCATTTGAGATGACTAAAACCCAATGGCTCTTTGACATCCCTCAAAGGACTGGGAGGAAGCAATTGGCAATTGCCATTTTATTTGATCTTTATGATAGACTGGTTGGTTCAGTATAAGCATAATTTTTTCATCAAGTTTCATGCTATAGGTAGGAAACTCGTCTTTACACTATATCTTTATCAGCCACATTCTACCATATGATGTGGCCATGCCCTGTCATTAACAGTTACTGTCTTAGACTTCTCCCAATGTTATCCCTCTGCTCATTTGTCTTCTGGGGGTATTAAATGACCTTCCAATGTTCAAATATGCCAGGAATAGATACAGACCCTATTGTTCTGCACAAGGATAAACATTGCCATGCACTAGATGGGTCCTAGTCCTACATTGGTCAATAAAGCTATACCTCTTATAAAACTTATTTCAGATGCAAGGGACACCCAGGAGAAATTTGGTAAGATTTGACACCAGTGGTGAAAAGCAGAACTGGAATAACTCTTGTGTGCTCTCAAGCACAGATATCCCCACCAAATTCTTATTTTGCTTTTGGTTCTAACACTGTATATTGATTCTTCTCGTGTGGCAACTTTCTTGTATTGCTGGCTTGGCACAATGTTATTTTTTGTATGTTTATTAAAACAAATGAAAATGTACCTAAAAAAGAGTTATATTCCTCAAACTGTATTGAATCCTCCCCTGCACACAGTGGTGAGAACCTTACCTCAGGCCAGTAACAAGGGGTGGCAGCTCTTGTAACTTTAAGAGCTGAATTTTTCAGGATTTAATAATTTACTGTTTTGTAGGCAGGGGTGATTCTGGGGCTGCAGTCGCACTTAAAAATTAGCATTGGAGTGGGTCAGAGGGGACAGCATAGCTAAGCTAGTGCAATGAGCGCAATAGAGGTCTATGGGATGCCTACAAACAGTTTGCAATTAACTCAATGACCACGGCAACTAAAAAGCATTAGGCCGACTTATGATACATTATATTGAGGAATCAATTCCAATTTCAGACAATTCAATCTTGTATGTATCTAAAACATCCCTGGCAGTCAGGAAAGTGTTAATGATTTGACATATTTTTCACTGATGTATCAGTTTGTTAGAATGTGTTCTACTGCTTGAAGCAGTTGAATAGATTTATTTTCACTGAGTGTCAGTATTCACAACAGTGCAGCAGCAGCACTATATATTAACACCCATCTCCAAATTTGAATCACATTAGGAGAGAAATTTTTTGGGTTGTTTTTAGCATTGAAAATACAGTACATTTTAGGAAACTATTGGTATTATTATGGTTATCACTGATTGATTCATGATAGAAATGAGCATATCGATTGTGAGGGTTCGCAGTATATGTCATGCAGGGACTATTGGCAGATTGAGGTGAATTTTCGAATTAAAAAATTCGCATTTTGAGCTATTTTTGTTTTCCTCAACTAGGGAATAGTCCAAATTTGATTGGAATTTGCAAAAAATTCAAAAATTCAAATCTTGAAATTTATTATGTACTGTCTTTTTAAAAATTCAAATCTGACCATTCACCATCTAAAACCTGCCAAATTGTTGTTTTAGCCTATGGGAGCCCTCCTAGAACCTATGTATATGGCATCAATTGGTGGACTTTGAAAATTCAAGGGTTTGTTTTTTTTTTGGGAAAAACGAATCGAATGCACAAAAAATTTGAATACGGACCTATTCAATTGAAAACGGACCTATTCGATAGAAAAAAATTCGAATTAATTTCGGTTGGTTCTTAAATTAGAATTTTGATGTTTTTGCGCTTCCAAATCTGCACCTTCATAAATCTGCCCCCAACAGTAGTTCTTGAAAAATGTTTGCCCAAACTGAGTCAACATACAGTACAAACAGGGGCGATTTAAGGCCTTGGTGGGCCCTGGGCAAAGAGCTAACTGGTGGGCCCCCACAAATATGCCTTTTTAAAACCATGCCCATTTTTGGCCACCCCCAAATACCACACCCATTTAGCAAAAAGTCATGCCAGTATTAAATGGATAATCAGAATAATAAATGCAGATCTGACAGTATGCTACATACTACATAAAAATGGCTAATTAACCCTAGCTGTTCCAGTCTAATCACCATAGAAATGGCCAATGAGCATTCCATTGATCCCAGACAAGAAGGTAAGATCACTAAAACATGGACAATGAACAGAAAGTCTCTGTGACCTTTTCTGTGCTTGTGATTGGCAGAAAGGCAGAGCCAAGCGAAGCAACTCTGAGAAAATATAAATCTGTTTGTGAAGCTGTGGAAGTGGAGCGGTTACTGCTAGTATTATGTTGAAAGTGTTATTCAGTTTTTTATTCAGCAGCTCTCCAGTTTGACATTTTAACAGCTTCCTGGTTGCTAGGGTTCAAATTACCCTACCAACCAGGTAGCGGTGGAGAGACCTAAATAGAAGATTAGTAATAAATACCAAAAATTAATAGGGGAGTGTAATAAAAGTTGCAAAGAGAAAAACAATATTGTTCCTTAAACTGTTATTGCATTGCGAATTTTAATTGCGCACATCGACTGCGCATTGGCGAAAGCTGTAAAATTCACAAACTTTCTTCCACTGTTGGAAGTGGTTGCAAAACAGTTTGCTATATTAAATTCGCACAAAGCAAAATTTGTTCGCACAGAGACATAACTTTTTGCATTGTGAAAAGTTTTTCCGTTACCAACTTTAATTACATTCCCCCATAAGTCTCTTAACAATACAGCTCACAGCACAACAGTTAATGAGCTGCCGGGGGTCTATTCTGTGACCCCCATTTGAAAGCCAGGTCAGAAGAAAAAGTCACATAAATTAAAAACTATGAAAACTGAAGGATGAACACAGTAGCAATGACTTACATACTTAAATCCCCCTAGAATTCACAGCAGAACGGCAAGGGGATATTCATTGTATAAATACCCCCAGAAGGATTGCAAAGGGCATAAATACCTCCAGAACCCACAGTAGGATGGCAAGGGGCAATTCCATGTACAGATACCACCCAGAACCCACAGCAGGATGGCAAAGGGCAAATACATGTATAAATACCCCCAGAACAAAGAGCAGGATGGCAAGGGGCTATTCATTGTATAAATACCCCCCAGAAGGAAGGCAAGGAGCAAATCCATGTATAGCTACCCCCCCCAGAACCCACAGCAGGATGGCAAGGGGCAAATCCATGAATAGATACCCCCCCCAGAACCAACAGCCACCTGGCCGGTAAAAATTATGCTTGAGTCCAATGTTATTAATAGAGAAAAGAGATAAATATATAGGAAGTCTGGTATTTTTTCCCAGAAAAGGTGGCAACCCTAGGCCCACCAGAAAACCTTAGATCAGGGGCCCAAATTTCCAAACTATTATTCCTTCTCTCCTCACTTTATACTCCTATTCTTTTAGATCTACTTACTATACTCTATTCTTCCATTATTCCACATTAAGAAATAGGGAATGAACATGAAATAGGCCTAATTGTTAGAAGCAAGAGGCCCACTGACACCTGGGCACACCGGGAGTTTTACTGGTATCCCTGTGGGCCAGTCCAACACTGAATCTGCTCTTCTTGGCTTCTTCATGTAGGAAGAGTCAAAGGACAAATAAATTTATGTTGAAAGCAGAATATGATACAGCAGTTTATGTAATGAAAATGGAAAAGTTCACTTGGCAATAATTATATGCTAAAGTGGCCCACTGAGACTGGAGGCTGGCTAATGTTTTTACTTTGAGCTTTTACATTTAGAATTTGCTTACAATGTTGAATATTTGCTGCCTGTCCAGACCTCTGCCTGTTCTCTGTTCCTGCATGCCCGCTGCCTGCCTTGAATCTGTATCAGTTTTTACTCTGCATCTCCTTACTCCTAGGTACCATGCTCCATTTGAGCCTCACTTGCTTCTCTCCACTCACTCTTCCCCCTGAATCATCCATGTAGTGTGTTTGTGGGTCCTTCTCATCCAAGTCTGACAGTATACATTTGGCACTGGTGAATGGACTATTTAAAGTGATACTGACACTATAAAAATGAATTTTAGCATATTAATGTACATTAAATGTTACTTATAGGTCATGCTGATCATTTTTTGCAGAGGTTTGTTTTTATATATAATTGTTAGTTGAAATTCCTAAGCCTGACACTCTGACACTGACTGTCCAACCTGGCTGTCCCTTCTAATGCTAACAGACTCCTGCTGCACAAATATGGCAGCTCCCTCATACAGGAACATGGGGGATCAGACAGGTAATGTAAAAGCATCATGCAAATACTTTATGGCAAAGTTGGAAGTAGCTTTCAAAGCCAATATTATAATAGATGTAAAAAAGAGTTTAATTTCAGGTGTCAGTATCTCTTTAAAGTAATTTTACTGTCCCTTCATGATGTAAACAACAGAAGTTTTAGAAGAGTAAGAGGGTCCTAATAATAATGCCAATAATAATGGACTACTTTCACAAAATTTCTATTACTACCAAAAAAGAACATTGCCTTTCCTCCCTGGTGTCTTTTTAGATGCAGTATTTGTTCAAAGAAAAGATTTTAAGATTTAATTGTTTGTTGTGAAGAAAGGTAAGAGCCCTCATATTGAAAATCTATACTGAAGATAGCATGCTACAAACTTTACAGTTCCACGTGTGATCTCCCAGTCAGTCTACCTTGTGCAGACATGGCTTGTATTTGGAGTAATGAAACAAGGATGCCCATTTTTTTGGCTATTATAAATTATAACAAAAATAAAATGGAAGCTTGTAAAAGAATAAACTACAATGATTAATTGTCCACTGCACATAAAGGTTGGGCTGTTCTAAAATAACACTCTGTGTTCCCAGTGAGCAGCACAATAGGACTGAATATCTTTTCTCCTTCAGTAGCTCACCAAAACCCATCAAGTTTATATAGTGCTCCATCTACATTTAACCCATGTTGCAAGAGTGATGTTGCTTTACTATGATATCACTCCATATTGACAGGTTTGTAACAAGCCACACAGTGCTTTATACTGTAAGTGTGGTCCTTCCCCTGAAATTGCAGTCAGTCATTTTAGATGAATTATGCATACTGAATTCCCTTATCCATATTCTTAACTAGTTACTAGTGAAGGGCAAATCTGTGGAGCTTCATTTCGCTGAAACAGTGAAAAATTTGAGAAACACCGCCGCGTCTTGTTTTGGACGCGGGCGTCCAAAATGAGATGCTGGAGAAATTCTGCAGCCATTTCACGAATTTATTCGCCTGCAGCGAATCATGGGAATTCGCAGAGAATTCGCCCTTCACTACTAGTTACCATGAGATTAAAAAATTTGGCTCTAATTTATAAGGTAGATCCTTTAAAGTCAAAGCCATGCCCTTTCCCTTCAATAATAAATGTAAGAACTG
>CM044438.1:27226428-27256826 GCA_024363595.1 Xenopus borealis
GTAGAACATAATGTTGTCTGTTATCCGTTATTTAACCTGTACCATATAGCCTTTTTTCAATTTCTGCCATTGCTACTCAGCAGCTTGTTTATATGAACTATAGTAGTGTTTCTGAAGCAAACAGATCAGTTTCAACAGCGCAGGGCAACACTACATATTTTCTTTACTTTAAAACACTAATTTTTTTTGTGTTACTGTTCCTTTAAGACAGAGATATTTTGTGCATTCTGCTACTGAAAATTGCACCCCCGCCTAATGGTTTTAAATTAATGGTGAGCACAACTTTCCCTTGTTTGTAAATGGAATGCAAGGATTTAGTAAATATCCATGCCATATGCAAATATATATTCCTTATGTAATAGGTGTGCCCCCATATACTAATTATTCATATCAGAATGAAATGAGCCTACCTGCCCCTGTCTATCAGCTTAACAGCATAACACCTGAGGTGGTAGATCAATAATTTCACAAGAAGTATATATCACATCAGTCCAGGGTGCTTATCATTTCTCCCCTATATATCATTAACAAAAATATTATATTTCATTCCAGCATCAAGCCCCCAAGAGCAAAAGTTCAGCTTGGAGGCAATTTATTTTAAAGAAGGCAGATTGAGATTGTTGCTGTCTAGATAAACATCTACTTTATGAAATACATTTTTATCCATAGATAATATACAATATAGATTGTAATCACAGTTTGAACTTAATACACTAATATAAACCTCTTAAAAACATCAATTCTGCTTAAATATGATTGGGTTTGTGTTTATAGCTCATATTTCATACAAGTTTATGAAGACTAATCCAGTCATAACCTCTGTGTATCATACAAAAATCCATTTAGGAAACTAACAGATTCTATTTTATTTAACCAAGAACAAGGAATATAGATTAGTTTACAGTTTTGGAGGGATTTAACAATTTTCATACTGTATTCAGAGTAATATTAAAGAAGGAGATTAATACAAGTCCTTACTGATACTGTAGTTATCACTCCCCCCCCCCCCCCCCCCCCCCCCCCAGTGATTGAAGGATTCCTTCTAGAGAATAGGGGGTACCCCAGTGTGTGTGTAAGGAATGGTTAAGCTGCAGCTCTACCAGGCAATGCAATACACAAAATAAGAGGAACCAGAAGAAGCTTGGAATAGGATATATTGAAATTTCTGTTTTTATTATAAATTTTGGCTCTTTTTAGCACAGGGACATCCTTCTTGTTATGCAAGATTTGTCCTTTGCCGTACAGAGTGTGAGTGTTTCTTACACTAAAATATGCTCATTCTGTTGCACAAATATACTTTCTCTCCGAATTGCAGACTACATGGGATACTTTTGCTATAGAATAATAACCGATCTATCTGAAAAGTCTGTTTTCTAACCTACCTCATTCCCCCCACTCTCATCAGTCAGTACACAGTCCCTTTAATTATGACCAGCAGAAGTATTTAAATCCCCAAAGCATTTTTAAATCTCCTCACCCCCTAACCCATTAGCCTGCATATACATGAATATGCAATAATAGTTAAAGCCTCTGCTGAGCCTGACAATAATCACAACATGGTGATTTAAACTAGCACATGACACTTGCTGTATCGTCTCAAAAGAAGGAGCTTGGGCAATCTCATATTCACACGCCTATGTAGGCCATGACATTGTCAGAAACCAAACATCTTCAGTGCACAATTCTAAACTTGCTTAAATTGTTCTGGTTTAGAGAGACAGTATATGCCCCTTTTCAACATTACCTGATTGTATTATAAGGCTTGCACATTAGATTAGTTTTTGCATAATGTTTTATTCAAGAAACATCTACGATTCCGTTATTTCTGGATTTCTGGCACAAAAAATATGAAGCCAGTTTCACTTTAGCACTTCCTATCTCTTGTGGTCACCAAGAATTTCAAAAGGTCAGATAAAACTAATTACCAGTCCACTTAGAAGCCCCTAATGATGAGCTGCTCAAAGGCTGAGAGGTTAGTTTGTTAAAAGGTAGATACTAATTACCCTGTTTATGAAGGAAGGGGGAAGTACTTTTCAGTGAACATAACCCAGCTAATTTTTAACAATGATGTTAGAGGTATACGGTCCCTTTAAATGGGTTGTTCACCTTTAAAGGGATACTGTCTTGGGAAAACATATTTTTTTCAAAACACATAGTTTAATAGTCTTACTCCAGCAGACTTCTGCACTGAAATCCATTTCTCAAAAGATTTTTTTTATATTCAATTTTAAAATCTTACATGGAGGTAGACATTTTGTCAATTTCCCAGCTGTCCCATGTCATGTGACTTATGCCAGCACATTAGGAGGGAACTGCTTTCTGGCAGGCTGTTTTTGCTTCTCAATGTAACTGAATAGAACGCAGTGGGGCATGGGTTTTTACTATTGAGTGCTGTACTTATATCTACTAGGCAGCTGTTATCTGGTGACCTTCCCATTGTTCTGTTAGGCTACTGGGGGGGGGGGAAGGGAGGGGGTGATATCACTCCAACTTGCAGTACAGCAGTAAAGAGTGATTGAAGTTTATCAGAGCACAAGTCACATGACTTGGGACAGCTGGGTAATTGACAATATGTCTAGCCCCATGTCAGATTTCAAAACGAAATATAAAAAAATCTGTTTGCTCTTTTGAGAAATGGATTTCAACACAGAATTCTGCTGCAGCAGCACTATTAACTGATGCATTTAGAAAAAAACATTTTTCCAACGACAGTATCCCTTTAAATTAACTTTTAGTATGATGTAGAGATAGATATTCTGATACAATTTGCAAATGGTTTTCATTTTTTATTATTTGTGGTTTTTGAGTTATTTGTGGTTGTTAGTTTTTTATTCAGCAGTTCCCAGTTTGAAGCTTTAACAATCTGGTTGCTATGGTCCAAATTACCCTAGCAACTATGCTTTGATTTGAATAAGAGATTGGAATATGAATAGGAGAGGCCTGAATAAAAAGATAAATACAAAAAAGTAGCAATATCAATACATTTGCAGCCTTACAGAGCATTTGTTTTTATAGATGGAGTCAAACGTATAAGGCAAATAATTCAAAAACAATAAGAAAGGAAAAATTAAGTCCAATTGAAAAGTTGCTTAGAATTAGCCATTCTATAACATACAGTTACAGGTGAACCACCCCTTTAAGTGCAGGACAGAAGTATCCTTTCTAGTCATTCATATTAGATATTGCAGGTATGGGATCTGTTATATATAAGCCACTCATACAGAAATCTCCAAAGTATGAAAAGGCCATCTCCCTTAGACTTGATTTTTCTAAAAAAATTCTAAAAAAAAACTTGAATTTGATTCCAACAAATATATCATTAATCCTTATTGGAGTGAAAACTATTTAAGGTTTGCTTATGTATTGCAGTTTTTATTTAAAGGTCCTACTGTGTTTATTTAAGGTTTATATATATGTTTTATTTAAAGTGGACCAGTCACCCCAAAAAAATATATGCTGTGAAGAAGAAGTGCTGAATGGAAAGTGAAAGTAATTATCTGCCCCGCCTCTAAGCCTAAGGCATAGAGGAGTCAAGACTCCATTTCAACAATGCCTTGCATGTTTCTTCATGTTAAACAACAGCCTTCTGCTACATTGTTTCAATAGTGTGAAATAGCAATGCAGAGAACAGCAAGAATCAGTCACATACTGCTTTCAGTAGCAATCATATTTACAAATAATTTTTATGGATTGAAACATAAGTGTCTGAATTATTTTTCTTCATTAGGCAAACCAGGTGGGAGATAGTAGTATGATTGTTTGGCAGACATAGGTCTTCTGAAAAAAGAGGCAAACATAATTTGGTCATCTTGGAAATCATATATAGTAAGCTGGAACCTGTACCTTGTCTTGTTTGTCACTGTTTTCCTTGCACTCCCAGTCGGTATACTTTTCATATTCAAGTGAAAAAGATGGAGAACTGCTGACATTACGCAGTTATCAACCTGCAGAACACCTTTATTGTGTGGTTTACAACTAGTGATGGGCGAAACGGCCGCGTTTCGCATCGCCGAAAAATTCGCGAATTTCCAGAGAAATTCGCGAATTTTTTGCCATTTCGCGAAACAAATCCGACTCGCATCGCGTCAAAAACGATGCGCGACTCGTTTTTGGCGGCGAATTTTTCTGGTCGTTTCGCGAATTTATTCGCCAGCGGCGAATCACGGGAATTCGCCGTGAATTCGCCCCTGGCGAATAAATTCGCCCATCACTATTTACAACTTGTTTTGGGATACCTCCCTTTATCAAGTGAACAATTAATAGAATAGTGCTTGGCCTTAAATACCCAGAAACCCCTTCAAGCTCCTCCCTTCAGTGTGTATTGGGTATACAAGCACTGCTAGTACATCCCAGAGGAGGAGACAGAGTTAATTATTACAAAAAGAGGATAGATGGATTTGAGTACTAGATACAATATCTCTTAAAGGTTGTAATGATTCGTTGAACTTCAAATGTTTTCTGTAATATGCTAGCAGTCCTATGTTTTATAGTAGGATACAGTTATGAGGGATCTCCTACCGTTAGAATACAGGTT
Organism: Xenopus borealis; assembly: GCA_024363595.1. Taxonomy (NCBI): domain Eukaryota; kingdom Metazoa; phylum Chordata; class Amphibia; order Anura; family Pipidae; genus Xenopus; species Xenopus borealis. The sequence goes on from CM044438.1 coordinate 27,230,963, forward strand.
TATGTGTTATAGGAGAAAAGTAAGTAGTTCACAACTTGGTTTTTGTAATACTTTGTTGATAGACATTATTGCGGCTTCAGTTTTAGTAAGGATAGGCAATCAGATTTGATTTCGATCGAATGTTATTCAATTTTACTATTCTTAAATAACCCCCCCAGTCGAATTTGAATTTAAAAAAATTCACATGAAAACAAAATTCAACCTTTGATGGCTGTGGTGGGGGGCCCGCAGGTGTTGGTGGGCAGCAGCTCCGAGTCCAACATTGAATATGATAACACAGATGTGGATGAATAATGGATACTCAAGTACAGACTTTGGTCACACTTGCCATGTATGTACTATTTATAGACATTTATATGTGGACTTTGGTGGTATTTTGCATATTTGATAATATATATATGCACACAATTAAGGTCTTCTGTAGGTTAATAATGGCATGTTAGCAGTTTTTCATTTTTTTCACTTGTTCAGTTCGGACCAGAACAGTATTGCAGTCTAGTACATTTTTTATAGTCTTATAGTTGTTTAAAGGAAAACTATACCTCGAAAATGAATACTTGAGCAACAGATCGTTTATATCAAATTAAGTAGCATATTAAAGAATCTTACCAAACTGGAATATATATATTCAAGTAAATATTGCCCTTTTACATCTCTTGCCTTGAACCCCCATTTTGTGATGGTCTGTGTTTGCCGTTTCACAAATTTTTCGCCATTTCAGCGAAACGCCCCAGATTCACCAATCACTACCCACATCATACGAAATTATCATACATTAAAACGTAATTTTAAAGTTAATTACATACTTAAGATTGTAGCACAGGTATTGGATACATTATCTGGAAACCCATTACCCAGAAAGTTCTTAATCACAGAAAGGCTCCCATAGATTCCATTATAATAAAAAATTCAGATTTTTTAAAATAATTTCCTTTTTCTCTGTAATAATATTGGAAGTAAAACCTGCCTATTGGGTTTAAGTTATATTTACATGATTTGCTAGTAAACTTAAGGTTATGAAGATCCAAATGATTAAAATATCCTTTATCTGGAAAACTCCAGGTCCCAAGCATTCTGGATAACAGGTCCCATACCTGTTGTAAATAATTACTTATTTTATATAATTTTACTAAAGGTTTTTCAATTACTGGTCTATATAAAGACAAACAAAAAATGTTCTCACCTTTTAAGTGAAGGTGCCACTAATGGTCCCCGTAATCACCTAGCTGTCTGTATATTGCATGCAAGCTTGTCCATCACTAAAGTGACTTTGTACTGTTCCTGTTACTCAGGAAGCATGCAATTTTAGTGATTTGCTGGCTGTGGTTATCACCTCTGTAGCCAATTACCTGTGAGCAGACCCGGACTGGCCATTTGTGGGTTAGGGCAAATGCCAGAGGGGCTGCTATAAGGTCCCATAGAAAGTCAGTGTTTAGTGGGCTGGTGGGGGCTGTTTGGGCCTCTATGTGGGCTGATGGGCCTCTTGTTTACCTGAAATGCCAGGGCCTATTTTAATTCTCAGTCCAGTCCTGCCTGTGAGCGACCCATAAACATTGTTTCCTTGTGCATAAGCTCCCCGGTTACCATCTGTAGGCTTTCTGCAGAAGATGAATGCCTAGTTATCCCTTCACAAGTAAACCAGAGTAGTTTAGTATGGCAAATGCCAGTTGCTTCCATATGGTTTGCTCTACACTGTATGTGAATATATGGAATTAGTTATAGAGAAGGTGTCAGAGTAAATTAAAGGGCCAGTAACACCAAAAAATGAAATTGTTTTAAAGTAATAAAAATATAATGCAGTGTTGCCCTGCACTGGTAAAACGGCAGTGTTTTCTTCAGAAGCACTACTATTGTTTATATAAATTAGCTGTTGTGTAGCCATGGGGGAAACTAGTCAAAGGAGAAAAGGCTCAAGTTACACAGCAGATAGCAGATAAGCTCTGTAGAACATAATGTTATCTGTTATCCATTACTTTTCCTGTGCCATAGACGTTTTTTCAATATCCGCCATTGCTACTTAGCAGCTTGTTTATATGAACTATAGTAGTGTTTCTGAAGCAAACAGATCAATTTTAACAGCACAGGACAACAATACATGATATTTTCTTTACTTTAAAACACTTTCATTTTTTGGTGTTACTGTTCCTTTAAGCAAATTTAACACACAGCTGTAATGAGCAGAGACACGATCCATTAGGGCCCTTACACATGGGCGTTATTCGCGCAATTCACCGCTGGCAAATAAATTCGCGAAAATTCACCAGCGAAAAAACGAGTCGCGCAACGAAAATGACGCAACGCAAATGATGCGTCGAATATGACTCGACGTGCCGCGCGTCAAAAACGTGTCGGGATAGATTCGCCCATCGCTAATGGGAGTTTGTTACCTGCGCTCCCCACTAGACTTGCTGCGCCTGAACCTGCGTTCGGTGCTTACACGTGTCTCGTGTGTGCAACGTCATTGAAAAGAACGGAATGCGCTCCCCTGTAGCTGAACGCAGCCAAACTGAATGCAGGGGAGCGCAGGTAACAAACGCCCCGTGTGTAAGGGCCCTTATTGTGGATTATATCTGTTCTGTTGGGTCCTAATGCAGCTAATCTTCAGTTACAACTGCTGCTGAGAACAGAGATCCTATGCAAAAAAACACATCTGCAAGTAAATGAACCTACCCTGTTTTTCTTTTCCCTGTGAACGTGCGGGCCACCCTGCTGAACACTCACTGCATTTATTTGTGTTGTTGTTTGTTATTAGATATCATTAGGTACACAATAATTATAATAATTATGTGCATTGCTTAGGCTACCCTGCGAAATAACAATCGCCCTTTTTATTCAGAAGTCATAATTGCTGTGAGTTTTACGTAAAACAAAATCTAATTAAGTTTCAAAATTCTGCCTGGTTTATTGTTTTAAAGGATGGAAAATTTACCAAATGCCTTTATTTTATGTTTAATGAGTGTAAGAGATATTGCACCTCGATCACTGTCTAGGGGCCTACAGCAGGGGTCTAGAGACACTTTCTATAGAATATAGTGTGCTGTTGAGCAAAAGTCTTTCATTCCTTTATAAATGAGTGCTCTTAAGATTGAGTTATTCCTGGAAAATATTAGAAACAACCAAGTATAGTGTATTTCATTCAGATGTTACAAGTTTACAGTACTCGTGCTACCTACATCCTTATAAAAGTGCTCCATTGCAGTTACCCACAGAAAGTAATACACAATTTATTTGGATCAGTCCCCTATAAGTTTAAATTAAGTGGTCGCCATTGGTAAAGGAACCAATGCACTGGGAGTTAATTAAGATTTTTTTTGTTTCTGCTTTTATTTCTCTTTAGGAGCAGTAATGCCTGACAAATTTCTCAGATAAGTGACATTAAAAATATTAAACCACAAAAAGGGTTAATCCAATCAGGGGTTAGAGAGCGGAATGCTACCAACTGGCTACATTTTGATATGTGCATGAAAGTACATTTCAGTAGTAGGGCACAGTTTAGTACCTGGAATTATGTTTAATTTTCCCACTGCAAAAGAGCTCTGTATGAAATTGCCAACCTAAAGCAGTAACTGCAGCACACTCTTTGCCCATTGTGCCCACCACCCCATTTCATGTTGCCTAACCATGTATGCAATCTGCCTCCCTCCCAACACTGCATTTTAATTCAACAAAGCCCATGGTGTTTGGGATGCCATTAACAACAGCCACATTCTTGTGGGAATGTAAAAGATTTCCTTTAAGGAAGCTGGTAAAAAAAAAGCTTATTGTGCAGCTTTATTAAATGTTTGAGGATCAGTATAGCCAAGTATGTGGAGAAACTTCTAGATTTTTTTTTTTAGTATAACTGGAAAACATTTGCCTGTTCCCATGGTGTCTTTTATAAAAGTTCTCTACTTACACTTTCCCATTTCTCCATCACTTCTTCCCTTGCCCAAAAGTAAACTCTACCTCTCTCTTGAGCATTTACACATGCTCTTTAAATACATGATTTTACACACATGCTCAGAAATCCCTTTCCTTCCCCTAAAGCTGTATTTCTCTCTTCTTTAATTAAAAAGTGACTAAAATTTTGGGATCTCAGTACAGAACATGGGAAATGTTTGCAACTCGATCAGTCGATCGTCTTGTGTCATACACATTGGGGCAAATTCACTAAAGCGCAAATCGTCTAATGCTAGCGCTAATTCGCCAGCGTGATGTCAATTTGCAACTTTGCTGATTCACTAAAAGTGTCCCTAGCGAAGTAGATAGACTTGCGCAACTTCACACCCTTATGCCAGACGAAGTTGCGCACTGACAAAGGGACGTAATTACGCTAATTCACTAAGATGAACATTTTTCTGAACGTTACCTCTTACGCTAGACGTTACTTCGCCAGGTCAGACCTGGCGAAGTTCAATACAATAGATAGGAGTTTGAAAAAAAAACTTGACATTTTTTTCTAAGTCCCAAAAAGCGGTGGCATCTTTTACCTTTTGTAGGGTGATAGTCTGAAAAAAAGCTACATTTTTTTTAGGGTTACCCTCCTTCCCCCCTACATTTCCTAACATATGCCAACTCACAGTGGGGACATGTAGGGCAATAGGACAACTTTATTTTATTTATTAAAGGTTTTCGGGGCTTGTGTAGTGTAATGTAGTGGCTGTAACATACACCTCTATTATACGCTTAAGTTTGCTACATAATGAGAATGATGATGGCTTGCTTTAAGTTCTGGAAAGATGGAAAAAAACATTTAAATATGCTCAGTCACCTTTTTACGAAATGTAATATAATATGTGTGTGTGTGTCTTACATAACAGTTTTCTCTTGCATGGCAGTAAATAGAATTTAGTTGCAGAGAAGATATATTTCCTAGAGTAGCATTATCTAACTTTTTTTCTACCCTATAGCCAGAGTATTATACCCCAATGACAGTGTCAGATGACCTGCTGCCTGCCAAGTATAATGATTGGTTTTGTTGTGCCGAGGCTTTATTATTCCTTTCACAGTATTGATCACCATCTATTGTTTGACACACTTGGCAAATTCACTCAAAACCAATACAATCTTTTACTTACATTTGGTCAGGTCCCTTATATTGCAATCATCAAATTACTGCTACGTCTGACAACAAGTAAAAACTTCTTCCACTTTTCATTAAAGTTCATAATCTCCACGTACATCAAAGATACTGTCAAACGTGTATGGAAGCTCTAACTACGTGCGTGCACACCAACACACAAAATGGCATTCTTAAAGTAGAAAGCTTAAGAAAAATTTTTATTTTCCCCTGCCTTCTGTGAAAGTGTTAATATTTGTAAATGTGCATATATATTAAGAAATACTGCATATCAATAGATAGATGGATTTGAATTAGCTATATGGAGCCATATATTCTGAGCGCACAATTTTTAACAATCATGTATATGCAGTTGTGAATTTACAGCAGACACAGAAATATGTAAAATATTTCCTTAAAACAGGGAAGTTTGGCCATCATTAACCATGATTAGAGTAAGTCTTTTATAACTTTTTTTCAACTAACATACAACCACATATCAGTATAGGCTGTAGGATAAAGGATAAAGGATCAGCTCCTTCAAATATGGTATGTGTATATTTTCTTTTCTCAGTTATACTTTGCCATTTCCAGCAAAATAAAGTTTGTGTATCCCAATTCATAGTGTAGCAGAACAGACTGCTCTGTCTTTGACTTAAGACTATTGTACAGCGTTTACAACAGGACTTTTCAGTATAAAATAAGGCCAATAAAGAGACTGCTTTTTCTACGTGCACCTTTGATATTTTTTTTCAGCTGTGTACTGTGAAGCTGGAAGAGTTTGTTGGTTTTAATTGGTGGCAGAACATGACAGGATAAGGTTTTAGTACAAGAACCTATGAGAACATAATATAGCTATGCTCAGAATTCACTGTGTCTCTTAAACATATCGGGCAGCTATTTTTTTACTGTTGCCAAAGGTATCCTAAAATGGAATAAAAAAGGATAAAAAAACGAGAATGTTAAGTTTAAAGGGATACTGTCATGGGAAAAAAAAATTTTTCAAAACACATCAGTTAATAGTGCTGTTCCAGTAGACTTCTGCACTGAAATCCATTTCTCAAAAGAGCAAACAGTTTTTTTTTATATTCAGTTTTGAAATCTGACATGGGGCTAGACATTTTGTCAATTTCCCAGCTGCCCCTGGTCATGTGACTTGTGCCAGCACTTTAGGAAGGAACTGCTTTCTGGCAGGTTCAATAATAAAATAATATATAGCACTATAATAAAATAAAGAGGGCTTAAATTTTACTGAATGTTGGTATATTTGTTTTTTATATGTAAATCATGCAGAAACGTACTATGTTTCTGTTTTGTGAATTGATTTCTTAACTAGTGTCATCAGTATCATTCCCCAAGGGTTATAAATTCAGGAATCTATGAAATACCCTCCTAGTTACTCCTGCAGTGCCACAACTACACATATAACCTATAATATGCCATACAACCTTCCTGTGTATGAGGAACAGCATAGGATGTGCTTTCCAACAATAGTGGACTAACTTCTTGAAGCAGCAAAATTACATATAAACATAGCTCCAACAATGTAAACAGACGAAGTTGCGCACTGACAAAGGATCGTAATTTCGCAAATTCACTAAGATGAAAATTTTCCTAAACGTTAGCACTTACGTTAGACGTTACTTTGCCTGGTCAGACCAGGCGAAGTTCAATACAATAGATAGGAGGTTGAAAAAAAATTGTAAAATTTTTTCCAAGTCCCAAAAAACGCTGGCGTATTTTAGCATTGGAGGGTGATAGTCTGAAAAAGATCGATATTTTTTTTGGGGTGGGGGTTAACCTCCTCCCGTACATTTCCTAACATATGGCAACCCAACTATTCAGGGGGCACATTTAGGGCAATAGAACAACTTTATTTTATTTATTAAAGGTTTCCTGGGCTTGTGTAGTGGAATGTAGTGGTTGTAACATATACGTCTATTATAAGTTAAAGTTCCCGCCGTATGCAAATTAGGCTTCGCTAGCGTAACAGCGATCTGCCTAGCGAAGTAACACTAGCGCAACTACGCTACCGTTCGCCGACCTGAGCGTAAATTCACACTTTAGTGAATTTGCGTATCACTGGCGAAAATTCGCCTGGCAAAGTGCAGCGACGAAAGCTAGTGCAGCCAACGCTAGCGACTTTGCGGATCTTATTAAATTTGCCCCTAAGGAGGGAGTGTTGGTAAAATATTGGCGTGATTTTAAATACAAAACTGTTCTTCTTCCAGTAAACATGAACCGAATCTTCATTTGCTAATCAGAGAAAGAATAATAGCTGGTTTGGCAGTGATCAACCATTTAGAATGAAGAGATGTACTGTAAGTAATCGTCTTTCTCCCTTCATCAGAATCCAGCAACCGAAATATGCACAGTAGAAAAAAAGGGAGATTTTGACTTTTAACTGTACTGCACATGTGCGAAGAATGAAGGGAGGCAAGTGCAGAGTCCCACTAAAAGTAGCACCGGCATGGTGTATCAAGTAAGTTATTACAATCCTTGGGGGTGCTCAAACATTTGGCACCCTCTCTCAACTGGAGCTTTTAGTCTCCTTTACATTTTACAATTGAAACCCAATAGTGATGGGCGAATCTCCCGAGATACGCTTCGCCAAGAAATTCGCGAATTGCCGAAAAATTTGCGAAACGAGTCGCGGGACGCTTTTGACGCGCGTCACGTAAACTTTGGTGTGTCGCGTCATTTTCGGCCCGTCGCATCGTTTTCGGCGCGCATTGCTTCGTTTTCGACGCGCATCGCGTCAAAAACGTCGCGCGACACGTTTTTCGCTAAGCAAAATTTCGCTGGCAATTCGAGAATTTATTCGCCAGCGGCGAATCGCGGGAATTCGCTACGAATTCGCCCCTGGCGAATAAATTCGCCCATCACTAAAACCCAATGTTATTACAGATAATATATATTCCAGTAAAGAAAGGGTCCTATCTAGGTAAAATAGGTCAGGAATGTTACTCATGCTTTCTGAATAAGCCTATGGAGCAACATATTAACACGGTATGTTAGGTCAAAAAAAGATAAACATACATAAAGTTCAAACTTTTAAGCCCTGGACACACATGCATTTCTTAAAACCTCCTTTCTTCTAATTATCTTATAATGGCTGACCTTTTCTCAGCTTTAAAGACCCTGGTAAATAAAGCATTAGAGAGAGATTATAATATGATCCCTATATATATATATATATATATATATATATATATATATATATATATACATACATACACACACACATACCCCCATATGTAATAAAAGAGCAATAACCCACAGCAACAGGTGATCAGGAAATGCTGATTGGGTTATTGCTCCTGGGAAAACGTAGTGCCTTTTATTACGTAACCCCGTAGTTATCGTATCACCCCTTAGGCTTAGTCCAGACAGGGAGATTCGGGGGAGATCCGTCGCCTGGCGACTTCTCGCCGTGACGGATCGCCCCCGAATCTCCCCGAATAGCTAGGCACCGGCATAGCTTAAAAACGCATGCGCTTATTCACACGGAGCGGCGAGATTTTTAAAATCGCTCCAAATTGCCTCGCCAGGCAATTTGGAGCGATTTTAAAAATCGCGCCGCTCCGTGTGGACACGCGCCGGCGTTTTCAAGCTATGCCGGTGCCTAGCTATTCGAGGAGATTCGGGGCGATCCGTCGCAGCGAGAAGTCGCCAGGCGACGGATCGCCCCCGAATCTCCCCGTCTGGCCTAAGCCTTAAGCTCCTCTGCTCCAGCATAAACAACCACAACTTGCCTTTTAGCTGAGACTTGAAGGTGAACTAAAGCTTAACTAAAGAAGTAGGCTTGAATTGAGCTTGTTTCCAAGACGGTGACCCCCAGTGACAAGTTTGAAGTCCTGGAGAATTGCTGCTATTGAGAAGCTGAAACTTTAGGCTGGTGCAATACATTCAGTATATAAAATGTGGCATTTTATATGCATTTTTAGGTTTTTGTTCTCCTTTAAGTTAACTGTATATTGCAGTGCCAGAGTATATCCGAGGTTGAATTCCATGGACTAATTAACACAAAAATGTATAGCAATTGTATTATTTATGTTTGCCCAAGCTAGTAAAGTAAATGATCATTTAATCCCATAACTGGACACATTGTTTTGTTGGTTTCTATCACAAATTACTAAAGACAGTGAGATAGTATTACAGAAGCATTAACCATCCTAAACTCATATAGACACATTCCTCCACACTCAATTGGGACATAGACATGCATTTTTGCTATCTTCAGGAAAAAGACATAACAATCTGCCCAGATCTGATAACCACTGATTCTGTTAAGTAAATCAATTTCATTGTGAAAGAATGAGCTGGTTTTCTCTAGCCTGCCCAGGCTTTCACTCTGCAGATAGTGAAGTGCAGAAGTATATAATAGAAAAGTGCTGTTTTGCAAGTTTCTGACTCATTTGTCTGTCTGTAATCCTCTTTGAGCACTGTCTATAAATAACGTTTTCTGTTTCCCTGTTATCCAGTGGGAGATATGCTTCTTTAATCCTAATGAATTAGGGCTATTGCTTTGGAAGCAACATTCAGGACTGAGTATTGGAGTGTAAAATCACTCAAAGGTCCAGCAACAAAAAATGATAAGTATTGTTTTGCATTCACAGAGCAGTGAAGCCAAATACTAATTTCAATTATTTAAAAAAAACTTTTTACAATTGACATGGGGCATTTGGAGGGAACCAGGAAGGTAAAGTCTGGCAAGAGAATTAAAAATGATCAATGTGATTAGGGCACAGGAAACACAAGTACAAGTAGCTTCAGCATACCTGAAATAATTGCAGCATAAGCTGGAGTAGTACAATAAAGACATTAGACCCAGGAGAACATACAGCCAATTATGGGACAAGACTGATGCAGTTTCAGTATATGTGCACAGTGCTCTAACTAACTATACAACAGACCCTACCGTTGTTGCAGGGGGGGCTGGGGCAACAGGGGGCACAGACCATGGGGTCCCCCCATGGACCCCTCTTCCCAGCCCCTCTCCAGCCTTTACTATAGCGACGCAGTATGGGTAGGTTGGGTAGGTAGGGGTGGCATAAAGAGGTTGGACGGGCTGGCCATATTATGACTTTTTACACTGGGAAGATCATTACATATAGCTATAGAATTCTGGTTCAGTCCACAGATATTTCCATACACAAGGGCATCGCTTAAGATTAGAAGAAATGCAGATTCACCTTAAAGGTGTGCCTCAGCTCTCTCTCGACCTGTGTGCAGACACATGGAGTGGATATTGGCAACAAAATAGGAAAGTATGAAATTTCTCCCAATATCTGCTCCAAGCATCTGCACACAGGCTGACGCTGTGCCTTTTCAGTGCAGACACTGTGTGCCAGTACCCTGAGTTACAAAAAGGATTTGACCTTGAGAATAGCACTAGTTAAGATTTGGAGATTGGTGTGTGCTTAGGCAACTCATGGAACTTCTAGTATTGCCAAGATTTGTATGGATAGGGTTGGAGAGTTGTGGTCGCTAAATGGCCAGGGGATCAATTGCTTTTTGATTCTACCATCACTTAATTAACACATTAATTTTAACCTTCATTCAAAATTTGTGCATGCTTGTTACCTCAAAATGAAAGAAAACCATTCTTCTAAAATTGGCTGCCATACATTTGACATTAAAGCAAAATAATTCAATCATCGTTGTGACTGAATTCTGTCTTTTGCTTCCACACTTCTTCTTGTTACAGTTAGAGTTGAAATATTTCTGGTCAGGTGATCTCTGAGGCAACACACAGACCATCGCCAAATGGTGGCTCAAGGGAAGAGATGTAAACGGTCTATATTTACTTAAATATATATACCAGGTTGGTAAGATTCTTTAATATGTCACTTAATTTGGGATAAATTATTTGTTGCTCAAGTATTCATTTTTGGGGTATAGTTGTGGATAGGATACTGGAGACGGGATGTCTAAATGCCTTCCCAACCTACCCCTCACCACAACAACTTCTGCGAATACTTCAAGCACATTATGCTTGTGCAAAATGGTAGTTTGTATTTGCTCACTGTGTGGTGCATTGTAAATGACCCCTCTAATGCCAGTGCTAGGGTTTTTGGCATTCATTTTGGTCAGCTCTTCTTTTCCATATATCATTTTGGTGTCAACACAAAATAAGACATTTTATAAATATACATAAATTATCATAAAGAGTATTGCTATAGTAATTATTAGCAATGTCTCAATGCTAATAATTATTAGCATTATCTTTATTATGGCCTATTAAATAATAACACATCTCAATCAGAGAATTCACTAATAATACATATACATTTGTATCATCCTTCCCCAATTAGAATCACCAACACACTCATTGGATTTAATTTTGTGATGCAATAATAAGAGAAAACATACAATGGAAAAAAACTAAATTAAAATAAACTGGTCCTAAATGCCCTCTAAATCACACCATAGCCCAACGTACTATTGCTTTGCACTTCCATACAGTATGTATACATTCAGAGGTGTTTATAGTGATTGTGTAACCATAAACCTTCACAGACACACAACCACAGGCATAGTAGAGTGAGTAGTAGAAAAATACTGCATTCTTAGGGGCAGATTTACTAAATTCACATGAAGAATTCAAAGTTCAATCGAATTTTCAAACAGATTTGAATTCGAATTTTCAAATGTTTTTTAAGACCACTTCCACAGTGAATTTTGAAAATTCAATCGAATCTAATGATTCAAATAATTTGAATAAAAATCTGTTTGAATATTCGACTATTCGACTGTCAAATTATTTCCCCTTTAAATTTTTATTCAACTGCCTAGTTCGCCAGATCAAAGCTATCGAATTGGCTTTCATTATTTTTGATCAAATAAAAATTTTAGATCGAATGGTCAATGAATGATCAAATATTTTCTATTCGATCGAATTCGAAGGATTTTACTTCCCACACTATTCCCAGCTATTTTGAGGGTTATTTAACCCTCAAATTCGACCCTTAAAGTACACACATCGGCCCCAAAGTTTTTAAAATCAGTTTAACGTGATAAGAAGGCAAGTTCTGCACATAGAATTGAGCTGATTCTGCAAGAATACCTGCAGCATTTATACAGTTATCAGTCCCAGTATAGTGAATCTGACCTACGTGTTCATTGTGTTATTGTAACAGATCTCTCCTAGGATATATATCTAGTTTTTTCCATCTTGAAACCATACACTTCTGAAAGTCACCAGCGCTCTGTGTTTGGAAAGATAACTAGTCTGTGTGGTTGCTTTATTAATGCATGTATTTGATCGATGTAATCGCACCTTTATACCATAACATTGAGTCATCCTGGGCTGAAATTCACACCACTCTTTCCAACCCACCCCTCCACATGCACACACACACACACACACACACACAAACTCCCACATCAATAAACACCCTCCTGCAGTCTTTCCAGTAAATACATTAGCCTTTCTTCAAACTACTTGTCCATGCTGCCACATAGTGGCAATCTCAGGGTAAAGCACCAGCTCCTTAAAGCTTTAATGACGAGCGTCTTATTTTATTTCTCTAATAATTAACATAGCATTTTTACCAATGACAAATCAGTGTTAGTGTTTATTGTTTGATCAAGTATGATGGATGTGCAAATTCAGATTAACACACAACTGTTATCAAGGGACGCTGAAATAGGTTCAATTAGAGCACAATCTCATTAATACAATACTTGTTACACTAACAGAACGAGACAGGCTCAGATTATCAGATATGTATACATATGCTGAGAAAATAATTACCAGAAAAAGACTTCCTGAACTGCGACTATGCTTGATTATATTATATCCATGAATTAATAATGTCTGGGTAACATTTTACACAGGTGTATATTTGTTTGAACTTGATTACACAAATAACAATAATTTGATGCACATGGGCGAATGTGTAATGTAACCTTCTTTACCGCCCTAGGGGATAGCAAGCGCTATGCATGCCAATGAATCCCCCTTGTAAGCCAGAACTGTTTAATTAGATGATTACTTATTACTGACACTATTATTTTTAAAGCCCATTGTTTAAGTAATATGCTCATATCTACAGCAAAAACACAATTTCTATAAATACATAAAGCATTATAACAATAACAATGGAAAAAAATGGGTTAATTTCCAACAGGATACACATATCTTCCTTTGCAAATCACTCCTTGTTTAACTAATCCAAGGGCAACAGCACAGGGTCGGGTTTTGCAAAGAAAATGGGAAAAATGTAATTCTTTAATAATTATAGAAATGTTTATCTATTAACAGTATGCTCCTATTTTGTGGAAAGTAAAATTAGATAAACATACTTTAATTTCACATATCACTGGAAAATTAACGAATAACTGTGTGTGGTATGCACAGAAATAAAAAAAAGTGACCCTTTTCTGATGAAATGCAAGCCAGGAGGTATGTGTTTATATACAGTATATATTTAATGTATAGTATATATATATATATATATATATATATATAAATAATCCTTTTCCAAAGAATGACGCACTCCAGGACTTCATAGTAGAATTAACCAAGGTGAAGTTTATTTGACATATATATATATATGTCCCACAGTACCTGCACTCTAAACCATTATGTAGCCAGTGGTGCACGATCAAAGTATTGTATAATTTGAAGAAAGGATCAGCACTCACTGTATATTGCGTGAAAAAAAGTGTTCAATTTATTCTCAATACGATTGCATCTCAATCTGACGTTTTGGTCCAAACTGGGACCTTTTTTTTAAAGGTGCTGATCCTTTCTTACAATTATATATATATATATATATATATATATATATATATATATATATATATATATATATAGGACCTGTTATCCAGAAAGCTCTGAATTATAGGAAGATCATCTCCCATAGACTCCATTTTAAAAAAGTAATTCTAATTTTTGGAAGTTATTTCCTTTCTCTCTATAATAATAAACCTTTCCCTTGCACTCAATTCTAAGATTTAATGAATCCGTATTGGAAGCAAAACTATGTTACTGAATTGAGTTAATGTTTAAATTATATTTTAGTAGACAGTAGACGCTAATTAGCATATGCAAATTAGGGGTGGGAAGGGGAAAACATTTTTTATTTGTTTTGTGACAAAAAGTCACACGATTTCCTTCCCCGCCCCTAAATTGCATATGCAAATTATGAGTTGGAATCGGGCAGAAGGATTCGGCTGTATCCAAATCGTGCTGAAAAAAGGCTGAATACTGTCCGAATCCAGAACCGAATCCTGTATTCGGTGCATCCCTAGAAGTAACAGAGCATGAAAAAGAAACTAAGCTTAGGCTCAAATTCATCTACTTGGCCCTTCCCCAACAGAGTTTTCACAATCCTTAATACAGAGATCAGTTTCAAACAGGAGAATCCAGAAGAGCCTGAAGAACCTACACAGGAAAAAAATTACAAACCCAAAGTAGATAATCCCACTGGCAAAATCAGACCCAGGACTTCAGCACTGGAAGGTACTGCAGCAATGCTAACTATTTTAAGAAAAATAGTCTTAACGGAATAAAAACTGAATTCAGGGACAGTAGTGTTATATTCCTGCTTACAGCAGTTGTTTGGGTTCAGCTACATTATCTGTAGAGTTCAATAATGAATATATTTCATACACCCTTAGGGAAGAAATGCCTACGGTGGGCATACAGGCATCTTGTTGGCATTTTGGGTATCACATAACTGCAGAATACTTGTATGAAATGTACATGTTGGTACTGCAATCTTAACTTAAAAAAATTAAAATTATGTTAAAATAAAAAAAAATTGCATAATGTTGTAGTTTTGTGTGTAGTTTGACATAAAACTTTTTCAAAGATGGATCTCATGGAAGGCATATACCAGGCTTCTCCTGTTTGAGACTGCAGGGACTCAGAAAGCTACACAACAACATAAAGCACTCCAGTTTAAATACCAAACTGAAACATAAATGAGACCAAGCAAATGGGGTTTGTTGATGCAAGTCATTAGGAAACAAAGGTATAGATAATAAATAAGGTAATAAATAACTAAACCGGAAGTCATCAAAGATGAGAAATATGGGCAACATCCCTTCAATTTCCTGCACATTAATCAATCACAATATGTGTTCTCTGGCACTGATTATTTAACAACCCTGGCCCTTTCTCTTGTCTACACAAACAAAAAATTAACCTGTCATTGAAATGTATTACTGAATACTATAATCATCCATTTGCATTTCAGAGCGAGCACATTTGTACTGCAATACACATACAAACAAATGTATAGACATGTTTAGCTGTCATATTTTTGTTGAAATTATTTTGTCTCTGTATTATATGTTTTAAATGCTTGTAAAAATTCTATTTTTTTATAGCTCATGAGTTGACATGTAATAGCCTTTTTGCATTTTAGTCATTTGAAAATAGCCCCATGTATCACTTAATAATAAGTAAGAGCTGGTGAGGTCAACTGATTTTGAACCTAATTCATCCACTGTCATAGGCTCCCGTCGCTGCCACAGATTTGTTGTTGGGATATTCCTTGTAATAATGTCCGTAATCCTGTTGACCTCACAACATGACCCCAATTAGCTGTCTACAACCAGCATGTTCCCTATTGGCTCTCCAGCTAGCAATATGAAAATAGTGTTAGCACAATCTGCATGTGGTTCTCTTTGGACAAAAACAACCTTAACATGCTCTAGGTAACATTTTGGACCTTTACTAGCCTATCTAACTATGTTATGCTTAATATGTTGCTATTTGTACATACACACACTGTAGGACCTACTGATAGTGATGGGCGAATAAATTTGCCTGGCACGAATTCGCTGTGAATTTCTGCATTTCTCCGCTGTGATTTTTCCTTAACTAAGATTTTCACAAATATTTTGTGAAACTGTCCGATTTCACGATTTTTGCAGGAAATACGCATATTTTTCGGCGAAACAAAACAGGAGAAATTCACTCATCACTACCTACTGATTGTTCCCTTTCAGTTTAGAAATGATTACTGAACAAGGTATACATTATAAATTATTTCTTTTATAAGAATATTTATTTGTCAAATACCAGATGCTAAAGTATTTGCCAATGTTTTAGAGCACTAAAACATTAGCCTAGTTTGTGCCTACTGACTGCCTTACCATGTGCACTTTTTCATCTCCAATTTGTACCTGTGTGTTAGCCTCCCATCCACTTAGACTGTAAGCTCTACAGGGCAGGGACCTCCTTCCCACTATGGCTCTTACCACATAGCACTTAAGCGCTTTGTCCTATGATTCTGTATGTTTATTATGTGATTTGTCGCCCCCATGTATACTTTTATATATATATTGTACTTGTATGCACTGTACAGCGCTGCGGCTCCTTAACATCGCTTTACAAATAAAGTTATACAATACAATAATACATTTTGTATGTACTGTATACCAAGTGCTTTCCAGAGGAGCAAGAAACAGAATGAAATGGATATTGCAAATGCAATAAACATATGAAATCTTTGATTTAAGCTTATGGATAGTGAATCTGTGTAACAGTCTTGGTCCTCTCAGGCATGGTACAAAATGTAAGGGCCACTGCTAACCTTTTACAGAGCTGTTCTGGAAACATCCATGCAGGAAGGACTGAAAGACTGAATATATAGTGAAGTTGCAGCCTCTGATTATAAGGGCCATAGGCAATAAAACTCATTTTAAACTTAGAACCAAATATAGGTTGAGGTAACGGGGCATGGTGTGGATGTGACAGCAAACTTCCTCCATTTTACACTTTATTGCAAAAATATGGCATGAAAAAAACAATTTGAGCTGGTCACTTCACTGTTACTGGAATACAGAAGTGTTGGAGCAAATCTTGGAGTGCTCTATTCTGGACTGACTGGTGTAAAGACCCAGGAAAGAGCAATTTAATGACACTGTTTAAATGTGTGCCAGAAGATTTATAGAATTTTCCTGAACCCAAGCACTCCCTTTTTCCAAAATGCAGGTTATCTGGACCAACGTGTAATCTACAGTGCTTTCCAAATGACAGAAGTCATAGTTATGCAGTAACTGTATGGATAAAATGGCAGAATTCACTGTTTGTATTTTATCTTCTCTGTTATAAGTCACCTCTTAGTTATGGAGGGTTTTGGTAACCCAAACAATATGTGGAAGGCCAAATCATGTAGAGATCAAATCGCTTGGCAACCAGATAAGCAGATCTCGCATGTATCGACAGATTTAGGGCTTTTTGTTTTGTGCATTGAAAAATGCATGTAGCATTTTTCTGAGTTCCATCAAGCCAGGCTCATCCTACCTAAATTTCAGCCATTAGTGGTTTGTTTTGGCATATTCCCTAATGTGAAATTTCAATTTACACGCAGTTTGAAACTTTACTTACTTGTTTATTTGTTATTGGTGCACAGGAAGGTGAATATTTTGTAGAATTTCTTTTAAGCAAGTAGCTGAAATCTGTAGCTGAACCTTAAAGACTCTTCTCTACTTTCATATTTAACAGCGCAGTACATTAAAATCACTGCTTTGAGAGACAACAGAGGTGTCACTTACTCAGCACTAGAGAAATTCTGTTCCAATATCTATCTGTGGAGACTCTTTATTGATCTGACTGATTCAGTGGCTCTTGGCATGTATGCAAAGGCATTGGAGCAGAGTTTGGATCGATCAACATTGGATTTTCACATCATATTTGTACAAAAAAAATAGTGAATTGACAGTGAAAATGTCAGATTAAATGTAACAGTGCAAAACATTAATGAAAGCAATTAACATTTCTAAATATGCTGTATGAAAGTGTGAACATATATTATTGCTTTGATGGGGAACATCAGCTTACACAACTAGGAGTCAAATCCCAGATGTGGTTTGGGAATTGCACTGGACTTGGCCAAATTGAATGCAAACCTTAAATATCACTTAACTTTAGATGGAACAATTCTTTTCATATGCTGTGATTTGTTTTAATTATTTGTGTATACTAAATAGGGTTCAGGTTCAGTTAAGAATTTGCTTAATCTTTTGTAACAATTAAAAAAAAAAACAAATACAAAAGTATTGTAGAATTGATACCTATATTTCCTAACAATATAAATACATTGCAAGCTTTCGGAGCACCACGGCCCCTTCATCAGGCAAAATACAAATGAGGGCTAGAAGGGCACATCATATCTGCTATTAGATCAGTGAAAGGTTGTCACGGGTTGGCCTTCGTTAGGCGCCCAGGGGAAGTAGTGGACCAAGGAGGAAGCCTTTAGGGGTGCAATAACGTAGCAAGGCAAAGAGCAGGCAGGAATCAGCAGGTTCAAGCAAAAAGGTGTATTTACAGGAACAAAAATAGAACAAGTCCAGGCAAGGCAAAATACAGGAACACAGGAACAAAAGTACAGGAAACAGGATCAAAAGCAATGTCAGGATCAATAACAACACCCAGGAACAATATCAGTATGGTCCTATAATTGGGCGCCATAATGGCGTTCAATACCCCTTTAAATATTTAAATTTCGCGCCAAAACGAGCGCGGTGACGTCATCGCATCAAGCGTGACGCGATGACGTCACTATCCGGCGCCGCATATCCACGTGGCGGCTATGGGCGCCGCCATTGTGGATATGCTGCCGGATGAAGAGGACGCGCCGCCCGGAGCTAAAGGTAAGCCTCCGGGCGGCGCGATCCTGACAAAGGTATTCATAGGCAATAAATTAGGAAGTTACAGATAGAGATCAATTGTAGAGATAATACAATGAATTAGGGTGGGTTGTAACTAGTCCAGGAGTCTGTATTCAGTAAGGTCACATAGTGTGACATGAAACCTGACAATAACTTGAATTCATACATTCATTTGAATTCATAAATCTTCCTTTCCCATTCAGTTTTAAAGTTCCCTTTTAGAATTAAAACCTGCATGTCCTGAAGACTGTGATTTTGACTGCAGAAGTGTTGCCCCACTGGTGTATCACATGACTTGGTGTGTTGATTTTATGTCTGTGATGGTTCATCCTTGTGCGCAATTTTTGTCCTTTTTTCACCAATGTATATGCCTCCTGTAGAGCACATGTAATCATGTATACCACATTGGATGAAGCACACAAATAGTAGTCCAGAATGGTGTATACTTTTTGTGTATTCGGTATAGCAACTTGATCTTTGCACAGGATGTATTTGCAGGTTTCACATCTGTTGCTGTTGCAGGGAAATGTACCTGCTTTAGTTGTTTTAGGAAGAGAACTGACAATCATTTTCCTCAGATAGGATGACATAGGATGACACCTTTCCAACATTCCTCAAAGGTCTACCCTGCTAGAGCCTCCCTATTGTGCAATGGAAACAAAAGTTCAAGTCAAAATCTATCAAAGCAGCATCAACACAATAGCTATTCCTTATGAGCTACTGGGTTCCATGGGCAAGCAGCCATACTAGAGCAATACAAGGCACTGGTTTGATTTGAATAAAGTTCAGGGCTATTGGAATGTGAGGCAGACATTAGGAGAATACTACCTGACTGACTGCATTGGATAATGGTTTGAAGCTGTTTTTTTACAGTTGGGTCTAGGGCAAACTTTAACACTACAGAGTAAAATGATTATACTCTTTATAATCCTTTGCAAAAGGCCCTTTCCTATGTCAGCACAAGAATGTCCCGATGTATAAAGTAAGGTTCTTACTGAATGCGTTTACGGAGATAAGACTATAATGCACAAAACCCTAACCTGAACCCAACTGATACCATGTGCAATGAGCCTGTTATTGCAGCAAAGGAGGGCCTACTTTAGATTATCATGAATAATTTATATTTAAATGAGAAGCTGGACGGGTGGCTGTCTACAATGCTATTTAATCAATTGACCACATAATATATTTATTCCCCCTACCAGAATATACATGGGGTATAGGAAGAGGGGTGTCAAGCACATGGAGGAGCACCAGCAAAATGAGAAGCTCCTTCTTCCCCATGAAACTAGTTTTATGTGCAAAACTAGAAAAATCCTTACATGTAAAACAAACTGCCAAAACCTTTCAATTCCCTAACACATTTCTAAATACCTGTTTAGTAATTGGCCAGTCAAAAAAAACACAGCTCTGTCCCTGCTATAACAATTATCTTTATAGCCCGGTCAGTCATTCCTTCAGTGATGTCATACTACATCATCTCATCAGTCAAGCACTTCACCTCTGGCTACATTGATTGGAAATTCTTTCCAAAAAGGAGAATGGAACTATGATATGGAACTAGAGGCATGCCTTATATGAGAAAATAGCTGATAAAAGTGTGGGGTGAACTACAATGTTTTTATAAAAAGTAAAATTTTCAAAAAAATAAGATATTCAGATTTTAATTTCCTGTTTTGGGAAAAACATAGCAAAAAATTAAAAAAATACAGGTATACTAAACTAAATACTGTTGGCTTTATATCAGATGTTCAATGTGTGGCAAAGAAATTGGCCAACTCTAACATGTGACAGATGTCTTGTGGAAGACAAGTAGATTCAAATGGTCATTCACTTTGATCTATATTGTTCTGTCTATCATGGGTAGAAGACCATTAAGGCCTCAAACATTTCTCATTTATCCACTTTCTAGCAGCTGCTATCCTGACTCTGGAAATACTTAGTTTGTCCTTTATAGCAGCATCATCACCTCTGTAATCAACTTTGACATCCTGGTCAAATTCACATTGGCACAGGGGTTCCTGGGCTTACAAAATAGGCAATGACACATGAATGCTCCCTATTTTCTTTTCCTGACCCTGTACATAGCTTATTTATGAAATCAGTTGTATGGAAAGAAGATCAATTATCTCTATGACCTTAATCTAGAAATTGGATTTGACACTAATACAGGAAATATTTTGGAATCTACAGCAATGAAGATTACCCAGCTCTTCCAATGGGAAGTCATGTATCAGGAGAGTGTGGTCACCAATGAGGCACTAAATAAAGTATACAAAAACAGAAAATAATTCAGACTGTGTAAGCTAATTGAGAATTATCCTCTCAAGCTAACAAAAGGATAAAGTGTGCCATAAGGGGAGTCGAGGGGGGGGGGTCAGAAGGGGGTTGGAGGGGTCGGCATCCAATTTGGGAGAACGGGATTAATTCCGGTGGCCCAGTTGAGGACTGGCAGTCGGGGACCCCTGTCTTAGACTATTGTAAATTTTTGCTTCTGAAATATATCTTTCAGTTAGTTTAGTTTTTTGGCTAACAATTCTAACTGTAACAAACATTGTAATGTAGGTAGTGGTATTATAAAATAATTTACAATGGGTTTTCATTTTATTTGTGATTACTGCAGGTTTCATCTTTGAAATGTAGAATTTAGTGGGTTAATTACTAAAACTCTGCTAAGGATACAGCTAAAAGCAGTTGAAATTATTTAAAAGTCAATGGCAGATGGTCCCTTTAACCTTTGGGACATGTTTTATGCCTCTATGGTTCCCGAATGTTTTGGGCATTTAGCGAAGGTCTTATAAGCTAATAATTCAAGTTTTTTGCCAACAACTTGATAAATTTGAGTTTTCAGAGCGAAACTTCTAAAATGTTGCAGGATTTAAAAAAAAAAAAAGATTACTGCAAAAAAGTTGAATCCAAAAATCAACTAAAACCTGTTGAATGAATTTAAAAGTAAACTGCAGTGTCTCTAACCATTTGTAGATGTTTTTAACCTTCACCAATTCTCTTAGTGTTTGAAGCTGGTTTTCGCTTTAAAAATTGTAGTTTTTTGAGTAGAAATTCAATAAAATCAGCCTGAAAATTCAAAGTTTTTTTCAATCAAATATTTTAGACCTGAAATATTAGTAAATAATTTGTGGATGGAAGTTAGGTCGAGTTTGTTTCTGGCAAAATATGAGGAAAAAATTGTTTTATTAAATAACCCCCAACCAAGATTCTGGTAAAAATTATAGATCTCAGGTGCTGAATAAACCATTTACGTCTGTGGTTTATTAAAGTGACAGCTCTTCCCAAGAGATTCTGCTGTGTTACAGGCATCACTGCACTGGTATCTGTGGCAAGAAAATAAAAGCACACATTACTTGAGTTGCACCAGCCACTGAAAAGTCATCTTTCACTGCAGTGTACTTTGTTTTAGATGGAACACATATTGTATCTCTTAGAAAGCTTTTCCACAATAACTATATAATTATTTATTGAGGCAAACTATCAAAGGGAATCACCTTACAACCTCTTTGCTACATGTAGTAATTGATGTGAAGTGAGGCATGGCATCCCCTCCTGACCTGGATCAGCTAAAGTCAGATAGATGACATCTCTCTCTATTATAATTGGTATCATCGAATCCTAGGAGGAACAATAGACTATATCAAGACTTTTGGCCTGAGTATTGATTTGTTGCTCAGTTTGAATGGGTCTCTGGGTAGAGCTTCAGAATTATGCATTAAACATTGTCTAGTTGACAAGTCCCAGTTCCCATGCCTCTTCTAAAACATGATACATCTCTGATCTGTTGTATTGACTGGAATGTGTCCAAATACATTGGAAACTGATTTTCTAAAAAAAAAAAAAGATTTTTAATAATACCATTTAATTATCCCATACAGTGGCATACACTACCATATTACGGTATCAATCACAATCATGCATTTAGTCAGTGATCTTTAGTTCACACCCACACATAGAGGCCAACTAAATGACTTTTTAGCTTTACAATAATTACAGGCTATTTGTTTTACTGAAAATGTGACCTGTGAAAGATTCCAAAAGCTGCTGGTTAAACTAACTACCGTATACCTTGAAATTCTTAAAAACATCATGTGGGTGATCAATTAATAAAGAACTTAACACTAAAGATTCAGCCAATGTTTTATTTTTGTAATGTCCTTGTAAACTGTATCCTTTTCACATGTATATACAATACACGGGGATGGTGTTAGTTACCGACATGCTGAAGGTATTTTTTTTTTATTACAGAATGTTTTTAATTTATTTGCTTAATGGAGAAGGAAAGGTTAAAACTAAGTAAGCTTTATCAGAAAGGTCTATATGAATATACTAGTAAACCCTCAAAGTAATACTGCTCAAAGTCCTCAAAAGACCAAGAGACACCACACATTTTTCATTCTATTTTGTACATACTGGCTTCTGCACCACATTTCCTGTCTTCAAATTAAACCTCCAGGGCTTTGGCTTGAGCCTGCTCAGTTTGCTTGCCCCCCCCCCCAACTCCTCCCCTGCGTGCTGTAATCTAAACCAAGAGCTATGAGACTCAAGTAGGAAATGATGTCACAGCAAGCTAATATGGCAGCTGCTATCCTAAACAAACAGAGACAGGGTCTAGAGTTCATGTATGAAAACACATTCTAAAGAATAAAAATAGCATTCTAGCTTGCTCTGTTGTAGCTAATCTAAAATGGACTTTCAGCTATAGCTTTGAAAGATTTGTTGGTGTGCATTTGTGTGTGGAGGTTTGTGTATATATCAAGGAACTATAGGATGCATCATTCCTGAAAAAGGTGAAAAACAAAGTATCTCCAATTTGCCTTAGGGGAGAAAAATTATTTATGTCTCTAAGATCATCTTGCAGTGGTGTAACTAGCGAGGAAGCAGACCCCGCAGCTGCGGGGGGGCCCGGGAGGATAGGGGGGCCTGGCCGAAATTGATGTCTTCCTGCTCCTGCGGAATGCAGCCAGCCAGCCAGCATCGGGTGTTTTTGCAGTCACACACATGCCGATACGATCAGTCCCCACTGCACTGGCCCTCCCTCCTCCATAGAGTCCGACCATCCTCTCATGATCCTTCCTTCCTCACTGCGTGCACCCTCATTCTTGCTTCCGCCCTCCCTGTACTCGGCTCGCCGTCAGCTTTCTGCCAGCCCTCCCTCTTCCTCTTGCGTAATTGTGGTGACGTGCAGGTGAGGGAGAGCGGAAGAAGCAATTAGCAAGGCGTAACTGCTGAACTCAGGTGAGAGCCATGCTGTGCATGTGCCAAGACGCCGCAGCCAGACTCGGAGTACATTTCCCTAAAGCTGGCCATAGACGCAACGATCCGATCGTACGAATCCTCGATTCGTACGATTTTAGGATCGTGTGTGGAGTGTTCCGACTTTTGTCGTGCCATGCCGATCGGTCGTTTGGTCGATCGGCCAGGTTAGAAAATTTCTGTCGGCTGGCAATAATATCTTTGCGTCTATTGCAGATCGTACGATTTTCAGTGGGAGACCGTCACTAGGTTTTTAATCGTACAACTTTCGTACGAACCTTGTCAGGGGCAGAACGTCAGCTGTCTGTTCTTTTTACTACTTTAGTTGATCTGAAGGTTAGTGACAGGTCGGGAGATGCAAAGATCCGATCGTTGGAATCATCTTACGATCGGATCTTTGCGTCTATGGCCAGCTTTAGAGACAGACCCTGCCCCTGGCCCAGTGAGCTGTCCTGCTGTGCTAAGCTGCTTTTAGTAGCCTGCTACTAAACTTTCCTGCCCTGCAACTCCCTGCCGTGGGAGTAGTTCACATTCACTCACACATGGAAGATCGACCTTCAGTCAGTGTCATGGCCCATTTCCCTTATATTGGAGTTAAGTGGAATATATGGGGGGGGGTAGTACTTTCTTCCTTACAGTTAGGTATCCTCCCCCCTCTCACCTTAGATCAGAATCAGATACCTCTCTGTGATGGGAGAGTCATTGTTATCATGGCTGATTTGTAAGTAGTGCCATTTCTTTCCACAGACGATTCAAAAATTCACATGCACTGTTTTTATTTGGGGTCCGCACATGCCAGCTGCTTTGCTTTATCTATGCATATTGGGCATCAAACATTTCAGCCAACCCTTGGTGTCAATATCTAGTATGTTTTCCAATTGTATGTAAGAAATCGGGTGAGATAAATCTGACCAATTGCAATATTTTTAGACCGTTTTCAGAAATGTAAAAACAGCTGCCTTTATCACCAAATTTAGGAAAGGTTTGCAGCTTGGTGCATTGCAGTAGAAAGACTTAATTATGCATACCCAATTTAGATTCAGGTGAATGTGTACTTTCCAAAAATACATGGTTTTCTGGGGTGAACGTACTTTTTTCTACCCCCCTCCCAATACTGTGTAAATTTGTTGATTTTGCAGTCCCTGAAATGACAGACCATATGGGGGTCTTCGTTTTGGGGCCCCTCTATGCCACCTGCTTGGGTACACCTATACAAATTGGGCATAACAATGTTCAGAGGACCCAAGGCTTTCATATTTGGAGTGATACTTAATAAAATGTGTGGGAATACGATGCTGCAGGGTCGAAGTTTTGAGGGGATTTTTGAAAGTGTGAAAAGATGAAAAGAATACAGATGGAGGGGAGAATTGGGGAATGGAAATTGTAATAAATCATAAGGAAAGAAGAGATCAGATAGAAAACAAAAGGGGCAAGAGGAGCAGTATAAAAAGTGCTATAGAGATATTTTAACAGAAAAGGAACTGAGATTAAACAGGTAAAGGGGTTTTATAGAAAGGGAGCGAAAATCATTATTATCGTTAATAACTGGTTTCTTATTAATAACATTGGGATTTGGGATCATATCACTAGCCTTCATATATATTTATCTTTATTCCCTTTTAACATTTAGCATCATTCCCTATTAACATAAACCATCATTTTTACCGGCCAGGCCAGTAAAATGCCATCCAGATGCCAACCCTACCTCCAAATTGTAAGCTGCAGTCCTATCCTGCTTTATGGCAGCTGAGATTCTAGCTATCTGTATAACAGAGCATTCTGTCCCAGTGGCTGCACAGATCCTATTTGATCCCCATTATAGGAAGTAGCACTCCAGCCCTGCTTTATGGCAGCTGAGATTTTAGATATCTGTATAACAGAGCATTCTGTCCCAGTGGCTGCACAGATCCTATCTGATCCACATTG
>CM044438.1:27262994-27281933 GCA_024363595.1 Xenopus borealis
CATTATAGGAAGCAGCAGTCCTGCACCACTTTATGGCTGAGATTGTAGATATCTGTAAAATAGAGCATTCTGTCACAGTGGCACAGATCCTGAAACACTTTTCTTCAAATCATTATTTTACCTGACAGGGTCACATATTAATACACAACTCTGCACCATGTGCAGGTTTTTAGAGTCTCTCTGAGAAGCCACGGGATGCTAATCTACATTCACTACCTATCAGAGACTGTAATGTATGTGGTACATAATATAATAAGCTTCTAAAATACCAAACTTGACAATATGGTGGGCTAATCAGGTACTCCAGTGCTTGTTTTTAATGCTAATTATTTTAAGACGAAGCCAACAGGTTGATGTAATTGATAAGGCAACAGGGTCATGGAAGAGTTGTCTTGTCCTTTAAGTATTCATAGTCAATGACCTTTATACTATAATTGAAAACATATGTTTTGGTAGGTTTTATGGGGAGCAAAAGGAATAATCCTTCTCCACTAGTCACTATGGCCGAATACACTCATCAGAGTGGTGCACAAAAGCGTAAAAACAAAAAGGGATGAAAACCTCAAAATTCAAAAGCTCCCCAAAATTAGCAGCTTTTTTTGCACCCAATGTTATTGGTGAAAGTTCAGAAACCCCTGTAGCTGAAAAGAATATAAGCAAAGCAAGCCCAGATAGTCTATGTTCAACCACAAAACATGGGGCATCAGAGCATGAATGCAATGTGCCACCCAGTCATCCTCTTTTAGAAGACCAAATAAGCATAGATGAAGGATGCATTGAATATGAGGATGATAGCCAGAAAGGTTTAAATGAGCCAGGAGATGTTGTTGGTGAAAAATATATAACTGACAGAGCCAATTATCCAGTCACAATAAATGACTCAAATATAAAAAGATTTATACTTGCTTATGGACCATGCAGACCACCAGGACCATACCCAAGGGATAATGATGCAGAACAAAGGTGCTTTTCACAAAATTACTATGAGAAAGTTACAAAAACAGGTCTAAAACTACCAGTCACCTGGCTATGTTATTCCCCTAAGCTAAACTGTGCCTATTATGAGCCTTGTTGGCTATTTGGCGACCGCAAAAGCAAGGTTTTGAACCTGCTTAGGCAAAGGGGATTCAAAACTGGAAAGGTTTATCTAAAAAGATATCAGTCCATGAATGTTCCCTTGACCATATAGAAGCATGTGTAGTGGAGAAGCCAAGACACAATTGACAAGGAAAATTAAAGGCAAAAAAAGGACTTTTGGAGGCAAGTTATAAAAAGAATCATTAACGTAACCCTTACCATGGCAATGTCTGATTTAGCCTTTCGTGGCCACAGAGAGAAACTAGGAGAGACAAACAGTGGCAATTTCCTTGCTATAATTGAGTTATTAGCACAGTATGACACTGTTTTGAAGGAATTGCTTCAGAAGCCACAGGGCACTATCAAGTACTTGAGCGCCAAAGTTCAAAATGAAGTAATAGCAATCCTTTCAAATAATGTTCTAAAAAATATTAGTGATGTAAAACAAGCACAGTTTTACTCTGTTATAATGGACAACACAAGATATCTCAAAAGTAGACCAACTGAGCCAAGTTATTAGGTATGTTGTAGTTGATAGGGATGAATGCATGAGAATAACTCAGGTAAATATTCAAGAAGCCTTTCTAGGCTTTCATGCTGCTATTAAAGACCAGAGTGCTGCAGGCATTGAAATGAAATAGTTGCTTGCATTGAGAGAAATGAGCTTGACATGAGCAAATGTCATGGGCAGGGCTATGATGATGCTGCAACAATGAGTGGCATATACTCAGGGGTTCAAGCCCGAATTTTGCAGAGAGAGGAGAACGCTTTATACGTCCAATTTGCAGCACATAATTTAAATCTAGTTCTGCGTCTGACATAAATGAGATTACCTCCTTTGATGTAGTTCAACATTAATATACATTCTTTGGAGGAAGTATAATTCGTTGGGAAATACTTTCCTCATTTACCACCAAATCTACTCTTACACTTAAAAAATTGTGTCCGACACGGTGGTCTTCACGCTATGACTCCCTGGTTGCTTTGCGATTCCGCTTTTTAGATATTATGCAGGCACTTTCAAAAATCAGTCTTGTGTCCTCCAAAAAACATGAAAGAGATGATGCCATTTGACTTAAAAAAAAATTGAGTCCTTTCAGTTTGTTATTCTTATTGTCATGCAGACAAAAATATTTGAACATATAAATTCAATTTCCAAAGCTCTGCAGTCTGCACACACTGACATCGCAAAAGCAGCCCATTTGATTCAGGATGCTTCGAAGTTCTTGTCTGAATACAGGAATACGAGGAAGTTTAAAGAAAATTCTACTGTGCTGGCACAAAAATGGGGCACTACACCAAAATTGAAGGAAAAAAGAATTCGCAAAGTTTGATGAACTTTGTAAAGATGAGATATTAGAGAATCCTGAGGAACATTTTATGGTCAGTACAATAGGGACATTTCATCAACTTTTCCACAGCAGCTTCTGAGTTTTAGGGCTGCACTTAAAGATGAAATCCACCAATCATCTTCTGTAAAGGAACTTGCACACCTTCTTTTTGTTGAAAACAGTGCACTCTCTTCATCTTTACCAGATGTGTGCACTGCATTGCTACTGTTCTTAACCTTTCCTGTGACAGTAGCCACCGCTGAAAGGTCGTCCCTAAATTAAAGCTAATTAAAAACTACCTAAGAAACACAATGTCAGAGCAAAGGCTTTCTGGGCTTGCAATTTTGAGCATTGAAAATACTAGAGCAAGAAGCCTGAACATTGATAGCATTGTGGATGCCTTTGCAGAAATGAAAGCACACAAACGTGTTTTTTATGTTGCTGTGTAAGTACGTTAGTTGGTAATTCTATGTTTTTGTTCCATGTTCAGAATGCTTGTGCTATCACAGTTCAACTAACCCCGCTGTTCAAAGTTCAATTAACCTGTTAAGATTGGTTGCCAGTTTTCCTTTTTCCAGTCTGTATATGGCTGTTTCTAGTTTGTAGTAGATATTGATATAAGCTGCCAGTAATTTCAATTTTGGGACCCTCTGAATACAACTCATATTTAAAATTTTCTCTCCAAATGCAAAGGCAGCTGTACACAATTCAGAGGAAAAGGAAATCAAAAATATAAATTTCTCTAATTATTGTAACATTTTATAATTTTTATTCTCAGGTGGCTTGTCAGATTAAAAACTTACATAGTGAGTGCTAAAATATTCTTTATTTGTACAAAAAAGAAAACAAGAAGGATCTATATCACTGCACCTTCCCATCCAATTATCCAGAAACCCATGCGGAGTGTGTTTAAATAAAACTTAACTTTTAATTGAGCGCATAAAAAATATATCCAGATATTTGTGAATACATATACACAAATAATAAAATTTGTAGAAAAACAGGGAAATCGGCTAAACAGTACTATACGGGTTGTGAGTAGGGTGCCTCTTTAAATAATGTGCCTCAAGCACAGACCTACATGAGGAATCGTTCTGCAACCTTAGTGAGCAAATGCCCTTCCTATTTATGTATTGTATGTTGCCTCTTTGTCGTAGAGGTGGTGGTGGGAAAATAGAACTGACTTGTGCCTCGGGCACTGGGACTTACTGGCTAGTGTTTCGCAAGCGAACCCCCGCTGAATGCGATAACAAACAGAGCCCACACACCAACTGAAAGTTAGTCTGAAAAAGTGCCTCAGGCACAGTTACTTTCTAGCGAGTGCCTCGGGCACAAAACAAAGTACTGCAGTTATTAAATCCCTCCACCTCACTATTGTAGAGCAGCGCCCTTATGCTAATGTGCCTCAGGCACAATTGACCACGACGTGTCTTGCGGCGTAACTTGCACCCACCACCCCACTCGAGGAGTCACCACCCTCCGTGAGATCAACTCGGCGTATACTGGCCTGAAGCTGCCGAGAACCCTGCTTATCTAATCATGCCTATGACAAAGCTCACGAGCAGTGAGCGAAACGCGCGTCGGCGCTAATTTTTAATTTAGATAAGCAGGGTTCTCGGCAGCTTCAGGCCAGTATACGCCGAGTTGATCTCACGGAGGGTGGTGACTCCTCGAGTGGGGTGGTGGGTGCAAGTTACGCCGCAAGACACGTCGTGGTCAATTGTGCCTGAGGCACATTAGCATAAGGGCGCTGCTCTACAATAGTGAGGTGGAGGGATTTAATAACTGCAGTACTTTGTTTTGTGCCCGAGGCACTCGCTAGAAAGTAACTGTGCCTGAGGCACTTTTTCAGACTAACTTTCAGTTGGTGTGTGGGCTCTGTTTGTTATCGCATTCAGCGGGGGTTCGCTTGCGAAACACTAGCCAGTAAGTCCCAGTGCCCGAGGCACAAGTCAGTTCTATTTTCCCACCACCACCTCTACGACAAAGAGGCAACATACAATACATAAATAGGAAGGGCATTTGCTCACTAAGGTTGCAGAACGATTCCTCATGTAGGTCTGTGCTTGAGGCACATTATTTAAAGAGGCACCCTACTCACAACCCGTATAGTACTGTTTAGCCGATTTCCCTGTTTTTCTACAAATTTTATTATTTGTGTATATGTATTCACAAATATCTGGATATATTTTTTATGCGCTCAATTAAAAGTTAAGTTTTATTTAAACACACTCCGCATGGGTTTCTGGATAATTGGATGGGAAGGTGCAGTGATATAGATCCTTCTTGTTTTCTTTTTTGTTCTAACTTATTTAAATTGATCTTGCACACCATTATCTTTTCTCCAGACGGTAGGTGCTCCCCACCTTCTTGCTCCTAAACCATTCTTTATTTGTACTTTGCAGATGTTTGTCTATGCCATAATCTGCTCTACTGGAAGACAGAGAGGGTTAAGTTAAAATATTTTTCAATAAAGTATATTTTGCTGTTTAAACCTGTATGGGTGTGTTCCTTTCTACACATTATATGCTTGTGGCTATAGCAGGGCTTAGTGGCCTTTATGTTGCATTGACCAGGATAAGTTGGGGGGCCCATAATTTTTCTTTTGCAGGGGGGCCCTGTGACTTCTAGTTTCGCCACTGTCATCTTGGTATAAAGAGTTCATTTCAATTAATTTTTAATTTCTCACATTGTAAAAATGAGTCATCTTGTGAAAATACAATCTAATATATCTGCCTAAAAAACTGCTGGAGAGAGTTCCACAACTTCCCAGCTCTCACCACTGTAAAAAAATGTTGCATCTTTTTCTAATCTCAGTGAAGCTCCTTACATCTGCTTGAATGATCTACTGGTAAATAAAGTTGATAACTGGGTGAGACGCTCTTAGTCAAGTGAACAATCCCAACTTGCCTGTCTTTCATTGTAGACCTTCCATATTGTTAAACAGCTATCTTCTTAGAACCTTTTCTATTCTCTTATTTTATTAAAGGAAACCTATACCCCGAAAATGAATTTTTGAGCAACAGATAGTTTATATCAAATCAAGTGACATATTAAAGAATCTTGCCTACCGGGTATATATATTTAACTAAATATTGCCCTTTTACATCTCTTGCCTTGAACCACCATTTCATGATGGTCTGTGTGCTGCCTCAGAGATCACCTGACCAGAAATATTTAAACTCCAACTGTAAAGGGAAGAAGTATTGAAGCAAAAGACACAACTCTGTCTGTTAATTGGCTCATGTGACCTAACTTTATAGTTTGTTTGGAATGTTTGTGTGCACCATTGGATCCTAGGATCCCAGGAGGCTGTCATTTTTTAAAATGGCAATTTTCTATTTATGATTACCCAATGGCACATGCTACTAAAAAAGTATATTATTATGAAAATGGTTTATTTACATGAAGCAGGGTTTTACATATGAGTTGTTTTATGCAATGTCTGTTTATAGAGACCTACATTGTTTGGGGAGTATAGTTTTCCTTTAATGTCCCTTTTAAGGACTGGAGACCAAAAGCACACTGCATATGCCAGATGTGGCCCTGGCACGAAAAAATCCCCCCCCCTTCCTTTTTTTAAATCAATGTTCAATACAGAACATTTTATTATCCATAAGTAACCCCAGGTCCTTTTCTATGAAGGTTTAATCTAACTCCCATGAAGGGTATAAGTGGCTTGCATATTTCTAAATGCCAAAAGCATAACCTTATCTACAATAAGGGCCTTATTTATCAAAACTTTATCAAAGTATTTAAATCCAATCTGACATCCAATTCCTGGAAAGTCAGAATTTTTCGGATTTTTGCTCGAAAAGCTCGAAGTAGTTGAATTTTTGGTAAACTCCCAGCACAGACCACAGAAATAGGATATGGACCATTCCAATCGCTTATATACATCCTCAGGAGGTCTGAGTTGGAGTATTTTCTGATTCTGACTCTTTCCATTCTTGGGGCATAATAAATCTTAAAAAAATTCAAGTTTTTTTCCCACTAAAAAAATCTGATTTTATAGTTAATAAAAAACAATTTTCAAGTTTTTTTTTGTATTTGTACTTTAATAAATAATCCCTATCATCTATATATTTTATATCAGCTAGATGTAGAAATATACTATGGGGGAAATTCACTAAAGGGCGAAGTGACGAACGATGGCCCAAATTCGCCAGCCTGACGTGATTTCGGAACTTCGCACATTTACCAACGTGCACAATAGTACCGTCGCTAGCGAAAGAGACTAACGATAGAGATGATTCGCATACTATCGCCAGGTGAATTTTCACTCTGGCAAATGGACATTACTTCGCTAATTCAGGGGGGGGGGAACGATGCTAGCGTTGCTTCACACTCCAATGCCGGGTGAATTTTCGCTCTCGCGAATAAACAACTTTGCGGATTTTACTGAACGTTACCTCCTTCACCAGCTCTGACCTGGTAAAGTGCTTTGGAGTGCATAGAACATCCTCACTCTTCACTTACTTACATTGTACTTTTACACAGGAATTTTTTCCAAAAAACAAAGGCATTTTTTTAATTTTTTCACAAATTGTGCCAGTAAAACTTTTTTTTGCAACTGTATTTCACCCATACCTCCCAAAAGTCCCTTTTTTGGAGGGACATTCCCTCTTTTGAGAGCTCAACCACCAGTCCCGCTTTTGTACTGGAAAGTCCCTCTTTTCTCTGCACGAAAAAGTCAGAAAAAGAAAAAAAACTTGCAAACTTAATTGGCTTTTGGCAGAGAGCGCAGAACAGCTAACAGGTGCAACTAACATGCTTTTGTAAAATTTTGAGATAAGGAAATCAATTGGAAGTGTTTAGATAATGTGAAATTTCTTTAAACTTTCATAACCTGCACATTTTTAAAAAAAAAAAAAATGAACATGGTAATTAGGGGGTGTTGCCAAAAAACAGGCATGGTTATAAAAAAAATTTTGTCCCTCTTTTTGAGGGATTGTCACACATATGGAACTCTTGGTTTTTCCGCACCTTCTAACCACCCATCACCACTGTTTAGAAGTCCTTTAATCTTGGATGTGCAGACCGCTCTTAAAAATGAACATAAATTTGTCCCAAAAAGAAAGGAACTGCAAAGAAGAGCTAACGAGGTCACACAGCCTTATTAATATAATTAGATTGTGTGTGTAACTTGGAAACCATGAAAGGAATGATTAATGCCTTTAAGGATATTTTTGATAGGTGCAAATAAATTCATGCAAAATGCATTGTGTCCACATTTTGTTGTTTTGACATTATTATATCTTGTGATGAATAATAAAGAGTTAATAAAGTGCAATAGTGTAAGGGGTGCTAGTTACGTAAACAGTTCACATTCCACTAGTCTTGTAGAAGAAGGAATCACTAATAAAACATAACATTTAATAGTTTATTTAAAATCAAAAGAGGGATTTGATGAAATATTAAAACACTTACAACTGTGAAAACAGAACGGGATACATCATATTTTTAAGGATTGCAGTATATCTGAGTAATGAAAATACTGGTCCCCCCCTAGATCATTACATCAGCCTATATGTCCTCTGATAGTAGCATGAGTTGGTGTGGGGATCAGGAGGGTGTCTATAGTAAAATAAATTAGGTGGCTCCTATTGTGGGAAAAATATCGTACAAACCAACACCTCGTTTGCTGGACCTTGAAGTATCACACAAGTGTTAATTCCAAAATGGTGTGCAAGGAGAGTAAACTGACACTTTGTCCTCTCTAAGGCACCTAAGTAGGTATGGCCTATTCCCTATGTCTTGTATTAAAGCAGCACCAAAAGTTTGGACATAAACACAATGGGTTAAATAACCAAAGGTAATGCATACAGAGAACAGACCCAGTGTACTGTACCTTGCAGTATTATACAGACATATAGGTTTCCAATACAGTGTGCATAGAGTAACTGGCTCTTTGTCCTCTCAGAGGCACCTAAGCAAGTGTGGCCTATTCCCTATCACTAGTGCAAATGCAACACCAAAAAATTGGAAACTGGCAAAGCCCAAAATTAGGTCTGTGTGAGTGCTGGTAACATCACCGGTCTGTCCAACATCACCTCTGCAGGGAAACTGCTGCCACCATTCAACCCACCCTCCAGAGTGCCTCCTCCCCACCCTAAACTGCTAAATAGCACAAACTCCCGACATACATTTCATCTGTATGGCTTTCTCAAAAGCAAAATGGCACCCAAGTCTTGCGATATTTACATCCTCTCGGTTGCGCCCATTGGTTGTCAGTAGTCATGTGATCATTGGGTAAATCTCCAGTTTCTTCAGGGTCCTAGTGCCAAATTCTGCTGCAATTTAAGTGGTAAGGAATACACAATAACTGCAATTCCACTATACATCCACACAAATAAATGTATAACTTTGGATTGATAATGCATTTGTTTTGTTTGTTTTTTGTGCATGATACTCTGATCCAGTGGATGTATAGTGGAATTGCAGTTATTGTGTATTCCTTACCACTTAAATTGCTAGGGTAATTTGGACCCTAGCAACCAGACTGCTGAAACTGCAAAGTGAAGAGCTGCTGAATAAAAAGGAAAATACGTGAAACACCACAAATACTCCAAAATTAGATCCAACTGCAATTTGTTTCAGGATATCACTCTCTACATTATGCTACAGTTCATTTAAAGGTCAACAACCCCTTTAATGTAAAGTATTTGCACCAACAAAAGAAAGACTTCAGTCCTGGACTGGCAATATGTGGGCTGTGGCAAATGCCAGAGGGGCAGCTATATGTTGCCATAGGCAATCATTATTTATTGGGCTGGTGGTGGGGGCTGCTTTGGCCTCTGTGTACTTGAATGGCAGGGCCTGTTGTGAATCCTAGTCCAGACCTGAAAGTTGTTTATACAACTGATTAGCTGGCCTATGCATATTGACCTGAGTGCAAGATGACTCCACAATGTAGCTCCTCCCACAACCATCATGTGATGTGCATTTTATCATTGTGTAATTAAACACTTACATATGTTTCTATTTGTCCATGTATGAATGCCTTCAACACTGGACTCCCATTTGTTGCAAAGTGTTGTAGTGTTGTAGTTCAACAATAACAATCATTTTTGTTTTCATCTTCTCACGTTTTGCTTCTTCATATAGGTGAAAAGCCAATTGTTCTATATGTATGCTGTTTATGTTTATCAATGTTTAAGGCCTACGCATTCAAACAATATCCAATGATGTACATTTTTGACATCATATATTTGGCATCAACACACATTTTCATCAAGAACAGACCATTTTCTTTTTGAAAGTTTTTCTATATAGAACATATATAAATATATTTTTTATACAAAATATAAAACAAAATAAAATTAGGCATCAGCCTGAACTTGTTCCAGGAGGTCCATCCTTTTTTCAAGGGTGTCCAGCCTTTTCTCCAGGGCCTCCAGCTGCTGGAACACCCCCAATTCAAGGATGGCCTCCTGGCTGGGTCCCGGGGTCTTCCTTTCTCCAGCCTCTTCCCTGGAGGGACCTTGTTGTGACTCTGGTATGTGGATTTGTCATGAAAAAATAAAAATTTTATTTTATGTCTCCTTCATTTCTCTGTGTAGCATTTTTTACAGGCTTTTACATCATTAACATGTGAAGAGTGATTCAAAAACATGCATCAAGGAACACATTCACAATAGAAATTACCTTCAGTTGGGGCACTCAACTGGGATGAGCTCTCATCCACCCATGCATCTACAATAAAAAGATAGAAAAATGGTATGTACACAAATAAAATAAGGCAATGTTAACAAATATACAGAAATACTAGGGCATTACACATGTTTTAATTTTTGCACAACACAACTTCAATGGACTCATCAATGTAGGCCATTTCTCATCATAGACAAACAATAACTTTCAGAGATTGACATGTGACCAGTGAAGGGAGTTTCCCAATGTGACATAAAAGAAAGATTTTTTTATTTAGTTAGGCGTTTATTAGGTTCAATCTGGAAAATATAATGTTAATGTAGGATGATAGCAGGAAATGTGGCCTATTTTTGTATTGACTTTTTTATCTGGCGTAATTGCGCTGAAGGATAATGTTAGGCGCTGACGCGTAAATTTGATACGCCAGCGCGTGATTTCAGACGCCTGCATACAAGCATTTGAAAAGCCTTTACATAGGGTGACAAACGTTCCTTTTTGCTGTTTTAGTGGATTTGGTAGCAAGATGGATGCATTTCAGGAGAATATTTTGGGTGATGCTCTAGGAATTATGATTTGCAGAAGGAGGCATCATTGGCAGCATAGGAGAAGTGTCAGATTGCCACCTATTGAGCCCATCAGAAGGCCAAGAATGTTTCAAGAAAGACTGGCAATACTTGTCAATTTGTCAGATGCTAAAATTGTGTCAATGTTTCGCTTAAAACGTGAGGCAATTCTGGAGCTATTTGCTCAGATAAGTGAAGACATTGAACCTTTGATGGGTAGAAGTCATGCAGTGCCAGGGATGTGTAAACTTCTCGCAGTCTTATATTTGGTTGCTAATGGCAGCTTCCAACATGTGATATGCCAAGTAATAGGAATCAGCCAGTCAACTATGTGTAGAATTATTCCAGTAAGTAAGAAGTTTGACGCTATCCTTAAGTTAACACGCAATTATATATATTTGTCAGCTAATAATGAAGCATGGAAAGCACTTAAGCTAGGATTTTATCAGCTTGGGGGAATGCCCAATGTACTGGGGGCCGTAGACTGCACACGTCATGATTGTACCACCCAGGGAAAATGCGGAGCAGTTTCGGAATCGCAAAAACACACATTCCATTAATGTGCATAATGTTTCAATGAAATGACCAAGACCTGATAATTGAGTTTCTGACTAAGTAGAATGTGTTTTTGACCTTTAAAAAAAACGTAAAAAAAATACCCAATAATGAAAACAAGCCAAACATTACATAACAAACAAAAATGTATTTAACTTTATCAATGTAAGAAATGCTGCCACTCCATTTCTATGGCATTTTAAAATAGTCACTAAATAGAAAATAAAGATTTACCTAGCTTGTAGCAATACCCAGAGCCTTGGCCCTAACTGGACGCCCACCCCTTTTTGAAGTAGCTGAACCACCAGGAGTTATGTTTGAAGTGCCAGCTTGTCCTCCACATCTGTAAGTGTTGAGTTTAACTGCTGCCTTTCTCCCTAAATTTGCTGCTGTCTGAGGAGGTTGTTTAGAGCCATAATCAGTTGATTCTGCTCTTTAAGAAGTTGGTTTTGATGCAGTATCAGATCGAGGTGTTGCCTTTTCAAGCGCAGCGATCTATCGCCCGTCTCTTTTAAATGCAGATTTAGGGACATAAAGTTCCCATGTATAAGAAACACTGCTCTTTTGAGTTGATTATGGCTTTTTCTGTTTGCAGCACTAGTCGAGGAGAGAATTGCAGTCAGCTGTTTAACCTGTTCAGGAAATGGATCAGTGTCGTCGTGGATGCTTTCCTCCTGCTCCTGTGGCTCAGCTACATCTCTTGGAATGGCTTCCAGGGTTTCATGTGCACATTCATTATGCTTATTTCTTTGCCAAAAAATAAGTACTCTCCATTGAACCTTATAAATGTGGGACCATTGCCATTTCTGCTCCATAAAGTACTTACTCTGTAGTGTTTGCTGGGAATCTTCCTCCTCCACACAAGTTTGTCTGCTGCTGGGTGTCCGGGGTTTCATCTGGTCCTAAATGATTCAAGTTTTAATAATTTTGCCATGCGCATGTAGCACACATTAGGAGCAGGGTCAAAGAAACTACATTGTGACAATGACATTAGTAGGGCATTTTCAGAAACCTTATTAAAATATTTTAAAGTACTAGTTCAACATTTGATCCAGCTGCAGAAAGCGTTAGGGCCCTTACACACGGGCGTTTTGGACCTGCGCTCCCCTGCGTTGCGTTTGGCTGCGTTCAGCCGCAGGGGAGCGCAGGTCTAGACGCACCTCATTCTTTTCAATGAGGTTGTACCCACGAGATGTGTGTAAGCGCCAGGTAAAAACGCTGTGTGTAAGGGCCCTTAAACAATTCATGAGTCCATTGTCGTGTGTTTGCTTTTAAGTGGCACATTTCTCTAGAAATCCA
The DNA here is from genome assembly GCA_024363595.1 of Xenopus borealis. NCBI lineage: Eukaryota > Metazoa > Chordata > Amphibia > Anura > Pipidae > Xenopus > Xenopus borealis. The sequence continues at coordinate 27,275,473 of CM044438.1, forward strand.
AGAGTTAACATCCATCCAATTATCATTTATTGCTTTACCTGTTGGATCGGTGTCGAAACTGCCTTCTATTCCACTTAGGGCCCTTAAACACGGGTGTTTTTACCTGCGCTCCCCTGCGTTCCGTTTTGCTGTGTTCAGCCGCAGGGGAACGCAGGTATAGACGCAGTCAATTATTTTTAATGGGGCTGTACTCACGCGAATGCGTTTAGGCGCCGAACGCAGGAAAAATGCAGCATGTTGCGTCTGAACCTGCGTTCACCGCCTACATGCGTTGGTGTGCGTACAGCCCCATTGAAAATAATTGAGTGCATCTATACCTGCGCTCCCCTGCGGATGAACACAGAAAAACGGAATGCAGTGGATCGCAGGTAAAAACGCTTGTGTCTAAGAGCCCTTATGGTGTCTGGCCCAAGCATTTTTTAAATCTCCTCTTCATATTCTCTTAATTTAAGATCACTAGGTGGTCCTCCTCCAGTACCCCTCGTATACCTTTGATGATCGGAATTTTTTTTCTTCACTTGTCTGGTAATTTTGTGCTTACATTTAGATATGTAACAGAGCTTTTAGGAGGTTTTATTTTGCAACATGACAACATTTGTGACTATATACCATTTGTATAGTGAAGGGAAAAGGAGTAGTTAGAAAATGGAATTCAGGTGTTTACTATATAAAAAGCTATTATATTTTCTAATGAGATAATGGCATTCATGTGTTAAGCACCCTTGCCATACTACTTGGGTTACTAGGGCACATGCACTATAGCAACTACATTTAAAAACCCTTGAAAAATGATACATTCAGCTGGTTAATTTAGCAAGAGCAATGAAATGTAATTACATAATGCCATTCAGGTGTGCAACACAAGGATACGCTATAAATGTATGTAAGTATATAAGAAAAGTTTAGCTACTTAATATTTATTCGGCAACTTCCAATGGCATAACACTATAAGAAATACATTTTAAAAACCAGGACAAATTACTTGGGTTACTAGGGCACAGGTACCATAGCAACTACATTTAAAACAGTTACAAAAGCATGTACCATAGCAACTCATTTGAAGTTTGGAGGAGGTAGAATAGGATTAAACATTTACACACATTATGGTACATTATAAAGTCCTTTAGAATAATTGAAAACAAAACAAAATATAAAGGAGCAATGTTACAACAAACTAACCCTTGCAAAGATATAATATATGTCTAATACACTAACCTTTTAATATCAGCCAATTCAAGCAGAATCAGCCTATCGGGATTATTTAATGTTTACCTGATTTAAGGTATGGAAGCAAGCTAAATTATACTAGTTTGAGAAGCCAGAATTTTCATGCACAATAGCCAAGTGGTTTGAAGCATAAACATATAACTATTGCAACTAAACTGTCAAGGGTTTTCCCAAACTTCCTATCAAAGGAATGACAGTGCAGACCCTGTTACTGGAATTTAATGAGATCTTGCTGTGGAGTACAACCAGATTAAAATGAAAAACGGACCACATTACAATCTGTTTCGACAATTATTATCAGTCGCCAGTAATATAAATATGCAAATTCCTCAGCGTGAACTTTAGCATCCTTTGTAGAGGCAATTCATCTCTTTAAGGTATTAATTTAAGTTGTAAAAAGGATCCATATATCACCGTGTGTCATTTTGAAAACAAATATTAATCAATTTTACACTTTGAATCAACACTGTGCAGGCGTAATGTGCATTATTTGGTAAGTGGCAAGAAATTTACATATTCACCCTAATCATATGATAAAGCAAGAACAAGGCTGAGCAGTGGAGACCTTATCATGCCTTGTGCCTCGGCTACAAGCTTCGGCTACTAGATTTCAAATGTGGAGCTATGCAGATGAAGTATATATACTTGGTGCGCCTATCATAATAACCTTGAAAATATGTGATAGTGAATGTGTAAATTTTTTGTTCTTTTGTTTTTAGTTTAGAGATGACAGTTGCTTAAAGGAAAAATGTTATTTATCAGGAAGTGCTGTAAGAAGCAAAAAAAGAATATAGCTATATTTTTTTCAAATATGTACTAAAGTGAAATATCTAATAATAAAAAAACCTGCTAAAATCAATAGAAATATCTTTCTAAAAAATACTTTCTGATTTTTCTAGAAAGGTTAAATACATCACTCACTATTTTAATTCATTCCTGGGTTATTTGAAGGTGTTAAAAAAATATTGATCATTATGTTTTTACAATTGCAGGGATATGTGTTGATTCCAATAGTTTTTTCATACCAGAGGTGAAAAAATATATTAGTTAGTAAAATGCACACAAATGAGTGCTCTTGGGCCTGTGAGAAAAGGGACTGCACATGGTGGGACATATGCATACATTCTAGTTTGGTCAAGAAAGGTGTTAGTTATGGGGTTCCTTTATACCAGAGTACTTCATGCAGGGCCGCAATCGGGGGGGGACAGGGGGGACAAGTGTCCCGGGCCCGGACATGAAGGGGCCCAGGCAGTGCTGCTTTTCTCCAAGAGCCTGGCCCCCCTTCCGAGCGCTGCCGATGTCGTCCTGCTTCCTCTACGCTGAATGTGGAAGTGCCGAAGACAGTCGAAGTCCTGAAGCAACGGAAAGACTCGAAGTCACGAAGGAGCCAACACTGGAACTCTGAATCGGCGAAAATACCGGATGTCACGAAAGGAGCAGACACTGAAGTCCTGAAGCGCCGAAAATGCCCGATGTCACGTAAACAGCTATAATGGAAGTCCTGAAGCTGTGAGTTCAATCCTACTGACACCAATGTGGGTTTTGTTTTGTTTTTTTTAAATCCCCTGGCCACCAATGTTTAATTTTAATACTTTATTGCCCCTTGCTACCAATTAAAAAAAAATTATGGGGCCCCGATTTTTTTTAACTTGTAAGGGGGGCCCTGCCACCAATAATTAAAAAAAAAAATCTGGGGCCTTAAATTTTTTTTTTAACTTGTAAGGGAGGCCCTGGCACCAAGTTTTTTTTAAAAAAAATATTCTCTGGGGCCCCAATTTTTTTAAACTTGTACGGGGCCCTGGCGCAAAAGTTTTTTTTTTTTTAAATATTCTTTGGGGTCCCAATTTTTATGTGTGTGGTGGGGTTACTTTTTAGCACTGATGTCTGTGTGATCTGCTAACTTTTATGTGGAGTGGGCAGGATCAGGGGTAGGGCTCCAATGCCAGGGTGGGCGGGGCCCAGGGGGCCCTGAAAAATTTGTTGTGCGGGGCCCCGTGATTTCTAACGGCAGCCTTGACTTCATGCACCCCAATAGGTGCATGTAAATGTAGGAGTGTCGTATCAATCTCTTAAAAATGGTGGTACTCCCTAAGCTGCTGTATCTATTCCACAATTCCCCAGTACCCCTTCCCCTTAAATTATTTACCAAATTGGACTCTCATATATGCACGTTTATATGGGGCAACAAACAGGCTCGTATAAGTCTCAAAACCTTAACTGCCCCTAAAACACTTGGAGGGTTGGCTTGTCCACACCTTCACCTCTACTATTTGGCAGCTCAACTAGTATATGTAGCATGGAGCCTTAACCCATCAGCCGAGAATGATGCCTTCCCTATCTGTGCAGAAGCAACAGGGTCCACCGAAGCACTTGCCAATACTATACTCCGAGGAACCACCCTTAGGGGCTGCCCCCCCTCAACTTTAAAGATACTTCCCTTGATATGGGAAACAGCCCTCAGGTATGGCAAAACACAGTCAAAAGATGTCTCACCACTTGCATCTCTGTGGTGCAATCCTAAACTAAAACATTATCTGACAATACCAGACCCAGTGCTTTGGGCAAGATACAATATTAAATATATTGGCCAGTTATATGACGACCGTGGGTTTAAATCATATGTGGACCTGACATCAGAATTTAGGCTCTCTAGTAATATGTGGTAAAGATACTTTCAAATAAGGCATGCAGCTAACCCCAAGATGTCTTTCTCTTTGCTTGAGGAAACCTTAAGATCCCCAAAACAGGGAAAGCTGGTATCCCGTATTTATAACATCCTCAATAAACTAAGGGGTAATCCTTTCTCAAGATGTCATGACAGATGGATACAGGATATACCACATCTACAACTGGATGATTGGGATGATATCACACACTCATACCTACCCTCGGTAATGGGTAGCAATGACACACTAATACAGTACCGTATGATACATAGAACCTACCTTACCCCAGTGAGGCTACATTCTATGGGCCTTAAAGCAGAAAATCTATGCTTTAAATGTGGATCGGATCCAGATACTTACCTGCACACCTTCTTGAAGTTCCCAATGATAGTTAAATTCTGGGACAAGGTAGTGAACTTTGTAACACAAACTCTTAATGTACCATGTGTGCGGACACCAGAGGCATGCCTTTTGGGCTTATCACACATGATAAATACCAGCGTGCTTTACTAAGGTTACTTTTTTTCTATGCAAGGAAGACGATTACCCTGGTTTGGAAGCTCCCTAGAGCTCCATCCTTAAAACGATGGATATCTCTAATAAATGAGGTGCTTCCACTATATAAGCTAATATACTTGAGTAGAGGCTGTCCAGGCAGGTTTGAGAATATATGGGGTCCATTGATAGAAGAAACTGACACAGCCTCAATTCAAGAGAATGCTCAGTGTGCTTAAAGCCAAATATGCTGTGACCACTTAAGGTCAGTGTCGGACTGGGATGCCAAGGGCCCATCAGAAAACCTTAGACCGTGGGCCCACTTTCAAAATTCTTATTCCTCCTCTACTTACTCAGCCTCTTTATTCTCATAGTCCTTTATATCTACAAGTACTTACTTTAAGTAAGCATTTTTTCCCATAAAGAAATAGGAAATGACCATGAAATAGGTTAGTAGCAAGAGGGCCCACTGACACCTTGGCCCACCGGGAGTTTTCCTGGTATCCTGGTGGGCCAGTCCGACACTGCTTAAGGTACTCACCCCCCGGCCTGTCTACCCCCCCGCCCCCGCTCTCCCCCCTATACTTACTAGTTTAGCAATAAAACAAGTTAAAAATGCTTGATTGTTATCTGGGGTCCATGGATAGAAGAAAATTGACACAGCCTCAATTCAAGAGAATGCTCAGCGTGCTTAAAGCCATATATGCTGTGACCACTTAAGGTACTCAGGTACTCACCCCTCACCCCACTCTCCCCCCCCTATACTTACTAGTTCAACAATAAAACAAGTTAAAAATGCTTGATTGTTATCTGGATATCCCGACACAAGTTGGTAACACCAATATGATCATTAGCTATGACTCAGATAGACCGCTGTATAACTGAATTGTTTGTCAATGTTTATTATGGTTGTATCAAGCGGTAAAAAATATAATCTTTAAAAAAAAAAAAAAAAGTAGGAGTGTAAAGGTTTTCCTATGCCCCACGGAATGTGTTAGCCAGCTAGGCTGGGTCCTTTACCCAGAGGGGAGAAGCAGTAGTTTCTAGAGTTTATAAAAAGGGATGCTCCCATGTGTCCGGCCTCTTTCTGTTGCACCCACTTGCTGGAGGAGCTGGTATGTTGCTGTTAGGGCCTAAGGTGGAGGTAGACCTCAGTATAGGAGCAAGCAAGTGGAAGATCAAAAACTATAATAGGTCACTATAGGAGTGACAAATTCAGGAAAGTTAGTGAGCAGTTAAGGCTCCAGAACGAGGAGTTAAGTGAAGGGTTAGTATCCTACAGTGACAAGGCTGCCAGGTTAGGGACTCAAGTGGTTAGGCTCAGGGATAGAGAGATCATTGGAGCATAAGACCATCTGTGAGATTCATCTTCAATGGGTATTGTGCACCAAAGGCAGGCAGGGCAACCAGTGAGAAAGCTGACTAACAAAGGATTAAAGAGTATCCGTAAATAATACATTTGTGTAATGGCACTACTTGGCACTACTTGTTTGTAGAGTATACCATCTAAACAGTGTACCACCAGTTCAATAAATCGTATGGCTCTTAAAGAAACATTGGCGCCCCAAAGGTATTTTGATCAAGGGAGATTGATGTGTGCCTACAGGGAGTTGCTGGGAGTTGGACCCCTTGCCCGGGTTCTGGAACCAGTGTATAATAACCCAAGGAAGGTTGAGGCAAACCAACCCATGCACCTGTTAGATAGAGATAAATGTACAAAAATGGGTGGGGGTGGGGGTGGAAGCACTCTAAAGGCAAAGTTAGTACATTTAAGTATAATGGAAGTGCTAGTTTTAATGCTTATTCCCTAGAACTCTGTCTCAAAAGTAAGTTTACAAAACAGGGGTTTTTAGTTACAAAATTATGATCATAAAGTTGAAAAGCCACCATACCACGTCAAGGTAAACCCCCATATGGCAGTCCATAACTTGTTTATCTCTGGTCATAGTATAAAAAGTCGTACTTCTCTGCATAGTAACATTATTTGTATTCAGTGTCTGTTGAACCTTGGTTTCAGTATAAGGGCTCCTACACACGGGCGTTTTTACCTGCGCTCCCCTGCGTTGCGTTTTG
>CM044438.1:27284269-27328209 GCA_024363595.1 Xenopus borealis
ACAAAACAGGGGTTTTTAGTTACAAAGTTATGATCATAAAGTTGAAAAGCCACCATACCATATCAAGGTAAACCACAGAACCCCAAACCGAGGTTCAACAGGCAATGAATACAAATAATTTACAATATACAGAGAAGTAAGACTATTTATACTATGACCAGAGTTAAACAAGTTAAAGACTGCCATGTGGGGTTTACCTTGATACTTAAAAAAAACTATTGTGCAGTTTGTTTGTTTTTTTTTTCATTTCTTCTTTTTCATGTAAATTTACAATTTTTTATTTTCTTTCATTTTCATCATCTTTTTTTGGTTTTGGTTGTGATTTAAACCTCTCTCCATGGAGATCATTTATAAAACAAACAGGGGTGAGTCTTGAGCTTCATATGGGGAAAATGTTCTGTGCCTGACTGTGAATGGCACACTGGTTGATAAATTGTGATGCACAGAGAGAGAGAGAGAGAGATATGCTTTATATAGGTCCTGCCCAAATGAGCTATTCTGCCTCTAAATGTCTGGAGTTTTAGATTGAGCTTAACCTTGTATTTTTTATTAAGAAACATGAAAAAATAATAAGTCTTAAAATGTAACATATACATCCTACTTAGGTTCTGCTATCAGTGTTCTGAAAAGCATTTTGAAGTGATAGCCCTTAGTCCCAGTGATATAATCAGTATACCACAGAGTGTACAAATAAGGTCTATTATGAAATCACCTCAGGGAACCTGGAAATGAACTCTGAGACGCCACAGAAGGTGAAGTTATGACAGCTGAGGCCCATGAGATTTGAAAACGGAATATAGATTGTCTTTGCTGCTGATAAATGATGATAAAGTGATTTCCTTACCTCGCAGTCAATGAGAATTGTCATGGTCAAACCTCCCTCTTAATAAATGGCTAAACCTTTGCTACCAAAGCAATATGATGTGAATTTAATCTTTGTGTCCATCCAAATACATTTATTTAAAATTAGGCTGATACTTTACAGTTGCTGTGATTTTCATTTTCATGCAGAAAAAGTCTGGGATTTTTTTTTTTGCCTTCAAACATTACTTTAGTTTAATTTGAAAGAAACAAAAAGAGCCACAGAGGTTGGAATGAACCATGTTAAAGAGGATGCGAAGATTCTTTAAAGAGCCACTGAGTTAGTGACAGCTTCAGTGCACAGCCTCCAAAGATGGTTATACAATAGGACAGCTGCGCATTCATAAATATGGCAAGTTTGATTAAAAATATGGATAGTTATTTTTTTCCACTTTTCTTTCCAAAACGTATGTTCAGAAAGAAGATGCGATCTGGCCTTCGCTCACGTTTATTGCTTGCAAAATACAGAGTAAAATTTGTATCTTGCCCAGCTGTTAGCTATTGTTCATGTTTATCAGCGCTAAGGGCTGAGAAGCCGAATAAAAAGATACGCTCGAGTTTGAAATGTGCCAGTCACTCCATTGTTAAAGCAACAAAGGCAAATTGTCTTTGCTGGCAAAACTCTGCTTTTGGTAAAAGTCCAGTTTTTTGTTAAGAAAAGCTATCGAGGCGTGCAATTTATTTAATGTGTGCAGAGAAAGGATTCTGATTTCACCCTAAAAAAAATGTTTCTCCATTCATACATGTTGGTCAGAGTCTGGATTCATTGCTTAGTTAGGAAAAGAAACAATTATTTAAGGCTAATTCAGTGCTTGTCACTCATTAAATAAAGCTGTGGTTGTGCAGATGTAAGCCTCCTGGCAACATGGATCTTACTCCCAGAAATCTTATCAGGTGGAAACTCTCTACTATACTTTAGCCACACAAATAACCACCCAAAGCTGAGTAAGGCTTCTTCATTAAAGTGTAACCACAGGAATAACATTCATGGTTAGTCTTACATTAAAGAAAAGTTATAAAAGACGGTATATTCTTTTCAGTTTTCGAACTCCCAGTTGCGGTTTGTCATATATTTCAACTGCTCTGCTCACTTTAAGTCCTTTAAAGGAACACAGTCATTGCTCCAATAAATTTTAAGCTGTTAAAAAACGTTTGGTATCTACTTAATATATTATAACTAGTGATAAAAACAAAGTAAAATTGTGCTTTTTTTTCTCTTTTCAAGAAATATTATATTTTTTGTACGTTGCTACTTCCTTTCTGTTGTGTCGACAGCCCAAAAATAAATTGAACATACAGCAGGCTCCTTGCATGAAAGCTGCCTGAATATAAAACCCTCTGCTTCCCCCTCTGTGCACATTTGGCAGCCAAAGGAGTTATTTTCCTCAAGGCCATCACAGCTCTCCAAGTTACTCTCTTGTCTAGGAGTTGCTAATGGTGATCCAATATGAACTGAAACCCTCCTTGACACAGGGAAAGGGATCTTTTCCATATCCAGTCAATGTCTTATCACCAGTGTGAATTGCTACAAGCTAAAAGCATTCTGTCTTTGCTAAAAATGGGCTTCATCACTTAAAGGAGAAGTAAACCCTTCCTTAAAAAACACCCTCCCCCATAGACCCCGCTCCCCCCCAGCCTACTTGTTACCCCAGACAAATGCCCCTAAATTTTTACTCACCCCTTGTGGCAGATTCAGGTGTCAGAGTTCACTGCAGCCATCTTCTTCAGTAATCTGCATATCTTCTTTTGGCTTTTTGGCAATTCCTGTGAGTTTTGGTGCATGCACAGTTGTCCTGAACTAGTAAATTTCTCCAACTGCACACGCGCCAAAACGCTGTTCACTAGACGAAGATTACTGAAGAAGATGGCTGCTGTGAACTCAGATGCCTGAATCTGTCATGAAGGGTAAGTAAAAAGATAGGGGTGTTTGTACGGGGTAGTAAGTAGGCTGGGGGGGAGAAGGGAGGGGGGTTTACAGGGGGGCAGGGTTTATTTTTTAAAGTATGGGTTTAGATCTACTTTCAGCTAGCTATATAAAATAAGATCTGCTTGCTTGTTGTGGTTCCCACAGGGCCAATGATCAGATCATAATGGGCGACTGCGCTTGCCTATAAGCAGAGAGTGACAATGAATTTCCTACCGGAAGCGATTTTTAGATCTGCCAAAATTTCAGCCAGGTATCTATCAGGTAGGCTGACAGGGAGGGTCCTTACAGGGGCAGATAAGCTATAAACTTGGTTTAAAGGGCCTAAATCCACAACCCAAAGCTGCTTGTGTATGACCAGCTTAAAATGATTGGTCTCATTTCAACTTTTTTTCAGTTCACTTGGTTTCAGACAGTTCATCAGAAATAAAGGCATTTTTCAATTACATTCTACATTCTATCTGTACCATTTTTATAATCAAATTTCATTTTTCTAGAGCAGCTCCAGGAGAGGGTGGGGTCACTGATTGTTCTAAATTGATACATTTAGTTCTTATATTTCTCATCTTTGTCCCTGCTGAGCAGAATCCTGAATATTCCACAGAGACTGCTGAGAAATGTATCAATAAATGTAGCAAATTGTAACAGTTCAGAATCTGCACCTCGATTACTAAACTGCGAGACTGAAACACCAGAGACAGGAACATTAAACTTTAAAGGCGTTGTTCACCTTTAAGTACACTTTTACTATATGTACTGTAAAATGGCTAATTATAAGCAACTTTTCAATTGATCTTCATTTGTTCTTTTTTTATTGTTTATTTGCCTGTTTCTTCTGACTCTTTCCAGGTTTCAAATGGGAGTCACTGAGCCCCTTCTAAAAACAGAGAATCTGTAAGGCTACAAATGTATTGTCATTGCTATTTTTATTAATCATCTTTCTAATAAGGCTATGCTATCTACTATTCATATTTCTGTCTTTAATTGTCCTATTTTTCACTGAGCACTTGAGTCTGGGGTTCAGAACCATTGTACACCTCATACCAGATTATACATTTGGAACAAGGTGCAAAGTGTAGTGCTGATGGGCACAAAAAAAAGCTGTGTAGCGTTTAATGGTGTAGAGTGACCAATACCAGTGTTCGCTTGCACAGCTCACCACTCATTAATGTATTACTGCCAAACAAACGCTGTCACGGGTATCTAAATAGGAAGAGATTGATGAGGGTTGACCTCGCCTACACTTCCCACTGAGAGAAACAGACAATTGGGAACAGGACTGTACTCTAGTGGAGGAGTGGTAGGAGTGCCAGTTCTCAGGAATGTCCGACACAAACAGTAAGCAGGAGAATGGTCAGGCAAGCAAGGGTCAATCCAGGCGGCTGAGTAGCAAGTCCGTAAACAGGCCAGGTCATACACAGAAGGGTCAATGCAGAGAATCAGGAGACAGAAGAATGGCCAGTCAGGTGGAGGTCGAATTCAGGCAGCATGGTATCAGGAGTCCAAAATCAGGCCGGGTCAAACGCAGGAAAATCAGGCAGAATGTAATGGAACGCTAAGGGGCAGAATTTCAAAAAGATTTCGAATTTAAATCTTTGAATATGCAAATTAGGCAAATTCGACCATCGAATATTCGAATTCGAATAATTCGAATATTCAAATTTAATTTTATTCGAATATTCGACTATTTGATGGTCGAAGTAATTCCCCTTTAAATTTTTCTTCGTCCACCTAGTTCGCCAGATCAAAGCTACCGAAATGGGTATCATTATTTTTGATTGAATAAAAAAAATTTGATCGATCGAAAAATTGTTTGAATTGAATTCAAACGATGAATCGATCGATCAGATTTTTCCCATTCGATCATTCAACCAATCTAATTGCGGTAAAATCCTTCTAATTTAATATTCGAATTCGAAGGATTTTACTTCACATACTATTCCCATGGTCGAATTCCGAATTTTTTTTTATTCGAAATTTGACCAATAGTAAATCTGCCCCTAAGTGTTACACCAGAATAAGCAATGATCACTTTGCAATGAATGGAGATCACTGGCATCCTTTTAAACCCACTGCGCATGCGCAAAAACACAGCATCAGGATGGTGCATGTTTACTAGTAACGCACATGCAGCCTGCGCAAATTCCTAGTGCACCATCTTGGATTCTGCCAAGGATGCGACAGAAACATATCGAGGATGCCATTCGGTAAGGGCCTTACACATGCAGAGTTGTATTCATTCAGAGAGCAGGTCCTTGAGCTCCACCTTAGACCGCACCTATAGAAACTCATCCTGGGGAAGGGTGCCTGGTTTTTGTACTTTGATAAGCCCTCTATGGTTTTAAAGTCCATTATCAAGTTTATCTTATTCTGCCAACATAAGTAAAATTAGTCAGACCCTTGCCTCAGGCCACGCAGGCCTGTTACCAGGGGCGGCAAAAAGCCGCCTCTGGTAACTTTAAGACCCGAATTTCCATTTTTTAAAACGGAAATTTGGCTCTTCTAGTGCAGCCAGCGCAATAGCGTTCGCTGCACTAGCGATGCGGCCCCTCCTCCACCCGCTCAGATGCTACGAGTTAGAACCGCGGAGCGGGAGGGGGGGCGGCATCGGGGCTGGATCGGGTTGAAAAGCCCATCACGTTCAACCCTTCCAAATAAATACCAGCATTCATTCATACAAACACTGACCCCTCCATACACTCATATAAACTATAACAACCCATATCTATACGAACTATATATTTTAGTATCACAATAGCCTTGGATATTATGCTTGTCCAAAAAATCATCCAAGCCCCTCTTAAAGGCATTAACAGAATCAGCCATCACAACATCATTCAGCATTGCATTCCACAACCTCACTGCCTTCACTGTGAAGAATCACCTACACTACACTTATGACCAGAGGTAAACAAGTTAAGGACCACCATATGGGGTTTACATTGAAGTGGTATGGTGGCTTATCAACTTTATGACCATAACTTTGTAACTAAAACCCGTGTCTTTGTTAAATACATGCACTTGTAGATTTACTGAATTACTTATGAGACAGGGGACCAGGGAATAAGCTCTGATTAATTGTAGCACTGCCATTGTATTAAACATGCTTTAACTTAGCCTTTGAGTGCTCCCACAACACTGAGGGGCAGATTTATCAAGGGTCGAATTTCGAAGTGTAAAATACTTCAAAATTCGACCATCGAATTAAAATCCTTTGACATTGAATATCGAAGTCAAAGGATTTTTCACCAAATTTGGCATTCTTGCAGTCGAAAAAAAATCCTTTGATTCGAAGAATTTTAGGGATCGATCGAACGATTTTTCTTTGATGTGAAAACACTTAGAAAAATTCTCTGGAAGGTTCCTATAAGTTAACATTGCAATTCACAAGGTTTAATTTCAAGAAATATTGAAGCCAAAGTTTTTTTAAAGAGACAGTACTTCGATTGTCAAAGTCAAAGGATTTTACTTCGAATCAAACGATCAAATGGTCGAACGTTCAAAGTAGCCTATTCGATGGTCGAAGTATCCAAAAAATGACTTCGAAATTCAAAGTTTTTTAACTTAGAAAATCAAAGTTTTTTACCTTCGAAAATTTACTCGAACCTTAGTAAATCTGCCCATTAAAAAATTGGTGTTGGTTTGAGAAACTGTCTCTGTCTCTTAAAAGCCAGTGGTGGGGGAGGATCTAGCCCAGAGGCGGACCAGGCCAGCTGGCCGCCCTAGGCAACCCAGCCAGTGGGCTCGCCCCCACTTCCCCATCTCGCACATGAGCGGTGCCGAGGCGTACTTCCACAGTGACGCTGAGCGCTTCTGCGCATATGCAGCTGAGCTTGCATTCAGTATCATGTTAGTTGGGTCTGGGGGTAGACAGAAGAGGTAGCTGCCCAGTTCCCCCCAATTGTTGCACCCTAGGCAGCTGCCTCTTCTGCCTACTCCTAGTTCCGGCCCTGATCTAGCCCTCAGACTGAAACCAAGGATCACACAACCCCCCTTTTTTGTAAGTTCTCTATCCAGGTACAAATCCTATGTTCCAGTCCAACATTCCTTAATTTAACCAGTAACCTTCTGTGTGGCCCTGTATCAAATGCTATAGCCTATCGGCCTATAGTTTCGAGGCTAAGAACGGGATCCCTTTTGGAATAGCAGCACCATATTAGCAATTCACCGGTCTCTATGCACTGTACCAGACCTCAATGAGGCCTGAAAAATTAAGTAAAGTGGTTTGGCAATCACAGAGCTAAGCTCTCTAAGTGCCTTGGTATGCCCTGGTATCTTAAAGGAATACTGTCATGGGAAAACATGTTTTTTTCAAAATGCATCAGTTAATGGTGCTCCTCCAGTACTTCTGCACTGAAATCCATATCTCAAAAGAGCAAACAGATGTTTTATATTCAGTTTCAGTATTCAGCTGCCCATGTTCCCCCATTGTTCTGTTGTTAGGCAGCTGGGGGGAGGGGGGTTGTGATATCACTTCAACTTGCAGTACAGCAGTAACGAGTGATTGAAGTTTATCAAAGCACAAGTCACATGACTTGGGGCAGCTGGGAAATTGACAATATGTCTAGCCTCATGTCAGATTTCAAAATTAAATATTAAAAAATCTGTTTGCTATTTTGAGATATGGATTTCAATGCAGAATTCTGCTGGAGCAGCACTATTAACCGATGCATTTTGAAAAAGGCATAGAGGCGGGGCAGATGATTACTTTCACTTTCCATTCAGCACTTCTAGATGTCATTGCTCCCTACACATTCCCCCAGTTCTCTTAACCATTTAATTGTGTAGCCAGAACATGGGGATAGACATCGGGTCCCCCATTCTGGTGCACAAACAAGATTCTGAGATGATGCAAGGCTTGTCTTTATAACAGTGTCCACAAAATGGCTCCTGCCTGCTTGCTATAATTATGAATTCCCAAACTGAAGAAAACAAGATTAAAATAATTTATATTGTGTAATTAATGTTCATTTTGCTTGACTAATGTGATAAAATAGGATTTTGAATATTTTTTTGGGGTGACGGGTCCACTTTAAATGCTTACTCATTTGTGTAGACAGACACAAAATAACAGTCCAGAATCTCTGCTTTTTCTGTTCTCATCAACCAGCTGACCCCCTATGATATTAAGGGTCCCACTCCTTCCTGCTTTTTCTTACTATTTAAATTTTTGTACCTGATAAATGTTTTGTCTGTCCCAGCTAAACTGAAAGCCTTAAAAGCATGTCTACCCACCTCAACACCAATGCTTCTATTGAAACACAAAGGTTTTGTTTTGCAACAACATTCCTTGCTTACAACTGGAATATACTGACATGTATATTTATTAAGCAGCATTTTAAAACATCTCATTTTTGTTGAGTGTTTAACTCTGTGAAAAGCATTTCGCACATAATATGCTGCAAAAATGAACTACAACTGACAGAGCCAAATGGGTCGCTTTATCATTTTGTGTAAATTTCACAAATAAACTGCAAGATAAATTAATATATTGATTCCTAACACTGCTGTAAAATGTACAGGTATGGAAGCTGCTATCCAGAATGCTCAGGACCTGGGGGGTTCTAGATAAGGGGTCTTTCCAATTAACAATAATATAAGATGACAAAAAATAATTGTACAAAATGTAACAAGAGCAGTTCTCTTTCCCTGAACTGAAATGCAAAGTATCTATATATTGCTTTTAAATAAAGTTTGTCTCTGTTCTTTTGCAGATCTTCTATCCCACTTAAAGGAAAACTATACCCCACGAAAAATGTAGGTCTCATTAAAATGTCACATAAAACAACTCCTATGTAAAACCCTGATTCATGTAAATAAACCATTTTCATAATAATATACTTTTTTTAGTAGCATGTGCCATTGGGTAATCATAAATAGAAAATTGCTATTTTAAAAAATAAGGACAGCCTCCTGGGATCATATGATTCAACGGTGCACACAAACATACCAAACAAACTATAAAGTTAGGTCACATGAGCCAATTAACAGACAGCTTCCACACTTCTTCCTGTTACAGTTAGAGTTGAAATATTTCTGGTCAGGTGATCTCTGAGGCAGCACACAGACCATCATGGAATGGTGGTACAAGGCAAGAGACATAAAAGGGCAATATTTACTTAAATATATATTCCAGTTTGGTAAGATTCTTTAACATGCCACTTAATTTAATATAAACTATCTGTTGCTCAAGTATTCATTTTGGGGGTATGGTTTTCCTTTAAGCATGGTAAAATCCAGAACTAAAATGACAGATGTGGCAAGACAGATCCCCAACTCAGAGTACAGGTAAGTAGCAATAACCTAAATGGTAAAACCTATAGGACAGGCAGGAATAATGCTCAAATTAGTCTTTATTCCAGAGAATGAGAAACTGAGACAATGCCACAGGTGAGGTAATATGCAGTATTGAAAACAATTACTGTGTTCATTTACATAAAAGGATTTGCATTAGTATATAGCCCTAGTGTGATCTATTATCTGCTGAGTATCCTGTGCTTTTTTTTTAAATGGCTTTGAATTGCTGCCTCCATGACTGCACAGCATCTTATTTATATAAACTGTAGTAGGGTTTCTGAAGTAAACACGCCAGTTTTACAAGTGCAGCACAACAGTACATTATAGTTTCATTACTTTATGACACTTTAATTTATTGTTGCTACTGTTCCTTTAACTATGCAGATTAACCCACCCCACACTAAACTAGTGATCTAAGCAGCAAACACACTTTTGTCAGCTGAAGATAGAGGAAAGGATCTGCAATAAATCATGTTTAATAGTTCAATATCAATGCACTTCAGAAGAGAGGAAAAGTAAGTTTTACCAATCCATTGTTCTCAAATCAAATATGAAACCTTTGAAATTTGAGATAAAAGCTTATAATCTTTTCATTCCCAGTTCATGCAACTAAAGGGCCCCTGTCCCCAGCAGGGAAAGCTGTATTCCTCAGCATGTTAACTCCCTAAATAAAGGCAGCTGTTAAAAAAACTTATATAAAAAGTTTTATTAAATATAGCATCAATGGCAAAATAATTTAGCTTCCTCTAGTATTGTGGGAAAAAGTCATTCTGATCATTAAACTCTGGCTTTTAAGTACCTCTTTTCGATTTGTAATAAATGCAGAACCTTCAATAAGATCAGTGCAGCCAAGTTAAAACATTAAGCAGCAGCCAGTAGAAATCTGCTCTTTTTTTCACCTTCGTCCTTACCAAATGGATTCCTTTGTTAATTACAGTTAGTGCATGCTGAGATATTGAAGTTCTGCATTCTCTAACATATGCTTATTCTTTTTCCCTTCTAGCAGGTAATGAAATGTCAGCACTGATCTTTTTCTAGGTTTGTAGCATGTTGATCAAAATGACCTTTATTTGTATACTAGACACACATCAATAAGCAACTCTGGGGAGTTTGACAGGAAAAAAAAAGTACAATATACAAGAGATGACAAGTGAGACAGAAGGGTATGTAGGCTGTTAGGAACGTAGGATATTAAAGGAGTCTGCTTTTGTTAAAGAAGTGTTTTCATTTTACAAAATAATTCTCAGATTGGCAGTAGCCCAGTCACTAAAGTCAAATTATTAAAGACATTACAAGGCCCCTAATTATGTTTTTGTTACCCTTTTTAGTGGGTTTACCAAAGTAAATGGAGACATTATAGAGGACATTCCACATTTCCTGCAAAATTTGCCTGGTCTACAGTGTCCACATTTTATTAAAGAAAGGTGAGGGAAAAGGGAGAGAAGGTAAGGAAAGGAGAAAAAAAGAAAAGTCAGCAATGAAAAAATGCAAAAGAACGATAGTTAACATAGGATTTTACAGAACCTAAATAGTAAGGGATTGTAAACCTTAGTATAAAATTGGGCACACAGATAGTAAATTCTAAGCAACTTTACACTATCCATTAAAAACAAATGATTTTAATGTTAATTGCAAATTATATTTCTATTAAAAGCAATAACTGTTATTTGGCCAGTACTAGGAGTAAATAGAGGTATGTTCCTAGCTTGCAACTAGTGGGGGAATTGGGGTCTTACACACATGCATCTGTTGTCTTCTTTGGCTCTGTGTGTATTGCAGAAGTAGGGGCCGGTGTTGGTGGTGAGCGGGGCATACTGTATGTACATCTACTACTGGAAAAATGTTTCCTTAGCAAACTATCCTCCAGCTAGAGTCCTGCAGCGGGTCGGGTACCCGCGGGTTACCCGCAAAATCCCGCGGTACCCTGCGGGTTGCTTGTAGAATTTCTGGGCATCCTGGCCCCTTCCTGCCTGTTGGTTAACTTTTTTGTTTTACTGACTGAGCATGACTCATGCATCAGGAGCTTTTTAACAGCGCTAAAAGGTATTACATTGCTAATATAATTCTTTCTTTTTTATATCTCTTTTAATGTGCTTTCACAAATACTTTAAAAGCACAGGCTTTGTTCACAAGTCACATTGCTTTGAGAAAAATCCTAGCTTACTAACCTGCATTTTAGACTAGCTTTCTCAACAATGCAATATTATCTAAGTTCAAAATGTATGTCCATCTGGTTCATCATGTTCCATCAAACTTACATGGCACCTAACTACAGTATATTGATCCAAAGAAAGCCAAAGAGAACCCCCCCCCCAATAAATAAAGGGGCATAGTGGTAATATAAATTCATTTCTTAACCAAACAAGGCATCCCATTCAGGGGCATTTGGACCCTTTGGCTGCCTTGGGGCAGTCGCTGCAATGCCAGCCTCCCCTGTAAAATGTATAGCATTGGAGCAGGGGAAAGAGGGGCCAAATTGAAGTTGTGTTCTCTGCACTGAAAGAGTCAATTTTAAAGAATTGGAACTTCGGCTCTTTTAGTTGCCAGGAGTGGTCGTTTGTCCCTGGTAACTTGAGGACTACTGCTGCCTGAGGTGAGTTTCTCAGCTCCTCAACATCACATCAAGTGAGAAGACTGGTTGTATCTTTGTCATGTTGGCTACAAGATCTCACATATTTTGACTTTAGCAAAGGGCATGCACAGTGAAAGATTACTTAAGAATGATTATCCAACTTAATATCCACTAACCAATTTCCTTATTTCACAACAATAATTTGTAAACATATACAATCAAATGTTGAAACTATTTTGTCGGAATTTTGCCCACAGCCCAGCAATCCAACGATAAGCGATTTTATCGGATCGCTCTAAAATTGGTAATTTTGAAGAAAATCTGCCCATGTATGGCTACATTAAGGGCAGGCATTTATTTGTCCATCAGTGAACCATTAAGAAGAGTAGTAAATACAATTTGGAATGGTTAAGGTGCTGCCAGTGCCAGAAAGCAGATACCAGTAATCCTAGAGGACTAAATGAAAATTATCTGCAGATACAATCTGTTGTGTTTTGATAGCCGAGAATTAGTAGAGTATAACAGTGCTTAATTAGCAGGCTCATACAGCCATTAAACAACAGTAATATCCCACTCTATCACTCTCAAGCTGTACAGAAAGTACTGTGTAAATGCATATTACAAGTAATGTGCACAGTAACACCTGCTGGCCATTTGTATAAATACCACTTATTCCTCCTATAGTAGGAAAGCATTTGGAAAAATATAATAAACAACAATAAACAATATGCATCTTAAGCAATCATAAACATTCTTCACATCACAAAGTCCTTGGTCCATGCAGGTAGTTTTCTGATTCTCTCAGTGCGCCTTATAGGTTCACTTACTTGAGGCCTATTTGTCACCCTAGCGAAGTAGTGGACCAAGGAGGAAGCTTAGGGGTCAAAGGTCCAATAGCGTAACACCGGCAAGGATCAGGCAGGAAACAAGACAAGTCCAGGCAAAAAGGTGTATTGGCAGGCAAAAATAAAACAAAGTCCAGGCAATAGTCAAAGTTATAGGAAACAAGGTCAAAAATACAAGAACAGGATCAAGAACAACACCCAGGATCAATAGTAATAGAATCCTATAATTGGGCGCCATAATGGCGTCCAATGCGCCTTTAAATAATCAAGTTTAGCCCCAAAACGGCGCAGGGGCATGACGTCGCCGCAGCGTTGCAGCGCCATGGCATAATTACGCCGGCGCCGCTACCCACGTGGCAGCCATCGGTGCCACCATTGTGGATAGGACGCCGGAGGGAGAGGACGCCGCCCGGAGCAAAAGGTAAGCCTACGGGGGCGATCCTGACACTATTGCAGTTGGCATCAGGAGTAGGAAAATGTCCTTCATCTAATGGAACATCTCCAAATTCATGCAGGAGCAATATGTGTATGGTCCTCGCAGGCGTCTCACTTCAAATGGTGTACATTTAGATTGTCCTTATATATATAAAAAGTAACTCAAAGCAACTGGACTTGCTGAGATATTTTAATGAAGACGTTTCACTGCTCATCCAAGCAGCTTCTTCAGTTCAACTGACTGGTGTAGGGGAGTTCTCGGCAAATAGACTCTTCCAACAATCCAATCACAATGGCACACTGCAACTCTTCAGAGAGGTGACATTTGAAATTGTGAAAATGTTGGAAGAGTCTATTTGCCGAGAACTCCCCTACACCAGTCAGTTGAACTGAAGAAGCTGCTTGGATGAGCAGTGAAACGTCTTCATTAAAATATCTCAGCAAGTCCAGTTGCTTTGAGTTACTTTTTATATATATATATATACCATGACCTGGATGAATGAGAATCTTCATAGTTATATTTAGATTGTCCTTGTTTCAGAATTCCTGGTTTCTTAATTCTGACTAAAGATCCAGGCTGAAAGTGCACTTCTCTTGCACCATGTTTTCTGTCAGTATAGGCCTTGCATTTGGCCTGTTGACGTTTGACAATGTCCGCAGTAGATGATTTCGTAGGAACAGTATTTGGTGGAAGTTTGATGTCTGCCACACGTAACTTAGTGCGCATCTGTCTGCCATGTAATAATTCAGCTGGAAATGATTGGGTTGTTGCATAGCACGTTACTCTGTAGTTATGTAGGAACTCTGCTGTAAATACCTTCCAAGATTTCCCAGTAAGGTTTGCTGTCTGTAGTGCTTCTTTCAGACTTCTGTTGAATCGCTGTATTTCTCCATTTGCTTGTGGGTAATATACTGAAGATTTTCAATGCACAACATTCCTCTCTCTCAGAAAGATTTCAAATTCAGTTGAGACAAATTGTGGTCCGTTATCTGATTTTAACTCCTTTGGATTACCTTCTCTGCTGAAGACTGTAGACAGAAATGTTATATGAGAAACAAATGCAATTTCAGGCCATTTACTGTAATAGACTATCAGAGTTATAGCAAATCTGCAGTCTATAGGCGCATCTGCAAAAGGACCCACAATATCAATAGCAAGTTTTTCCCAGGGAATGGTACTGGCTGAAGTGGTGGTGTATGTGTGATAGCTGTTTTGTCATGATTCTGACAAGTAACACAAGAATAAATGGCAGTTACCACATTGGCATCCATTGTTGGCCACTTTTGTTTTGTACATACAATTCCTTGATTATTCTCATGTGCAAGTTGTATGAGTTTTTCTCTCAAGGTCTCTGGTACCAGTAAGTGGTGAGCTCCACTGACAACATAGCCATCTATTAAGGACAGTTCGTGTCTAATCCTGTATTAAGATCGAAGATTAGGACTGAGTTTCTTCTCAGCATTTGGCCATTTGCTTTGTAAGATGTCCCATAGTTTTACTTGGATTGGATATGTGAGGCAAGCTTGCTTAAAATCAGCAGCTGTAACTGTAGATGATAATATATCAGTCAGTGCTACAACTTCTATGTCCTCATCCAGTGTATCAGAAGCTGCAGGTAGAGGTAAACAATCAGCAGTAACATTTTTCAGACCTGGTTTGTATTGCATTTTGTAGTTGAAATTCAGTAGCCTTGCTGACCATCTAGCTATATGCATTCCATCTCTTCCAAGTCCCTTTGTTGTAAGTAGTGTAGTTAAAGGGCTATGATAAGGTAAATTCTCTACCCCATATGTAGGTTCTACATTTTTCTGTTGCCCAAACATATGCTAGAGCTTCTTTTTCAGTAGTTTAATACTTATGCTCCGTCTCTGTTCTGGATACAGTTTTCTCTGAATGATCAGCATGGATCTGTGTGAGAACTGCACCAACGCCATAGTCTGAAGCATCTGTAGTAACCACAGTGGGTAGTGCAGGATCAAATAAAGCTAGTGCTGGGCTGTTCACAATTAACTGTTTCACTATTTCAAAGCTATGTTGAGTAGTCTCAGACCAAACCAGACTTGAAGTTACACGTAGTAGTGCTCTAAGTGGCTCCGCGACTGAAGCATAGTTGGGAATAAACTTAGAATACCATGAAGTAAAACCTAAGAAAGCTTGTAAGGTCCGGCAGTAATCCATCTTGTGAAATTATATGACCGAGAAATGACAGCTGAGTTTGTCTGAAGTGGCATTCGGAAAGGTTCACTTTCAATCCTTCAGAATCATTGCATTTCAGAACCTTTTCTAGGTACTCATCATGAAGATCCATAGTTGGAGCGTAGACAACTATATCATTACTTACTCAATGCCCACTGCTCTATTCACCCACCACATAGCTGCTTCATGGGTGACAATCACACATGGTTGAGATCAAAGCTTTACAGAATATTAAGGTGAGATATTTGTGTATATACAAGAGGATCCCCCTGTTTAGAAACCCACTATCCAGACATCTCCATAGTCCCAGAAAGCTCCATGTCTCCTAGTTCATTTAAAAAAAAATTATTGTAATTTTAAAAAATGTTGTTTCTAATTTTTTAAATAACTTCCTTTTTGTGTGTAATAATAAACCCATACCTTGTACTTGATCCTAGCTAAACTGCATGAATCCATATTGGTAGCCAAACAATCCTATAATCAATATGCACATTTGTTAGGGCATGTCACACAACAGTTGTGCAAAATTAAATTAAAACAATTTCTAATTAAAATTACAGCAGCAAAGCACGACCTATCTTGCTCATTTGCCATTATACAACTAGTTCACAGAAATGCCCATTATGATTTACATACTATACGTATATATTGGGTATGAGGTCTCAATTAGCAAATGGTTAACAATACAGAACAGCATTATCACCTGACATAACTAATTGCTGCAATAGTGACATTTCATGTGCAGTATTATAGACAATTTTGAATTATGGGCTTAACTGCCTTTCTCCATTCGTTGATAAATGCATTGGCTTGAGGTCAGCTCAGCAAGATCTATTAGAAATATTGTTGTTTTTTTTTTTTGTTTTTTTTTTTTAAGCATTGCATTGATTTGATTTAACCTCAATCAATTTAAAATGGCTGTGACAATTAGCAAAAGCTTAAAATCTGACCTTAAGGTAATAGGATTCATTAGCTATGTTTAGGATTAAATTTACTTTAATAAGGTTAGTTTTCTTCTTCTGTACATCAAACAGCGGTCAGAAAATCGCAAATCAATTATTACAAATTATACAGTTTGAGTTGATTATGTAAAGTCTGTTAATTTGTATAATTAATGACTTCAGACAATGGGAGCAATTTATTAATAACTATCTGTACACATGGTCTGTATGACACTTTATTTTACAGCTGCTGAATCATCTGTTAAACATGAGGTATTGTGCACTAGGATGCCAGACATGCATGCTAATGAAACCCATAATTAATTGAAACAGTCATAGTTAAAGTCAGAATGCTGACAGGCTCTGCATCTTATTAATCGGGGCAATCAGCTATTCAAAAGGCAAATTCAATCAGTGATTCATAACCAAGCCAGGGGTTTGCAATATAGCTGCTATAGACTTGACAGATGCCTACCACTGTTTTTTTTGTACAAAAGGAATCATAACCTCCCTATAGAAATTTAACACTGCTACACAGAACAATCTTTTTGTAAGAACACACACGGCTAATATTTTACATCAGGTGTCACAGTAACAGCGAATATTAATGTCTGAACCATTCTTGTAATACATTATTTTCAGCATTTTTATTAACAATCACAGGGGAACTACCATAAGAAAAAATAATCTTGTCTTTATGTGGACAAATTTTTTTTCCATTTGCTCATTACTGGGAAAAAAAATATTTTTCACCTTTTATTTTCTTTAGATGGACTATACTCCTTGTTTTTATTCATATCGTATAAAATAGCTCTTATAATCTCCAGTGCACAGGTCACAGCACAGATACAGTGGTATAAGTAGTGATGGACCCAAAGCTACATTTATATCAGGTCTCCCGTCTTGTTACTGGAAACACCTGTGACCCCTATACCAGTGGCATAACTAGATATTAGATATTACTGCAAATTATTTTTCAGGTCCCCAAAATGTCAAGAGGTTGACCTGTTTTACCAATATTTATTTAACTTAACCTTATGAGGCCCCTATAGTCTGCAGTCACATGGTCTGCTTCCTCTATAGTAACTGTCCTATACCTTCTTAACTCCCTCCTCCCCGCCGGCCTACTTACCCCTCTGTGCAGGTCCTGTCCACGGGGTTCACAGGCGCCATCTACTTCCTTGCCTATTCAGCTCTACTGCGCATGCGCCGAAAGTCAAAAAGTTTTCCGAAGTAGGAGGCACTTGCCGGTTCAGCTCTACTGCACATGCGCCAGAAGATGCCGATGGATCTAGGCAGAAGACCGCATGGGAGAAGATGGCATCTGTGAACTCTGTGGACAGGACCTGCGCCAAGGGGTAAGTAGCAACTTATGGGCATTTGCCCGGGGGGAGGAGGGAGGGGGCAACACAGGGGAGGGATTTTAGTGCTGAAGGCATTGACTTCTCCTTTAACACTTTTATCTGCCAACCCTTGCATGCATACTACTTACATATGTACTTTATTCTTTTAACCATGAGCTGGTTTCACAGGCCTGGGCCTAGACATAATTGTAAACCCTGCACCTTCTGCCCCTGCTGAAACAAGCATATCTGCACAACAGTACAGGTATATCATCCAAAATTAACCATTTTCTCTGTAAGAAAGGCTGCATGTATCCATATTAGTGGATAAGCAATCTTATTAGGTTTATTTAAAATGATTTTTAGCACACTTAAGACATGGTGATCCAAATTACGAAAAACCCTTATCTGTAAAACCAGAGGTCCCAAACATTCCAGATAATAGATCCTATATTCCTGAATTCAACAAAAAATTCAATAAAAAGCATAGATCATAAAGGATTTGCTCAGGGCCAGAAAAAGGGGTAGGCAGAAGAGGCATTGGGGCATCAGGCACGTACCTCCCCGTGTTACCTACCCCTAGTCTGTATGAGCAAGTGTTGTATGTGTTGAATCCTTCATCCTCAGAGTTTCATATTTGCTTAATGGAGAATTAAACCTGTAAGTGAAAAAAGCACCCTCCCATGTGTAGGCCCTCTCCCTCCTCCCCACCGGGCAAATGCCCATAACTTGTTACTTACCCTTCCTTCCAGGTCATGTCCAGTGGAGTTCACAGGCGTCATCTTGTTTCTTTTGCTCTTGATCTTCTAGTGACCGGCGTTTTTGGGCGCATGCGGAATACGAGGAATCTGCCGCTATGGAGCTACTGCGCATGCACCGAAAGCCACGAACTTTCTAAAACAAATTATCAGAAATTTCATGACTTTCGGGGCATGAGCAGTAGCTCTGCACCGGCAGATTCCTCGTACTGTGCATGCACCTGAAAACACCGGTCAGTACAGGATGAAGAGCGTACGAGACAAGATGGCGCCTGTGAACTCCGCTGGACAGGACAAGTAACAAGTTATGGGCATTTGCCCAGGGGGCAGATAGGAGGGAGGTGGGCCTACACAGGGGAGGGTTTTTTCACTTAAAGGTTGCATTCTCCTTTAAAGCTAACCAAGCTAATACTGCAGCTGTTATGCTAAGCTTCTAGAGCTTTTGACTCAGGTACGGTAAAACATTCTACAGAATAAATATAGCATTCTAGCTTGCACTATTGCAGCTAATCTATTATCAATACATTGCCTTTGTAGCTTCCTACAGCCTTGTAGCAAATGGTCTTCCAGTATTTTGACTTTTATGGATAATGGATTTCTGAATAAGGAATCCCATGCATGTATTTATAATTGATCATAACAGTCTCTCTTGAAATGCTGCTAGATTAATGTATTATGAATAAGGCTTTGAATATGATATGCACTAAGTGAAACTAAATGATGGCTTCTCAAACACTGATCTTGAACGGCATAAAGAAGAACTAAAGCTTAGCTAAAAAGTAGGGCATACATTATGTTTTGGGCTTAAGTTATAGAGACCCAAATTATGGAATTATTGGGAAAACTCCAGGTCCTAAGTGTTCATGATAACAGGTCCCATACCTGTACTTTCAAATGGCCACTCCATGGTGTATCAAGGTTAAACCAAATTTGGTACAGTCACTGTTACATCCAAAAACAGTTGTGGTATTTTTTAAATATTATTACTATGTAACCCCTTTTTGGCTGATATAGGCAAAATCTAGTGATGATAGAGCATGCGACCCTCTTTCACCAGGTAGGGCTTTTGCTAAGTGGAAATACACGTGTTAAGGTTGTTATACTACAACTCAATACTGCCAGAGATGTAAAATAACACATGTTGGACACCAGGGTTTCTTTGCAAACAGGTAGAACAGGTTTTATTGAAAGTACAAAGGGCCACAGGGTTGGTAATTCTCACAACTGAGTTACATATGTCTGGCAGGCCCAGACTGGCAATCTGTGGGTTCTGGCAAATGCCAGAGGGGCTGCTATAAGGTCCCACAGAAAGTCAGTATTTAGTGGGCTGTTTAGCTCTATGTGGGCTGATTGGGCCTTTGTGTACCTGAAATGCCAGGGCCTATTTTGATTCTTAGTCTGGACCTGATGCCAGGTACATTCAAAGGTGTAGCAGATACAGCAAGGAAAGACACCATAGTAGAAATAGCGATGGGGAGTTCATAGAATCACCTTCCAGGGTTTCAGCACCTCATGTGGACTGGATCCCTACAGCAGATGTGGATCAGGGTTAAAGTCCCTTGTCAGCACTGTGGTCCCTGCACTACAAGCAAAGTAGAACATGGGGGAGAGCTACTCCCTTTTATCCTCCTTGGTGGAGCTTGAGCTGCTGTTGGTAGCTATCCTCTCTGACTCACTCTCCTAGAAAGTGCTATAAAGAGAGATATCCTATACACTGGCTTCACCCGCATTCACGGGGTACCGACTTCTCTAAAGGCGATGTCCCTTTAGGGCCTAACACTTCTGGGCCTGTGTTGACTCCAGGCTCCAAGGAACAACTGCCCAGGTCAACTGCTGCAGGCCAAAGAGGAAGTGCCCTCCCTGCAAGGCACTTTGATACAGCACTGCAGGAAGTGGTCACAACCTATAACCAATAGAAATGGTATGCAAAAGATACCAATATGTTACATTGGTTTTAACCCAGCAACAGGGCAAAGGAGGCACTAGGAGGGGAAATGAATCCATAAGGGCCATTATACTTATGGGTCCCTACATTTACGTATATTGGCTCTTGACTAAAAATATTACCCTGAGGTTCAGTTGCTGAATGCTGAGGTCTACATACAACTTGGTTAAACAGTGACTGATGTCTCTTTCCCTGTTCTGTGGCTTGGACCCTCTTTGACTGTTTTTTTTTCTTGTGCAGTAGCTTTCTGCAGTATCTTCTGCAGCTCATAGGAAATATCAATTAAACACAGATGACTTGGATTTGTTGAATATGAGATTTGGCTTTTGCGATGCTGTGGCTCGCCAAAACTTTTCAAACATTAACACTAATTAGGTCCTTTGCATCACTAATTAAGTACATAATAAACAGAAAGTGAGTGTCAAAAAGAAAATCCCACTGAATAGTGTATCACTACAATCAGCAACACCGTCTGAGCCATTTAGTTAGCGTAAAGGAGAAATAAAGCTTAACTAAAGAAATAGAATAGTAGAAATGCTGTACATTATGTTTTGGGATTCTGTACCAGCAGTCCTTTAGCAGTAAAGATCTGTGTCTCCAAAGATAACCCCCCATCTTTTTTTCTGCTGATTATTAATTAATACAGATAATTACTACATGTCAGCATACAATCCAGTGCAACCAGCATCAAAATTTTATAATCATCAGCTTATATTACAGGCCAGACTCATTCTGCTTGATCATTTTCAAACAGCTTTGCAACCGCTGCTCAGAGCCCACTGAGCATGTGAGTGTCACAGACACTTTCCAAGATGGTGACCCCATCACAAGTTTGAAGTCCTGGATTATTGCTGCCATTGAGAAACTAAAAATTCAGACTGGTACAATAAGTTCAGTATATAAAATATAGCATTTTAGTCATATTCATTTTTAGCGTTTAGTTGTCCTTTCAAAGTCTTGAAAAATGTATTGTATTGTAACAGCCTCCCTTTCTCTCCTTGTACAAAAGAAGTTTAGTAAGTAAGGTCATATTTTCTTATTTTTCGGCATGTGTGATTAGTGTTTAAACAAAATAATTAATAGCCAAGTCCCTACTGGTCCTGAAGCTTTAAAGATTATTCACATGGGCATTTTTGGGCATTCTTATGGGGAAAATATAACCACTTTCTAACATGAGTTTATTCAGCTGGACTTATGTAGATAAGCTGTATATATACCTGTACTATCTGAACTTCTAGAAATAATTTTTCATTCTACAGATTGAACTATGATAGTCTATCCCTGCGCAATCCCACCCTTACTTTGTACCGTTTTGAAGTGAGGAATTAGAACTTGAAGTCCCACTGTTTTCACAAATAATCTGTGTATATTATATTACTATAAAATGTTTTGATGATAAATATTGTTATAAGTGTCAATGCATAACACTAATGCTAGTGCTAATGTACCTCTTCTACATAAACCCTACTGAATGAGCTTGTGTCAAAATGGGGATATATTTTCCCTTTAACTACCAGAACGTTAGAAACTGAACACCTAGTGAAAAACAATACAGTGGATTAGCATCCTCAAAATAGGTGTAAAATAAATTGGAAATGTACAATGTAGACTTACTAGGCAAATGGGGGCAGATAAAAAATCTAATTTTATTGTAAAATGTGACTGATCAAGGTCCAACAGTTATAAACTAAAAATCCTTAAAACAGGTTATCTTAATTTGCCAATTTAATTAATTATGGGTCAGTTAGGATGGGGTCAGTTTTCTGCAGTTCTTATACAAAACCTGTAATTCATACAGATGTAAGAGTGAACCAGAATGTATACTGAGAAAATGGTTAAAATGTTGTATGTTGATCATTCGTGTGTGCATAGAGTCAGGGCTGCCATTTGAAATCACGGGGCCCCGCACAACAAAAATTTTTGGGGGCCCCCTGGCCATGCCCCCCTATCACCCAAGCCACACCCCTGATCCCGCCCACTCCACATCGCAGTTAAAAGACCACACAGACATCAGTGCTAAAAAAGTAACACCCCCACACACAAAAGTTATAAAAAGCTATTGATGGTCAGGCCCCCCCTTACAAATTAGAAAAAATTGGGGCCCCAAAAAATATTTTTTTTAAAAAACTTTGGCGACAGGGCCCCCCTTACAAGTTAAATGGGGCCCCAAAAAATATTTTTTTTAAAAATTGGTGCAGGGGCCTATAGAGCTTAAAAATAAAACATTGGTGGCCAGGGGATTAAAAAAAAACAAAAAAAAACCCACATTGGTGTCAGTAGAATTGAACTCGTGGCTTCAGGACTTCAGTGTCAGCTCTTTTGGTGACATCGTGTCTTTCCGTCGCTTCAGGACTTCGCGTCTGTTCAGTACTTCCGCATTCAGCTTCAGGACATCAAAGAGAGCGGATCGGCTTCCGCGCTCGTAAGGGGGGCCTGGCTCTTGGAAATATGCGGCACTGCCGGGCCCCTCTTTAGCCTCGGGCCCGGGACACTTGTCCCCCCCTGATGGCGGCCCTGCATAGAGTTGTGAGTGGTGTCTAAGCATGTTGAGTGAATTAATGTGATAGTGGTAATTCAGTAAAATGGACACCAGGCGTAGTAGTAGTATTAATGGGTGTATTACTCCTTTTGTCCACCAGAGCACAATAGAAGGACAGGTAGTAAGGGTATAAAAGGGCAGGCTCCACCCAGGGTGGGGTCTTCCGGTTCTACAGGTTAAGGTAGGTCTTTGTAAGTTTAATTACAGTCGCTAGGGGCCTTAGCCAGTGAGGGCTAGTTAGCAAGGGTAGCTGACACCCCAACAAGGAGAGAGTGGCTTATCAGTTGTGGCTCAGCCACAGAGAGGGAAAAAGAGTGAGGATTAAGACAGTGTGGAGAACCCAGGTCAAGGTGACAGAAAAAGCCTACCCGGAAAGGTTAGAGGGGCGCTGATGTGGTGTCAAGCTGACTGAAGCAGGGAGGTGGCACAAGGAAAAGTCCTGCTGGAGCGAGGTGGAGGGTCGTACAGCGTACAACGGACTACCTGACCAGTAGGTGGTGCAACTAAAAGGCCTAAGGCTGCGTTCGCAAGTCTGGATTGATGTGGGGCATTTTGGAGAACCTGTTCCCCTGTGAAAACGGATTAACCAACTGGTATTGTGAGTAACTTTGAATGCTTAGAAGAGGCCCTTACACAGAGGGTCAAATCTAATGATGAATGCAATTTGCCCATCAACGTTATACGTTTTCTCAAAGGATACCCTGTTTGTTTCAACGTTTGTTACACCAGGTTTTTTTAGGAGTGCCACCCCTAAACCTTAGCTTCACACAATCACCCAACCCTCAAGAAACTGAGGGGCCTGTTTGTACAGCAGCTACTTAATCAAATATGTTCGAATGGGAAACCCGTGCAAATTGGGAAGCAGAAGAGCCATGCTCTTATTGGGCAAGCACTTGGTCACTTCAAAAGTCCAAAGGTTCTTTTATTAAATCCCAATGTATTATTTGTGTTTTTTGCCAATACAGGTATGAGACCTTTTATTCAGAAGTCTTGGGACCTGGGGTTTTCTGGATAACAGATCTACTAGAAAATTATTTAATAAACCCAATATGCTGGTTCTGCTTCCAATAAGGATTAATTATATCTTAGATTGGATCACGTACAAGGTACTGTTTTATTATTACAGAGAAAAGGAAATCAATTTTGAAAATGTAGATTATTTAATTATTAACGGGCTGAGCTTTCTGGATAACAGATTTCCGCATAACGGATGCCATACCTGTATGCCAAACAAATATAATATAAATAGCTAATAATATCAGCTCCCAGCTGAAATGTTAGTCTACCAAATAAATGCAAAATCATATCTTCTAGTCCAGATCTTCTTTGCAGAATTAAAATATTCTAAAATATTCTTAAAATGTATCTTATTTGTAAAATGATGGTCTTAAATGGAACTTTCAATTTTATTAAATTATGTTAACCGAGACAAAGGTCAAGGAACCATGAGATACAGCAATGTTATCCTATTTTTGCCTGAAGATATACATTTTATATAATTAGTGTAACATTTGTTTGCTTTAATGACTTCGATGGCATATTTGCCATTTAATGGGACTATATGTAAACTTTGCACGGGTGCTGTCTTATTAGACAAGGGAAATTGCTGATTATATTGAATTATCCACTTTTTAATTATCTTTTAATGTAAAAGTCATACCTATATAGATAATTTTCCTACTTTAATCATTATTTACTGCATTTTATTTTCCTTCTTCCTACTCTTTCTATGTATTCATCTCTATCTGTCACATACAATGGGGCAGATTTACTAAATTCATATGAAGGATTCAAAGTTCGATCGAATTTTCAAAAACATTCAAATTCGAATTTTCGAATGTTTTTGAAGACCACTTCAACCAGTGAATTTTGTAAATTCGATCGGATCGAATGATTCGAATAAAATTTCGTTCGAATATTCAACCATTCGACTGTCGAAGTACTTCCCCTTTAAATTTTTACTCGACCACCTAGTTCACTAGATCAAAGCTACCGAATTGGGTTTCCTTATTTTTGATCGAATAAAATTTGATCGATCAAAAAAATCGTTCAAATCAATTTTACCACTTATCAATTGAATTTTTCCTATTCGATTGTTCGACCAATCGAATTGCGGTAAAAACCTTCGAATTCGATATTCGAAGGATTTTACTTCCCTTCCTATTCACATGGTCTAATTTACTAAATTCACATGAAGAATCGAAGTTCGATTGAATTTGTATTAAATTCGAATCTTCGAATATGAAAATTAGGCAAATTCGACCATCGAATATTCGAATGATTCGAATAAAATTTTATTCGAATATTCGATGGTCGAATACTTCCCTTTTAATTTGACCACCTACTTCGCCAGATCAGAGCTACCGAATTGGGCATCATTATCTTTGATTGAATATAAAAAAATTCGATTGATCGCTTAAAATCGTTAGAATATTCTATTTGAATTTGATTTGAATATTCGATCGATCGAATTGCGGTAAAATCCTTCGAATTTGATAGTCGAATTCGACAGATTTTACTTCCCCAATAGTAAATCTGCCCCTAAATATTCAAAATACTTTATACAAATAGTAATCCTTAAATGTCCTTTCTATCCCACATCCAAGGCTGTTCTACTGTACCTCTTAAGTTTAAAGGCGGCAGTTGTGTTTTGCACCAGTAGCAACACAGTATACGTGTGTCTCAAGCATCGCTAACTACACTGTAGCATCACAGAGATCCAGCAGGTATTTATCTGAGCAGTCAGACTCACATGTTTGGCAGGAAGAAAGGAAATCCTTTGACTCCACAAGTTAAATTCATTTTATCTGGCAATGAGTACAAATTGGCCTCTACTGGGTTCTGTCTATGTTCCAGGAATGTCACTATCTATTCTAAAGACAAAAATATTGTTGTTGTTTTCTTTCTCTCTCTCTTTACCTACCCCGGGGCCAACGAGCTGAAGTTAATGACAGGCTAAAAAGTATTAGTTACCCAACAGCTGGCAGACAACACTTCCCTGTAGCTTTATGTCACAGCATATGCCAACCACTCAGAGCATGTTATAATTCATACTTCATCTCCCACCACAAAAAGCAGATGGGTTCAAGTATTGTTGTTCTCACTCTATTTCTTAGCCCTTGAGGGATCACTAAATAAAGTCAAAGCAGATGGGCCATTACAGGCTCATTTGTGCTTGTTACAATGTAATGCGCACTGGAAATCTAAAGGAATCAAGCACACAATGGGACTTTGAGACTAAATTTTAAGTCAGAGGGCTCTATGAAAAAAGAATCTAGAGCAGGCCCATTTATCATACACTTATTTTAATTCTAAGAGGTATTCTTCATTTGCTGCTTACAAGGCGCAGGAGCACTCTGCTTAGCAAGCACTGAAGCACAGCAAATGTTTGTCTTTCTGCAATTGGAACCTGTCATATTCCAGGCAGCAGCAAATTATATAATAACTAAATCCATTAAACCGTTAGTCACCTCAGAAGTATTTGCCACATGCAGCCACTAAAGGTTATCGGGTTAAGACCTGGAGCAAATTAACCCAGTAAGTATATATACAGGTATGGGACCTATTATCCAGAATGCTCGGGACCAGGGGTTTGCCAGATAACAGATCTTTCTGTAATTTGGATCTTCATACCTTAAGTCTACTAAGAATCATATAAACATTAAATAAACCCAATAGGCTGGTTCTGCTTCCAAAAAGGATTAATTATATCTTAGTTGGGATCAAGTACAAGGTATTGTTTCATTATTACAGAGAAAAAGGAAATCATTTTTTTAAATTTGGATTATTGCATTATAATGGAGTCTATGGGAGAAGGCCATTCCCGTAATTCAGAGCTTTCTGGATAACGGGTTTCCAGATAAGGGATCCCATACCTGTACTTAGTATTTGTGAACAAATGTATTTTCTGACCTCTGCACACATGCACCGTGTAAGTTAGAAAATAACATACAGTACATATTTGAATATAATTTGCCGGACATGCAGATTATTAATTTTAGTTAATAATGTTATTATTATTTTCATTAACATGTATTTTTAAAGTGCCAAAAGCACTGTACAGTACTGGGGTAAATGCAAATAGAAGATGGTAGGAAATTCCAGGGAACTGGGGAAGGGCATCAATAGCAAAGTCTCAAATGTGTGAATGTAAATATGATAATGAGTGAGGAATTGAGGAGTAAATCATAAAAAAAAAATTGTATAACAAGCTGTTTTTTAATCACTTGGAGATAAGTTCAGACGTGTAAGATGAGGTGACAATGTGAACGGCTTTAAACAGTAAGGTCAGATATTTAAATTTTATCCTAACAGATAGTGAAAACTAGTGTTACTGGGCCAGAAAGAGGGTATGATAGTATAGTAGCTAAAGTGGACCTGCACCCAGATATAAAAAGCTGTGTACTAAATTTTCAAATTAAACATGAAATCCAAATTTTATATTTATCAAAGCATTCATAGCTGTTATAAACACATTTAAAAATCTCATCTGTTAATTAAATATTGTCTGCCCCTCCTTTATGCTTTATGCATAGAGGTGGGTAAAGCAGTTACTTTCACTTTCCATTCAGCAATTATTTGATGTCACCATCCTCCCCACATTCCCCCATTCTCTTCATGGTTTAATTGTGTAATCAGTGCATGGAGATGGACATCAGGGCCTCCATTCTGGTGCACAAACAAGATTCTGAGATGATACAAAGCTTGCCTTAATAACAGTGTCCACAAAATGGCTGCTTCCTGCTTGCTGTAATGATGAATTCCCAGATCGAAGGAAACAAAATTTGAATAATTTATAAAGTGTAATTTAAAGATGATATTGCATGACTAACATTATAAAATAGGATTTTGATTTTTTTTTTTTTCGGTGATGCGTCCCCTTTAATGTTAATAGACATTTCTGGTATATTATTGATTTTTGGGGGGTGAAAATAGGAATATTTCTTATTATACAATTTCATAACTATGTGCTAGTTACACTGAAGTGCAGTGAGTACCATCTGTTTTCTCCACTCCACATCACCATATTTAATATATGTAGAAGTTCTGACTAGAATGGGGCTTTTTCAATTGTGTCAGTATCACTTTAATCATTACACTATTAACTTGTGTGCTGTAAGTGGTACCAAATTTCATGGGGATTCCATACTTGCTGGGGTTGGCACAGACACCTGTGAGATAGACAACAGCAGGTCTGTACACACAAAACATCAAGAAAAAATAAGTTTTTGTAAATCAGCTTCCACACCAGACTCTCTAGGTCTATTACAATTTTACAATTATTTTCATTATCGGGCCAAAGTGGAATGGTGAATATAGGAATTATTTAGCGTTTTGTTCAGCTGCTATTTTAGCAGCTACCAGGTTGCTAGTGTCGACAGAATTAAAGAAACAGTAACACCAAATAAAGAAAGCATTTAAAGTATTGAATATATAATGTAGTGTTGCCCTGCACTGGTAAAACTGGTGTGTTTGCATCTGCTATCTAATGTATATCTTGTGTTCACCCCCATGGCTACACAGCAGCAGAAGCTTGTTTATATAAATTTTAGCTGAGTTTCTTAAGAAAACACACCAGTTATACCACTGCGATGCAATACTACATTACATTGTCCTTCCTTTAAAATGCTTTTTTTGGTATTACTGTTCCTTTAATAAAATGTAACAATAACAAAGAAAATAGTAGCCTCGCAGAACCAAAGTTGTAAGAGCAGCAATTCAAGCACAGGCCGAAGAGTAGATAACAGATACATTCTCAATAATCCCATTATATGTTGCATATTTTATCTGTTATATGCTGTGGATCCTGTGCCTTTTCTTCTTTTCCAGCTTTGAATGGCTGCCCCCATGGCTACACAGCAGCTTGTTAATATAAACTAGTGTAGAGTTTCTGAAGCAAACACACCAGTTCTACCTGTGCAGGGCAACACTACATTACATTGTCATTAGATTAGGACACTTTCAATTTTTGTTGTAACTGTTCCTTTGAAGAGACCCTGCCGCCAGGGTGACAAAGGATTGAAATAACTGGTTCCCTAGAGCTGGCCAATGTAGTTTAATGATATTTTGCCCAAATCACTGGATCAGGTACTCACAGAAATTGTTTCCATGTCACGTTAAACTGGAGGGGATTATTTGGGGGAAATGGAATCCCTCTTTGAGGGATTGCTCTGCACCTGACAGGCACAGAAGAATATCCGCTTTATTCAACTGTTTCCCTTAAGTGCTAGGGAGATGCCTTTTTTATTAAGCACTCAATACTGTATTAATTCTATTCTATTGTTCTCACACTTCCAAAACCTGTAGCCACTCAGAGAGGAGTCTGTTGTGAACCACTAGCAGGGTTGTTTTAATAAATGGGCACAAGGGCATTTGCCCAGGTTCACCAAGAAGGTAGCATCATACATGCGATCTGATACTTTTGACCTAAGCACCCAAGTGGCAGAAACTGTATTTTAATCCACTAGATTAAAGTTCTTTTTAACTTTTCACTTTTTATTTGATTTTTCCATTTTTTTAGTTGGTTTGCCTGTTCTCATGATCTTAAAAGTAGGTGCTCTTGGAACGCACTTTTGCTTTGGTAAGCACCAACCAGTTCTTTAATGCCAGACTTACATATAAATTCACCTGCTTGAGGGTAAAAGTGGCACAAAGTTTTGTAGGTGGCTACAGCAGGGTACCCTTCAGTGAGATCTTTACCTGGGCCTACTTCTACCTGGTTGCTAAATGTGCAAAAACCTAAAGGAAAAAATAGGGTGGGGAAATGTGATTTGGCACCCAAAACTGGAGACTGGTAAAGATTTTGGCTTGAAGGTGGGACCATACAATTGTGTTCAGAATAAAAGCAATGTGTTTAAAGGGGTTGTTCACCTTTGGGACAATAAAGCTAGTTTAAAAGCCCATGTCATAAAAAAATTTTTTGTCATTTATCTTTATTTCTTAAAATGCTTGCTTTCAGAGATACATAACATAGAAGCTATGCATCATCTCTTCTCTTCTCATCACCTCTTTTGTGTTTTGGGTTCACCGACACTCTGTGCAGGAGAGAGAGATAGCAGCTCTCAAGGGTTTTACCTTGACGTGGCGTGGTGGTTTATCAATCTTATGATCATAATTTTGTAACTAAAAAACCCATCTTTGTACACATGCATTTGCATAGATTACCTCAGGTGGCCATACACTGAGAGATCCTCTTGTTTGGCGGTCACCAAACGAGCGAATATGCGAATGGGCGATATGCCCACCTTGAGGGGGCGGAGGTTATTTGATGTTGGTTTAGTTAGGGAGGGAGACCAGAGTACAGTTTCTAATTGGAGTTGGGACATTTGTATATCCATTCCACCAAATTGTGATTTAAAGATCTGCCTGAATTGGAAATACCAGAAGTGGTATAGGTTGGGTTCTGCAAGTTTCTATTTAAAGAATTTGTATGACCGAAGTTGTGATACCATCTAGCACATCTTGTAATCACCTTACCTGTTTTCAAGGCCAGTATAGAAGTCAGGAAATGTATGGAAGTGGGGAAAGCAAGAATTCACCCACAAAGGCCCATTGGGTGTTAGGAATGGAGAATGTTGTGGGTACATCTTAAATGCTAAATTCCAGGCGTTCCTCAGGGTTGTCATAAAGGCTGGAGATGTCTCATGATGTGTAGCTGCTCTCTATGGAAGGTGTCTAACAACTTCTTATGTGCCTACAGCCAGTGCCTGTGTTGTGTTTGGATTATAGGGGTCTGAATTAATCCACCATATGATGAAGTGCTAAAAGAGATATGTCTGGTAGTCCCAGCCCCCCATCTTTAGTGGCGGGAGTCTGTTTACACCAAGCAATTCTGGCTGCCTTACCTCCCCATATAAATTGTATCAGGGTCTGGTTAGCCGTTTTAAAGAAGCTTTTAGGAATATGTACGGGTGAGTTATGAAAAAAGCTTTCCACCATAGAGTTAGAGGGAGTTTGGACCACACAAGGAGGGTAGTGTTTAGAGAGAATAGGACTGTTTGAAGAGTATGTGGTATAAAGGTATTTAAATTAGGGTGAATTTTGATTCCAAGGTATTTAAATGCCTATATGGTCATTAGGGGGGTTTCCTGTGGTGGGGCAGGGCGGGGCGTCAGGTCCACACTTAGTAAGGCAGATTTATTCCAATTAACTTGGAGAGAGTTTTCTGAAGTGTGCTATAATAGCAGTTGATTTATATAGTGAGTGACTGTCTCTTCCACTGGTCACAGTGGAACTGCAAGGGGCTCAATGGCAGGGGGGAACAGCAAGGGTGATAGGGGGAACCCATCAGAAACAGCATTTTTTATGCCACCCCACAAATTTTCCATTGGATTAAGGTCTAGGGATTGGGCTAGTCACTAAATAACATCCATCTTGTTGCTCTGGAACCAAGATTTTGCCCGTTTACTAGTGTGTTTGAGATTGCGGTCTTGTTGAAACACTCATTTCAAGAGCTTTTCCTCTTTGGCATAAGGCAAAATGAACTCTTCAAATATGTTGATGTATTGAAACTAATCTATGATTCCTGGTATTTTAAAAAATAGGCCCAACACCGTAGTATGAGAAAAATCCCCATATACATGATGCTTGTGCCACCATGCTTCACTGTCCAGTGTACTGTGGCTTGAATTCAGTGTTTGGGGGTCATCTAACAGACCCAAAAAGAACAATCTTGCTTTCATCATTCCACACCATTTTGTGCCATTTCTCTTTAAGCCAGTCAATGTGTTCTTTAACAAATTGTAACCTCTTCAGCACATCGGGACTTTGCGGGGGCTTCTTGCCAACAGCTTGGCTGAACATAGGCGTCTTTTAATTGTAACAGTACTCACAGGTAACTTTACACATTTTTTTTGATCTTCCTGGGCTGAGTCTTTGCCCATTCTTCTATCCATTTGAATGGGTGTTTTCCTTTTTCTTCCATGTGTTTTGGTTGCCATTTAAAGCATTTGAGATCTTTTTAGCCTACCTTGTTCTGCACTTCTTTTTTATGTATTTTACCCTCTCCAATCAGCTTTTTAATCAAAGTACACTATTCTGAACAATGTCTGGAACAACCTTTTTTACTCAGATATTCAGAGAGAAATGCACTATACCCAGCATACACAACATTTGCTGCCTGCCTTCCTTAAATAAGGGCAGTGATTAACACCTGTTTTTCACAGAATGAATAACCTCACTAATTGAACTCCACTCTGCTATTATTTGAAACAAGCTATTATTCTGAACAAGCCATTAATGGTTCAATAACAAAGATTCAGCAGCATGCATGTCATGACTGTTGGGTCTGTTAGTTTTCTATCACTCTACTACACCTACTAGTAAATTATTTGCCATGTAGAAATGTAATTTCTACCAAAAACAGTGATCAGGTTAGTCATTTTGGCTGCTATTTGTAGGAACACAAATGTTATATTACATCATATTCTTACCAATTTTCCATTGGTCTTCAGTTTTTTTTTAATTATTTGCCTCCTTCTTTGGTTTCTTTACAGCTTTCAAATGGGGATCACTGATCCAGGCAGTGTCTCAGAATGTCACTGCCTACATTATACCAAAAGTTAATAATGTTATGGTGAACTGCCACTTAAAATGGTTAATACTCTGTTTCCTTCTGAAGGTTTCACGGTTATTTTCCACCCCAAATATCTCCATACTGAATTACCACAAGTCTTATTTGTCAAACTATAAACATACCTATTATGTTTTAATGTGTATTATGCGTGGGCACTAACTGAAATTTTATTTTCATACAAATTCAATATCTTGGCATGGTTCAGAGTCCTTAAAAGACACAGCTAGTAATCCTGAATCGTTACCAGTAGGTGACAGCAAAGTACAACATTCTTAGTTTATCCTGCACTGAAGTAGTTTTGCTCACAGTTAATTCATTGTTGTTGTGACAGGATACATTGGTAAATAACACAAATCTATCAAATTTAGGCTTTTTTCCACCCTACATTTTAGCTGATCCAGAGGCATCTGTATTTTTTACAAGCTGTAATAAAAATGTTCACATTTCTGTCAGTTCTGGTTCTGTCAATAGGCACAACAGCTTACTGTAATTTTAATACCCAAGGGGCCCATTTGTCAAGAATTGAATTGGGAATATTCTTCAAAACCCCAAATAGATGGTATTTATTAAATAAAAAAACAGCCAGAAAAAACTTGGCAAGCAAAAACTGGTGAGGTACAAAGGAAGCCAATGGAAACAGTCTCTAACAACTATTTTTCCATTTCATTATACATTGTTGTTTTTTAGCCTAATTGAAAATGAATGAAACAATGAGATCCTTGCTGAAGTAGGACTTTTCTGCAAATAAAATAAACTAATATTCTGACACATTTTTTCTTAAAGGGGAACATCACAAAAACATAACTTAAAGGGCCAAAATCAAACACATATTAACAATCTGACCAGTACAACCTAAACGCATTTAATCAAACTACATATAAAGTTTTTTTGAAAAAAAAAAAAAAACAGCAGCTTTTAAAAAATCCCTTACTTTGTCAAATGCGCTCTTTCACTGAGCGAGTCCATGGTGTGACTATAACATGCAAATGAATTCTTGAGCATGCTCAGATTGTTTATTGCTCTGAGTATTCTACCCAGAATGCCTAGTTTTAGTAAACTCCTCCACTAGAAGTATCACGAAATTTCCCTAACTTGTCTCCTGCTAGTGATGTAATTATGCAAATGAAGGAAACACACCAACTGCCAGACAGGTGGCAGCTAAGCAACCAAGGAATTTCAACTGAGCATGTGCAAGATTTCAGAGCTGTTGTTGGCTGTGAAGATATAGGCAGGAGGAGCCATTAAAATCCAAGATGCCTGCCTCAGTTAGAACTGCAGTGGAGATGGGGGAGATTGTGCAGAAGGTATAGTGAGCTGATGATTTAAATTATACAAACAATTCTAGCTGTTGGATTTCTTGAACTTTCATATAGTAGATTTACTAAAGGGATCCTGTCATGGGAAAAAAATTCAAAACACATCAGTTAATAGTGCTGTTCGAGAAGAATTCTGCACTGAACTCCAATTCTCAAAAGAGCAAACAGATTTTTTTATATTTCATTTTGAAATCTAACATGGGGCTAGACATTTTGTCAATTCCCCAGCTGCCCCAAGACATGCGACTTGTGCTCTGATAAACTTCAATCACTCTTTACTGCTGTGCTGCAAGTTAGAGTGATATCACCCCCTCCCTTTTCCCCACCCAGCAGCCTAACAACAGAACAATGGGAAGGTAACCAGATAACACAAGATAACAGCTGCCTGGTAGATCTCAATAGTAAAACCCATGTCCCACTGCATACTATTCAGTTACATTGAAAAGGATAAACAACAGCCTGCCAGAAAGCAGTTCCCTCCTAAAGTGCTGGCACAAGTCACATGCTATGGGGCAGCTAGGAAACTGACAATCTGTTTGCTCTTTTGATAAATGGATTTCAGTGCAGAAGTCTACTGGAGCAGGACTATTAACCGATGCATTAAAAAAAAAAAAAAACATTTTCCCATGACAGTTTCCCTTAAGTAAATGATTTTATTTGTGATTGGTGCCCTTTAAGCTTTTTGAAAAGTAAACATAATTTCAAGCGACTTTGCAATATACATCAGTTAAAAAATATGCAGACTTTTCATGATTTTTAATGGTTTAGAACAGTTCCCTAAGCGTAGTTCCCTGCTCTCCTGCTTATCTTTCAGACGACTTTGCTGAGCTGGCTGACTACTGTTACATTGAATCAGCAGCCAGCTGTCCTCAGCCTGCATCCTCCAAACCCCATGATTGCCTGCACATGTGATTTCATTAAAGATAGGAACATCACAGTACAATGCATTTTGGGTTATGTAGTTCCTGCATGCTGTCTGTAAGCTGTGGAGAAGTTGTTACAAATTGTAACATCAGTGTTTTAGCCCCAACTTCCTTGCCAGGATTTCAAATTATCAGAACTGTTAAACAGCTGGATTTCACTACAGAAAATGGCATTTATTCATCATTTTTGAACAGATAACTGATGATTAGGGGTGTTATGTCGGTCGCTATCAAATTTTGGTTTGGAAGCTGGAGTTCCCCTTTAAATAAGCTTGTGTTCAAGAGGAAATGATGCTTTTTCAAATTCAAATCTTGATATAACTTTGTAGCAGAGGCGCAGTGGTTCATTCAGGGTGCAATGGTTGTGCAGTGCTCTAGTGATGGTGAGGTGGTTCAGTGGTTTTAGATTATTAACCTCTTTTGAGTTTATTCTGTAATTCTTGCTTGTAAAAGGATTCCAATAGTCATCAATTCAAGTAATAACTCATTTTGCCAGTGCTGCAGTGGCCTAAGATATTAATGTGACGGATGACTGATGTGAACAATGAATAATCTATGTAAAGTGCTGCACAAATATTGATCCACTATTCAGTCTGTGCAAATAGCCCTTGATCAAATACTTGTCATAATGTTTACTTTAAAATCTCAATGCCATAAGGGTGAACAAGTCATAAAATACTGGTAACTTTTAGTTTGCTCTTCAAGCCATCTCTGCAAACACTGCACCCTGAAAAAATTCAAAGCTTACAGTCGGTACCCAAAAAACCTTGAAATATAGATTTCTAGAATCAGGGGCTGTATTCAATAATAACTTTTTCTAAAAAGGCCACAAATTGTGCTCAGGAGACCCTTTCTGTTTGGTCAGCATTTATTGTAACTCTTGTAAAGAGACAAATATCACAAAAACTAAGGCAGCAATATCGATGGACCCCACCACTTACCACAAGCTTTTTATTTATTCATATGTCTTATGAGGGAGCTGTGGGGCATTATTGCTGAAATTACTGCAGTGGTAAAGCAAGGTTATTAAATTGCATTAAAGGACAAGGAAAGTGTAAAATAGAATAAGGCTAGAAATGCTGTATTTTGTATATTAAACATAAACATGAACTTACTGCACCACAAGCCTAATCAAACAAATGCTTTATGCTTTCAAAGTTGGCCACAGGGGGCTGTCATCTTATAACTTTGTTAAACATCTTTGCCTGAGACTGGCACTGCACATGCTCAGTGTGATCTGTGCTGCTTAGGGATCATCATAAATGATCAAAAAACAAAGCTGTTTGAGTTCTGCATGGCTGGTAAGGTAGGGGCTCCTCCTGCTGTTCATAAGTATGATTGTTTCCCTGCCAGAAGTTAGGGACCGTCTGACAATTTCTATCCACAGCACTAAATGAAGGGAGAATTTCACTGCATACAGTCAGGTTTCTTATAAAAACCTGACACATTTTTAAATTAAAGTATATTGGAAATGGATTTCATTTTCATAAAAGAAAGTAAAAATGGGATTTTACTTCTTTGCCTTTCCTTGCCCTTTAAGAAGACCAGTGAAGAATCAAAATGTCATTTTACCTCAGTACACCAGTATGTCTGTTCGCTACTCCCATTTATAGAAGTAAGCCCATATTAACGGCAGCATGTTATTTTAATGAATTCAAGTATATACACAAATAAGTACTTTGAGCAGAGATACCTGTTTTCAATACATATTTCAATTCATTAAACACTAGACATAAAGCCCGTTAAATTAACGGGCGCTAGAACATATGTAGTCAAACATTTATAAAAACAGACCCAATGGCAGAGGGATAGAGCGTTGCTGGCCGGCGGGTGACAGAGGAGCAGCTACTGTCTGGCCTCCCATAGCTGTGAAAGTACCTCCTGCTCTCTGACTCACTCAACTCCGCCTACAGGACGCCAAGGAAAAAATATGATTGGCGGAAAATGGGCATGTGCACGTGACGCGCGAATGATCGAGAGGCGGGGGCGGTACAAACTGTTCCTATCTTTAATCTCTCGTTGTTAGCAGCGAGACCCGCTCACCCAGCGCATGTCTCTGACGTTGCTACGGCAACAGGGATGCTGAGCTGACAAAGTCAGGCGGCTCTTTTTCTAAAAGTAACATTGAGGCAGAGTCGCCT
This sequence comes from Xenopus borealis, assembly GCA_024363595.1. Lineage (NCBI taxonomy): Eukaryota > Metazoa > Chordata > Amphibia > Anura > Pipidae > Xenopus > Xenopus borealis. Next base: position 27,320,881 of record CM044438.1, read on the forward strand.
CTGAAATTCTGACAAACATTTTTTTGTGGAAAAAGAAACACTGGTGTGATCTATACCATAAACAAACATTGCCCAAACTCTTTAGGAAGCAGTAGTATTTTTAAAACTACTGAGAAGCACTCTAGGTGTCCACCATGGTTGTCCACTTTTTTTTTGGACTGGAACAAGTCTGTTTTTATAAATGTTTGACAACAAATGTTCTAGCGCCCGTTAATTTAACTGGCTTAATGTCTAGTCCAATGTAATAAAGTTCAGGTGTCTCTGCGTCCAGTCCCTGTGTCCGTGGGATTGCGCTACTGCGCATGTGCCCCACGGACAGCCAGCGCGAAGCGTCTAACGCTAGCGCAAAGTCGCCAGCGTGACGTCAAATCGTAATTGCAAATTCACGAACACCGACTCTGGCGAATTTACACTAGCGAACATGCAGTAGTGCATGTAGCACAGGGACTGGACGCAGAGACACTTGAACTTTATTATATAGGATGTGCATAAGGTTCTCTGAAAAAAACAGTGTATAGTTGCACTGCAAGAAATTGAAAGAATTAGGCTGAAGATCCACAACAACATCTCACTCAAAATGAACTCATCATGCATCAGATGAAAACCTACCTAAGTTAGCACAATGTAAAAAGAAAGTCAGGGGCCCTCAATTCAGAAATGTCTTAAAACCCCACAAAAACAAATTTCGTAACAGGTTTATTTTATTGCCTGTTACAAAGTCTTATAACTTGTCCTGTAAACCACAGATTACCCTCCTTTGTCTACAGCTCAGTTCACTTCTAATTACTGCCAAATATTATTACTGCTATTTAAGCAAATCAGGCTGTAGTTTATGGATTTTTATTTAGAGCAAGAAAACGAACAACATTTTACCATTAAAGGAACAGTAACACCAAACAAAATCAAAGGCTTTATATGCATTTAAACTTCACTATTTCCGGCAATAATGAAAAATGCATATTTGCTTCAGAAACTCTCATTTATATGGCTGTGTAGCCATGAAGATGGTGAATCAAACTTAACAGGACAGAAAGGCACTTATTTACACAGCAAAAAACAGATAAGCTCTATAAAATACAATGGGGTTTGTCCTTACAAAGGAAGATAAACAGGAGCCAAATGTTATTCATGGCTTTCTATGGGACTACAGACTGAAAACCATTGCCCAGAAATAGGTTATTTGTAGGTGCTGGATAATCCGATACAAAAAAAGTTCACTCAATGTTACTGGTCCTTTAAATAAATATAAATATATATATATATATATATATATATATATATATTTTGCAGGCCTTTAAGTCAGTCTCTATATATCCTTAAAGGAACAGTTCAGTGAAAAAATAAAAACTGGGTAAATAGATAGCTGTGCAAAATAAAAGGTTTCTAATATAGTTAGTTAGCCAAAAATGTAATGTTTAAAGGATGTCTCACATAATAGCCAGAACACAACTTCTAGCTTTTCAGCTCTCTAACTCTGAGTTAGTCAGTGACTTGTAGGGGGCCACATGGTACATAACCATTCAGTAAGCTTGCAATTGATCCTCAGCATTCAGCTGAGAAACAAAAGCAAACAGTTATGACCCATTTGGCCTCTGCTCAAGTGATTGATTGGTTATTGCCTGGTAACCAATCAGTGGAAACCAAGAGATGAAAAATGTAAGCTGGGGGTATATGCTTCATAACTTAGAACACACTGGAAAAAAAATCACCTCTAAATACGTTACACACTTTTAAGATATTTTTTTTTTCATCGAAATACGTTTGTTGACATAGTTGCAGATTTCATTTAACCCATTTTCACTATTAAATAGCTACATACAATTTTCACCCCTCATACTTGGGAAGTTACCAGACTGAAACGAGATCAAATGAAAAGAATCCGTTATTATGGTGACAGGTTTTCATTTAAATTGTATAGCATCATCAAGAATGACAGGAAAAACAGAAGAACGCTTTGAAGAAAAGCATTGGTTTTCCTAGCAGGTACAAATGCTGTTTTGCTGCCGTTAATTTCTACATTATTGAAACCAAGAAGTTATTTTTTGGTTATAGGCGTTATTTAGCTACATTTCTCAGCCATGAGGCCAACATGCAACAAGCCATGAAAACCAAGATAATACTAGAAGTACTGTGGAACAGGAAACAGCCTGCATAACGTTTGCAAATAAATGCTGTAAACAAAAAATAGTGCTTTCAATTTGTGCTGTTTAATACTTTTTTTTGTTCATATAACTTAAAGCTTTAGTCCTCATTCAGTTCCCTGTCTGATACATTCTGAGTTTAAAAAAAAATCCCTCTCTAGAAGTGCAAAAAAAAAAAAGTTGTATTAATATAGGAAAACACCAGCCTAATAAATAGCAAGTTGCTAACAAGAACACATTGAGGGGCAGATTTACTAAGGGTCGAATTCAAAGGTTAAAAAACCATCGAATTCAACCATGAAAATAGTTGGGGAATAAAATGTCTCCAAATTATAAGGATTTTTACCGCAATCTGATTGGTCGAACGATCGAATATAAAAATTTGATTGATCAAATCATTCGATTTTAACAATTCGAGCAAATTTTTTTATTCAACCAAAATTTTTGAAATCCAATTCGGTAGTTTGAAACTGGCGAACTAGGCAGTTGAATAAAAATTTCAAATAGATTTTTAGTCGAATCATTCGATTCGATTGAATTTTCAAAATTCACTTGTCGAAGTGGTCTTCAAAAACATTCAAAAATTCAAAACTTTTTGAAAATTTGATTGAACTTCAAATCCTTCATGTGAATTTAGTAAGTCTGCCCCACAGTGTGTTAAAATAGCTTGGCCTGGCAGGTAACACGGACAGAAAAGGGGGTTTACAGTACAAACAAACATTTCAGTAGGTGTCTGCGGTTTAAGCAAAAAGTCGGTTTACTTGTATAAACTCATAGTGGGGCTCTGGTACATGCACATATATGCATCACACAGGAGTCGCCTTGCACAGCCCTGTATGTTTCGTGAATCTAAGGCATGAAGTTCTTCAAGGGACATTTTCAGATATTCTCCAACCTCTGGACATGGAGTGACTTGTGGGATGTTAAACCCATTCTGACCACCTATAGACAAGAATAAAACAGCACTGTAGTTAGTCCTTAAAATACCCTAAAATAATGTCAGTTTAAGTGGCTCAAATATGAATAAAATATAGATGGTTATGAATTAGACTGTATTCTCTACAGCATACTGATTATTAGCAAGAGTCAAGTAAATAACAGTAAATAAAGGAAAGTAAAAATGCAGATTAATAGAAATATTAAAATATTATTGGGTAGAGGCAATAAGTCCAACTGGAGGCTTCCCTTGCAGATGCAGCCCTTCAAATAATTTTTATGTCTCTCAAGATGCCCATCACCTTTAAACATTTCTTTATCTGACCAAATAATTTTTCACATCGTAATGTAGTAGGTGACATAATTGGTCTCCATTTATTCATATAACAGTCCAACTTCTTTGGTGCAGTTAAGGTACGGATTAATGTATAGGCTACTCTAGGCTATAGCCTAAGGGGCTGCAGGGGACCCATAGGGATATTTCAATTTGTTTAAAAAAAAAAAAAAAACATTTAACTGTAATGCAGGTATGCAAATGCTGCATTATAGCTGATCTCTAATAGGAATGATGCATCATTGCAAACCCATTGTTTACATCTTTGCTTTTGTTGTGAACAATTAGAGGCCTAAAAGTACAAACAACTGTATTTTTAAAATATGACATTTTTTGTAAAATGTAGTGGGTAAAGAACTGGATTAGATATATTAGGTATATCTGTGTTTTCATAATCCTTTCTTGAAAAAGTCTGCATGCAGCGGTTTAAAAAAATAAAACAAAACACAAGTCTATTGACTGAGGTGTATGACTTCAATATCATTAAAGTTTAGCTGAATATATAAGTCCCAAACAAAGAGTAGTAGCAAATAACTAGTATAAATAAACTAGCGTACATACCATCCCTATCAGCCATGCTGTCAAAGAAAACCCAAGAGGAATCATCCCTGCCGTACTTAACAAATGCCACATAGTGACTAGTCTCGATGCATAAAACAGCAAACAGGTCCATCTTCTGGTAAGGTATACAGCCATGTCTCCAGTCCCAGTCTGGGAGTTCTTTAGGAAGGGACACCGGGTTGAATTTATGTTGCTGTCTTTTAGGATGGAGATGGACCTAAGTAGATAAAGAATCAAATACAGCCAAAGTATTCATGGAATGCATTTAAGAGAGAAGATTAAGGTGGCCTTACTTATTGTGCACACAGCTGTGCTTATATTGGAATTTGGGAGGTTAAGCATCAGTGATAAGCATTTTTTTCCAGGACTCCGTTAATGACAATATAGGATGAATTTGAGCTTTAATAAATCTGTCCTTATATGTAGTCATTTTACCCCTCAGCCTTCAGAGTGCTCAAGAAATATATGTATATGTTTTGTATATGCTGAAAATGACATTTTCAAAACCAAGATTGCTACATTTAATCGCTGGGCTGGATATAAGGAGCTCCTCCAGCAATTAAGTAACAAGCCAGCCAGTTCAGGTTACAATCGCAACATTGTAATTAAAATTTAACTTTTAATTCTTATATACTTAAAAGACTTTGTAGATTAGACCGACATTTTTGACTCACAGCATATTCTATTTATTCTATTTATTCCTGCACAGCAATAAATAGAATATGCTGTGAGTCAAAAATGTCGGTCTAATCTACAAAGTCTTCTAAGTATATAAGAATTAAAAGTTAAATTTTAATTACAATGTTGCGATTGTAACCTGAACTGGCTGGCTTGTTACTTAATTGCTGGAGGAGCTCCTTATATCCAGCCCAGCGATTAAATGTAGCAATCTTGGTTTTGAAGTTGAATTGTGTTTATTACCAGCCTGCAGGCTAACAATCGTTTTGACCGTTATAGACACCCCAAACCTGTCTAACTGCTGAAAATGACACTCAGAATATTCAGGGTTCAAGCAGTCATGTGGCTCGATTAGTTTCCCTTTGCAACAGCAGCTAAACAGGCACATACTGTAAAGGTCATGCAACATAAAACCCCCACTAGTCTCTCCAGCATGATCTGTGATGAGGCAGTTGCAGAAAGTCACTGGCCTGGTGGTTGTGATGCACTGAGAGAGAACAATAAAGATCAAAGAAATCAGAGGGTTTACACAATATTATTGCCAATGTATTAATCCCCTTGTATAGAACTGTTGGTTATGTAGACCCAAGGGCTACAAACACAAAATATGTTGGCATAAACAGTCATTTAGGGTAATTTATACAAATAAAAACCACACAAACTTGTCTTTACAAATAAACCAAATTCATTGGTACTGTACAGGATTTTTGTGGTGAGAATTGTCTTTTAATCCCTTTATCATTATGCTACATAGCTTGTCTTTATTACAGAGATACTGTCGATGGAAAACATGTTTCTTTCAAAACGTCTGGCATTCGTTAATAGTGCTGCTCCGGCAGAATTTTGCACTGAAAACCCTTTCTCAAAAGATCAAACAGTTTTTTATATTTAATTTTGAAATCTGACATGGGGCTAGACATATTGTCAGTTTCCCAGCTGCCCCCAGTCATGTGACTTGTGCTCCAATAAACTTCAGTCACTCTTTACTGCAAGTTGGAGTGATACCACACCCCTCCCCCCAGCAGCCTAACAACAGAACACTGAGAAAGTAACCAAATAACAGCTCCCTAAATAAAAGCAAACAGGTCCCTGGTAGATCTAAGAACAGCTCTCAATACTAAAAAACAAAGTCCCAACGAGACACATTCAGTTACATTGAGTAGAAGAAACGAACAGCCTGCCAGGATATATACCTGGGTGTTGCATATTTTGCAAAACTGCTTGATTTTCCCGGCAGTAATGTCTGGGTCATCATAGCACTCTCTGCATTCATACATAGCAAGGCCTCCACAGATGCGGCACTGACGGGGAGCTGGAAGAACAATTAAAAAAAAAAAAAAAAAAAAAAGCATCTGTGATAAACCTACAACCACAGTAAATAATTGAAAACAAATATTACAGAGAGAAGTCAACTCCTTGTGCATCAAGGTCTTTTAGTATATTATCGGGTTTCAATGAAACGTTATACAGTATATTTTAATTAACGTAAGGCAGCTCCTGCAAGGGAGGCATTATAAACACATACAGAAAGTATAAGCTCTAGCTACTGTGCTCTTTTTATATGGAATCAGATTTTCCTATCAACATTCATGACAACTGACAACTATTCTTCAGTTTAGTTTTTGTTCAGGACTATGGCATACCTCATAAGCAAATGTGATTGCTTCCTGCAGCGGTTTACATGTTTGTTTCATGGCACTTTTAAAGCACACCAATCACAGCCAAAATCAAACATATTAACAACCTGACCAGTACAACCTAAACATGTTTAATCAAACTACATGTACAGTTTTTTGGAAAAAAAACAGCAGTTTTTAAAAAATCCCATAATTTGTCACTGACTGCAACATGCAAATGAGTTCACGAGCATACTCAGATTGTAGCACATTCTACCCAGAATGCCTAGCTTTAGTAAACTCTAGAAGTATCAAGAGAAGTGCACACAGCAACTTCCACAAGGTGGCAGCACTAACACACAAGTTTAGCAGATTTCAAAATAGCTTAGAAGGCAAGCAAGGAATTTCAACTGAGCATGTGCGAGATTTCAGAGCTACAGTTGGCTGTAGGTAGGAGGAGTCAGTGAAATAGTCAGTGAAATCCAAGATGCCTGCCTCAGCTAGAACTGCAATGGAGATAGGGGAGATTTTGCAGAAGGTATAGTGAGCTGATGATTTACATTATACAAACAATTCTAACTGTTTTAAAAATCGGATTTCTTGAACTTTCACATATTGTATTTACTTAGTAAATCATTTTAGGTATGATTGGTGCCCTTTAAGTCTTTTTTGGAATTGTTTCTTTAATCATCCTACAGTATTATGTGAAGTCAAATAAGGTATTCTGGTTTTTGACTTCAAGTTTTCCCGATACTTGTATTTAGCCAGTTTTTTTTACAGTGAACAATTTCTTTAAAATAGCTCATTTTAATACTTTTGATGTGATCTGTCAAAACAGCAAAACATAAAACTTGGCTATGAAATAGATCATTCTTACTTACTGTCTTCCAGTAAATCTGTGATGTTTAAATCCAAGGAAGGGAATATTTTGTTGAACATTTTGAAGTCTTTGCCAAACCGTGGCATCTGGATAATTAAACAAGAGGGAGCCTAGAAAACAGAAGAATGGATTTTTAAGAATTATATTCCAACACCCCCAGTGCTTTTTTTTTTTTTTTTTTTT
>CM044438.1:27329334-27374058 GCA_024363595.1 Xenopus borealis
TTTTTTTTTTTTTTTTTTTTTTTTAATTGTTCTTCCAGCTCCCCGTCAGTGCCGCATCTGTGGAGGCCTTGCTATGTATGAATGCAGAGAGTGCTATGATGACCCAGACATTACTGCCGGGAAAATCAAGCAGTTTTGCAAAATATGCAACACCCAGGTATATATCCTGGCAGGCTGTTCGTTTCTTCTACTCAATGTAACTGAATGTGTCTCGTTGGGACTTTGTTTTTTAGTATTGAGAGCTGTTCTTAGATCTACCAGGGACCTGTTTGCTTTTATTTAGGGAGCTGTTATTTGGTTACTTTCTCAGTGTTCTGTTGTTAGGCTGCTGGGGGGAGGGGTGTGGTATCACTCCAATGAGAGAATTATGGATTTAAAAAATGAGTGATTCCACTTATATGCAAAAAACTGTGTGTCAATTGGTCAAAGTCATATGTGACACCAAATCCCTTGTTGCACACCACCCAGAAACGTTGTGTGGTGTGCATAAGGTGTCATGTAAGTAGGGATACACCGAATCTGCTTTTTGGGATTCGGTTGAATCCAGACCCAGAATCTTGTGAAAGATTCAACCAAATCCTAATTTGCATGTGCAAACGGACGGGAAAGGAAAAGGTGGAAAAAATGTTTTTTACTTCCTTGTTTTGTGACAAAAAGTCATGTGATTTCCATTCCCACACCTAATTTACATATGCAAATAAGGATCCAGATTTGGTTCGGCCATGTACAAGGTTTCGGTCAAATCGGAATCTTGCTCAAAAAGGCAAAATCCTGGTCGCTTCCTGGATTTTGTGCATCCCTTCCTACATGTAAGACTTTGACCAATAAACAAACACCCTTTTTTTTTTGCATACAAATGGAATCAATAATTTTCTTGGTCTATCGTGTACTGCAGGGGTCCCCAAACCCATGCCTGTTTCCATAAGGCATGCTTTATATTAAAAGGAAGTTGCTAATTTGAAAGCTCAGCCAATGATAAACAAAACTCAGAAGAATTTTTCATATGACTGCAGTGTTTCATATGACGAAGTGTTTCACTTCGAGCACAAACGACACAAATAACATGGTCCTAGTATGGACATATCAGCATGCCTAGTTTACTGGAAAAGATGAGTATGCTTGTGAAAGTTAAGGGGATTTAAGAACAGCAATGGAAGAGAAAAGGATTTAACAGTAAGTACATACATTTTTCTCCCACATCTAGGGGGACACAGGGACTGTGGGGACGTACCAAAGCACCCCCACAGTAGGGAGGGAGAACTCTTGACAGTCTAGGGAACTACTGCCTGGAGAACCTTCCTTTGAAGGTATTGAAGTGGTAGAATTTTGTGAATGTATGTAGGGAGGACCATCTAGCTGCCCTACACACTTGCTCAGCCGAAGCAGAATTCCTGTAAGTCCAGGAAGTTCCCGAGGGCTCTGGTGGAATATGCTCTAATTCTTATAGGAGGAGTTCTCTTCCGCACAAGGTAGGATCGTCTTATTGTCTCCTTAATCCAACGTGCAATTGTGGTTTTGGAGGCTGGAAGTCCTTTTCGGGCCCCTGAGGGAACCACGAAGAGAGTGTCCGTCTTGCGGATGGACCTTGAACGGGAGGACGTAGACTTTGAGAGCTCTTACCACATCCAAACGATGTAGGCTTGCTTCCTTGTCATTGGCTGGTTTGTTACAGAATGACGGTAGAACGATCTCTGCATTTATGTGAAAGGCAGAGACCCTGGAACTGTGCATAGCACTGCCTTGTCCTCGTGGAAAATCAGGAATGGCTCAGAGCAGGATAGGGCTCCCAGCTCTGAGACCCGTCTGGCTGACGATATTGCCACTAGGAACACTGTCTTCCATGTGAGTATTTCCAACCCCACTTCGTCTAGTGGTTCGAACGGAGGATCCAGAAGAGCCGTCAATACTAAGTTCAAGTCCCATGGTGGGAGTGGGTGTCTGAACGGTGGAGAGACGCGGGTATGCCCTGAAGGAAGGTTCGAACGTCGTTTTCTAGGGCTATTGTCTACTGGAAGAGGCCGGAAAGAGCCTATACTTGCGCCTTTAGTGAGCCCAGACTGAGGCCCTTGACTAGTTCTGCCTGAAGGAACTTTAAGATCCATGGAAGCTTGAATTCTCCAAATGAAACCTCCTCTGATCTACAACAAGAACGATAAGTTTCCCACACTCTGTGGTAAACCTTGGAAGTGACTGGTTTGCGTGCCTTGATCATAGTCTTAATCACATCTTCCAAAAACCTCTCAGTACTTGTCTCAGTACTGCCGCCTCAAGAGCCATCCCGTTAAGGTGAAGAGCTGAGGGTTGTGGCAAAATATTGGCCCCTGGCATAGTAGCTGCGGAGACGAAGGAAGTGTTATCGGGGGGTCCAGGGACAGATCAAGGAGAGCGGAGTACCAAGATCTCCTGGGCCAAAGTGGTGCTACAAGTATCACTGTTACTGGTTCTGTGGCGATCTTTTGTAATACTCGAGGTAGCATAGGAAGTGGAGGGAACACATACGCCAGTCAAAAGTAGCAAGGCCAAAGTGGTGCTACAAGTATCACTGTTACTGGTTCTGTGGCGATCTTTTGTAATACTCCAGGTAGCATAGGAAGTGGAGGGAACACATACGCCAGTCAAAAGTAGCAAGGCATTGTCATGACATCTATGCCCTCCGCTAGAAGATCTTGACTCCGTGCGAAGAATTTGGCCACTTTTCTGATTTGTCTGGTTGCCATAAGGTCGATCTCTGGCTGTCCCCAGCTCTCGACGAACATCTGAAAGGCATCCTGGCGCAGTTCCCATTCTCCCGGGTCTAGCCGGTCGGCTTCCACGTTGTCCACTCCCGGAATGTGAATTGCTGAGATCTGAGTGGACGTATTTTCTGCCCACTCCAGGATGCGGGCCACCTCTCGATTTGCTAGTGTGCTTCTTGTGCCCCCCTGTCGGTTGATATATGCCACTGCTGTGGCGTTGTCCGACTGGATTCTTACTGCCTGATTTTTCAGTATGTGCTCCCATACGAGAAGTGCCTTGAGGATGGATCTCAACTCCAGGATGTTTATTGGTAGGACTGTTTCCTCTGTCGACCATCTGCCCTGGGAGGATAGGCCCTGGAATGTTGCTCCCCAGCCTGTGAGGCTTGCATCCGTGGTTACTACCAGTCAGGTTGGATCCTGGAAATTCCTTCCCTGGTTGAGATGACTTGGGATCAACCACCAGTTCAATTACTTTCTCGCTACCTCCGGGAGGGCTATCCTCTGGTGAAGTGATGCCCTGTTCCACCGCCTCAGTACGGCTGTCTGAAGCAGCTGGATTCTGAATTGGGCAAATGGTACAGCCTCCGTGGAGGAGACCATCAGTCCCAGAATCATCATACAGTCTCATACCGTTGGAAATGTGGAGGTCCTCAGTGACCTGACTTCTCCTTGAATTCTGTTCTGTTTGTCTACTGGTAGTAATATGTGTTGTGGGGCTGTGTTGAACTGCAGCCCCAGGAAGAGCATGGTCTGGCTGAGTATCAGAGAGGACTTCTGGAAGTTGATTGTCCACCCAAACCTTTACAGAGTCTGGATTGTCAACTGGACATTGTGTTCCGCTAACTCCCTGGATCTTGCCTTGATGAGGAGGTCGTCTAGGTAAAACATTTTGAACACCCCCCCTCACCCGGAGAAAGGCAGCCATGGCGGCCATTATCTTTGTGAATATCCTGGGTGCCGAGGACAGTCCAAATGGCAAGGCCAGTGGAGGTTTTTGTAGGCGAACCTTAGGAATCTTTGATGTTGAGGAAATATTGGGATATGTAAGTAGGCGTCCCGGATGTCTAGGGACACTAGGAAGTCTCCTTGCTCCAAGGCTCTGATGACGGTGCAAACCAATTCCATTTTGAACCTGTGGTATACTACACATTTGTTCAGCTGTTTTAGGTCGAGAATGGGTCGAAATGAGCCGTCTCTCTTTGGAACGATAAATAGGTTTGAATAAAAACCTTGAAACCTTTTGTGAGGGGGAACTGGAACTAGGACTCACGATCTGATTAGTGAGTCTATGATAAATTGGAAGGCTCGTCGTTTTGCTTCCTTCACTGGCACCCTGGACATGAAAAACCAACGTGGGGGAAGATGGTGGAACTCCAGTCGGTAGCCGGTGGAAACTGCGTGTGTGACCCAGGGGTCGTATATTAGTTGAGCCCAGGTATCTGCAAAAAAACTGAAGCCTTCCCCCTATTTGTCCCTCGCCCGCAGGATTCGTGGGGGCATAGTCAGGAAGAAGAATTCTTGTCTCCTGCCGACTTGGTCTGAGGTTTGTGTTGTTGCCATGATGATTTCCCCTTGCTGGCTTTTTGAAGGATGAGTGGGTGTTTGGTTGTGGGTTCGCCTTGTTGTAGCGAAATCCCTGGTTAGGAAAGGAATGTCCCTTCTTGAAGGAGAAGGCCAAGTTGGCCGTTTGTTGAGGCAGGAGAGTGCTCTTGCCGCCCGAGAAATTATTTTGTACAATTCCTCCCTGAATAACTTGGAGCCCTGAAAGGGGATAGAGATTAGCGACTTCTTGGAGCTGAGGTCCGCCGCCCACAGTTTCAACCATAGAGCTTAACGAGCTGCAACTGAAAGGGCTGATGCTCTTGCTATGATTCTTGTTGCATCAAGCGAGGAACTGGTTGGCCTCTTGGATATAGGAGGCTAGCTGTATGATCTGGTCCCCTGACCCTCATTCCTGTGCAATCTGTAACAGGGAATTGGACTAGGTCTCAACCGCTCGGCTCACCCAGGTGGAGGCTAGGACAGGTCAAAGTGCCGAGCCCACGGAAATTAAGTTGGCCTTGAGTATACCCTCCAGTTTCTTGTCGGTGGGATCCTTAAAGGCGGAGGCATCCGGAACTGGAAGGGCAGTGGCTTTGGAGAGGCGTGAGACCGGTGCATCCACTACTGGTGGTGTGCTCCACTTTTCAGTACATTCCTTGGGAAATGGGTATTGTCTGGCAAAGTGTTTGGTAACCTGGAACTTCCTTTCTGGGTTTTGCCACTCTTCCTGGACTATAGCCTGTAGCTGTTCGTGTGCAGGAAAACAGACTGAGGACTTGTTTTGTCTTTTGAACAGAGAAGACGACTTCTTCTGAGTTGTCTCTTCTTTAATATGCAAGGTCTCTAGTACTGCTCTTATGAGGCTGTCAACCCCAGGAGCTGCATCAGCTATATCCTCTTCTCCGGAGTCGGAAGCATCTGATAAGGATATTTGCCCTTCACTGGCCTCTTCGTCAGAGGAAGGGAGTGTGGGTGGGCCCTTGGGTGCATCCTTTTTGTGTGGTCACTTGCGCTTGGGAGTGGCCGTGGGCTTTGCGGTGATCTGTGCCAACATCTTACAGGCTGGAGAGTGACTGAGATAGTGAAACAGCCCACCCTGGTGCCTCAGAGGTGTCCTGGGAAGCAGAGTCCCCTCTATGAGAAGGCCCAGGAGCAGAGGTCGCTGGGATAGTAAAGTCAGAGGTTGTTAGATAGGAAGCCTGTGCCTGGATGGGGCTGTAGGTAGAGGATAGGGGATCTACTTGGCCTTCCCGGAATTAAGTGAGGCATTTGGAGCATGCGAAATACAGTGACGCCCCCCCTAGAGAAAAGTTCCCCCCTGCTTTCTGCCATGCTGAGAGTCTGATCAGCGTGACACGCAATAGCCCTAATACCTGGTAGCCCTAATACCTGGTGCTGAGGAGATTAAGGGAGAGATGTAGCGCAGAGTCTGAGCCTGTTGCTGACCCTCATTGGAGCTGTTCAGGTGGGTTGGCTCCTTCAGATGGACACAGAGAAGCATGTGCTGACGACACCTGGTATTCCCAGGCGGTCTCCCATCCAAGTACTAACCAGGCCTGACCCTGCTTGGCTTCCGAGATCAGGCACTTTCAGGGTGGTATGGCCGTAGACAGCCGCACAGAACTACGGAGGAGGGGAAGGTGCGCACTGTGACGTCAGAGTGGCGCGAAGTCTCCTCATGCGAGAGTACCCGCTTGCGCGCGATAGTACTCTGTGTGAATTCGCACCTGTGCGCACTATTGCTGGGATGGAAGCGTGGCGGTTTGTCTGGCAGAAGGCAGGAAGGGGCTTAGAGGTTATGCTCACCTGTCTGGCTGGGGAGATCGCTGATGCCGTACATTTGGCCCTCCATGGCGTTTTTTTGCTGCTCGCCTCAGACGCTGCTTCTCCCCTTCTGGAGCTGTGGCAAGTGAGCAGACTAGGTCTGACACGGCCTCACCCCTGGTGCTGATGCTAATCATCAGCCAATGAAGTCCATTGTTCTAAGGCCAGGCCAACCTCCTGTGTTAGAGGACACTAAAAAAACTGGTGCCCTCTGGGCATGACAGGGGATAAAGGGAGAGTGGGAGGGCAGTTAGTTCTGACATCATTAGTGTCCTCCTCCTGATGGGCGGGACCCTTTACCCCACGGTCCTTGTGTCCCCCTAGACGTGGGAGAAACACTACTTTAGCACATTTTAACCAAACAAGTTATTTAGGAGGCCACCAAAATAGTTACTTCGGGCGATTCCAGAAATCGCCACGCCGCGTGTGCACCTCACTGGCGCTTTTTCATTTTAAACTAGCGACAGACAGGGAGAAGGAAGTTTGGGGAGATTGTTGCCTGCTATTAAACGCCAGGCGACAGAATCTCCCCGAATCTCCCTGTCTGTCCCCAGCCTAAGAGTAGTCATATCAAGTGAGCCTCAAGTAGAGATAGTTAACAATTCAAATCCAGGGAGGCACTTGATGGCTTGCCGAGAAAAGCTGTTCAGACGGGTGTCGGGTTAAAAAAGACTTTATTAGAAAATATAATTTAAAATAGCATCACCATATAAGTTTTATGGTATGAGTGGGCGAGGGAGAGCATGGCTTGACGCGTTTCGTGACTGAACTTGTCACTTCATCAGAAGCCACTGGTCGGATAGAGATAGTTAACAACCTCCTTTGTGGCTTAACATTTGATCAACCCCCTCCTTGCTTAGTTTAGGATTAACAAATACAAAAGTGTATTAACCCATAATTTCCTCTAACTGGTTTCAGTGTTACCAACCTCAGCAAACTTCAAACTGCTGTTGATAAAGGACCACTCTAGAAGTTGTTGAATAGTGGGGACCCCAATATTTTCATTCTTGTCCATGAAAATCTGGTAGAAGTAGCAGTCTTGTACCTTCTGACCTGCTGACCTAGAAAGTTTAAAATAAAGCAATTCCTGATGGGGGATGATGGGAAGATTTACATTCAGTAAACAAACATCTGAGAAAAATTTGAAAAACAAAGGACTTTATTCACAGGTATATAGGTCATAAGTACCTAAACACATACAGTATGGGTCAGTGAAACTAAACTGGTTCAATAAGCAGTTCATTGCCTGCACAATTATTAAGTTTATTAAGGAAATACATAACTTTTTTCTTAAACAGGTTACCTTTCCTTATAAAATAGCCTTTGAAAGAATACTTTACTGTATGCACACAACAATAAGGGCCAGACTGATTATGTGGTCCAAAAAAACGGTGGAATAATTCTCCATACATTGCCAGACATCACCATGTACAAAATGGTGTAAATATGGAGTTGTTTTGTTACGTGGTTTTCTTTCTGCTACTTTACTGTTGGAACTTACTTACAAAGGCCTGACACAGTGTAAAATAATGGTGGCAAATCTGGCACACACACACCTTCAATTTGCCAATTATGTTACACAACTTTACACTTTTTCTGGCAAATTTCAATTTACACAGGATAATAAATTGGCCCTTCAGTCTCAGCTTATCTGCATTTATACCTAGAATATGCACATTATTCTAAAGGCAGCAAGTGAAGACATACAATTATACACGGTGCTTAACTGGATTATTTGGCCAACTTCATTTTACCAGAATTTTATCACCCAAACAAGGGCAAGTCAGAAACAGAATGAACAGTATGCTGTGATTGTGAATACAATTTAGGGCTAGGGTCCACTAGTTGTTTTGATCATGGCTACCTGTACGGGTGAGTAAAAGCGCATGAATCTCAAAATTTCAGCTTCTAATTCATTCTTAAGGAGGCACCCCAAGAAGCCCAGCACCAATGTCAGTCACAAAGAATTTTGGGTCCATTTTCTTGGGTGGGAATGGCTGATGGACCTTGTGGCTCCTCCCATTGCAGGTAGAGGTTAATGCTAAAATGTCTCTGATAACAGCGATAAAACAGAAGTAAAATTTTACCTTATTTTCAGCAGTGGATCCACCCTCAGTATGTGATGAAACAAAATGTTCAAAAATTCTTCTGGATCTGTATTGAGATTATAAAGTAAGGTTTTAATAAAGTATTGATAGAAGGGCTGCATTTGTTGAAAGTATTGCACGGTGAATGACTGAAATAAGCACATGGGCCAACCAACTACTTCTAATATGATTTCAGTACATAAAAACAAGGAGCCTGGCTGTCAGCCTTGACTCGGTTTAACAGAAATGTGGTTTAGCTTTTTTTCCTCAATTCTTTGTCTTAAACAGCGACTCCATTTCAGCAGTTTCACTTCAGAGTACCTACATCGTACTTGCAAGTGCATACTGTATTTCAAGTCAGATGTGAAACTTTAACCAGGATTTTGGCCAATAGCACTAAAATGCTGAGATGATAACAGGACAACAACAGAGTTGTTCACTGAACTACAAAGAAACTTCTTGCTGCCAGGTACATCCATTCTATCAGTTAACAATTCAGCCTCCATCCAATCACTTGCAGCACTTCTGTTTGGAAAGCGTTACCATAAAAACAGTGCTTGATGACATGTACTTTGACATTTACACTTTAAAATTAGTAATATTCAGCAGAACCCATGATGACTACACTATAATCATTCACTCATCAGATGTCCCTGACCTTTTTCCTCAGATGTAAATCCTGAAGCCGCCTCTACTTTTTCCAGAATTTTCCTTAATTTCATAATTTTTGTTGCACAAACATATCCGTATCTGTAATAAAAAACCATAAACCCACATGTATATGAAATTAGTGGACTCAGGAAATAATTATGGCTGTACAGATTAGGCATTATATAATTTGTAGTCAAAATATTTTTAAAGGGAGTGTAAACCCCTAAATAAAATACTGTTAAAAGAGAACTAAACTCCTTAGGTAGTAAACTAGCCCCCACGACTGCCCTCCTTCGTCCTTCTCATCTCTCCAATCCCCGCACAGTCTGTTATGTAAAAAGTGCCCTGTTTTGAAAACCCGAGCTAAAAATGCAGAGCTGTGCAGCCGGAGTTCCCAAAATCCATCATCTTTCCATTACGAGGTGGCACATTTATTAAGATCAAATTGAAAATTTTAATTTTCAAAAAAATGTTATGGTCAAAACTGTCAAATTCAACAAGGGAATTATCCAAACTTGATTTGAATTTATTAAAAAAAATTTATTTGATTTTTGAGATTTAACATACTCTGGCCCTTTAAGAATTTGAATATTCGCCACCTAAAACCTGCCGATTGTATTGTACAAGTCAAAGGGAGAGGTCCAGGGATGAATTAAGTGATGTTTGTAGCCTTACGGACATTCAAGGAAAAAACTGAAATCAAGTTTGGTCGAATTCAATTTGGATATACACCCTGCAGGCGCATGTGCTATTGGAGCTAGACAGGAATCCTCTTTAACTGCGCAGGCATCTGCAGGGTCTGTGTCGCCAAGGAGACCTGAAGAGTATCCAAATGGACAGAAGATTGTGCCAGGGAATTCCACTCCTTTTAGCTCAGGTTTTTAATTAGGGGCATTTTTTTACATAATAGACCGTGCAACAAGGGAGAAATGAGAAGACCGAAGGAGGGTGGTTAAAGTGGACCTGTCACCTACACATAAAAAGTTGTATAATAAAAGTAATTTGCAAATTAAACACAGAACCCAAGTTCTTTTTTTCATTAAAGGACATGTCAACCCTCTCCACAAAAATGTAATCAATGAATAGCCTCTTTGAAATCTTTAGATAACTGCCACTCTGGTTGTTAAAAGGTTAACAGTAAGGCTGCAGTATCCCCTTAATCAGTTACAAATTCTTCTACTACACTAAACCACTCTGCCCCCTCCCTCAGGAATTTCCTTTGGCTCTTGGCTCAGTGAGCATGCTCAGTTCCTCTCAGCTCAGATTAAAAACACACCCTCCAGACTAACAGCCTATTTTTTTCTCCTAACCACCTCTCCTGAGCTCAGCATAACAATTACAGTGCTCAAACCCAGCAGAACTTTTTATCAAAGTATGTTGTGCCTGTGTAAACCTGCATTCCGCACTGCATGGACTTTACAGCATACATGTCTTATTTCAGATGTCAATAGTACTGATAATGTATCAGAGGGAAAATGGCCGCCAGGTGAAAGCTGCTATGTGTTTTAGGAAAATGTGATGGTGCTGGCAAACAGAGTGGGTATATGCAGTACATATGATGCAGTTTGGGTGGGGAAGATATGCCCAACTTATATACATGGGAGGAAAATGTAGGCTTTACATGTCCTTTAAAACATCGATACCTATTACAAAGGTGTTTAAATATCCGAGTTGTCAACTTCCTACATCACTGCCCTCAACAAATTCCTCCTACGTCCTAACACTCTATAATTTGGTAGGGCACTGTGTATGGGCCTTAGGTCCCCCATTCTAGTGCATACATAAGATTTTGAGGTGATGCACAATAACAGTGTCTAGTAAATGGCTCCTGCCTGCTTGTTGTGATTGTGTTAATCCAAGACTGAAGGAAACAAAATCTAAATGATAAATGTAGTGTAAGTAAGTTTTATTTTGTTCAACTAACATGATAGAAAATAGTTTGGAATTATTTCTTAGGCTGACCGGTCTCCTTTAAGGGGGCTCTTTTACTTAATGGGGTTTAGTTCTCCTTTAAACTACCATATTCGTCATATAAACTGTATGCCCAATTTATTGTCATTAATTATATGCATAGTTTTTAAGTCAGATATTCTGTAGCATAGCATTTCTCTGCTCTTCCCACTCTGCATGGGATTGCCGACACCCTGGCTGAAACAACTATCCCGCCTGCTGTGGATTACTTAAAAGCTGTAATGTTGCATATCACCCTTCCTCTCCATATTCAATAGCATATCCTTGATCCGATTTGCTGCTAAAATCAGATGAATTTTAACGAGACACTAAAACACAGATGTCCATTAAGAGGAAAGGCATGTGCACTACTGTGTCAGCTCTCCTCAATATTTTGTACTTTGGAGAGAGCTTTCAGATCTGTAGGGCTGGAATTCGCTACTTAACTAGGTATCTAACCTAAGTTCTATGGTTTTTTTTTTCAAAGATGATAAACTACAGGAATATGTCTTGTAAAAGGTCACCTTTAAGGTTTGTGGCCTTTGTTAATGGAATTTGGTACTGTGCCAACAAATAAACTTTCCTTGTTGTATTTCATGAACCCATTGATTAAATATTTCAATGCAAAATAAACACAATACACATTTCATACAATGAATCCATGGAATCTTAAGGAGTGATAACTCTAATGAAGTGGTTCCCAAACTTAAAGGAACAGTTCAGTGTAAAAAATACAAACTGGATAAATAGATAGGCTGTGCAAAATAAAAAATGTTTCTAATATAGTTAGTTATCCTAAAATGTAATGTATAAAGGCTGGCCAGAATCCAACTTCCTGCTTTTCAGCTCTTTAACTTTGAGTTAGCGACTTGAAGGGGGGCCACATGGGACATAACTGTTCACCGAGTTTCCCATTGATCCTCAGCATTCAGCTCAGATTCAAAAGCAACAGTTATTGCCTGTGTGGCCCTCCCTCAAGTCACTGATTGGTTATTGCCTGGTCACCAGGATAACTAGTGAGTGGAAAACGAGAGCTGAAAAGCAGGAAGTTGGATTCTGGTTATTATGCGAGACATCCAGTCACTCCAGCCTTTATACATTAAATTTTTGGCTAACTATATTAGAAACATTTTTTATTTTGCGCTATTTACCCAGTTTTTATTTTTACACTGAACAATTCCTTTAAAGGGATAGTTGACACCAAAATTAAGGTATTGTAAAGGAAACACAATATAATGTACTTGTGCCCTGCACTGGCAAAACTGGTGTGTTTGCTTCAGAAAAAAAACTTTTATATAAAGAAGCTGTTGTGTAGCAACAGGGACAGCCATTCAAGCGCAGGACACATAGTATATAACAGATAGTTCTGAACCCTGAATCCTTTTATATACCAAAGAGCAGCCATGGTTGGAAGGACTAAAGTTCAATAGAGTGAGATTTGGTGCAAATTGCAATCTATCCCTCCACATTACTGTTTACTTTTCTTTAAACTTCAGAGTACAGGTATGAGACCAGTTATCCAGAATGCTTGGGACCTGGGGTTTTCCAGATAACTGATCTTTTCTTAATTTGGATCTTCATACCTTAAAGGGGTTGTTCACCTTTGGAACAATAAAGCTAGTTTAACAGCCCATGCCATAAAAAAAAGTTTTTGTAATTTATCTTTATTACTTTAAATGTGTGCTTTCAGCGATACATACCATAGAAATGGATCATCTTTGCAAAACCTCTGAGTTCTCTTGTCTGTGATCAGAGATTGTGGGACAGGCTCTGTGTAAAACATACAGCTTGCCATATGAGGAAGTTGACAATTGAATCTGCACAGAGCAATCTCTCTCTCTCTCTCTGCTGCTTCGTTTGCATATGTTTGATCCGATTGGCTGAATCTTGCCAGCCAATGGAATAGATATGCAAATGAAGCAGGAGAGAGAGAGAGATTGCTCTGTGCAGATTCAATCATCAACTTCCTTATATGGCAACCTGTATGTTTTACACAGAGTGTCAGCGAACCTAAAACACAGAAGAGAACTGAGAGAGTTTTTGCAGAGGTGATCCATGGCTTCAATGGCATTTATCTTTGAAAGCACAAACTTTAGGTAATAAAGATATATTAAAATTAAAAAGTATGGCATGGGCTGCTAAACTAGTTCTATTGTCCCAAAGGTGAATAACCCCTTTAAGTCTGCTATAAATCAATTAAACATTAAATAAACCCAATAGGCAGGTTTTGCTTCCAATAAGTGTTCATTATATCTCAGTTGGGGTCAAGTACAAGGTACTGCTTTATTATTACAGAGAAAAAGGAAATCAGTTTTAAAAAGCAGGATTATTTGGAAAAAATTGAGTCTATGGGAGATGGTCTTTCTGTAATTCAGAGCTTTTGGGTCTCTGGATAACGGATTGCATACTTGTATTATAATTTTGCCTACATTTTAATTTATAAATTGCATACTTTTGCAAAATTTCACAGTTTTACAAATTTTTTTGGCAAAAGAAAAACTTGCAAGTTTACTCCTCACTACCAGTATTACAAGTGTGCCTGGGGTAATAAGCAAAGACATTGAATATGGATTCATCCGTACCAAAAATGTAAAATATTTAAACAAATGCTCTTTATTGAACCACTTACATTCTTAGGGGGTTAACTATTTCTGTCCTTAAAAGTGCTTGAGTCTCACTGTAATACTCCACATCAGTTTTCTCTTTCGGTCTTAGAAGAACCGAGTCCAATACAGAGCTGAATGAGAAAAGGCTGTAGGAACAGATTATATGAATTGCTTAAAGACCATTTTTGCTCATTGGGTTTTTGTATGAATCAATTATTTTAGTATCCACTCACCAGAATAATGTTGAATCAAGATAGCAAGAGTTGTAATGTCCTTGGATCCCTTTCTTCTTCCCTATCATCACTTCTAATCCTTCCTTTTCTGTTCTTGGAGGGGTGTTCCCTTCTACAACCTCACTCAAGTAGCCCCCAAATGCTTAAATAAAAAAGTTACAGCTGAATTCATTATTGTAAAGCATACTAGTTACATATTTGTTTGTATTTCAGGATACCAGTGTGATGGCACCATCTACTGGTCAGAAAAAATGTTTGCGGTACATAGCAAACATGCATTCTAAAAACAAATTGGGGCAAAATTGGAGTAAAATGAAAGAAAACAAGATGTAATCTGGGATGAGTCACAAAAAATGGAGTATTACATAGGAAAGCAGAAGTTGTTCCAGTGTAGATAAGCTACCTATGTATGGAGTGTTTTTAAAGAGACACTGACACCTGAAATTAAACTACAAAAAAAATTACATTTATTATAATATTGGCTTTGAAAGCTACTTCTAACTTTGCCATAAAGTATTTGCATAATGCTTTTACATTACCTGTCTGATCCCCATGTTCCTGTATGAGGGGGATGCCATATTTGAGCAGCAGGCATCTGTTATCATTAGAAACTGTAACCAACAGACTGAGATGGGACTGTTAGGTTGGCAAAGTCAGAGTGTCAGGCTTAGAAATTTCAGCTTACAGTTATATACAAAAACAAACCTCTCAGCAAAAAATAATCAACATGACCTATAGGTAACATTTAATGTACATTCATATGTTAAAATTCATTTTTTAGTGTCAGCATCACTTTAAGATATGTTGTATGGTTTGATATGGGATTAATACAGGCAGTACCTAAAATGCCCGAGTTTTATGGTAACACAAAAGACTACAAAAAAATTTAAGGAGCAGGTCCTGCTGCATTTTAATGCCAAGCCTCAAGCCATGGCCTCAGGTCATATCCCTTATTGTCTTTTAGTTATAAGAAGAACAGGGATTTTTTTCCGAATCTAGCCAACTATAATTTTGGGTACAACATTCTAATATATATCAAGTCCCTCAAACAAGAAACTTGCCATACAAAATATACATAGAATATAAATTTCTAAAGAGCTTTTGGAAAAGCATTTCAAATTCATTATTTGGTTTCTGCTACACATTGTAGGACACTTTCTCTATTAATTTATTTATATCTGTGCAAATCAAAGCTTTGCTACTTCACATACTGCCATTACCTAAAGAATTACATCGTTCAATCTGGTTGGAGACTGGCTGGAGCGATGCAAACCTAGAGTCTGGTCGACAGCTCTTCAACTTTACAAAAAGTGCTTTTTTAGGGGCACAAGTGAAAAATCTCGTTCCCTTGAAAGTGCCATCCGTGCATCCTGCGCATTCATCCTCCTGGGAAAAAATATATTTTTTTTTTAAATGGAAGGCAGTATAACCATACATATTTGTTTGGTGTGTGTGTACATACATACACAACTAGATATTGTTCAGTCTGGCCATACATGTGAACAGTCAAAATAACACAAACAAGTGGCTCTGAATTAAAGTGGTAGGAAGATATAGTCAGTAGCTTTGTCTGGATAGGCTGTGGAAAGAGATTTGGGGTCATGGGGAAACATTGTAGGTGAAGCTAAATAATCTCTGACTTCTTACTAAATTACTACACTTCAAAGTGAATGGACTCTTACATAAATATCAATGGCAGTGATACCTAGAAAGCAAATGCTGTTCCATACTCAAATACGTGCAAAATACAATTAAATGCTGGTTTGTTTTAGTTAAAAAACATTACTTTCATAAGTTACCAAAACATGTATGTAGCAATTCATGGGTGGTTAGGTATTTTATTTAATGTATCAGCTATATTAAGAGATACAAAAAAGCCAACCTTTGGTGCAGGGAACACCTGACCACACAAACTATGACTAAAAGTTGAGCATCTTTCTACATCTTATACTTTACTAATGATTTTAGTGTTAAAAAAAGAAACTAAATGAACTAAAAACTTGTAATATAGGAATTACATTAATTACCAGTTCTAGTCCAGCTAGCATCTCATTAACTCCTGCAGGCTGCCCAATCCAGCGGATAACCCCATAAAAAGGAGGATTCTCTTTAACTTCAGCCAATGAACCCACTTCTAGGCCATGTAAGTTGGATAGGTGGGTAAACCTAGGTGGGCTGTCCTGAAGGGATGCATTGTTCAGTTCTCCAATAACAGACTGCACAGACAAAGAGAGGGGTGTATGACCCATTGTTCCATTGGTACTGGACATTTTGGAGAGGCTGAAGGGCAAAGAATGGAATCTGTTTTCACCAGGAGAGCAGCTGCTTGCAGAAGGTTGCAGAGGTGGAGAACAATGCCCAAATGCAGCAGGGGATGAATCTGTTAGTGATTTTGCAGAATCTTCAACAGCTTGCAGAAAGAAAAAAAAAATATATCCATATTTAATCAAATGTATTGTTCAGTTACAATGAAGTGTAGATAGTGTTTATAAACCAAAACATTTGAAGTCTCATTTACAATCTCAGAAAAGAGCAATTTTCAAATGGAAAAAATACATTTTTATCCTACAATTCCTCAATCATTGCTGCCACAAGCCAGGAAAGTTGCTAACGCAGCATTTTGATCCAAAATCAGTTTGTTTCACAAACTGGATGCACTAAGGAGTGGGGACTGCATCTCTACTAACTTATCAATATGCTTAAGGTGTCAAAAACTGTATTATCTTGGGATTGATTTGATTTAAATCTGTAGCAATGGTTGTTGCAACCAAATGGGGAAAAGCTGGAATTACCACCATTTCCAGGTTGGCAGTCCATACAGGGTTCCTAGAATTTTTGGTGCATGTGCACATTATTCATGGAGTAACAGCAGACTAGGTAGACACCTAGTCCATAAGCAGCACTATATAGGAGTGTTTGGGCACAACTACTGTATCTTTATTGAATATTATGTTAATGGATAAACTGTATTGCCAAAATATATAATTTTTAAGGTAAATTATAATCGAACATGAACAGGCTTACCTTTCTAAAACTGTGTAAATAGTACATCACATTATCACAGAAACAAGGTGCCACTGTCTCCTAGCAACCAAGCAAAAGCATGCACACAATGTGTGTGCATGGCACAAAATGTTTTTTGTAAGGGGCCCGCAGAGGTATATGGGGGATCCCTAAGTGGTGTTGCAAACTCAGGAGTTACAAACTAAAGGAGGTTCAAACTAGGTCAAAAGTTTGTTCTAAACCCCAATTTTCTTTTTAATTATTCCTGTTTTGATCTGTAACTGGGATGACTGCTAGCAAGATTGAATGTCTGACCCAGTGCACAGTCTGCCATATGTATGCAGATTTGGAGCAACAGATGCAAAATGCTTACCTCTGTGGTAGATGTGAGCAAATTGCCACTTTGGAGGCTCGAGTTAGAGCAAGTGAGAAGGATCTTGGGGTTTTTATAGATAACAAGTTGTCTAATTCTGGGTAGTGTCATTCTGTAGCTACTAAAGCAAATAGGGTTCTGTCCTGCATAAAAAAGGGAATAAACTCAAGGGATGAAAACACAATAATACCTCGTTATAAATCCCTAGTAAGACCTCATCTGGAATATGCAGTACAGTTTTAGACTCCAGTCCTTAGGAGGGATGTAAATGAGCTGGAGAGAGTGCAGAGACATGCAACTAAACTGGTTAGAGGGATTGAAGACTTAAATTATGAGGGTAAATTGTTTTCTCCGGAAAAAAGTCGCTTGCAAGGGGACATGATTACACTTAGAGCACATTAGAGGACATTATAGACAAATATCAGGGGACCTTTTTACACATAAAGAGGATCACCGCACCAGAGGCCACACCTTCAGACTAGAAGCAGCGTAGGTGGTTCTTCACAGTCAGGACGGTGAGGTTATGGAATGCACTGCCAGGTGATGTTGTGATGGCAGATTCTGTTGATGCTTTCAAAACTCTACAGTTAGTATAGCTATGGGCATATATGGTTTGTGTGAAAGAGTGGAGGTGTGTGTATGCTGGGTTTTAATTTGGAGGGGTTGAACTTGATGGACTTTGTAACTATGTTTACCTCACTGCTGCAATGCTCATTTCGGAATTAGATTCATAAATCACACTTAATGTATTTGATAAATATTTATTTAAAAAAAATGCAAAACAATGCAAACAAGTGCAAAAAATTATATAGCTATAAACATTTGTGTATGGACAGCTCATGTGCTGCACCTGCATTGTTAAGAGTGTAGTTCCTGGACTGGCCCTGAGAAAGAGTCATTTGGGGAGGTTGATTTTGCTCAACATTTCCTCTATCCCCATTTTAAAGTGATAATTATTATGTACATCTTTCCAGGAGTGGGGTCTCCGCAAATTTGCCCAAAAACTAGTCCATATAATGCTCACAGAAATCAAAAATAAACAAAAACAAACTACATGCTGTTCTATAAGAGCCTTTATCAGTGTTAGCTGAAGATCAAACACGTACCAGTTATGCGCTAAATATGTTGTAACCACATGATATATATTGCCTTACCACTTCCACTGCTGATTAACTAAAGCCTAACTAAAGAAGCAGGCTAGAAAGGTTGTTCATTAGGTTTTGAACTTCTGTACCAGTCCAAGGCAGGGAAGGCCTGTGCCTCCAAAGATGCCTGAGTAACTTCCCATCTTCTTTTTAATTTGATTCACTGCACATGCTCTGTGCTGCTGTCACTTACTGAATTTAGGGACCATCTCAAAATATGCAGTACACATAGACATGTAAATGTCACAATAGAAGACTGATTAGTAATTATTATTACATAGCAGCACTGAAACCAACACAATTAGCATCAGAATTTAGTAATAAGAGCTATAGCATCAGCCTGTAGCACAGCCATCACAGTTGAGTGGTTTGAGAGGCTGGTGTTAAGACACATTAAGGACTTTATTTCAGACAGTTTGGACGGCCTGCAGTTTGCATATCATAACAATAGATTCACTGAGGTGCTATTTCACACACCACCCTGGCTCATCTAGACAACAGAGACTGCTATGCCAGACTGTTTGTGGATTACAGCTCTGGATTTAACACAGTCATTCACCAAAAACTGATCCAGAAGCTGCTGGGCTGGGGCTAATCTGTGCAACTGGATCCTGAACTCTCACAAACAGACCACAGCAATTACGGATTGGCACACATTGTTCACACATGGCTCGAATACGATCATTTAGTTATTAAGTACGCTGATGACACGACAATTGTGGGCCTAATCGCCAACAAATTTGAGCTGGTCATGGATTTCAGGAAACATGATGAAGAACATGCTCCCATCCATATTGGAGGAGACTGTGGAAACGGTCAGCCTTAAGGTGGCCACAGAAGTGCAGATTTCCTAAAAATACTGGACAAACGATCGGACATCCCCATCTCCCACTAACCTTCAGTAGTAAAAGAACAGATCAGCCGACGTTCTGCCCTGACAGCAATCGTACGGAAGTTTATGTTCGACAAAGCTGGTGACAGTCTCCCACTCAAAACCGCCAGATCGGCAATACATGCAGAGATAGGATAGGCAGCTGACAGAAATCCTCAAACCTGTCCAATTGACTGAACAACCGATCGGCATGGCACAACAAATGTCGGGACACTCCACACACATCGGATCTTTGCATCTATGGCCAGCTTTAGCACTAACCTCATGTGGACAGAGCACTCAGCAGCAATCATCAACAATGCTCACTAACACCTTCACTTTTTCCAGAGCCTGAGGAAATCCCGAATGTCCACCACAGTTCTCACCAGTTTTTACAGGTGTGCTGAGCAGTACATCTCATAGGCTGCATTACATCCTGGAATAGCATCTGCTCTGCACAAGAAATGAAAGCCCTGCAAACAGTGGTGATCATCAGTACACCGTTTCCAGCAATCCAGGACATTTACACCACGTAATGTTTCAGAAAGACAGAGCGCATCACCTCCTGCACAGCCACCTTTCTCTTTCCTGCCCTCTGATCAATCTGCTTTAGCATTGCTAGATTCAGGGACAACTTTAACGGTTACGGGTTGCAATGTGTAATAATAAATGCTCATAAAACGCAATATGCTTAGCAGTGGTTTCAGAACACTTATGTACAGTATTGCTAGCATACACTGCAAACGCTAAAGACTGTTAAATAAAACATTTTACACTCACTTTATAGTTATGGTCTTTTTGTCAATAGTACACATTCGTTATTAGATAGGACATACACTATTTGGAAGAGGTTAAACATTTTGCACCTTATGTATATAGTTGGAGTAGATAGAACTTAGACTTTAGTGTTAATTGGTAATTGTCTAGTCTGTGAAGAATGTATTAAAGTAAGAATTTCAGTGTACTGTGTATTCTGTACTCTGTACATTTGACAATCTCTTGAATCTCTGTAAGGCAACATAACAGGCAAACCTCATTTTCTGCTTGACCATCTACAACAACCCCTAAGCTTAGCTTCTCAACAGCTGCTCGGATCCCACTGAGCATGCGAGTGTCAAAGACACTTTCCAAGATGGTGGCCCCCTGTGACAAGTTTGAAGTCCTGGATCATTGCCGCTATTGATAAGCTGAAACTTTAGGCTGGTGCAATAAGTTGAGTAATTTTTAGCCATATTAATTTTTAGGGTTTAATCCTCCTTTAAAAGGGGTGGTTCACCTTTAGTTAACTTTTACTATGTTATAGAATGGCTGGTTCTAAGCAACTTTGTAACTAGTCTTCATTATTTTTTTATAGTTTCATAATTTACCTTCTGATTCTGTCCAGCTTTCAAAAGGGGGTCTCCGATCGAATTTAAAACAAATGCTCTGTAAGACTACACATTTATTGTTATTGCAACCAGATTGCTGCTGAACTGCTGAATAAAAAGCTAAATAACTAACAAAAAAAAATGAATAATACACAAACCAATTGCAAATAGTCTCATAATATCACTCTGCGCGTCATACTAAAAGTTAACTCAAATGTGAACAACCCAAAAAAGTTTTTAACTAATTATGACCCTGAAGTGCATACCCTCTCCAGCTGTATCCATATGCCTGAACCTAAGTCACCTGGCCCCTGCAGGGAGATTATTGGTTAAAAACTAACAGAGGGGTTTAGTTCTGTTTATGAAGATTTTCATTCATACAGTATCAAATAGCAAAGTCCCCCTTTAAACAATTTTCCTGTGGAAGTCCACCCCCACCAAGAATTTTACATGAACAAGTCTCTTTCTATACCTGTAAAACTAGACAAAGACTACTTCTTGGACCAGTGTCATAACACAAGACTTTCTCTTTGCACTTGATGGAATGTACCAGCCACTGTAAATTGCAGTACTAATCCTTCTATTTGGGTCTGTAAGTCGACCAATAACTTTGTATTCTATATCGTATTAGATAGGGATGCACCAAATCCAGGATTTGGTTCGGGGTTTAGTCAGGATTTGGCCTTTTTCAGCAGGATTTGGCCAATTAAGCCTCCCCCCCCAACTACCACCAAAAAAAACAAAAATAAACAACGACAAATGACTAGAATAACTTGCTTTTTAACCTAAACATTGGCTTTGTCTACGAAGATTTTCATTCATCCAGGTCATGGTATATCTAATATAAGTAATAAAAAAAAAAGATAAAAGACTCCTTTGAAGATAGCAATGTGCAAAACCGCTTGTTTGAATGAGGCATGAAAGAGGCAATTCATGTCAAGGTAGAGAAACCATCCCTGAATAGAGTTGGGGACATTGAACACCACCAGTCTGCTACAAACAATGCTGTTCTCACATCTGTACCCCGGCGGTTTCAGAACACTTCACACACCCATTTATGCAAGTCTCACAAGTAACACCTGTGTCTAGGAGTTACATGACATAATGGTAATCCTATCACAGTAACTACACAGAATCAACACCTCTATGAATTTCAGATGTCACATCCTTGAAGAGTTACCATGTGCCGTTGTGATTGGATTGTTGGGAGAGTCTATATGCCGAGAACTCCCCATACAGTTTTACTGAAGGAGCTGCTTGGATGAGCAGAGATACGTCTTCATTAAAATTTCTCAGCAAGTCCAGTTGTTTTTTTTTTAAATACTTCTATTAGATTTAGCATAGGGCACTTTCCCCAGAGCTGCACCTTCAAATAATTGAAAAACAATCACTGCACCAAAACGCCCCAAATGTCAATACCCTTTTTGAGCACAACTTACACAGGAGTTATTTTACACAAGGTTTCTGTTGTTTCACAGAGCCACAACTAGATGTTTCTTCCCAGAAGTGATGATTTAAACAAAGACAATGTGGAATTTTTGTCACTATTTTAAATACAGTTGTATATTTTACCGGTAGGGTTGCCACCTGCCACTATTTTATCGATCTGTCCAGTAAAAATTAAGCTTTATCCCAATGTTATTAATAGAGAAAATGCATAAAAATATAGGAAGGCCGGAAATTTTTTTCAAGAAAAGGTGGCAAAAATATTTACGGGGGACCAGGAAAAAATGTAAAATACCAGAAAATGTAAAATCAGGGAAATGTGTTAAAGCAACCTATTCTTCAATTTCTCAAAGGATATAAGCAAAGAAGTCAAGTTTACTGTGAAATACAATATTTATTGTGTTAATAACAAGGGTTAAAGGAATTGTTCCGTATAAAAATTTGATAAATAGATAGGCAGTGTCAAATGTTTCTAATATAGTTAGTTAGCCAAAAATTTAATGTATAAAGGCTGAAGTGAGTGGATGTGTAACAGAATAGCCAGAATCCAACTTCCTGCTTTTAAGCTCTCTTGTTTTCCACTGACTGGTTACCCTGGTGACCAGGCAGTAACCAATCAGTGACTTGAGGGAGGGCCACACGGGCCAAAACTGTTGCTTTTGAAACTGAGCCGAATACTGAGGATCAATTGCAAACTCACTGAACAGTTATGTACCATGTGGCCCCCCTTCAAGTCGCAGACTAACTCTAAGTTACAGAGCTGAAAAGCAGGAAGTTGGATTCTGGCTATTATATTAGACATCCAATCACTCCAGCCTTTATAGTTTGCATTTTTCCCTGACTAACTATATTGGAAACATTTTTTATTTTGCACAGCCTATCTATTTATCCAGTTTTTATACTGAACTGTTCCTTTAAGCATTGCAGCTGTTACACTAAGGGAGCTATGTGCAATGCCTCTCTGACAGTCTCTTGCATAGCCTAAAGAAACAAATGATTTGTTCAGGACTGTACGAGGTTCAGACTAATTGGAATTCAGTATTTACACACAGAACCATGATGAAATATGTATCATGTTAGTATTTTTAACATCTTAATTTCACTTATAATAACATTCAAAGAGGACACAGCCATGAGTGGGAACATTAGGACAACATTTTTTATGTAAATTCTGGGAAAACATTATTTAAAATGAGGGAAATCCCTCATCGAAATGTATAATGCATTTGTGGGACCATAAACATGAAAGGGCTTTTAATTTTGTGTTTTAATAATATACGTTACAAAAGCACTAAGTGTACAGACTGATGTCACACACTTTTCCCTGCTTTTGCCTATATTGAAAAAAAAAAAAAAACAACTTACTCTCACAGCGGCTGTTCTCCTGAACACCAGAACTTCCCCTGGTAGATCTTTCACGGGCTGAATTAAGACAAAAGTTAACAAAAAGAAAATATAGTTTGAGTCTTTTCACTCATTTAATAAAAAAAACCAATGGATTTACAAAATCGATACTAGCATCATGATTGTTAAAATGTTCATGTTAAAGAAAAATTTATATTTAAAATTGCATACATCACAGGGACTATGAGGAAGCCCATTTGGCAAAATGCACATTGGGGAAGGTCGGTGTTAGGTGAGAAAGCTGAATACATATGTGTGCCTTCCAGTGCCTCGAGATCCCCTCATTTTGTATTTAATGTTGTTTGAACATTTGTGCATTACCTGTCTCTTACAAAGTATATTTTGTGATGTAAGATTAAAAGGGGTCTATAACCAATAAACACTTACTACGTGGTAGGCAGTGGACACACTAGATTATCATTGTGTGTGGGGGGAATCTAGGATTCCCTCAGTACTCAGGCTACTGAAAGTGTTTAAGACTCATGTCACTGATCTTTTTGTACATGCTTTTTAAGTCAGGTGAGAGTGTGTGGGTGGTGTGTGTGGGTGGTGTGTGTGGGTGGTGTGTGTGGGTGGTGTGTGTGGGTGGTGTGTGTGGGTGGTGTGTGTGGGTGGGTTTTAATTTTTTTGAGGCTCACATAAAAAGCTTTTGGCTGCAAACATTTTAAATCTCTGTGCATAGAATACTGATTAATTTGCCCATGAAAAACTGTTTGTGCGCCTCACTGGGAAGTAAAGCTAAAACTTAGTGCAGTCCCCTTATTGATAATTTTAGGTTTAACTATAATTTAACTGGAAGGTGAGTGTTCTCTAAAGGTGGCCATACACGGGCCGATAAAAGCTGCAGACAGACTAAGTCGGCAGCTTATTGGCCTGTGTATGGGGCCCTCCGACCCGATCGATATCTGTCGGGACTAAAAATTCTGTCAGATCGCGGCTGCATCTGTTCATTGATGCGGTCCCACGATCCGACGGCCCGTATGGCCTCCTTTATGATACGATAGTTGGGCCCTAGGGCCCACGATTGGATCATCATGATATCGCCCACCTCAAGATGGGCACATAAGGGAGAGATTCGCTCGTTTGGCGATGTATGGCCACCATTAAACTAAACAGGAAAAAATGTGAAGGAGGAGCAAGGTCTGCACCCCCTTGCTTGGTTAATATTCGGTTAAAGGAGGGCCAAAGTTGGGCTCAGGAAAGTGGTTTAAAATTTTGAGGATCACCTAAAAAGCCTTTGTCAGTAAACATTTTAAATCTCTGTGCATAGAATACTGTTTTATGTGCCCATGAAAAACTTATTGTGCACTTCACTGGGCACATTGGTGTAACAACTTCTGACCTCCCAACATTTCAGAATCAGAAAGAGGGACAAAAATATCTGCCGCTTGTAGTGTGTAAATATTTTGGCCATATCCATGTTAGTCATGTCTCTACGTGCCACACCAATTGGACAAAAACTCATCCCCTTTCCTTGGTTTGACCAGCAACATCAGACCAACAAAGTGCATTAGTGTTTTAAGACAGACACAAGGGCACCCACTATTTTATGACATATTTTGTCCCTTAGCATTCAATGACACTCCTGAACAGTACTTTGGAAGGCATTTCAATATCAGCAAAACAAAACAGAAATATTCTCAATATTTTCGAAAACGAAATCCACACAGATCCCCCCCCCCATTATTAATACATTTTGTGAAAAAATCCGAATTGTACTATTTTTTCAGTTTTGTTGCCTAAAACTGCAATAAATTAAAATTGAAGAATTAGTCACATACTCTATGTTGCAAAATAATGAATACATTTATTTCGCTTTCCAAAAAGGCATACAACGTTTTGGACCTCTCTGGGCCCTTTTTTCAAGTCTATATATCAAGTGATGAGTACATCATTTAAAAGCTAACCAGTCACATTTCAAATACCTCCTTACAAGTATTTGATGGGGTGGATTCACTCTACCCCATCCACTGTTAAGCTTTTAAATGCTGTACTCGTCACTTGATATATAGGCTTGAAAAAGGGCCAAGAGAGGTCCGAAACGTTGTCTGCGTTTTTGGAAGGCAAAATAAATGTATTCACTATTTTGCAACAGAGAGTGTGCAACTAATTATTCAATCTACATATGAAAACGTCTCCAGGTGCAGGCTTGAGACTTATTAGTGAGCACCTACCAACACAAAGGATGATTGAATATACTTATGTGGGTAAGAGCACTCTAACCTTGCGCTATATTAAAAGTGCAATTAATGACATAGAAGAGTTTCAAGCAAAGACAATTGAAACAAGACTTTGTACCTTCATCCATGTACCAAGAGTTTTTCGACTTCGGCTGGTGCTGTGTTTCAACTGAACTTCCATTTAATGTATAAAAAAATTCAGAACGTGTCCTGCTTCCTGACTCAGAGGAAGATCCTGCTATAAAAATAAAATATTATATAAATGTTATTGCCCTTCTATAAAACAAGGTATTAGCCATTAGAGAGTAAGGAAAGTAATAACTTTATAAATAATAAAGAATTTTACTAGGGATTTAAGTACTTGGGAATAAATGTGCCACTTTTAAACTGTGCTCATTTCCTGAGATCTTACATCTGAGGCATAGCTGCACTCGCATGAGAAAGTCTTTGTACAGAGACCTGTGCCATGGGGTGCATGGTACACAAGTGCAATGTTCATGTTCCTCATGGCTTAATAGGAAGCAAAATGATCAGCAGCTTTAATGTTTTGTGTATACAGTAGTACTACCAGCCATATTATTTGTAACCCAAATACGTATGCCGACAGGTTTCTTTTGGTGTCTGCATAAAAATTAACAGATTGTAATGCATTGCACTTAACACATTTAATAGGTGTCACTTTTTGATTTAGAATAAGTTGTGCACTAATTATTTCCCATTTTACCTGTAACCTTTGGTTTGCTATGATTGGACAAATTTTTTTCGCTGCCGCATCTTGACATATATGCTAGTTTCAGAGGTCTCCTTTCCTGGGTTATGGACTCTGCAACAGCACCAAAAATGTTAATAAAACAGTAATTTACATATAAGCCCTCAATACAATTAAACAGAAGCAGTATATTTGTATACTTTTATATTAAAAACAACAATAATAATAATATCTTACTAAATGGATTATAAAAGTGGCAATTTTTACCAAATAAATATTGTCAAACTGGAATAAAACTGCACTTAATAAACTCATTTTGGTTTATTAGCGAAAATGGAAATAACTGTCAAACAAAACATTCTGACTAATAAAATAAGAATATGCTGTAGGGGTTATTTACTTACTGCAAGTTCAGTGTGCAATGTCAGATGTAAGGGCCATGTTTATCACCTACAATGCAGAGATTTTTTTCCCCCAAAAATTGAAAATGTGGCCTTGAAGGGCCAATATAGACCAGTGCATTTGTGGACGGTGCATTTAAACTTTTGCAAATCAGATGCAATACTGCTTTAAAGTTCAGAAGATATTGCTTGGTCCCAAAATGACGTACATGGAATTCTACAGACTGTGTTCTTGAACACTGGCAGCTGAAAGAACCCTGGAGCTACCATCACCTTCAGAGGTGGCAGTAATACAGGGTTCCCATGCATCAATAGGCACACTGGTTTGTAATTTGAGGCAGGATGAAAGCAGCTATTGCAAGTGCAAGGAGCAGCTTTGAATGCAAGTTTACCAGTAATGAATGCAACAACTGCAACAAACCATGTGACTGCAAATACACTTGCAGAAAGTGAATGACCCTTTATAATACTCAAAAACAATGTCACTAAAGGATATTAATCACTTATGCAGAACATGCACACCTGGAATTATATCATTAATATGGAGAAGAAGGGTGCTCTCAACACTTGCAAAGCTACAGAGTTGAATTCCATTATATCTTCCATCCCAATTTCCTATAGGGTTGTCCTATAAAAAAAAAGAGAAAAAAAAACATTAGAGGGCATCAAATTGTTCAACAGGACAGCAGCTGCATGTTATGTTTGACAGATGGCATTTTAACAACATTTTCCAATACTACTAGTATGGACAGACATTTTGATCTTATTTCCTCACCATTAATGCATAGGAGTCCCTCAGACGATATACTGACATAATTTGGTCCCAAAAGGACAACAACTCATGGTGAGATTTATTGTCGCCTACAATAATAAAACTAATTCGCAAATTAAAAGTGTTTAAACATCTGAGCTTTCAATCAAATATTACCTGTGCTGCACTTGCTATTCAGCACTTAATAGATATTCCTGCTCTCCTCACATTCCCTACTAACTCTCTATAATTGTGTAGGGCACTTCATATGGGTCCATTCTGTTGCATACGCAAGATTGTGAGGTGATACACAGCCTGTCTTAATTTCAGTGTCCACAAAATGGCTCCTGTCTGCGTGTGCGAAGTTTGTGTAATTCCAAGACCAAAGGAAACAAAATGTAAATAATAAACATACTATAAGTACATTTTATTTTGCTCAGCTAAAATGATAAAATAATTTTTAATTATTTCTTAGGGTGACAGGTCCCCTTTAAAAAAAAAAAAACAAAACACGCTACAGTGACTAACAAACTTCCTAAAAATGCACTAACACTATAATGACCGCAATTCAATTAGTCACAACGATCTGACTTATCTCAGGGACATTCCCACTGTTGCATCTTCTAAGGCTGGGGACAGACAGGGAGATTCGGGGAGATTCTGTCGCCTGGCGTTTAACAGCACGGCGCCAGCGCTGTGCACACGCGGTGCGGCGATTTCCGGAATCGCCCGAAGTTTCCTCACAAAGTAACTTCGGGCGATTCCGGAAATCGCTGTGCCGCGTGTGTACAGCACTGGCGCTTTTCCATTTAAACTAGCGACGGACAGGGAGAAGGAAGTTCGGGGAGATTGTCGCCTGCTATTAAACGCCAGGCGACAGAATCTCCCCGAATCTCCCTGTCTGTCCCCAGCCTTAGAGAGAAAGCCCAATTGTCGGGAGTCATTGCTCCAATATAACTTAAGGTGGCCAGACACGAAGAGATCCGCTCGTTTGGCGATGTTGCCAAACGAGGGATCTCTCCCCGATATGCCCACCTTGAGGTGGGCGATATCGGGCTGATCCGATCGTGGGCCCTAGGGCCCAACGTTCGGATCAGTACGGGCAGTCGGATCGCTGGACCGCATCAACGAACAGATGCGGCCGCGATCAGACGGGATTTTTAATCCTGCCCGATCGTTTAACAGCAAAGCGCCAGCGCTGTGCACACGCGGTGCGGCGATTTCCGGAATCGCCCGAAGTTTCCTCACAAAGTAACTTCGGGCGATTCCGGAAATCGCTGCGCCGCGTGTGTACAGCACTGGCGCTTTTCCATTTAAACTAGCGACGGACAGGGAGAAGGAAGTTCGGGGAGATTGTCGCCTGCTATTAAACGCCAGGCGACAGAATCTCCCCGAATCTCCCTGTCTGTCCCCAGCCTTAGAGAGAAAGCCCAATTGTTGGGAGTCATTGCTCCAATATAACTTAAGGTGGCCAGACACGAAGAGATCCACTCGTTTGGCAATGTTGCCAAACGAGGGATCTCTCCCCGATATGCCCACCTTGAGGTGGGCGATATTGGGCTGATCCGATCGTGGGCCCTAGGGCCCAACGTTCGGATCAGTACGGGCGGTCGGATCGCGGGACCGCATCAACGAACAGATGCGGCCGCGATCAGACGGGATTTTTAATCCTGCCCGATCGACATCCGGCCGACTTTCGGCCAGATATCGATTGGGAAAGCCCGTCGGAGGGCCCCCCACACGGGCAGATAAGCTGCCGACACAGTCTGTCGGCAGCTTTTATCTGCCCGTGTATGGCCACCTTTAGTCTATCAAGGAAGATATCCTGATCTGATACAGATTTGCAAGGCATCAGTAGATTCAAAAGTGAGAGGGGATGCTACACTTTTTTGAGGCCCAACCCTTGCAGCAGATGATCTGAATATATATTTGTGGTCTGTAATATTACACAACCTCCACTGAAAAATGCCAGTACATATTTTTCTGACTTGAAATGAATCTATGTCTTACCATATCTACTCCAACAAAGTATCCAAGACTTTCTTTTCCAGGCAGAACATCACAGAATATAACCGTTCCAAACTCCATACCCTCCCCAATCTTCAAAGATACTCTGGAATTTATCTCTAGGGGAGGGATCTCTGATGGACTATTGTCCACAGGAGATGTATAATCACTCTCAATTTCGTCGTCTTCATCCTCGCACAGCTCCAGCTTGTCTACAGCTACAAACACTCCACATTCCTCATCACACCTGAAATGTTGCTTCCCCTGGTAGGAGCCATCTGTAAAACCTTGACCCCGACCATCTTCCTAAAAGGGGGAATTAAAAAAAATCTAAACTTGAAGCTTAACATTTATTTTAAATGCAGAAATATCTTTTTTGATCCAGGTTTGAGCAAAGTTATGTTTACCAGTTTCTGGCAGTATTTCAGTATATAAATAATTTAGCTGACACTAAGTGGCCTTTAAAGGGTGCTTCAATATTAACTTAACTTTTCGTATGTTACAGAATGGCTACTTTCAATTGGGCTTTATTTCTTTTATCATTTTTGAATGATTTGCCTTCTTTGGACCCTTTCCAGCTTTTAAAGGACCAGTAACATCAAAAAATGAAATAGTTTGAAGTAATGAAAATATAATGCAGTGTTTCCCTGCACTAGTAAAACTGCTGTATTTGCTTCAGAAACATTTCTATTGTTTATATCAATAAGCTATGTAGCAATGGGGGCAGCCATTCAAAGGAGAAAAGGCTCAAGTTACACAGCAGATAGCAGATAAGCTCTGTAGAATATAATGTTATCCGTTATCCATTGCTTATTGTGACATATAGCCTTTTTTCAATTTCCACCAATGCTACTCAGCAGCTTGTTTATATGAACTATAGTAGTGTTTCTGAAGCAAACAGAGCAGTTTTCCCAGTGCAGGGCAACATTATATGATATTTTCATTACTTTAAAACACTTTAATTTTTGGTGGTAATGTTCCTTTAAATGGGGGGGTCTGAAAAGCAAATGCTCTTTAAAGGGATCCTGTCATGGGAAAAAACATTTTTTTCAAAATGCATCAGTTAATAGTGCTGCTCCAGCAGAATTCTGCATTGAAATCCATTTCTCAAAAGAGCAAACAGATTTTTTTATATTTCATTTTGAAATCTGACATGGGGCTAGTCATATTGTCAATTTCCCAGCTGCCCCAAGTCATGTGACTTGTGCTCTGATAAATTCAATCACTCTTTACTGCTGTACTGCATGTTGGAGTGATATCAACCCCACCCAGCAGCCTAACAAAAGAACAATGGGAAGGTAACCAGATAACAGCTCCCGAACACAAGATAACAGTTGCCTGGTATATATAAGAACAGCACTCAATATTAAAAACCCATGTCCCACTGCGTACTATTCAGTTACATTGAGAAGGAAAAACAGCAACCTGCCAGAGTGCTGGCTCAAGTCACATGGCTGGGGCAGCTGGGAAATTGATAAAATGGCTAGCCCCATGTCAGAATTCAAAACTGAATATAAAAAAAAAAATCTGTTTGCTCTTTTGAGAAATGGATTCCAGTGCAGAAGTCTACTGGAGCAGCACTATTAACGGATGTGTTTAAAAAAAAACATGTTTTCCCATGACAGTTTCCCTTTAAGGAAAAACATTTATTGTTATTGCCATTTTGCACTACTCATCTTTCTATTCAGGCCCTCACTTATTCATATTAAGGCCCCCCATACATGGACCGATAAAAGCTGCCGACAGTCCAAGCCGGAAGCTTATTGGTCCGTGTGTGGGGCCATCCGATGGAGGACCCCAATTGATATCTGGATCGTAATTTGGACCCTAGCAACCAGATTGCTGAATTTTCAAACTGGAGAGCTGCTAAATAAAAAGATATACAACTCAAAAACTACAAATAAAAAACACTTGAAAATTGTGACGGGAAATTGATTATCATTCATGGTAATTTCTGTTTGCTGGTCACCATCCATGGCAGAATTCATGCATGGTTTAACCGCTTCCGAGCCACTGGACAGGACCTCCTCCTAAAAGATTAAACAGCGAGTTCCTACACTGCCTACACAACTGAATACTGTGGGGTTGGGAGGGTTGATTGCTACTTATCTGTGCAGGGGCAGGTCATCTTAAAGTTAATTGTAGTACAACATAGACAGCAATACTATTACTCAATATGCAACGGTACAGTTTATGTTTTCTACCTATAGAGCTTTTTTAAACAGCTTTTAAATGTAACCGTGTTCATGCAAAAAAAAAAAACTGTATGCAGCACAACATACAATGGATTAGCTTTTGCCAATATTTAAGGGAATAAAGGTATAAAGCAAATGCTAAGGATTAGCTGCTGGAGCATTGTCGTTGGCTTTACAGAAGTGAAAGTTAGAAGAAAAGCCTGAACTAAAATGGTAAAAAAAAATTGTAATACATTTGAATGTGAAAATGGTTTGTTTTGAGGTTTGGAATCTAATATACAGTTTTAAAAATTAGGCTAAATGCCCTTTTAAACTTAGTCAGTATGATAAATTATAGCTAGAAGCTATTCTTGTTGTTTGGTCATCATGCTTGTTTGAGGTTTTTTTGTTTGTTTCTTTACTTAATATCCATATATTTTCCTGTGGACAACACAGGTAAATGTCTGGTTGGGCACTGATTTTAGTTAAAGTGATACGGACACTAAAAAATTCATTTTAACATATGAATGTACATTAAATGTTACCTACAGGTCATGTTGATCATTTTTTGCTCAGAGGTTTATTTTTGTATATAAATTGTTAGTTTCTAAGCCTGACTCTCTGACACTCT
The DNA here is from genome assembly GCA_024363595.1 of Xenopus borealis. Taxonomy (NCBI): domain Eukaryota; kingdom Metazoa; phylum Chordata; class Amphibia; order Anura; family Pipidae; genus Xenopus; species Xenopus borealis. Next base: position 27,361,428 of record CM044438.1, read on the forward strand.
GACTTTGCCAACCTGACTGTCCCATCTCAGCCTGTTAGTTACAGTTTCTTATGCTAACTGACTCCTGCTGCACAAATATGGCAGCCCCCTCATACAGGAACATGGGGGATCATACAGGTAATGTAAAAGCATCATGCAAATACTTTATGGCAAAGTTAGAAGTAGCTTTTAAAGCCAATATTATAATAGATGTAAAAAAAGAGTTTAATTTCAGGTGTCAGTATCTCTTTAAGGTATAGTTAGGAAGGCTCCAAGTACTTGTTCATGACAAAACCCTAAATAATATACATGGATGTGGATTGCAAAATAAGTTTGCTTTTATTTTTATTAGCCCTAAAGCAAAGTGCATTACATTAAGGAAAGAACCCTTATCAAGAAAACCCTTGGATTACAGATAATAGATGACATACACGTACCTGAACAATGTCTAAAATATACCAGAATTTTGATCTTGATTACTGTTTTAAAGGAACAGTTCAGGGTAAAAATAAAAACTGGCTGTGCAAAATAAAGAATGTTTCTAATATAATTAGCCAAAAATGTAATGTATAAAGGCTGGAGTGACTGGATGTGTAACATAACAGAATACAACACAACTTCCTGATTTTCAGCTCCCTAAATCCGAGTTAAGTCAGCGACTTTAAGGGGGGCCACATGGGACATAACTGTTCAGTGAGTTTGCAATTGATCATCTGCATTCAGCTCAGATTCAAAAGCAACAGTTATGATCCATGTGGCCCTCCCTCAAGTCACTGATTGGTTACTGCCTGGTAACCAGGGTAACCTGTCAGTGTAAACCAAGAGAGCTGAAAAGCAAGTAGTATTCTGTTCTGTTAGGTTAGACTTACAGTCACTCCAGCCTTTATACATTACATTTTCGCCTTACTATATTGAAAACGTTTTTTTATTTTGCACAGCTTATCTATTTACTCAGTTTTTACTTTTATACCGAACAATTACTTTAAAGGGGCAACAGGTATACACTAACAAGGGAGAATATTTTTTACATGCAATATTGAAGTTAGTTTTAAGGACATGAACAAATACAGAATGTACCACGTGAAAGATAATGTTTATACACAACTTACCAGTAACTCCACTCCAAACCATATCCCATTGGGGGACCTATCAGGTAACAATGGTCCTCTGTAACGTACAACTCCAGGAAATACTTCTCCAGGTCTCAAAAACACCCGCACTGCAGAGCCAGGCTCTATCTGCATGGCTTTCGCAAGCCTGGCTTTATTCTTGAAAAGGATGTACCTCTCATCACAGTTTGTAATGGCTAAAAGCAACTCAGTCATTTTTTCCCCAATTTCATAAACCTCCTTCTCATCCATAATCAAGAGAGCATGAGATTGATCCAGGATCTTCAATGCTATCTGCAACTTCTTGCTTTTAGAGGAAGGTATACCTCTGCTATGTGCCACTGCTGATCGTTCCTGAACATACTGGCCAATGCTACCTCTGGGAACTTTGATCTGTTTTTGGGTTTGTTTGTCAATCACACTGGCTTCTTGGAGCAGCAGATAAAAAATACGCTCCTCCCAGTAAGAAGAGGTGCTTTTCTCTTGCCCCCAGAGAGCTGCGCTCATGGTGACAAGGTAGATGATGGCAGAGCTCAGGGACACTGATCCTTGGAACCAACAACTGCGACAAATATTTGGGGCTGTGACTTTACTGCATACATCATGAAAACTGAAGAATGACCAAGAAGCCTAAAAGAAAGAAAAAGACACAGGTTGGATATTAATAAAAGGCACTAAGTTTCCTCAGTAACCAACAGCATCCATTAAGTATGCATTTTAAACTTCTACCGGTACTGGGTTGTCATGGGTTACTGTACCTGGTGTTTTTAAATATTATTATTTACATATATTTATGTAGTGCTAAACTATTCTGCAATGTTAACGGGTTATATATTCAACATAGAATTACAAACAAAGCAACCAATACAAGAGGTGAAGATAGCCCTGCTCAAAAGAGCTTACAGACTAAAAAGTGGTAAAGAACTTCTTAGCATTGGCTAAAGTGTCCATAGTCATTACATTTTTGTCATAACACCTAGAAAAAACTACCAGTCACCGGTGACTTAAATTAATATTATATATAGGTTATACATACATACAGGGCTTCCAATGTGATCGCTTAGAGACAGGTGCCATAGAGAGGCACGAAACGCGTCAGGTGACTAGACACAGCTTGGTGTAGCCATGGGTTTCCAATAAGGTACCTGTTCACTTTTTCTTGAAGAATAAAGCTTTTTTTATCCTAAGTGCCTTTGGTCAAAGATTCCTGTCTCTAAGCGATCACATTGGAAGCCCTTTCTAAGACTGGAGCGGAGACCAGCCGACAGGTAGCAGCCATAAGGCCAAGTGACGGGATCGGATACAAGTGAGTACTTACAAATTATACATACATACAGAATACTTTGTTACTTCAGAGTAGAGCTACATGGAATGGTTATTAACATGTTTACATTTCCTTCTTAAAGTGATACAGACACAAAAAAATACATTTTCATTAATCAATTAATATCCTGCATCAAGTTTTCTATAGGTAATGTTGATTGTTTTTTAAGCAAACTTTTTCTTCTGGTCCCAAACCTTGTTTGGTCTGGGAACTGGTGCAGATGCTCATTTTTTTGTGGGGGGGTCGGGGAGGTTGAGGGAATCGGATTCCAATACAGGTGCGCCAGCGTCTAATTTGGGCGTGCCGGGGTCCAATTCCGGTGCGCCGGATTAATTTTGGCAGCCTTGTACAGGACTGTCAGCGGCCTGGTTCTTGGCCACGGACCGGCGGTTGAGGACCCCTGCCTTAAAGGGATACGGTCAAGGGTAAAAAATATTTTTTTCAAAATGCAACAGTTAATAGTGCTACTCTAGCAGACTTTTGCACTGAAATCTGTTTCTCAAAAGAGCAAACAGATTTTTTTATATTTAGTTTTGAATCTTACATGGGACTAGACATATTGCCGGTTTCCCATCCCCCGAGTCATGTGTGCTCTTATAAACTTCAGACACTCTTTAATACTGTAATGCAAATCGGAGTGATATCACCCCCCCCAGTAGCCAAACAACAGAACAACTAGAAAGTAACCAGATAGCAGCTCCCTAACACAGTGATTTTCAACCTTGTGCCTCCAGCTGTTAAGGAACTACAAGTCCCACAATGCAATGAAGGAGTCTGACAGCCACAGTCAGGCAAATGCATTGTGGGACTTGTAGTTTCTTAACAGCTGGAGGCACAAGGTTGAAAATCACTGCCCTAACACAACATAACGGCTGCCTGGTAGATCCAAGAACAGCACTCAATAGTAAAATACAGGTCCCACTGTAACACATTCAGTTACATTGAGTAAGAGAAACAACAGCCTGCAAGAAAGCAGTTCCATCCTAAAGTGAAAGCACATGACCAGACAAAAATTACCTGAGATGGCCGATTACACACAAATATTACAACTAAAAAAAAAAATACACTTGTTGGTTCAGGAATTAAATTATATTGTATAGTGAATTTTTGCAGTGTAAAAAATAAAAACTACATAATAAAAATCATGACGGAATGCCTTTAACTTAAACACAACAGTTCTGTGAACCCAACTGCCACTGCACATCCTCTCCATTAATTTATTCTCAAATGATGTTACTAGAGCTGGGTGTATCTTTATAGTCTTCCCTTACTTTAAGTCAATACTTACTATCATTTTTGCAGCTTTCACTTAACTTCCACTGGTCACAATAAGCCCTTGAAGCTCAGTGGCCTGGCTGATCTACTCCCTGGTGTTCTAAAGGACAGTAAATTACTAATAAAGGTTAGAGCACTAAGCCCTATATAATAGTTAAGCATTGGAGGGGTATCACATAAATCACTAATGAGCAGAAACAGCTCTGGACTGCCGAATTTCAAAGAGAATTGCAAACAAGAAGAGAAGAAACAATGACTTGTACCTCAGAGCAGGTAAAATATTTTTTTACTGCAAAGCAGGACTCATTACAAAGTTTTTATTTTGTGGTAGGAGACTATATTATTGATACGCTATAAATTAAGTGAATTAGAAGTGTGCAACAGTAGATATTTATACTGTAATGCCCCAAATTAATTTGATGATAGCGCACTAAAAATGGGTCCAGAAGAGAACAGACTATATTAATGGCCGTGACTCACATGGTCTCTAGCCAGCACCAGCTGTTACGCTCTTACTTGATGACATCACCAACACTTGAAGCAAAAAAGGGTACATCCGCAGAGAAAGCATCTCAGATTACGATGGGCTGCATTTTTCAAAGGAGGGGTTAAGAGGCGGCAACCGACTATTGGAGAAAAAGCATGGTTGCCCTGTTGAAATGAAGTACAGTGGATGATACTGGCAATCAATTTACCCTGGACAATTTATTCAAGCTATTTATAACCAGTTACAAATAAAACAGAAAAAAATTTTTTGGATATCACTATCACTTTAACAGAAATGATTTAACAGAATTTTAAATGACAACCATTTCCATTCTGGATTTTTGCCAATCATACCATTTAGTCTAGTAAGTTGTTTATAATTACAAATGTATAAACCTATAATTATAATTAATAATTTATACAACACATAATTATGATTATAATTTATACATTGCTGTTAATTATACTTTGTAATTAGAATTGTATAAAGCTTGTTAACGGTCATGGCAGTACTGTTGCTCCAGACAATATCTGGGTAATTACCCCCTTCATTACAAAAACTTGCTTTTCTTTTTCCTTGTGCCTTCAAAAACAGTTTTTCAGAAATGCCAATGACCAAGGCTGTATCTTCCGTTTGTGTACCATAAGCACCAGATCCACAAGGGCCCTACAACACCTTTGGCAATTTGTGCAGTAGCATGTCCTTACTGACAAAGAGCATCTGTGGGCTGCCCAATTAAAGCTCCTTTTCTAGACACTGGGCCCCAAGTGACTTGACAGAAGTACGACCCAGCCAATGAAATCGCATTTCTCATTTGATCCGATAAAGTCCAGCTCTCCCATTTTACAAGCCACAATCAGTATTAAATGTATTTTAACAAGTACAAAAAGCTGGGGCCAACCTCCATTTTCACCTACTATGTCCAGATCCCCATATAACATACATTCTACAAAAATCTGTTGCAGAGTTTCATTTACATCATCTTTTATATGTAATATCCCCATACTGTAATTTTTTCTCAATCCATAAACATGGGAATGAACTTCAACACCAAAGGAAACATGTTTTATTTCCACCAGACGAGATATCATGTTTGACAGACTCCACTACAAACTACTGAGAAGACCTCTACAGACAGTGCAGATATGCACGATTGTCTTGGGAATAGGGATGCACTGAATATGTCAGCAATAAAGGATTTTGGATTCCACACTTACTGTTGTAGTTGTTTGTTGATCAATCGCAGAGATCTGGATTTGCCAGGTCCAAAATTACTGTATCATGTATTCAGAAGAAAGGATCACTGGAGAGCTGATTCTTAAAGGTGATTAGGTTTTATTCAAGATGCATAAGCACTACATGTTTCGGACCACTCGGGTGGTTGCACCAGAAGAAGGACCCGAGTGGTCCGAAACATGTAGTGCTTATGCATCTTGAATAAAGCCTAATCACCTTTAGGATGCACTGAATACACTATTTAGGATTTGTCTGAACCCCCAAATCCCTCAAAATTCAGCCGAATACCGAACCAAATCCAAATCCTAATTTACATATCCAACTTAGTGACAGGAAGGTAAAAAGTTGAAAAAATATTTTTTTACTTCCTTGTTTTGTGATTTCCCTTCCCACCCCTAATTTGCATAATTGTGCAGTTCGACCAGGCACAAGGCCCGAATCCCAAGCCTGCTGGAAAAGATCAAATCCCGAACTGAATCCTGGATTTGGTGCATTCCTGCTTGGGAACAATGTATTGGTGCAGCACCAATTGCCATAAATTTATTTAACACGTGCAATAGGACACCCTGCACAGTTTCAGGAAAATTAGCTTTCAAAAAAATGATGCCACCTTGCATTTGGCAAATCATTAGTGGAGTAGAAAGAGAACATGCTAAGAAAAACCAGATTGTTAGGCTATACAGCGGTACTGGGAATGTTCTTAGCAATGAAGTATAGTCCTAACAAGATAAGAAACCTCTGATAAACAACAGAAGTCAGTGTAAAGAGCAGAGGATTCTGCATAGTTATAAAAGCAGACATGTCATGTAAAGGGTATATTTGTGTACTCACCTGAAAAAATCCTCTCTCTCCTTTACAGGATTTCCCATCACGGAAATAAGGAACAAACTTTACAAATATCACATAAAGTGCTCCTTAACATTCGTGGTCTGAAGGTCAGGAACCCTGGTCTGTTAGAAAAAAAATAGAGAGAGAGAGCGTATGAAAGCTGGGAGAACACTGCTTGAACAGAGATTGCACTCTGTGCATATAATTAATCAAATACACATATTGGAGGCCTGGTAGGGAAGCAGTGCCTTAAACTAAATATTAGTAAGGCCGCTAGAATGAAGCAGCACATAAACCATATGTCATGGATGGGTGGGGGCAGGGGATACGGTCGTCCAGGGTCCCATGGGTTTTGCACTTTAACGAGGGGGCAGCAGGGCCAGGGTGCTTACATCTCCTTCCCCAAAACAGCTTTCTGTACTACCACTTTTGTCATTTTTCTTCCCGACAGAACTGTATGGGGGAGTAACAGGGGTGGAGGGAAGTTCACCTTCCACTCCGAGTAACTGCACATTGACCAACATTCCCACTTTTCCAAACACAACCCGCAGTCCCGGATCGGTACTTACTGTCAACCACTAGCTGCCTCCTCCTGTCTTACAGAAAATCCCGACGCCACAAGTCTCCTCTCGCGAGATTCGGCGTCACCACCACCACACGTACGTACGGTGACGCATCACGCAGTCGCTTTCTGGAAGTGAGGAGAAAACCGGCGTTAGATAGCGTTCTATAATTAGATGCTGCTAGTCGGAGACGGTTAGTCACCTCGCAAGGTTTTTCATCTAGTCGCACATACTACTTTATTTAGAGAATCATGAATAAAAAGAATGCTTTTTTTGTCATGTAGTCTCTACTCACTACAACTTACACTCATGCCAAAGAGCCACTTTGTTTTTTCCCCTGGTAGTGCCTACAACTGGAGTATCAATTACCAATAGTAATATTTTAGATTCATGGCAATGTAATCCTCAAAATTGTACCTGCAAAGGACAATGTATTTCGTCTAGTTGAGCTCAGGTCAGTGATGTAGGCTGTTAATGAACATTAGTAAACGATAAAACAACCAAAGCAAAACAAAGTCTACATGTGTCATAATGTCACTACATAACCCGAACTTGGATTTTTTTAACGCTTCAAAGGACTGGGACAAGCATGGCACACAAATAATTTAATTATAGTCAATAAATACTATTGCAAATGTTCTTTAAAATTTCCTATTGGCCCTGGAAATTAGCCATGTGACTTTTGACTTGTATTCTCTCATTTATGTGAAACCCTTCTCCTGTCTGAGTAACCGACTGTTAACTTGCTTAGGTAAAGTGGGATGTGTAGACTAGAGTATAGGCACAGCACATACTAAATATAAATGCAAGATTGCCTTACTGAGTCATTCTCAGGATTGACTGCATCTATAATTAATATACCTTTCTCCCTATTCTGTTTTGAAAGCCAGGAGAATGCACACCTTGGGATGCAAAGAGTCTCATTCATAAGGCTCAGCAAGTAGCCACCTTAGGGGAGTGGTCAGCAAAGGCTTCAGTGTCAAACAAGCATAAACTTTTGTAACATACATTGATCTGTTCAGGTAGTGGACATCCACTTACATTTTTATTCCTCTGTACACACATACTACTTTTCACAGGGAAAAAAACAAACACTTTTTTTGTGGTGTTTGCTGGCCATATCCATAATTGTTTTCTCTGCTCACTGAAACTTGTACAAGGAAACATTTAAAAGGTTGAAGACAAGCTCAGTAGCTGTCACACAGTTCTGCTCCAAATATTTAAGCAACATTTGTTTTCTCCTCACAGCTCCTACTTGTGCCTGCAATAGCAACACCACCAGAGTTTCTGCTCCCAAGAGTAAGTCACAAGTACAATTCATTTTCACTTCAGTTTCTCTCACTTCCTGTTCTGGCAAGCTGAGGAGAAACCCTCTCTATAATACAAATGCCACTGAATAGGAAAAGGGAAAATTGTTTCATACTTACCGTGATTTTCCTTTCCTAGTACTCTCCATGTCAATACTCTACGGGATGGCCCCTCCCTCTCCTAATGCACCCACCCACCAACTCAATAAATTCTGGATACCTATCTCCCCGCTGCATCCAGTTACAAGTTCTTATCCTTAACTCATACATCCGAGGGTGGAAGCGATCTTGACATGGAGAGGACTAGGAAAGGAAAATCACGGTAAGTATGAAACTATTTTTCCTAGTCCTCTCCATGTCAAGTTAGTCGTCCCAGGGTGGGAATAATATACCTCAAACTGACAAAGTTGCAAAAATATATTTTAATGTGTAGTAGTAGAAGCAGAGGACAGAATTCTGGAATCAAAGAGGGAGAGCTCTGCTGCTCTAACCTGGAAATGAGAAATGAACGTGCAGGGTGTAGACCAAGATGCTGCACGGTATATCTCGTCCACAGGAACCCCTGCTCCGGCCGCCCATGAAGCTGCTTGCCCCCTGGTTGAATGTGCTTTAATGCCCGAAGATTTGTAGAGGAATAGGCCCTATTGATCACCCATCTTATTGAGCGAGATATTGTTGAGGTTGAAGCCATTTCCCCTTTCCTGGAACCTGAGGGAATCGCAAAAATTCTGATATAAGCGGACCTCTCATAACATAAACAAAAGAAAAAATGGAGCCAGACTTTAAGTGTTGTGGCCAGATTCCCACCGCAGGTTTGTATAAACTGAAATATACTTATCAACAAAAAATGTAACCAGGCAAGGAGACCGCTCGTTACAAGTAACCTTATCCTGATTGCCAGCAAACCAGTTCAGTGGGTTCGTGCAACAAAGTAACAAATAGCTAAAACGTAACCTTTAATGTTTGTCCAAGTTAAAAAGCAGAAAGCACTCACTAATCACAATACTGCAAATAAAGTTTGAACACAGTACGGGCCCAATCGCCCTAAAAAACACATAATTAAAAGCGCAAATGGTGGACCAAGTGGAGCAGGATTTCAGGTAAATCCAAAGTATCGGGTAAAGTGCCCACAATCAAGCCCGCTCCCACCCTTCCAATCCTCTCCCCTACTAGCCGTAACCTGCCTGACTACGTGGGGACAGAGTGGGAGCTAGACACCCCACTGTCCACCTATGCCGCCCAACGCGTTTCACCGTCTATCGCGGCTTCCTCACTTATGCCCCTGAGGAAGCCGCGATAGACGGTGAAACGCGTTGGGCGGCATAGGTGGACAGTATAGTGAGTGCTTTCTGCTTTTTAACTTGGACAAACATTAAAGGTTACGTTTTAGCTATTTGTTACTTTGTTGCACGAACCCACTGAACTGGTTTGCTGGCAATCAGGATAAGGTTACTTGTAACGAGCAGTCTCCTTGCCTGGTTACATTTTTTGTTGATAAGTATAAGCGGACCTCTCGCAATAGATCCTAACATTTTCTGTCAAGTCCAGAGATCGTAGTTCTGGAGAAATACCGTCGCCAGAAAAGACTGGTAGCACTAATCCGTCCCTGAGGTGAAAGGCTGGACTGTCTTGAGAAAACTTGATAGCTTGAAGTTCGCCCACTCTCCTGGCAGATGTTATGGCCACCAAAAAGACCACTTTGACTGTAAGGAGCCATAAAGAAAAGGGTAGACATCTCATTGAACGGAGGAGAAGATAACATCTTCAGAACTCTAGGAAGATCCCAGCTTGGACACGTTGATCTTTTAACAGGTAATATCCTAATAGCAGCCTTAAAGAAACGGGAAATTAGAGGATGCTGCGACCATCTGACCCCCAAACAGGCAGAAATGGCTGAGGGCTCAGGGTACTTACACTTAGACCTTTTTCTAGACCTGATTGTAGAAACTCCAAAATCTCCGTTACATCTAGTGGAAGAAAATTTTGAGAACTTTAACCACTCGAAAAGGAGTCCAAAATCTTGGAATATCTTACATTTGTTGTAGATTTTCTTGAGCTCAGCAAGGTTTCACTAACCTTCTGTGACAGGCCTTGTGACTCTAATATCTGCCGCTCAGTCTCCAAGCCGAGTGCCATCCGACCTGGGTCTGGATGGAAGAATGAACCTTGAACTAGAAGTGTGTCCACTTCCAAAGCTGAAGGATCCAGACTTCTTTAAAAGAAAAGGGGGCACCGGTGTTGTTGGATGTGGCCATGAGATCTATGTTTGGTTGGCCCCATCGTTGAATAATTTTACTTAAGATTCTTTGGTTCATACATCACTTGTGATTCCCTACCGCATACCTGCTCAGAAAATCCGCAGCTTTGTTCATCTTCCCTGGAAGATAGACTGCTGTGAAATTCCTCAAGGTAGTCTCCGCCCAACGGAAGATCGGTTCCGCTTTGGATAAAATATGAGTTGTTCCTCCTTGTTTTCTTATTTATGCGACTGCTGTGATATTGTTGCATCTCATCTTTAGCCTTGTGCATCTGATTTGGTCTTGAAAAAAATTGGCATGCCTGGAGAATGGCTCTTAGCTCTAATGTGTTTGACGGCTTGTCTGACCAGGGACTTTGCCATAAGCCAACCTATTCCTGAGGCATCTGTGGGCATTACCAACCAATTTGCCTGAAATAGTTTGAAACCTCGAGAAAGATGAAGCTGTCAGGGTAGGCCTAGTAGGCACCCTTGGGGAGTAGTAGGGACCAAGAAGGAAGCTTAGGGGTTAAGGTCCAATAACGCAGTACAGGCAAGGATCAGGCAGGAAACAGGGTCAAAGTCCAGGCAAGTATTGTATTGGCAGGCAAAAACAAAGTCCAGACAAGGTCAAAATACACCCAGGAACAATAGCAGCTATTCCTATAATTGGGCGCCTTAATGGCGTCCACTAGCCCTTTAAAAATTTTAATTTGGCTCCAAAACGGGGCGCAGTGACGTCATCACGTCAGGCGCGACGTGATGACGTCACTACCCAGCGCTGCTATCCACATGGTGGCTATGGGCGCTGCCATTGTGGATGCGACGCCAGAGGGATAGGACGCGCCGCCCCGAGCTAAAGGTAAGCCTCCGGGCGGCGCGATCCTGACAGTACCCCCCTCCTCACGGGGGGCCTCAGGACCACCAGGACTGGGACTGTGGAAAGACATAGAACAATGGTTAACAATAAAACATGAAACAAACATAGGAACACAGGCAGGAACATAAACAATAAAGGGTATAGGCAGCAAGTGCAGGGAATGAGACTCCTTGGAGACTATAAACAGCAGATGCTGTCAGGGAAAGTCCACTGGAGCTGTCGGCTGCAAAGGCTGCAGGGAAAGTCCCTCTGGAACAGTAGGTTGTATTGGCAGGCAAAAGGCAAAAACAAAGTCCAGACAAGGTCAAAAAACAAGTAACAGGATCAAAAATAACACCCAGGAACAATAGCAGCTATTCCTATAATTGGGAGCCTTAATGGCGCCCAAAACCGGGCGCCATGACGTCATCACGTCAGTCGCAACGTGATGATGTCACTACCCGGCGCTGCTATCCACGACGCAGGAGGGATAGGATGCGCCGCCCGGAGCTAAAGGTAAGCCTCCGGGCGGCGCAATCCTGACAGAAGCGCAACTAGCCACCAATGTAGATCTGAGATTAGTGAAGGGAATAGTTTGATCACTTGACTCTTGTCCTCTCCGTTTCATTGTTGGAGAAATGTGAATTGAAGAAGTCTCATTCTCCAATGAGCCCAAGGTACTAACTCGATGGTGGATGACCCCAGTATCTTTAGGTACAGATTTGCCGGAGAACTGGGACAAAGAAGTAAGGACTTGACTGTTGTCCTGAGAATTTCCTGTCTCGCAGGAGACAAGGAAATTATTCCTGTTCTGGAATCCAGTACCGCTCCCAAGTTTTGAAGATTTTGCGTCGGAATTAAAGGACTCTTTTGTAAATTTAGAGTACAGCCATGAGATCTCAGACAATTGATCACAATCACAATTGATGGTTTCTGTGATTGATTGCTTGACTTTGTGATGATGCTAAAATTAAAAGGTTGTCCAGATAGTGAAACAGTCTGATTGCCTGCCAGCGAAATGTGGCAACCAGGGTTAACAAAACCTTCAAGAATACCCTTGGTGCCTTGGATAGACCGAAGGGCAGGCATTGTAATTGGAAATGGTTCCTGCCTACTTTGAATCTGAGAAATCTTTGATCTTCTCTGAAGACTGGCACATGGTGATAGGCATCCCTGATGTTCAGAGAGCACATCCAATCTCTTGGCGCAATTGCTGCCTTGATAGATTCTAGTGATTCCATTCTGAAATGCTGAACTCTCAAGGCCCGATTGACAAGAGACAAGTCCGGGATTGGACGCCAGGCCATTGACTTCTTTTGTACTACCAAATAATTCCCTATACCTCTTTTGTTCCAGGGAACCCGAGTGATCACTCTAATATCTCAGCTATTTCTTGTCCTAATGCGGCTACCTCTGTCTACTATAGCA